>JALAZF010000007.1:4712500-5912500 GCA_022829125.1 Lathyrus tuberosus | reverse complement strand
TTACTTTATTTACTTATTGTTGTTTTTTATTCTATTTTATTTTGTATTTTAATTCTTTTACCTCTTGTATTGATAGTGTCCCCCTCCCTCTTATTATTTCTTTTATCTTTTATTTATTCATTTATTTATTATTGTTTTTTTTTAGTATTTTTAGTTGATGCATAATTGTTAATCCAAAAAGACAATATGACCATTAAAATTAACTTTTCAAAAAATACTAAAACCTTGATCCAACGCCAAGTGTTTCTTTTTCTCAAAACACATCAAACCCCTTTTCAAAAGCAAAATAATTCTCAATTCAATGTTGAGCCCCTTTTAACACCTTTGTAAGTCGATCGTTTTTAAGCATCAGAATAAACCTCACATAGCTTACTCTTAGACTTCCTTACAATGAGACTTGCCTTGCACTAGACACTTTTATTTACATGCATTTGTTTGATAGATTTTATTTGTTTTATCCTTTCTCCCATTCACCAAAGTGTATCCCATCTCTTAACCCTTGTAAGTCGATCGCCTTGTGCGTCTCCATTAACCAAATTCAAAGCATTCTTGATCCATAGATCAAGTCATACCCAACTTGTAAGTCGATCGCTTCATGCGTCACCATCAACCTTTCCCTTTCTCCACTTAAACCATTTTCATAAACATCTCGCGATAATAAAACCCTTGATCCAATCTCAAGCGGTATTTTCTCTCAATAAACTCAAAAACACAATAAAATACGATTATGGTTGCGTGCCACAAGCCTTAAGTGGTAGAGAAGGAATGTGAATGAAGCTTTCCTACACTCACTCTGATTATTTTGGACACAAGACGCTTGGCTTGGTAGTTCGAAATATTCGCCTCTACCCATAGTCTTTAGCACAATTCAAATAAAAAACAATCTCTTTTCAAAACCCTAAAATCAACATCAACACATCAAACTTGTCTTTTCTCACCCCCGTGCGATTAAAACCTTTCAAAACCTAATTACTCGCCCACGCACGACCAAACACTTTTTTGCAAATAACATTGTTTAGTCCCTTCTAATGCGCATACTAACTAGTGCTTAATCCTCCGCCAAGAGTAGATAAGCCAATGTTTAGCCCTTAGAATGCGATCTAAACACTCGTTCAATAAAAAAAACATAATCCAATAAATCATAGTCCTCCGAACTACGGATGCTTTGATTCCTCATTTCACAATGAGGATATGTAGGCACTAGGGCCCCAATCCTTGGCAAGCACACTAATAAAAAACCTCTCTTTTTCCCCTTTTGAGGTTCCTTTTCTTTTCTCTTTTACATCTTTTTACCACTCGAAGAAAGTAAATGAACATGAGCTAACATTTAATCACAAATCTAACTAAGAGGTTCCAGTTGAGTACAAGAGACGTGAGAGGTGCTAATACATTCCCATTGCGTAATTGACTCGCGAACCTGAATATGGTTGCGACGACCATTATTCTGTTTTTAAAGGTATTATCGATATTTTCCTATTCCTTCATTGGGATAAATAAAGTTCAGTGATGATTCTGTTTGAATTAATTTTTTCCGCGTCCATCACGAAGGATCGTATTTTTTGAGGTATGACAGATGACGACTCTGTTGGGGATTTATTGCTCCATGCAAGAGAGAGTCAAGCCTAACTTAGTTCAATTTGTGATGAATGTTAGCTTTGTTTATTTGCTTTCTCTTATTTGTTTGTTTATTTGTTTTCTCTTATTTCTTCGTTTGCTTATCTTTATGCTATTATTGTTTCTTATGTTACTATTTGGGGCTCTATGGTTATTGGTACTTTGTGAGATAGGCTTTCTACCCGAGTCTGAGAAAAACCTTATGATTAGGATGGTGGTTATGTAGTAGAGGCCCGCGAGGAGCCTTCCGCGTTGGGACGATATGAAGACCCCGCCTAGAGTAGATTCTTTTGGAGATGTTATTGTCCGACGAGCCTTCATCACAATGATAATGTTTTTAAGTGGGATCGTTAACTCTAGGGACTTCTTAACCTATTCCATCCCCGGTGGTTGTGTAATGTTAACCTACAAGACCTTGGACTCGTTGGATTAATACGAAAGCCCCAATCAGATGAGATCCATTGGACGTATTACTATCTTGCAGTAATATTTACAACCTCGATCTATGACTTTGAGAACCCTTGGAGTCGATGGTTGTGTAGTAGAAGTCCACAAGGAGCCTTCCTTGTTGGGACAATACTAAAACCTCACCTAGAAGAGATCATCTTGAGGGTATTACTGTCTGATGAGCCTCCATCATGACAATGACGTTCTCAAGAAGGATCCATGACTCTAGGAACCTACCAACTATAGAGCCTACTGAAAATGGCTGGTTTATCCCTGAGTGAATCGCACACTCAAAGATAACACAGAGTCGCCACCGAACTTTATTTAGTCCCAAAGGACAGGGAAAATATCGATAAAACCCAAAGGGAAGAGAAACGGGAACGGGGGTCGGTTATGCGAAAGGAAGGTACTAGCACCTAACGCATCCATCGTACTCGACGGGAACCATTTCGCTTGCTTCTAGGCTTGGATGGGCTATCTATCTAAAGGCTTCTAGCTAAAAGAAAAGGAGAGAAAGAGAAAGAAAAGAAAGAGAGTGCCCGCGGAGGATTGTGGCCCTCGTGCCTATGTACCCTCATAGTGCAATGAGGAAATCAGAGCGTCGTAGTTCATGGGAACCAGGGAAAAGAAAGGAGAATGGAAGAAGGTGGAAGGGTGGAAGTGTGCTCGCCAAGATCATCGCGATCTCGTGCCTACGTATCATACATTCGAATGAATGCAGAATCAGAGCTTCTGTAGTTCGTGGAACTAAGGCAAAAAAGGAAAAGGAAAGGAAAGTGGTGATAAATCCAAAATCAAAAGAGGTAGAGAAAGATCCGCTGGGGATAACAAAAGAATTGGTGTTAAAACCAAGAAAGGAATGCAAAGGAAAATAAAATAGTTGTATTGAGGATAAAATGCAAGAGTGGTGTGGAAACCAAGAAAATAAGGGAATAAAAGGTATAGAAGAAACCCCACTGGGGAGGTAAGAGAAGAAAGGATTGTACTAGGGACCAGAAGTTAGCGACCCTACTGGGGAACAAACAAAGGTGATGGTGTTGAAACCAAAAGAAAAGGGGTTCGATGTATTAACTGACTGGCAGTAGTTAACCGATGAGAAAGAGTAAGACTCTGGGGAGGGAAGGTTTTAACAGATAGATTGTGATCAACCAAAAGAACTGGTGTAGAACCGAATGAAGGTTATAATCCAAAGGACGGGTGTGTGACCAAGCAAAGGTCATGGCCCACAGGACTGCCGATACCGACTGAACAAATAGTACTTGATCAACAAAAGGGGTATTGAACCAAAAGAAGGCTACTAACCCAAGGGTGCAAGTATTCGTACCAAGAAAAGGTTGCCAACTGATGGGGATTCGGTTTTAATAGAAGAACTGTGATTAACCGAGAAGGAAACGAGTGATTAACCAAGAGAAGGTGATTAACTCAAAAGGCTCAGTATTTTAACAGGCAGACTGTGGTTAACTGAAGAAATGGGTGATTAACCAAGATAAGGTGATTAACCCAATAGGAATTCAGTGTGTTAACAGATAGACTGTGATTATCTGAGAAGGAGTGCAAATTGGTGTTTTAACTGACAGGCAGTGGTTAACCAAACAAAGGGAGAAGAACCAAAAGAAGGTTGCGAAATCTGCAGGGGTTTCAGTGTTTGACAAGAAGACTGTGTTCAACAGAAGAAAAAGGAATCGAGACTCTTCAAGGGAATCAAAAGACGATGATCTACCACAAGAAGAGAACAGGGTATTAAAACAAAGAGATTTTGCTACCCAAAGGGGCAATGATCTTAACCAAGAAGGTGATTGATCAAAAAAGAGAGATTGAAAGAGGTAGGAGTGATCAAGGATCGACTCGACTGGGGAAGGAGGTACACTACCGCCTGGAGATATAGGTGACTAAGCCAAGCACAGGGTTATTCGTCCCCTACCTGAAGTAGTGAGAATGAGAGTAGGAATTCTACATTCTCATTCCTTCTCTAACACACAGGGTGTAGTGCAGAAGTTGAAATGGACAGCATAACAGCTCCAACTTGTACAGTGCTCCAGTGCTTTGTGCATCGTGCGTCATGCAGAACTCCAACTCAGCAGGGAAAAAGAGAAAGAAAGCTCTAAAGGAAGCCTAAAGAGAAGATCAAAGGAAGGATCAACCAACCGAAACAAGGTTTCGATTATTTGATCAAGGGGAATTAATATGCTAACACTTTTCCAAAGAGAATGGAAAACCATTAAAGCAAAAGGTGTAAATGATTGATTATGCATGTTTAAATTTGCTCAATAAAGAACAAACTTAATGTGATCAAGAAATGAAAGTGCAAAATAGTGCCAAACAAATATTAACATGTATCACAAATCATGTGTCATGTCATTAAAGAAAATGCAAGAATGCTCATGTTCATACAATGCCAAGAATGTGAACAAATTGAATAATCGAAAAAGTGCATCGAAAGTTCATGAATATGCTTCAAACAGAAGTGAAATGACACTTAAAATATCCATAAAAATCAAGCATATCAATCCATGGAAGTTAGAGGAAGAAAGCATGGCAAACACACTTGAAAAAAACATGAAAATGGCCTTCTGTTACAATGGTAACCGGTTACTCACCATAGGGTAACCGGTTACTTGCTTGCAAATTGCGTTTTCTGTGGGAAAATACACTGAGTAGCCAGTTACTCACCATATGATAATCGGTTACCACTGTGACAGTGGCAAAACAGTTGCTGAAAAAGCACTTTTAGCCTTTAAATCACTTATTTAAACTACCACATGCTAAGGTATGGATTTGTGCACGAAAATCAAGCTTGAAAACAGCAAATAAGCAGTGGTGAAATCAATTAACACATCAAGATCATGGTTTAAATGATGCAAAATCAAATCACACAAAGAAAGTATCGAAACTACATCGCGAATGATACAAAAATGCTCGAAACAGTAAAATCAGTGAGATCTACCAACCTACAAGCCGAAGATTTGGCTTGGTGATTGTTGCAAAGTGATCTTGATGAAGATAAACAAAGAAAACCAGAGGAATCTTCAGTTAGATCCGAATCGTACCGAAACTGAGCAAATTGCGACGAAGCTCCGAAATACGAATTCGAACCGTTGAATCTTGAAGTAAACACTTAAGATGAATCCAAAAGCCAATAGAATTCCAGAAACTCAAGTATAAATTGCAATGCGATGAAGGTTAAGCTCAAGAAATTACCACTTTCAATGTAGAAGTGATTAATCTTCAATGGAGAAGAGCCATGCAGAGAGAAATGAGAGAATTGAGAGTGAAGAAAATGTGAATTTTTGTGAATGATTTTGGAGGGGTTTGTGAAATGGTGGAGATTTGTTTATATAGAGTTTAGCTTTGGAGTGTGAGAGGTTAGGAATTAGGCTAGGAGCTAGCTTTGGGTGGTTTGGAACTAGGCTAAGAGTTAGTTACACTTGACTCACTGAGTCAAGCGGTAAACTCGGTTAGTTAGGATCAACTCAGTAACAATCCCAATGTAAACTCCAACATCCAAAGGTTGACATGCTTAGAAATCAAGGAACATGGTGCACTTAATTTAGAGTGAAGCATTGGAATAAATGCACTTGGAATGTCTTGGATAGTCTTGAAATGTATAGAGATGTCTAGAACATTCCACATGCTGCTAGAACACTGTAGAACCAAAGACCAAAGAGTGTACACAGCTGCTGTCCCAAAATATGCAGCAGGAACTGCAACTTTGTACAGAGTAACCGGTTACTCACCATAGGGTAACCGGTTACTTTAGCCAATTTTGCCTAAATTTGCTTGGGAAATGATACTGAAGTCCCGGTTTCGATTTTCCACCTCTTGTTTTGATGAGTAAACATGGAAACCTTTATTTTGAGCTTGATTTGATGATATAATGACTTCGTGAGGATGCGATTAATCGGGCAAAAAAACCTGAAAATCCTGCAACAAGAAACACATAGAGAAAAGTGCAGATGCATATGCCAGCGATGCGAATGTTCGTGCTTATGCAAAAGACAAAAGAGGGAGGTCAAATTTCGGGTTACGACACCTACCCATAAGGTTCCTTTAATCAGAGATACCAGTTATTTACCCGTTGTTCTATCTGACCTGAGAACATATTGAACTTGTGATTCTGAGAATTTCATGGCATTGATTTGCATACCATTGCATTCGCATCCATCAACATGATTGCATATCATTTCACAAAACAAAAAAAAACTCATCCATCCTTTGTCCACACCCCGCGGTTGATTTCCCGACACCCGTATTGGACTTCAAACAGCTTTTGAAAGATCATGGACTTAAGAGAGCAGAACCAGTTTGCGTTAAGAACGGATGTTGACTTAATGAAAAACCAGTTTGACCAACTTGTGGAAGCTATGATAGTCTTGGAAAGGGGAGAAGACAACATTCAATGACCTACTGTCACTTATAATGTCATTCCGCCTCAAGTGAATAATCTTGCTCAACCTCAGCCTGTGTAGATCCCTGTTGAGAACCAGGTTATACAAGAGTGTCACACTGTCTGAGATGGACATTCATCATCTCATGATACTGTTGAGTGTCACAGATTTGCATTTACTACGCCAAATTCCCAAGGGACAAGCTTGGTGTTGAATACCGAACGAACACGTAATATTGAGATTGCTGAAAGATGTTGTGTGTTGGAAGAGAAGTTGAAAGCCATAGAAGGACGCGATGCTTTTGGTTTAAATGCTTTAGACATGTGTTTGGGGCCTGAACTAGTAATACCCCCAAAGTTTAAGACACCAAATTTTGAGAAGTAAAAACGGGATAGCTATCCAAAGCACCATTTGGTTATGTTTTGCATAAAAATAACTTCTTATGCTCACAACAATACGTTAATGGTTCATTGTATTCAAGACAGTCTGAGTGGGGCATTGTTGAGTTAGTACATGCAGCTAGAGAGTAGCCACATCCAATCATGGTTGGAGTTAGCTAACGCCTTTTTGAAGCAATATAAATAAAATCTTGATGTGGTGCTCGACCGCATGTAATTGCGAGGTTTATCTCAAGAGAGCAACAAATCCTTCAGAGGGTATGCTCAAAGATGGAGAGAGTTTGTTGCTCTTATTCAACCACCACTTTAAGAGAGATAATTGGTTGACTTGTTCATGAATACTTTGCAAAGTCCGTACTTTGAAAGGATTGTAGGCAATGTATCATCAGACTTTTCTCGTCTGGTGTCAATTGGAGAACGCATTGAGACCGGCCTCAAGAGTGGAAAAATCCAAGACGCCTCGAACATCTAAGCTAGTGAAAGTGAATCTGTTGTCAGTTCCCAAGAGGAAGAGGATGATGAAGTTAATGCAATATGGGATAAGCTATAACTGCAGTGCCTTATCAAAAGTACCCAGGCATCTCTGCTGTTCAAAGTCAACAGCCTTCTGGATTTCCATATCAGATGGCCATCCCTCCATATGGTCAATATCCTCCTATCAATAGAGGCCCCCCCTCATCAAAAATAGATTGTACAACAAAATCCATACCAACAGCAGCATGCTCCGCAACGGCGATGCTACTACACTCAAAGACTAAAAAGGAATTTTGATCCATTGTCAATGCCATATAGTCACATACTGTCACATTTAATCCATAGTGGTTTAGTAGAGCTGAAGGGATTGAATCCAGTGCCTCTTCCATACCCACCAGGATTTGACCCTAATGCCCGATGTGGTTTCCATGCCAATGCACCAGGACATTCAGCCAAAGATTACAATAAACTCAAGAATAAGGTTTAGGATCTGATTGAGTCCAAGTTAATCTCATTTACGCCTCAGGGCCTTCAAATCAACATCAATCCTTCACCTGGTCATGCGGGTCCATCAGTCCATGTTATGGAGGAAGTTCCTGAGAGTAGGTGTGAAGATGGTTATCATACTGGTCTCGATGAATAATTATGAAGAAGGCTAGCCCATCACCAAATTAAGAGAGGAAAGCTCAATTCCCCTATGCTGGCCACTTTTAGCTCACATCATTACTTAGCATTTGTAGTTTCTTTTTTGTTAAGTGTTACTAGTTGTTAAACATTTTTGTTTATTAATGGTATTGTTAGTGAAATGAGCATGCATGTTTTGAACAAATCTGTTATACCCTAAATTTTACCACCTTAGATGTCATAACATCTTACATTTGCATTTAGGTTTCAATCATCTATGCATTGTTAACTAATCTCATATCTTGCCAGTTTGTTCTTTTATGTGAAAACCAGGGGTTTGCACAGGAAAGAGGGCAAAGCCAATAAGCAAAGATCTCACATGATTCAAAGTCTCTTAAGAAATTCTTTGGCTCCAAAAATGCAACCATTTGAGTCTGCATGCATCCAAGAGGTCTTATTCCACAAGAAATCAAGTGTGCTTGGCTCCCATCACAAGTGCATTGAGCCAAGTTCATCAAAGTTCAAACTAGGGTTTTGTTAGGACAAGACAACCATTGCCCTTGATCTTGATCAAAACATGTTCCCCAAGCCTTGGGACATGGTTCCATGTGACAATAGACATCTTTAGAGGCCATCCATGGGCATTGGAAGAGATTGAAGACGCAAGATCATTAGAGAGCATCTAGTTATATTCCTAAAGAAAATTAGGGTTTTGACTAAGCTCTTTGACTTTTGAGATTTTGATCTAAAATGAAGCAATCAAGCCACAATCTATCATGACATGTCTAATTGTTGAGTTAAGGCATGAGAGGTTGACATTTGAGAGGTTTCTTGCAAAGAGGGCAATGTTTGGTCCTTAAGATTTTCCTAAATGTGAAAACTTCACTCCTTGTACAAACTTGGAAAGGTCATAACTTTCAAACCACACATCCAAATTGAGTGAATCAAAGCTCAAATGAAAGCTCTCATCATGAAATTCAAAGTGTATTAGAGGGTCCTTTTTCAAAAGAGGCTTGGTTTTTTAAGTTATAAGACTTGGAAGTTCTGGTCAAGCTAAAACACTTAGTGAAATATCATGTTTTTCTCTGTTTTTTGCAACCAACTTCAACCTCATTTTGCACTATGATCCAAGTCTTATCATATTTATCTTTGGTCATGAAAGTTATAGAGGGTTCTTCTAGCTTTCTTTTGAGTGCTACAACTCTCCATTTGGATGGGTGCTCACCAAGTTACAATGTCCCAAAATTGGTGTCATGGAAAGGTTAAGTTTCATAACTTAGAATTTTTCAAAGTTTGTTTTTTGACATATTCATGGACAAATTTTGCTCCTCATTTTTCTCATGGACATGTGTTTTGTTTCAAGTTGAATCAAACATGAAATTTTCTCCCATTTCTTCCTAGTTTCCATTGGATCCCAAACTTTGTCATTTGAATCAAAGGTCATGAAGTTATGTGGATCCAAAGTCGTGGCCACGATTGGTTTAGCAGTAAGGCATTATGCACATAATTCACTTCATTTTTTATGCCCCATGCCACTCTTGATAAGTCTGAGATGCCATGCGTGTAATGCACTCTTTTTGAGTCTCTAAACATTACCAAAACATGATGTAGTGTCATTACTAACCATGACTTACAACTTGAACTAAACCAAAAGATTGGCAAACCTCTGTAGCAGCCACAAGTACCTCATCCTTGGCGTGTTAGTCATCTATGTATGATCCCAAACATTGCCATTTTAAGCTCTCATTCTTATGACTCATAAAAAGGTGTTTTGGGACATGACAATGGACTTGTGAAACAAAAGTGTGCAGCATAAAAACTGTTCCTATGATGTGCATAAGACAATGATTCTCAATCCCAAGCTTTACTTCTTTTAACTCTCTCTCTCTCATGACACAACAAAAGGAGTTTTTGGAATATATATTGAAGTGTGAAAACAACAGACCTGCATCCTATTCTCCACTGCTTTTGTTCAGCAAATGAAGCATTGTGCCATGATCATGTAGAAAAGTCAATCTGATTTCCATATTGTTATCCTACTCATGCTTTTCACTTAAGTCATTCCTAAATGATAATGTGTGAATTTATATGATGCATTTTTTGCACTGCCAGTTGTTGACAGTTTGGACCATATAATGTCCATGTCTTCATGTTAAAATTTGAATATTTGAAACTACTCTTAGATTATATGCATTATGTTGATGTTGGTTAGAATAATGTTAAGACATAGTTCATGTTGGTTTATTTTTATCCATGAAGTCCACAAGTGCGTGACTGTCATGGTGTATTTTACCCATGTTTAAGCTTTTTGTTTGGATCTAAGAAGAGGTGATGTTACCCTACCCATCGAGCACTATGATCTACTACTTTGGTTCATAAATTTTGATTAAAAACTGAATAAGGAAATGTTGTAGTAGTAATGGCAACTGCCATGTTGTTGGTTTGGGTCTGTACGCTGGGTTGGTGGTTTCGTTTGCATGGGAGCATGTTTGAAGTAATGACTACTGCCATGTTGTTGGTTTGGATTTGTATGCTAGGGTTGGTGGTTTCATGTGTATGGAGAGGATAGATACGTGGCAGAATAGGGGTGGTGGGACAAATTCTTTGTCGCGTAGTCACTTAAGTTTAAGTGACCAGTTGATCCCATGTCATGTGAATTTTTGTACACTGTCACGTTTCGGTTTTTTTATTTTGGCTGCTATTATTCGCTTGGATCGTTGGGTTGTATCTCTTTGTTAACCACACCTCCCACCAAAAGGCCCATGCGCCTTACAATACATTTAACTCATGTCAGCATTTTCTAATCCACCCCCTGCTTTGTTCAATTCAACACCATTTTATTTTCTTTTTTATCTTAATCCCCTTTATTTAAAATAGTTTTTTACACACAAAAATGTCCAACAAAAAAATTCACAAAGACTTTTCAGTACTTAATTTTTATTTCCACTTTTATTTATTTTTTTATATTTATTTCTAAATTTACAAAAACATGAACAAACCTTTTATTCAAGTCTTGAACTTCCTTTAAAAATCAGTCTTTTCTTGAGAACCTTTTGAGAGTATTCCTTGGAATAATTTATAGCATATGAGAGGGTTGTTTGAGAGTTGTTCCTTGACCTTGGATAAGGTTATTCTATTAGGGTTTTGTTTGTATTTTTTGGCCTTTGTTGCTAAGTCTCATAGCTTTGACTTGTCCTTGATTTCAAACTTTGAAGGTGCTATATTTTTCACACTTATGTGTTCACTTATCCATTTTTTGTTGTGAATTATCTCATCATACTTTGCCATGCTCATACATGAAAGTTTATGTTGATTGATGTCTACTATCTTTGAATTTTTGAACTCATATTGTTCACTTAATTTTTAATCCCCTTTTAACATTCTTGCTCATAAGATGTTATCTTCCTCTCCTTCCAAAGGAAAGTCTCTCTATTAACCTCAAAGGCATAGATAGCTCATTATCTTCCATTGACCTCATAGTCATAGGATTTCTCCTTGGCCTTCTAAGAGCCATCTCCTACCTTTGACCTCATAGTCATAGGGTTCCTCCTTGGCCTCATATGAGCCATTCCCTTCCTTGACCTCATAGTCATAGGATACTTTTTCCTTAGCCTCATAGCCATTTAATCTTACAACTTAGAATTAAGTTAGAGTGACTCTATGTGGGACTCATCATCTTGAGTATTCACCTTACCCCATCACAACTTAGACTTAGAGAGTTTCTCAAACTCTACATGAGTATCATACTCATTCCCCTTGGAACTTTGGCCCTAGTCAATGGTTCCTCACCCTTAGTTAGGTGAACTACGGTTGCTCTGATTCTTTAGTCAGATACGTAGGCACAAGATGCGATGTCTTGGCGTGCAAACTTAGTGTACATACCCTTAGGTATTTACCTTGCCCTTAGCTAGCAAACATAACATAACACAAATACAAATAAGAGGTTCCTGTAGAGTACTACAGATACATAGGGTGCTAATACCTTCCCTTAGTATAACCAACCCCCGATCCTCGATCTCTTAGCTGTGTCTTCACATAGCTCAATTAGGGTTTCCGATCTTTTCCCTTTCCTTTGGATAAATCAAAGACCGGTGGTGAATTTCAAAGTTTTGTGATTCAAGTTAATTAATAGCTTGATATCCGATTCTCACCGCAACAAAATCTATTCATATTCACTCATCTTTTCACACTTATTGCAAAAATAAAATAAAAAATCCACATTTCACTTCCTTTATCAAGCTGCTGTTTTAGCAAAGATTTGAGGGAGGATGATGAAAATAATATACATAATTGCTAACTGTGTGCTTTCAGATAAAATCCTGCTGATGATATACAATCATTATTTCAAATCCCCAAACACTGGAGAGATAAAGAGTTAGTCCTTAGTTGACCACTTCAAGCCTGAAAGTAGGTGTTTCTTTCGGATCTAAGACCCTTACGCTTAACCTGGGGCAGGGTAGTGTTCAGTTAATCTAACTATGAATTTAAATTACAAGATAAAGCATCTCAACTAAGGATCAACCACATGATATTCTTCTCATACGTCCTAAAGTGTCGAGAGAACCATGCAAAATACAAGAGTTATGACAGTTGTTCTTTAATGATCAATGACTTGGCAGTCACAATAAAGTGACTTAGGCAAAAATTATGGCAATCCCAGTGGACTAAAAGCTTCAAAAAGCAGTCCAGGAAAACAAATTAGGGATAAAAAAAATCAAAAAAATATATATCAATCAAAAGAGGTTGTGTAAATCCTCAACAGAAACAAAAACAAAATCCAGTGACCAACATATCAAGAATCAAAGGGTCATCGACATCCAAAACACAAAATAAGGTGACTCCATTCAAGCGAACCTTGAATCCTCATCTTCATTCTTACACCGTCAGACTCTCTTGGAAGATAAATGCGTGTGTCGAATTAACTGAACATAGGACTGAAGATCATCACAAAAAATGGGTGTGTTAAAATCAAATTTGAGCCTTATATCCTTTGTTTCAGAAACCGTGAACCAGGCCATGTTACAACCCTTGAAAGACCTAATTTAGACAAGGTTTATTTTGAAAGCATACTACAACAAGGTTGCGTAGATTGACTCCTAGAGATTTTCTAATCCTTTGTATTGGTGTCATATTCTTTCTATATCTTTCACACCAGCTAAATCAACACTGCGATTGGACTAATGGTCCACTAGTCACATACTACCACATCATCCTAATAAATGATTTTTCGAAACCTGCATGAATGTTGCATTAAATTACCATTTTTTTGAATGAACAATTTTAACTACAATTCAGTACTTGACATCAAGGAAATTTCAAAGAAGCAAGCAGAGAGGAACTTGGTCATTCGTCGATGCTGACTCAAGACCACCTCATAACCTTATGAATCAAGGGCATGGTATTTAATGACTATGTTGATATGAGATCTGGTCAGTCAAAGACACATCTTCAAGCATTAGGGGATCAAGGAGATAAATCATTGCAAAATACTCACTTCATCTGGGGCAAGTCCTTTAAAGACCTAGGCAGTGGCAGACCATTACAAGATTCAGACACTGGGGTAAACCATCTCAGACCATGTCATGGCATAATCATTCCCAAAGCTTCCTTTCAAGGAGGATTCCTTCAAAGGCCCTACAAATTGGGGCAACCAAGTTGGAAAGGGGCAGTTTCCTTCCATACTTTCAAGTTGGTCAAGCAGACTGTGCCACACACTAGTAACTATAGAGTTCATAACAAATGTCAAAAGATCACGCTAATTGATGAGTCCAAGCTTTTGAGGTTGGCATCAATTTTGGTAAAACTAACTTGTCAACAAGATGTTGGACAAGATGCCCTTACATGAAGAACTAATTGAAGATCAAGATGTTGGACAAGATGTCCTATCTGATGATTCCACATCTTTGTCTGTTACTTTTCAGTTTTTAATTATGCTATTTTAATTCCAGATTTCAGATTATTCTGGGACTATTTGTTTTTCCTAGGTGGCGTCCAAGATTGAGGAATCAAAGATTCTGATTATAATTTGAAGATGCTGTTTCTAAGTGCGGCGACACTTTAGGAAACTTATGATTGAAGAAACTATTCTAGAGGAGAATTAGTTGTAAATTCTGTGTAATAGAATTGCTGTGTTTTGAAGCCCAAATCCAGTCTTGTTTATTGTTATAAATAGGATGGTTTTAACCTAAGAAAAGTGTGGAAAAATACATTGTTGCCTAGTGAGTTTAGGGTTTGTATTTGTGAGCCTCTCTTGTGTTGTGTTGATACTAGAGATGGACTGTTTACATTGAGTTGTAATTTCTTGCACTGGTGTGATTGAAAGGGAATTGAGAAGGGTCTCATACCTAGGAAATGTCTTAGGTAGAAATTAAGCACGGGTAGTGATTAAGTGATAAGTTGTAAAACAGAGGTTGTTTAGCTTAGAATTAATACTATCTAGTGGATTTCATTCATGGCTTGGTAGCCCCCAGACGTAGGTTTTGTTGTTCACCGAACTGGGTTAACAATCATCGTGTGTTTGTTTATTTTATGCAATTTGTATTCTGCTCCTTATTGTCATTATGTTTGAAGCAGAGATCAAGTGTCTCGACATCTCTTAGGACATTTGAGATCTGCTACCAGAATTTCACTAATACATCATCATACCTTAGCAAGAAGCCTTAGGGTAGAGCTAAAGCACAATCATCATGCATTTATCACGTCGCTACTCTCATAAATTCATTTTCAAGCCGTCATGGCATATCACTCAAAGAAGTTGAGGTTCTTTCAAGAACAAACACGCAGCTTCAACAATGGATCAAACTTGGGGCACCAAGAGCATACACATTTATCCTCTGATCATCACATCGTCCAGATTCCAAGTGTCAAGAAGTCAAATACTTTCACCAAATAAATCCATATTGGAAACTACCAAAAAGCCCAATCCCCATTGGCACCTTCAAAACCAAAATTCAAATCCCTATTAGCACCTCTCAAAGTCCAACCTTGCTTGGCACCTCTCAAAATTCCAATCCATATTGGCAACTACGATAAAGCCCAATCCCCATTAGCATCGTCCAAACAAAAGTCCAATCCCTAATAGCATCTTCAAACCAAAAGTCCAACCTTGCTTAGCACCTCTCAAAAGTCCAATCCATATTGGCAACCACCAAAAGTCCACCCTGTTGGCACCTTCATAAAATCAATCACCTGCTTGCATTCACATATGCATCACATACAACTAACATGCACCCTATGCATCACATACAACATACATGCACCATATGCATACATAACATAATCATATTTCGTCAACCCTTTGACGATGTCACTCCCTAGTGAAATTTTTTTTGGTCAACCATTTGATGATGCCATCAACCCTTTGATGACGATATTACCTAAATTGTTTCTTTTCGTCAACCCTTTGACGATGTCACTCCCTAGTGAATTTATTTCCGTCAACCCTTTGATGAACAAATTCTTTTTCGCTAACCTTTTGATGATGCCATCAACACTTTGACGATGATATTACCATATTATTCCTCCCGTCAACCCTTTTGACGATGTCACTCCTTAGTGAATTTCCTTCCTCGACCCCCCGAGTTGATATCTTTACTTCCTCAACCCCCGAGTTGATATCTTGTTATAGTTCTCGACCCCTGAGTCGATGTTGTCTTTATTTTCTCGACCCCCGAGTCGATATCATTGTCATTTTTTCCTCAACCCTCGAGTTGATATCTTGTTATAGTTCTCGACCCCCGAGTCGATGTTGTTTTATTTTCTCAACCCCTGAGTTGATATCTTGTAATAGTTCTTGACCCCCAAGTGATGTTGTCTTATTTTCTCGACCCCCGAGTTGATATTATTGTCTTTATTTTCTCGACGCCCGAGTTGATATCATTGTTATTACTTCTTCAACCCCCGAGTTGTTATATTATCTTGATTATTCTCGACCCCCGAGTCGATGCAGTTGCCCTTATCTTTTCCAACCCCCGAGTTATTGTCAGTTTATCTTAATGTTTCTTCAACCCCCCGAGTTGACTTGATATTTTGATTTATTCTCGACCCCCGAGTTATTGTCAGTTTATCTTAATGTTTCTTCAACCCCCCGAGTTGACTTGATATTTTGATTTATTCTCGACCCCCGAGTTGATAGTGTATGTGTTTTTCTCAACCCCTGAGTTGATATTTTAGTATCCTCAATGAGTCTTGAAATTCTGGCAATGCAGATAATAGATGTCCTAACACATGTCACGACATTGTTTTGCATAAACATTTAAACATAGAGGAACAACATCAAACTGATACCTTGAATATCAGAACTGCAAAATCACAGATGTTACGACATCTGATCCAACATGTTTATCATGAACCCTAACAGAAAAGTAAATCTGCAGAACGATAAAGAACACAATAATTGTTAACTCAGTTCGGTGGAACTCACCTACATCTGGGGATACCAATCCAGAAAGAAGACTCCACTATCTGTAGAACTGTTACAAAGCTAAACTCCCCAGTTTACAACTTTATATCCTAATCTCTACCCAATGATAACTTTATCAAAGAACAACCTCTTTGATATGAGATACCCCACTCACTTCCCTTAATAACCAACTGTGATTTCTACATCATCCCTGTCAATACAGAATTCTGTCAAGCATACTTGACAAACAAGCTAACTCGGATTTGCTTAAAAGCTTCATCTAAGAACAATATATAATCCAATACCTCAAGGCTTATGGATTTGTGCAACACCTATATCTACCACAATGCATCAACTGATACAAAGGGAGACTTACAACCTAGAGAGCCAACGACTCTTTGTTAGATATCAAACATGTTATATATTTGTATGGAATATTTGGCATTTTTCATTTCTTTCTAACGGTATAGTGTGAATTTAAGCGGTAAATGGAGTTGTTATGCTTACATCGAAATATATGTGTGGAGCTTGTAATTTGTGTGTTAATGTGCAGGTATAGGCATGAAAGGAGCAAAATGGTGAACACATGGAACCAATGCAAGTTCCACTGAGTTTTTATTGCTGCAACAGGGTGTTCGCAGTGCGAACAATCTGGCGAAGGACCAGCGAATGTTCGCACTGCGAGGAACCAGCGAAGGCGCCAGCGAATGGAGGCAGTGAGTTCAAGGTTTTCAATTACCTTGTGTTCGCACTGCGAACTCCTAGCGAGTGTTCAGCGAATGTTCGCTGGTTGGTTCGCAGTGCGAAGGTGCTGGCGAAGAGAGGCAGTAAGTTCCAGTTTTGAGAATTCTGGCTCGCTAGTTTTTTCGCAGTGCGAATGAAGCTAGCGAATGAAGGGTTCGCATTGCGAACCCACGATTTCTGCTTGGGGCGGTTTAAGTCTCAGAGGCACTTAAAGTGCCATTTTTCCTCATTCGCAGTGCGAATGGATTGCTCGCAGTGCGAATCCTTCAGAATTCTGCTTTGTATAAATAGAATTTCACTTTTTGTAAAGAGGATCTCTTGTTCATTTTGATCTAAAATCATAGTTTTCAGTCTTTTTACCATTGGAGCTTGTATATTCACTTGGAGAAGCTGATTTTGCATCCATTCTTGATTATTCAAAGTGGATGTTTACTCATCTCCTCTCTTTACTTGTTATCCAATCTACCATGAGAAGTGGTAGCTAAACCCTCTATGTTGAGGTTAGAAGTAGTTGATTCTGTTTTTATGTATTCCTTTTAATCTATTGTATATGAACAAAGTCTTTGATCAATATAGATGAAGTTGTTTTCTCTTAATGCTTTAAGTTTGATTTGTTTTACTCTAGACATAGATTCCACAAATCTTGACCTAACAATTTCATCTCTTAAAAACCAAACTCTAGACATAGATTTGGGATTTGCTATTCGCATTGTATTGATCTTAATGATCGTTGTTTAGATTGTTAGCGTGAGACATCATCTAACGGTCTAAACAACGGTACTCACGACTTCGCTTTAGACATAAACTTAGTCGGGAGAATACGCGGTTATATTGGTCGGAAACCGAGTTCATGTGCTTGATTAATCGTTTATACATGGAAATGATTAGTGAAACCTAACCTTAACATGCTTTTATAAAACCTTTTACAAAAATCTTTGTCACAATTTAATCTTTGCTACAAGTGAATGATAACAACAATTGAAACTTTTGAAACTGTTAACTTAGAATATCGAAACTATTGAAAGGCAAGCATCAAATATCAAACAGTCCCTGTGGATACGATAACAAAAACCCACACTATTACTCTTCTAACACTCTTAAACCCAAAACCCTTGTTTCTTACGCAAGAGAACTAGCTTACAAAAGGCATACCAAATCCTAGGTCTAAGTCTTCTATTTATAGAGTCTTCTGCTACCTTGGGCTTCAATCTTCTGTTTGCTGATTCCTTGATCCATGTTCTGATTGCTTCCTTAATTCTTGGACTGGACTTAAAACAACATGCTATATCAGTTTAAGATGTTAGGACATTTGTTAGGACATCATGTCTTCTACATGTTGGAACACTTCATTCAACGCCTTGTTTTACCAAAAATTTACTCAAGTCTCCAGAGCCTTTAATCTCCCCCTTTTGACTAATTTTTGGTTAAAGCTCCTTTGGTAGAAAAAGAAAGACCGGGCATTTGGTAGATATGATTGGAACCCCTCTGAGACTCTTTCTTACCCCTGAAATTCCTAGCTGTATGTTGGTGTGCATGAGGAAGAGTATATAATTCTCTCCCCCTCAAACCAGTACTTACCACGGAGGGATAAATCTTCCTCTTGAGGGACATAAGAGAACTCACAAGAAGATCCAGAAAGAGCTTAAGAAGAAAAAGTTGCATCATTTATAACATAGAGTCCACAGAGTATGTAACTCAGGTCACAAGACACAACCCGCTTCATAACTCAGTTCACAAGGCATAAGGGATGTCCTCAAGGATGTCAGAACATCTCATCCAACACCCCTGCTTGCATAAGTGAGTATGTGTTGTAGCAACCAACACTAACTGAGATGCATCCATAAGATCCATACTTCTTATCTCCCCCTTTTTAGCCAAAAATTGGCAAAAGTAGCCAATACAGTTCCATATCCATATGTTACTTATCCAAACACGAATGAAAGACATGCTGACTTAACCTACAGCCTGGAATTCCACAAACAGATGCACTCTTTAAATACCTAAATGGTTTCTCTAGAGATCCACGGTCCAAAGAAGTTACCTCTGAGCATTTCAAAGGAGAAATAAATTTAGGTAGGTAAATTCTACATTAATAACTGCGCACCGCCAAACTAGGATAAGACTGTTCAAACTTTTAAGAGTAACCGTCCAAAAAGGAACACTTGTATCAAGACACATGTTACCTATGCCTTCACTTAGGAAGCACTCTCCACCATTCAAAACAGCTAGTTAGGACCCACCCTCAGGTCTTGAATAATGTCCTGACATTTCGTCAGGCTTGTTCAGTCCATCTGAAGCATAGTCACCATCCTTTTGACGAGTCCCAAGAATAATCCTTTTAAACATAATACCAAGATTAACTGACCTAGATGTCAATACATTTCTTTGAACATCTTTCAGTTAGTCCCAAAGATACTTGTATTGACATTTTAAATGATGGAACTAACTTTATACTGTCAAGTCCCCCACAACCTTGCAACAGTAATGTCAAGACATCCTTCTTGACATCTCATCCTCCCAGGATGGAAACATAATCACAGCCTGCTTGACACACAACACAAGCTTGATTCAGAATTTCACCCCTGCAGTAACCTACCTTAGATCAAGGAGAAACTCCCCCTATCTAAGATAACCAATACTCCTCCAATGAACACTTCTACTGATGAATGGAAAACATAAGACACATCTTCATGTCTTCAAGAGCGCACCCTCTGTCCAACCTACCTGCTGAACACAATCATCAACTCTAGTTATTGCTTCGTCTGACAAGAACCAATAATCACTCACACATGAACACCATCATGCTTCCCGTGAGGACTCATTAGGATCACCATCCTAATTTAACAAACTCTTGGATTAAGATCAAAGCTTCATTAATCCCCCTCGTCCAGAAACTATCCATACACCCAACGAATTCCTCTGGAATTCTCATGTATAGATCTCCTTATTCCTTGAGATAAAATCCAGTTGATCTGGAATGATCCACATTCCTCAAAGAGATACCTTACCTCTTAGTTTGTTTTCTTCCAATAGTGTCACATACCGTAAACATGCTTCAGAACTTCACAGCTGCCAAACTAATCCACTTCCCTTTAGCATGACTTGCCAATAGGGGTGTTATCCCCTCCACAAGCTTTTTTACTGACCTCAGCAAGGCCAACAAATTTGATAGACACCCTACAATCCAAGACAGTCATTCCTTCATCATGCTCCTGTATGATAACCTGGAATACTTCTGATCAACTGGTGAATATCCATATTCAGACTTCCATGCAATCAACACATGATCCACTTCAGTCTTCTCTACACCATCCTTCCAAGGCAGTTCTTCTACTCCATCATTCTCCTGTATGACAAGATAGATACTCCTTAGACACGATGTAGGCAACAAGTTTCTAGACCATAACTTAAGAACTAACAAAAAATGTTATAACATCAGTTAGGACATCCTTCACACATCACAGACACCACACACCATGGTTCTTGATATGCTCCACCACTCGACTTACTATCTGCATAGTAATCCAAACTGAAGATCTTCAAATAACATTGTGCCACGAGCTTGAACAAAGAGAACTTCATAAACCCAGAGAGAAATAAACTCCCATCCACCAAAAGAAGGTATACTTTCATCCTCAACCTAGAACTTCTACCACAAGCTCCAAAAGAACCAGAACCTCCTTGCATTTTCAACTAACTACCCTTCTTCACAAGAGTAATCAGTTTCAAGCATCCTGCTTGAATGCACAGTAAAGATCAACCAAATGCCACTGTTTGACTGATCTCATTCTTCTTCAGAACTCTTACAAGATACACTGATCCACCAATAAAATCTGATCTTCAAGTCACATGAACTACTTGCTCCATAGCAAGACATCTTGGATTCACCAAGCCTCTAGTCATGTAACATCTTCTCAAACCACAGCTCCCGCAAACTGTATGAGATAGACCTTTTTGAAGCATCCATAACTTCCATTCTCCTATAGATCACCTTATCTTCAGCTGATGTGCCACATCATCAGCTGAGATTCTGATGTTAAGCTAGATGTCAGAACATTCTGATACGACATCCAACTGCTGAATTCAACTCCTCTTCTGCCACTTAGAAGAACCTCATCCCTTTAACAGAACAAGAGTTCCATGCTCTCATAGACTTGATACAACCACCAAGTTTGAGTAGGCAACCTCTATCATGTTTAAACATATCACAAATATTCCCTTCAAGCTCACACCTTGATGAATAACTATCTGCTTTGAAACTCCAAAGACTTCACACCTGCCACATCTGAATCTTCAGAGGATAAAGTAGTCCTAGACTACACCATAGCTATACCAAAGAATTCCACTTTCCTTAGTAGAGCAGTCTGTAGAAAGTCGGAGATAACTGCCACTTAACCTTGACCTTCAAACTGAGCAAGATCACCTGCTTCTTAGTACCTAGACTAAAAATAAACTGATCCAATTTGTGCCATCACTAGCACTCCATTCCTCCTAGATAAGAAATAAACTGATCCAAGAATTAACCATCAAGATTATGATGTCTTCATATTCATCTTCAACAGCACCAAAGTCCATACCAGTTTCTTGCCAGCAAACTCTCCAGAGATCACATGCTTCTGTCACACCAGACTGAAGCCCATTATTAGGTCAACACCCAAGACCAAAACAGATGCTAAAGCATATGCAGTACCCCTCCCATGATTCTGCACAAACTCTAATGATGAGATGTTCCAACATCTTGTTGAACATCATCAATCTTGACTTTCAAGGATAATCAATTTAATACTTGTGAATTCCACAAATAGAAATTGATCTTAAATCCTTGTCCAATAACCCTTCTTCATTGTTTTAGCTAAGCTCCACCAGATCACTTCATGAACACTTATCAAGTATTCAATCTTTTGCAAGTATCTTCTTTTACACACAGTGTTGAGATACCAAGGCTGCCACCCTTAACTCAAGTAACTAAGATTCTCTCTGATCGAATCCTATTTACCTCAACAATTCTGAGAACTCCAATCAGATTGGATCCACCCTTAGGGTTAAGAGAGATGAATCCTTCCTTGCTGTTTTTGGAGAGTGAAAATAAATCACCTCCACTTTCTTCAGGTTGTGTTTCACAGAAACACCTTCTAGTTAAAAGAATAACTAGAAGACTCCAGATGCACGACTGAGATGCCTTTATGAGTAGACTTGAGAGAATTCTCAAGTATCTTTGACAACCTAGCCTATCAATAATTTATCAAACTCCCAGAGCAAGAACTTGATAAACTTAAACTCAACTCCTCTCCTCTTCAACTGACTTCACATTGTACCATGGAACCAAGCTTCCAAGTACCAAGTCACCATAACAAACATCTTCCAATAACTCCCTTCCATTCCATCTCTGCTGACTTTGGAATAAAAAGATGCATATATCTTCAACTATAGAAGCCGACGATTGAGACCTTCCACCACCTGTCTTCAGCAACAACTCTAGAATCCCATAATTTTAGAGCTCTTCCATCAGAAACACATGCAACAGAACCACCAAGGATTAGATCCTGCTTGCCCTAATAAGATGTTAGAACATCTTATAAGACACCCCAACAAGAGAACTAGCCACTTCTCCTGCAGTTGTTGTAGAACCTCCTCAGCAACATGAGCAACCACCGGGTTGTTACCTTCGATCAAGAACATCCATCCCATCCATTAATACCCTTGAGTATGTCTAAGTTGATTGATCTGATCTTCAAAACTCCTCCTTGTTTAAACGCCAAAAAGTATCTCCCAAAGATCTCATCCAGAAACAGACAGGGTGCCTGCTCTGATACCAATTGAATTTCTGGAAAGCAGACAATAAATGTCCTAACACATGTCACGACATTGTTCTGCATAAAAATTTAAACACAGAGGAACAACAACAGACTGATACCTTGAATATCAGAACTGCAAAACCACAGATGTTTCGATATCTGATCCAACATGTTTATCATGAACCCTAACAGAAAAGTAAATCTGTAGAATGATAAAGAACACAACAATTGTTAACCTAGTTCGGTGCAACTCACCTGCATCTAGGGGATACCAATCCAGGAAGAAGACTTCACTATCTGTAGAATTGTTACAAAGCTAAACTCCCTCATTTACAACTTTAAATCCTAATCTCTACCCAATGATAACTTTATCAAAGAACAACTTCTTTGATATGAGATACCCCACTCACTTTCCTTAATCATCAACTGTGATTTCTACATCATCCCTGTCAATACAGAACTCTGTCAAGCATACTTGACAAACAACCTAACTCGGATTTGCTTAAAAGCTTCATCCAAGAACAATACACAATCCAATACCTCAAGGCTTATGGATCTGTGCGATACCTATATTTGCCACAATGCATCAATTGATACAAAGGGAGACTTACAACCTAGAGAGCCAATGACTCTCAAACCTTAAACCCTTATTTCTTACGCAAGAGAACTAGGTTACTAAAGGCATACCAAATCCTAGGTCTAAGTCTTCTATTTATATAGTCTTCTACTGCCTTGGGCTTCAATCTTCTGTTTGCTGATTCCTTGATCCACGTTCTGATTGCTTCCTTAATTCTTGGACCAGACTTAAAAATAGCCTGCTATATCAGTTTAAGATGTCAGGACATTCGTTAGGACATCATGTCTTCTACATGTTGAAACACTTCATTCAACGCCTTGTTTAACCAAAAATTTGCTCAAATTTGCAGAGCCTTCAAGTCCTTTTACCTTGCTTCATCTAATCCCCAATAATATCTTATTAGTAACCAAAAGTAAAGCCCTACAAAAATAAAATTACCCAGTTGCATTCCCACATGCATCTCATATCAATCATTGGCATACCTATGTATACCATTCCACTGAAACGGGAGGCTTCGTTAAAATGAACAAATTCATTCGCATTCCTACATGCACTTAAAAATTCCCCAGCGGTTGCATCCATACATGCATCTCCAAGCATCATTCCATGCACGGTATTTCCACCTAAAGTGGAACACTATAACAAACATGGCATATAATTCAGGATCCAGGGTCAATCATAAGTATCCCAGTCGGTCCTTATTTAAGTCAGTTGTATTTCTCTGAAAAGAGTTATTACCCCGCATGTGCTCGTGGAATTATTTCCCAGCAAGTCATTCTTCAACTTTGTGTTGATAATTATGTTCCCCAACGTCTTCGCTATTTTTGCTCCCCAAGCAGAGGTTACCCTAAAATGTCTCTTACGAGTTTTTCCCCTGCAGAGCTTCACCAATAAACTTGTTCTTCCTTATTTTCATTGCATTTTGTGGATTTCATCCCTGCATCTCGAAGGACAAAATTCAGAGTCTTTTTGTATTTAATTATCTTCCACCATGAATGTATGAAGACCGTTGTCATTCATACCTTCTGGTTCAAGTTAATTAAATAGGTGCAATTGTCATATCCCAATTTTGTCTGGCTATTTTGAAATTCATCTGATACATGTCCATTTGTCAAGTTTTGCATTTTTGGCCATATGCATTTTTATCATCAAATAAAGTCAACATAATCATGCATATATGCATTATAGTAAAAAAGTCAACATAAAGTCAACATTTTACATGTTGAAGAAATTGACTAGAATGAAATTTTTTCATCATGCATTTTGAAAAAATAAATTCATGATCATTTAATTTATTATCAAAATATTAATTTAAATTTTATTAATCATTTTTATGCATCATAAAACAAAAATCAAAGTTTCTAGAAGGTCTAAAATATCTCTCATTTATCATATCATTATTCCATTCATATATTACATCATTATTCACTATTTAATTAAATAAGTTTTTAGAAGGCACTCATCACTCTTTTCATAATTCCTAAACTACCCTTTTTAGAGCCTATAAATAAAGTCAATCTCATTCCCAAATCTCACCACCAATCATTCACTAAACTAAGTCAAAACTCTCATCATTTTTCTCTTCATTTTTCTTCAAGTCATTTCTTTCTTTCTTTATTGAATTTTATTTTAGGTAGGCTCTTATGCTTGTCATTTATTTAATTTTATTACACTTTTATTCTTGCTTCATTTATTTAGTACCTTAATCATCACCATTTTGTATGGAAACTCAATTGATTTTAAATCTATAGTTGAAAAGTGTTCTTGAACCTCCATACGCAAAAATGATTTGTTGTTGTTTAATTTTCATTTATTTAATTTTCCTTTACATTATTATTCTTATTGCACTTAATTAGTATCTTAATCACCACTATTTTGTATGGAAACTCCATTGATTCAAAATCTAGAGTTTAAAGTGTTCTTGAACCTCCATGAACAAAAAGGGTAAAATAAAAATTGATGCTTGTTTTAAATAAATAATGTATCCAATAGCTTCCCAACATCATCCCGAGCATGAATCCATGATTCATTTGTCACGAGGATGGATAAAATGATTGAATCAAGCAATATATGTTGTTGCATTTTTGTTAATTTTAGAATTTTTTTATTGTTTATTTTATGATTTTAAATATAAAATTTTGTTCGTGAGATTGAATAGATAAATTTTTATTATTTATTTGTTTAATTCCGTGAAAATTTGAGAAAATTATGGTGTTTTTACGTTTTCAATGAAACCCTTTTCTTCCATTTTTGTTGCTACGGGAATAGCAGTCAAATGTGGGTTTGGGGAAGATGAAGTCTCCTCACTCTCCCTAATTGCTCAACACACCCCTGTGGGGTCCCCCTCCTTTGAGCCTAGAGCATTTTCCTAGTTACACCCCCAATTTCCATCATGTTTTTGTTTTTTGTATATTTTTTATTTATTTGTTTTCTTATTATTACTTTATTTACTTATTGTTGTTTTTTATTCTATTTTTCTTTAATATTTTAATTCTTTTACCTCTTGTATTGGTAGTGTGCCCCTCCCTTTTATTATTTTTTATCTTTTATTTAATTATTTTTATTGTTTTTTTATAGTATTTTTAGTTGATGCATAATTGTTAATCCAAAAAGACAATATGCCCATTAAAATTAACTTTTCAAAAATACTAAAACCTTGGTTCAACGACAAGTATTTCTTTTTCTCAAAACACATCAAACCCCTTTTCAAAAGCAAAATAATTCTCGATTCAATGTCGAGCCCCTTTTAACACCTTTGTAAGTCGGTCGCTTTTAAGCATCGCAATCAACCTCACATAGCTTACTCTTGGATTTTCTTACAACGAGACTTGCCTTGCACTAGACACTTTTATATAGATGCATTTGTTTGATGTATTTTAATTGATTTATCATTTCTCCCATTCAACAAAGTGTATCTCATCCCTTAACCCTTGTAAGTCGATCGCCTTGTGCACCTCCATAAACCAAATCCAACGGATTCTTGATCCATAGATTAAGTCATACCCAACTTGTAAGTCGATCGCTTCATGCGCCGCCATCAATCTTTCCCTTTCTCCACTTAAACCCTTGATCCAACGACAAGTGACATTTTCTCTCAATAAACTCAAAAACACAATAAAATATGATTAAGGCTCGTTGGTAGACAAGGAGTGAGAATTGAGCTTTCCTACACTCACTCTGATTATTTTGGACATAAGACGCTTGACTTGGTAGTTTGAAATTTTTACCTTTACCGATAGTCTTTAGCGCAATTCAAATAAAAAACAATCTCTTTTTAAAAACCTAAAATCAACATCAACACATCAAACTTGTCTTTTCTCGCCCCCGTGCGATTGAAACCTTTTAAAACCTAATTACTCGCCCCTGCGCGATCAAACACCTTTTTGCAAAGAACATTGTTCAGTCCCTTCTAATGCACATACAAACTAGTGCTTAAGCCTCCGCCGAGAGTAGACAAGCCAATGTTTAGCCCTTAGAACGCGACCTAAACACTCGTTCATTAAAAAAACACAAATAACAAACCATAGTCCTCCTAACTATAGATGCTCCGATTCCTCATTTCGCAATGAGGATACGTAGGAACGAAGACCCCAATCCTTGACAAGCACACTAATAAAAAACCTCTCTTTTTCCCCTTTTGAGGTTCCCTTTCTTTTCTCTTTTACATATTTACCACTTGAAGAAAGCAAATAAACACGAGCTAACATTCAATCCTAAATATAACTAAGAGGTTCCCTTTGAGTACAACGAACGTGAGGGGTGTTAATACCTTCCCTTTGCGTAATCGACTCCCGAACCCGAATATGGTTGTGACGACCATTATTCTATTTTTAAAGGTTTTATCGAAATTGTCCTATTCCTTCATTGGGATAAATAAAGTTCGATAGCGACTCTGTTTGAACTAATTTTTTCCACGTCTATCGCGAAGGATCGCATTTTTCGAGGTACGACAATATGATGTTGAACCATCTTGGTTGGCTTCTCAGTTCGGCAATATTCATAATTGTTTCCTTCTTTAGCATTGAGATAGGTACCCATATGAAAACTTTCTCTATAGCAACCCTCAAGCTTTCTGTACCATACTCTAGTTTCTAACATGTCTTCCATGATGTCTGAAACATGGTCTTCAATATTCTGCTTTGCAGTGGCAGCCATTATCTTCATCTTTAAAAATTTATTTCTTTTATGGCTATTACAAGGCGCAAGTATGTTTCTTTCTCATATCATCTATATAATGGAACTATTTTCAAAATACTAATCTTCACAAGAGAAATCCTCATGGGAGAAACATCCAACAAGGATATTAAGCTTGCCAAGCTAAACTTGTTGATGTTTCCTTTGAAACTTCTTATTCCATTGAGGATAGAACTGTTGATGGTGTGGTTGTTTATCATACACTTACAATAGTACATGGGAATCAATGAGACACAATTAATGAACTGGTAATTATGTTTGACCAGATGTTGAGACATGTTACTTGACATTTTGTATTTTTTTTGTCTAAATAAGAGAAATACACCTTTTCTTTGAATTTGATGTCTCATCAATCTGCAAAATCTCTTTTATGTCTTTGAAGGCTATAATGTTGTTTTCTTGATTAGATTCACCTTCTTCATCATTTGTGCATTGGAGATTCTTATTTGTCTCCTTAGAAAACTTATGCATTCAACTTGAATATGTCTAAAATATTTTCAATTAAGACATTATATCCTATTACATCCGTAGGAATAGTTAAGATTTTGTCTTTCACCATCCTTTTCTTCATGTTGAATGTATTTGACCTTAGTAGGGACTCTCTTCCCAAACCTCTTGTCAATTTCTCTTGTGACTTTACTAATGATCTTAGCAAGCATGAGTTTCTCTTCAGAATTACATTCTGCTTGAACATCATAATCTTATAGTTGTCAACAATATTTGGAGGATTCTTAGCACCATAACAAATCTTTGGTTGATAGACAGTTCCTCCTTCTTTGAAGTTCTCCATATTGAACAGAATAAGCACCATGTTACTCACCCAAATAGAACAGGGTGCCTACTCTGATGCAAATTGAAATTTCAATCTGAAGCGACAGATGTCATACACGATGTTGGGACAACAGGTCCAATGTGATATATTAGTAAGACAATATTGTAAAATATCTTAACTTATACAATATGATGAACCATAAAAGTAATAAAGAACACAAGATATTTGTAACCCGGTTCAGTGAAACCACACCTACGTCTAGGGGTTACTTTACCTAAGAAAGGAAATCCACCATTTTGAATTAGAACAACTAGTCGTATAAGAACCTTCAAACCCTATTAAGTTATATGCCTCACCCTAATCCTAGGGACTTTATATTTAGGTATCCCCCTAAATATGAGAACCCGTTCACTTTCTTCAGTCACTATCCCCTAATGATCAACCTCAATAATAAGTCTATTTATTGTTAAATTTACAACTCAACTAAGATAAACCAACATTTATGCCAAGTTACTGAAACATAGAGTGGTGTACAACAGTAGATTCAAAACATATCCTTAAGAGGGAATTAATGTGGAATACAAGAAACATTTTTTTTCTCAATCTCATAGACTTAGTGTCTTGGAACAAAGCTTTACAACTCAACTAACAAACCAAACCCCATGCCTTAATATATGAAATGAGGCGCTAGAGTGGTACACAAAGATAACAAAAACAAAGACTCAAAAGATAAACCCTAATGTAGCGCGATTTTTGTGGTCCTGAGTCACGATCGCTTGGGTACTATAGTTCGATTCATTTTTTATCCTATTGAGCTGATTAAGGAAGGGAAATAGATGTCTCCAATTAATCCTGCTTGCATACTGAGTTTGAATAACGGTCTGTTAGGTTACAGATGCTATGTGGATGTGGGGCCCAATCTTTGGTTATTTTACAAAGAGCACAGTGTCTGGATTATTTGTGAGGTTTTCGGTGATGTGTTTAAATTTGATGCTTTTGGGTTGATTCGGTGGAACTACTGGATTTTGGGTTTTTTTATTAGTATGCTCGCTAAGATTTTTTCAATCTTATGCCGACGTATTCCCGTTTAATGAAACAGGGAAATCAGAGCGATCGTAGTTCCTCCTATTCTATGGGAGGAAAAAGGTTGTTTTGGTGTCTTGTTCAAAGCCCAAGACGTGAAGCTAAAGGTAGTTTGTATCTTGTTCAAATCCCAAGATGTGAAGCTAAAGGGTTTTAGATGAGAGAGAATTTGTCATCTCTAAAGAGGAGTTGTTGAGGTTTGTATGTTGTGAGCAAGGCACAACTTTGATGCTAAAAGGTTGATTGACTCAACCGGGGTTTTCCTTATACAAAGCCTAAGCGGAGGCTGGAAGTTTGACTTTTTCGGGGAAAATGTTCTTTCTGTCTTGTGCAAAGCCCAAGATTGAGGCTAAAGGGAGGTTGACTCAACAAGAGAGTCTTTTATACTCAACAAGAGAGTGTTTTTATATGTCTTGTACAAGGCCCAAGACGGAGGCTAAAGGGAAGTGACTCAACAAGAGAGTCTGCTTGACAGGTGATTGACTCAACAAGAGAGTCTTTTATACTCAATAAGAGAGTCTTTTATATCTCGTACGAAGCCCGAGATGGAGGCTAAAAGTGTTTGACTCAACAAGAGAGTCTTTTATACTCAACAAGAGAGTGTTTTCTATCTCGTACGAAGCCCGAGATGGAGGCTAAAGAGGTTTGACTCAACAAGAGAGTCGTTTATACTCAACAAGAGAGTGTTTTCTATCTCGTACGAAGCCCGAGATGGAGGATAAAGTTTGACTCAACAAGGGAGTCTCAAAAGGTTAGCTCCACTAGGGAGAATCATTGTACAAAGCCCAAGAGGAGGCTAATTGTGCTGGTGACTGTTTCAGTTTAGTGACAGGTCCAGTATGTTGGATAAAAGAGAAAACCAGTTCTTATGAAGGAAAGATTAAAGGTATTGTTGTGTTTTGGTATTGATCAGAGGATCAGGGTTATATCCTGTTCTTTAAGGAAATGGAAAATCCAAAGGGTATTGAGACTGTCCAAGTCTACTGGTGTTTTGAGAAATCGATTCCCAGATAGTGAGTGATCTTTGTATGATGCCCAAGAGAAGGCTGGTATGTTAAAGGATTGTTAGTTATTGGATTGGCTAGAATTTTGGTAAAACAAAGTTGTTCAATGTTGATGTCACACGGGTGATGTCTTAACATTGAGTCTTAACATTGGATAATGTTAAGTGTTTTAGTTGTTGAAGTTTTGAAGTCTGATGTCACATGCGATGTCATGACATCAGATATGCAGATCAGTAAAACATCAGGTTTGAGATGCTTTTAGGGTTAAGCGTATTAGCTGGAATTTGGGAGAGCTGTTAGAGTTATTGGATGCGAATATCTTAGAGAAGATATTTTCTGTTGTAAATAGATTTGATGCAGATTTGTAGGAGTGTTTAAAGGCTGAAGATTTAAGAAGATTTTGAGAGAAAATATGTTTTGAAGATTCAGTTTTAAATAACAAATCAGGTCAGATATTGTAGCAGGTCCAAGCCCAAATCAAATAGCTATATAAAGCGCATTAGTCCCGAAGGAAAAGCAACGAAGAAAGAGAGCTAAAGACTGAGAGTCGTTTGAGTCTTCGTGTTTGTAAACCATTCCAGTGTGAATTGGTGTTGTTGTTTTGAGTTGTTCTTGATCAAAGCTGTGAAGCAGAATCAAGTTGTGTTTTTCAAAGTGTGTGATCTTTGAATTATATCACTGAAGTGATTTAGGGATTGAGTAGTGTTCTCATACTTAGGTGGTCTCTTAAGTAGAAGGTTCATTAAGTAGTGATTAAGTTTAGGAGATGTCAACTGGGTTGTTGAGTCTGTAAATTAATACTACTGATAGTGAAATTCATCCCTGGCTTGGTAGCCCCCAAACGTAGGTAGTTAGACCGAACAGGGTGAATAATTCATTGTGTTGATTTATTGCTTATTATTGCATTGTCCATTGCAGAGTGTGTTGTTGTGACATCACATTTAACATCACACATCTGGTACCAGAATTTCAATTGGTATCAGAGCAGGCATCCTGCTCTGAATCTGGGTGAGATCTAGGGCTGATACTTTCTGGTAAAGATGGACAAGGAAGTTGGTGGATTTGTGAATAGACCCCCTATTTTGGATGGCTCTAATTATGATTATTGGAAGCCAAGGATGATTACCTTTTTGAAATCCTTGGACAGCAGGGCTTGGAAGGCTATCATTAAAGAATGGAAAGCACCTGTTGTTGTTGAGAAGGATGATGATGGGAAAGAAAAAGAAGGCAGTTCAAAACTGAAACCTGGAGAAGAATGGACCAAGGAAGAAGATGAGCTTGCCCTTGGTAATTCCAAAGCCTTAAATGCTATTTTCAATGGAGTTGATAAGAACATATTCAGGTTGACCAATACCTGTGAAGTTGCCAAGGAAGCTTGGGACATCTTGAAGACTACTCATGAAGGAACTTCAAAGGTTAAGATGTCAAGACTTCAACTTCTAACATCAAAGTTTGAAAGTCTAAAGATGAAAGAAGATGAAACTATTCATGACTTTCATATGAGTATTCTTGAGCTGTCCAATGCCTCTAGTGCTCTTGGAGAAAAGATGACTGAAGAAAATCTGGTGAGGAAAATCCTTAGATCCCTTCCCAAGAGGTATAAGATGAAGGTGACTGCAATTGAAGAAGCTCAAGACATCAACAAGATGAGGGTTGATGAGCTTATTGGATCTCTTCAAACATTTGAGCTAGGGTTAAGTGAAGAGGAACCTGAGAAGAAGTCCAAGAGTATAGCTTTGGTTTCTAGTTCTGATGAAGCCAAGAAAGGGAAAGAGGATGATTCTCAGGAGGAGCTGTCTCAGGCTATTGCTTTGCTGGGTAAACAGTTCAACAAAGTTATGAAGAGGATAAATAGGAGTTATAATCCCAATGTCAAGAACATTACCTCCGACATCACCAGATCAGGAGAACAAGGGAAGAAGTCTAAAGATGAAGAAAAATCCAGTAATGACAAAGGGATACAATGCTTCGAGTGTGAAGGGTATGGACATGTCAAGAAGGAATGTCCTACTTTTCTAAAGAAGCAGAAAGGGTTATCAGCTTCTTGGTCTGACAGTGAGAGTGAATCTGAAGAAAATTCAGCTAAACTTGGTAGAGCTATGATTGGGGTTTATGAGTCAGATGATGAGTCTTGTGATGATGAGGTTTCTTACGATGAACTTGCTGTCACTTATAAAGATCTTTTCGTGAGAAGTGAACAAGTGTGTCTTGAAGGAGAAGAGCTGAAGAAAACCATAGTACAGTTAAAAGCTAAAAAGACTGAACTTGAAGCTGAAGTTAGTATGCTTAACTATAAACTGGACTCTATGACCAAAACTATCAGAATGTTGAACAATGGTACCAACACGTTAGACAACATTCTTGGTATTGGGAAGATGGCTGCAGACAAATGTGGTTAGGGATTCACCAGTGATGCAGGTTCTATCACCCCAAAACCAGTGATGTTAAAACAGATGTTAAAACATTATGACAGAACTCCATCTAAGAAGAAATACAGACACTGGAGGTGTCACCATTGTGGATTTTTTGGACACATTAAGGCTTATTATTATAAGCTACATGGGTATCCACAGAAGGCACATCAGGTTGTTCCCAAACAGAACTGGTATAAAGGAAGGCATGGTTCGAAGCCTAAGAAGCAATGGGTCCCTAAAGTTAAGGTTACCAGCTTGATAGCTCACACTTCTTTAAAGGTTTCTACCAAAGAAGATTGGTACTTTGACAGTGGATGTTCAAGGCACATGACTGAAGTAAAGAATCTGTTGGTAGATGTGAAGCTTCATTCTTCAGGATATATTACATTTGGTGATGGGGTCAAAGGAGAGATCAAGGGGATTGGTAAACTAAACTGTGTTGGTGCTCCCAGACTGGGGGATGTTCTTCTTGTTAAAGGACTGACAGCTAATTTGATTAGCATTAGTTAACTTTGCGATCAAGGATTCAAAGTAGACTTTACAAAGTCTGAATGCATGGTCAAAGATGATAAATGAGAAGTCATTATGAAGGGAGACAGGTCTAAGAACAATTGTTATCTTTGGGTGCCACAAGAATCAAATTCTCCCACTTGTGTTTTTGCTAAAGAAGATGATGTCAAAATCTGGCATCAGAAGTTGGGACACCTTCACCTAAAGGGAATGAAGAGAATCATCTCCTCAGAAGTAGTCAGAGGAATTCCCAAACTTAATATTGAGGAAGGAAAAGTGTGTGGAGACTGTCAAAAAGGGAAGCAGACAAAGATGTCTCATCCGAAACTTCAACATGACACCACCTCCAAGGTCTTGGAACTACTTCATATGGACTTGATGGGACCTATGCAGGTGGAAAGTCTGGGTGGAAAGAAATATGCATATGTAGTTGTGGATGACTATTCAAGGTACACCTGGGTGAGCTTCATCAAAGACAAATCAGAGGTGTTTGATGTTTTTAAAGATCTTTGTCAAAGACTCCAAAGAGAAAAGGAGAGTAATGTTATCAGAATAAGAAGTGGCCATGGAAGAGAGTTTGAGAATAGCAAGTTTGAAGAATTTTGCTCTGCTGAAGGTATAAGTCATGAGTTTTCATCTCCTATTACTCCTCAGCAAAATGGAGTAGTTGAGAGGAAGAACAGAACTATCCAAGAGTCTGCTAGAGCTATGATCTATGCCAAGAAACTTCCCTATCATTTCTGGGCTGAAGCCATGAATACTGCCTGTTACATTCACAACAGGGTTACCCTGAGAAGAGGCACTTCATCCACTCTGTATGAACTATGGAAGGGAAGAAAACCTAATGTTAAATACTTTCATGTTTTTGGAAGTAGATGTTATATTATGGCTGATAGAGAATAGAGAAGAAAATTGGATTCCAAAAGTGATGAAGGAATATTTTTGGGATACTCTACCAACAGCAGAGCATATATGGTTTTCAACTCTAGAACCAAAGTGATGATGGAGTCCATCAATGTGGTGATTGATGACAATGATAAGCAGGAAGATGATGATGTCCTAGATGATGTTGGAACATCAGTTGGTGAAGTTGCACCAGAAGCTGAAGACAGAAGTCCAACTCCTAGTGTTGCTGCTGCTGAGCCTGAAACTGAGCAACCTCATAAAGATCCCTCTATCAGAGTGCAGAAGGACCACCCAAAGGAGCTCATTATAGGTGATCCAAATTCTGGAGTGAGAACTAGGTCAAGAGATGTTATAGCAAGTTCATGTTTTGTCTCCAAAATTGAGCCAAAGAATGTAAAGGAAGCATTGACTGATGAGTTTTGGATAAATGCAATGCATGAAGAGCTGGAGCAATTCAAGAGGAATGAAGTATGGGAGCTTGTACCTAGGCCTGATGGAGTTAATGTGATTGGCACCAAGTGGATCTACAATAATAAATCTGATGAACAAGGAGTGGTCACCAGAAACAAGGCCAGATTAGTTGCTCAAGGATACACTCAGGTTTAAGGAATTGATTATGATGAAACCTTTGCTCCTGTGGCAAGACTGGAATCTATCAGATTGCTCTTAGGGGTGGCTTGTAATTTCAAATTCAAGCTTTTTCAGATGGATGTTAAAAGTGCCCTCTTGAATGGTTACTTAAATGAAGAGGTGTATGTTGATCAACCAAAAGGATTTATTGATCCAACATTTCCTGACCATGTGTACAAACTAAGGAAAGCTCTATATGGTTTGAAGCAAGCACCAAGAGCTTGGTATGAAAGACTTACTGAATTCCTGGTTGTGAATGGCTACAGAAAAGGAGGGATTGACAAGACTTTGTTTGTTAAAGAGGAAGGAGGAAAACTGATGATAGCTCAAATCTATGTTGATGACATAGTATTTGGTGGGATGTCGGATGCAATGGTGAAACATTTTGTGGAACAGATGCAGTCTGAATTTGAAATGAGTCTTGTGGGTGAGCTAAACTGTTTTCTTGGTCTACAAGTTAGACAAATGGAGGACTCCATATTCATTTCTCAGAGCGAGTATGCAAAGAACATAGTGAAGAAGTTTGGTCTAGAGAATGCTAATCACAAGAGGACTCCTGCTCCTACTCATCTAAAATTATCCAAGGATGAACATGGTGTTAGTGTGGATCAAAGTTTATATAGAAGAATGATTGGGAGTCTATTGTATCTCACAGCTAGCAGACCTGACATTGCTTTTGCTGTTGGAGTTTGTGCCAGATACCAATCTGAGCCTAAGGTTAGTCACTTGAATCAAGTGAAGAGGATCCTGAAATATGTTAATGGCACTAGTGACTATGGGATGTTGTATAGTCATGGATCTGGGACTGAGTTAAGGGGATATTGTGATGCTGACTGGGCTGGGAGTGCTGATGATAGGAAAAGCACTTCAGGAGGTTGTTTCTTCCTAGGGAATAATCTGATATCATGGTTTAGTAAAAAGCAGAACTGTGTGTCTCTTTCTACTGCTGAAGTTGAGTACATAGCAGCAGGAAGTAGTTGTTCTCAACTTGTTTGGATGAAGCAGATGTTAACAGAATACAATGTCAAGAAAGATGTCATGACATTGTACTGTGATAATTTGAGTGCTATCAATATCTCTAAGAATCCTATTCAGCATAGCAGAACCAAACATATTGATATAAGGCATCATTTTATAAGAGATTTGGTTGAAGACAAAGTAGTTTCTTTGGAACATGTTGCTACAGATCAACAATTAGCTGACATTTTTACTAAAGCCTTAGATGCAAACCAATTTGAAAGTTTGAGAAGTAAATTAGGAATTTGCATTTGTGAAGATTAAATGTGCTAGAGAGTGTATTAAGCAGTTGTATTATTTATTAGAAATTGATTTTATTCAACTGCTGAAGGCATACAGGTTTGAAGTACATCATTAGTTACAGATTATCCCAACCTCGTGCATCTAGAAAAGCTTTCCAGTCTTCATCCCAATCATCATCAGTAGCTTGTTGTTGCACAGGAAGCTTCTTGCTTGGTTTCATGGTTGTTTCTGAGGTTCTGCCTGTCTTTGTGGTTCCTGAAGTAGTTTTAACTGAAGTCATTGTTTTGCTCCTCTTCTGAGGTGGATCTGAAGTCTTGTCCTTCTGCTTGAAGTTCTTTGCTGCATCTTTGATGGTTGACTGGCTCATTCTTGGTTGCTGAGTGGTGCTGCTAGAAGGAAGAAAGGCTTGTGTTTATAATAGAAACAAGGAGCATAGTTTGTATCAACTGAACAATCAATGTGTTGGAACTTGTGTTTGACCATGTATTTATGTCAGGACATTGTGTTTGGTGATTGCCCAATTATGGCTAAAAAGGGGGAGAGTTAGCCTAGGCGTGATTGTCCAATTATGTTTTGAAAATGTATCCTATCTAAGATCTGGTGGTGCAGATGTTGAGGGAGATGTACATGTTGAACAGCTGGTTATGCTGGTTCTGGTTTTGAGGGGGAGTTTGCCCATTGTTGATAGGTGGTGTGCAGCATTTTGAAGTGGGAGCTGTTTGTTTTAAAATTTTTATCCGCTGCTGAAGTCTCTGATGTTGCAGAGATTGTTTTAGCCAAAATTAGCCAAAGGGGGAGATTGTTAGTTCTTGGATTGGCTAGAATTTTGGTAAAACAAAGTTGTTCAATGTTGATGTCACATGGGTGATGTCTTAACATTGGATAATGTTAAGTGTTTTAGTTGTTGAAGTTTTGAAGTCTGATGTCACATGCGATGTCATGACATCAGATATGCAGATCAGTAAAACATCAAGTTTGAGATGCTTTTAGGGTTAAGCGTATTAGCTGGAATTTGGGATAGTTGTTAGAGTTATTGGATGCGAATATCTTGGAGAAGATATTTTCTGTTGCAAACAGATTTGTTGCAGATTTGTAGGAGTGTTTAAAGGCTAAAGATTTAAGAAGGTCAACCCATTAACTGGTCTGACACTTGACTCAGAAAGACAGCTCTAGTAAATCGATGACTAGGTTCTGTTCCTATACCTGTAGAGGTCTCTGGGTCCTTGTACTAAGCCCAAGAGAAGGCATGAGAGCTTTTAAGAAGCTGAAGGGTCCTTGTACAACGCCCAAGAGGAGGCAGGGATGCTTTTAGGAAGCCTGTGGGTCCCCAAACCCCGAGAAGTTCAAGAGATGCTATTCACCGAGAATAGATCAAGCCAGGAAAGTCCGAGAATTTGGAAGAAACTCAAGAGATGCTATTCACAGAGAATAGATCAACTCCGAGGAGTATAGTTTCTTTGACAATTTCTAAGAGTGGCAGTCTGAGAAAGGGTTCACCGAGAATGCTGCCTTTCACATCTCCATATTATTTAACCCCAAGAGGAGGGAAGACTGTGTCTGGTAATCCTATGGGGATCTAGTTTTGTTCGTATTTAAGAGTGACCAATAGGGCTTTACCTAGTTCTAGACGTAGTTGCAGGGGAAAACTCTAAATAACTATACTAGTATTATACAGTTGATATTTGACAAGTATATAAAAGTTTGTGAAAGAAGACTTACAGTGAGCAGCCCCACAATACAGTTATATATATATATATATATATATATATATATATATATATATATATGAAAGCGAATAAAGAAAGCGGGTAAACACTTACTCGGTTGTAGAGCTTCCATGCTATTTTGTTAGTTCTTCAACAAAGAAAGCTTTGATAACAATATTATATTCTAAATCAAAGGAGAAAGTGCTTTGAAAAGATTGTTGGGGCTTACAGCTCAAGGAGAGGCCCAAAGTTTTATCAGTGATTGCACTGTTGAAATTGTACGGGGACTTATAAAAGTGACTGAGGCCCAAAAAGTTTTTTGTACAAAGGGATGGGTCTTACACTCTCTTAGAGGCCCAAAGGTGATTAAAGAAAAGGAATAGGGCTTATAACACGAGGGTAGGCCCAAATAGTTTAATTTTTGAACTGGCGATTGTGCCGAGATTTTTCTTTTAACGCGGAGGGACTTATACAATGTCAGAGGCCCAAAAAGTTTTGGTTAAAAGGGGGTTGGGTCTTACACTCTATTAGAGGCCCAAAAATGATTTTAAAAGAAAAGATGGGGCTTACGACTCAAGGAGAGGCCCAAAAAGTTTTGTTTGAAAAATGACGATTGCGCCGAGATTTCATTAGCGTATCGGGACTTATACAATGCACTGAGGCCCAAAAAGTTTTTATTTACAAAGGGATGGGTCTTACACTCTATTAGAGGCCCAAAAGTGTTTGAAAAAGATTTGATGAGGGTTGAATTAATCAAAACCCTAATTTTTTTTTCAAAATATATTTTAATTGAATAAAAATTCAATTAAAATGATAAATATTGTTAAACATGTGTGAAAAACAAGTTGTGGTATTGTATTAATGTTTGAAAAATCATGTTTATACCCACAAAATAATTGGAAATCAATTAAGTTTGGAAAATCAAGGGAGAAAAAATATTTTAAATGTTAAAAACAAATAAAACATTAATTCTTTGCAAAAATATCAAATATATGAAATAAGTAATATTTTTGGGGTTTTTTGGTAAAATAAAATATTTTAACATTTTTGTGAATTATTAAAAAAAGAATCAACTCAAAATCATTAAAACTCAGAGAGAAATTAATTTTTGAATCAATTAAATAAAATCACAAAAATTCAAATATTCAAATATTTGAAAAAGGGCGCCAAGAACATCTTGGCCTTGCCCGCGTGCTCTGTTTTGCCCAGATTTGCGTTTTCTCATCAATCCCACTGAATACTTGATGAAATCACACAATCCATATATGAATCTACTCGTTTTCACCTCACAATCATGTCTATGGTCTTTAATTTCATTTATTTTAAGCATGGAATAAGAAATCAAAGAGAAACCTCAAGAACCCTAAAATTTGCATGAAGGCTCAGAAATTCCATACACGATTCAAACAAAGCAATTAATTGAGGGAAAACACTTCATGCATGATTATGAACATATGGCCAAGTTATTGTTCAGCAAAAAAATGCATGGATCATAGAGTTAGAAGAGCTCATGCTTACCTCTTGCAACTGGTGATCGTGTTTTATGTTAGAGGTGTTACAGCTAGGTTCCAATGATGTGGATAGCTTCCCTAGGTGCCAAGTGATGTGCCTGAGTGCTTGGAGTTGTTTGAAACAAGTTGGAACTGAAGATGGTATCTCAACTGCAACTTGGTTAAAACCTTGAGCAGTTGGCTGGTGATTTTGTGAAATCATTGTTCCAGATGTTGTTTAAGTGTTTGGATCACTTCTATATGATGTTTATGAGGTGTGTGTGTGATTGGTTTGGTTGGAATTGCTCTCAAACTCAAAACCCGATAGTGAATTGCTTTGGAAGGCAAATTTGGAAGTGAGAAGGAGATTTTGAGGAAAGCATATGTTTGATGGCTTTGATGTATTCAAACTAATCACAAATGAGCTCTATTTATAGTGGAGCAAGTTTGTTTTGCAAGAAATAGTGAATGGCAACTGTTGCAGAGGTTTGGCCAATGTTGATCAATGAGAATCCAAGTCTCCTCTAGCCATTGACTAGAGGTTAGGGCACAGGCTACTGGTTCCCTTGGTCTTGGATAAGTCTTGAATAAATTTAGTTGGGAAGGGCTCAGTCCATGCCACCTTGGTGCATCCATTAAATGCTCCAAACCAAAAGTGGAGTCTTGTCCCTCTTTTAGGCATTTCTAGGTTTGGCATGCTACTTTTAGTTCCAAAGAGTTGGGAGGCTTATGGATCAGTGTTTGTCCCTCCTTGGTCTCCCCCTGAGGTGTTCAGATGGATAAGTGTGTTTGTCATTTGCACAAATTTGGTGAATCGAGTAAAATGCACAAATCTGCCTTGCTTTGACAGTTTTCAGCAAGGCATATTGCCATTGTCATATCTCATGGCTCAAGTGGAATTTGATGGAGTTCTTGGCCATTTTGGAAAGCTCTCATATGATACAACAACTGTTTGATCATAGTTGGTTTTGATACTTTTTGGATCCAAGTGAAAAATTCCCCTACATTTGGAAAAAAGTGAAGGCAGATTCTGACTTAGTGAAAATTTCACTAAGTGTTGGAAAAAAGTGACATTTTCACTTTTTGTGATTTTGATCATTCCATAACTTAAAATCCATGAGGAATTGGAATGAGTTGTGTTTGAAGCTTTTGTAGAGTCCATGAGAGCTACAAATCCATCTTTGGATCATAAGTTATGATCCTTGGAAGTTGGTACCCTAGCCACTTTGTTCCATAACTTAGAAAATTTCTAAGTTTTTTTTTATGGTTACCCCTTTTACAAGTTATCCCACTTTTCTCGATTTTTCTTTATGAATGTTGATTCAAATCACACATTAACATCATTTTAGGGTTAGGGAACCCTAATTGATCAAAAAATCAAAAAGTCAAACTTTGACTTTTGGGCACAGTTGACTTTTTATCAGATGAACTCCAAACTGTGCGATCCTCTATGAAATCAGGTCCTTGACCTAATTCAAACTTGATGGATTGATTTCATAGGTGTTATAGGGTGTATTTAATCATGTCCCAAGGTTTGGGAGCATGTCTTGGGCAAAAGTCAAAGATACAGTTGACTTTTCCCGCGAAACCCTAATTGTGGTTCTGATGAGCTTGAAACTTGTTGATCAAGCTTCTTGGGTCAATCCATTGTGGCCAATCGACCAATGTGGTTTATTAGAGACCCTCAAATCATATCTTGAGATCTTGGCTCATGTCTTGTCCCAAAAGTCAACTTAGGGGTGAATTAGGTCAAGAAACCCTAATTCCTGATTTTTGATAAATGTATCCCCTGAGGTAAAATTGACTTGATGATTGGGTTTATGATGTCCCTTGGAGCATCTTAGGTTATGTTTTGAAGCATTGGCTCATGCCCAGATGAAAATTTTCATCTGGAGGCCTTGGTCGACCAAAACCCTAATTTGGTGACACTGGCGATCTCGAGGCTTAATCCACTCAGAATGCTGCAACCTTGTGCTTGATTCTTGCTGTGGGAGTCCTCTTGATCCATTGTGGATGTTTGAGAGGTTAGACAAGTTGAAGATCATGTCATTCTTTGATTGATCCTTTGTCTAAGGCTTAGAGAGGGCTTGAAACCCTAACTTTTGATAGTAGTGAATGCTCACCCATCTTTGGGGAGATTGATGAGGTATGATGGTTTACCCATATTGTGATGATGATTTGCCCAATGATGGGAAATCTTAGTGGTCAAAATTTGGGGTATGACATATGCCCCTATTTAATCTTCTTGGACCCGAAGGTGTGAATGGCGAAGGTATTCGGGCATTCGGGGTGCAAGATGATTAAATATCGGAATACCCAAAATTTTGATGGTGGTTAAGAATGACCGTTCACGCATCCTTCCTCTTTTGCTAAGCAATGATGCTTAGAAAAGTTAAAATTCCCCTCGATTTTGGTTTCCTACCAAGGAACTGGTCTAAGCTTCTGATACAAACTTCCCCTCGATCCTGGTTTCCTACCAAGGAACTGGTCTCAGTTTCTGATATAAACTTCCCCTCGATCCTGGTTTCCTACCAAAGAACTGGTCTTAGTTTCTGAAGTAAACTTCCCCTCGATCCTGGTTTCCTACCAAGGAACTGGTCTCAGTTTCTGAAATGAACTTCCCCTCGATCCCGAATTCCTACCAAGGAACTGGTCTCAGTTTCTGAAGTAAACTTCCCCTCGATCCTGGTTTCCTACCAAAGATCTGGTCTCAGTTTCTTTTGTCAATAAAATTTCTTGACAGGGACGCTATGTGTAGCGGTTTTCCTCAAACTTCTCACCGAATTTTTCTGGGGAGATGCCATTTGATAGAAAAAATTTGGATGTCAGAGTTGCTGGGGAACCCAGTCGTCTGAGTTGTAGAGGTGCACAAACTTCTTTGTTGGAGACGTCATTTGTCGACTCTACCGTGGAAAACGAGTCTCTCGAAAGACTACTTTTCGCTTGGGGGTATTACAACATACTTTTCTATGGATCTTCTCGAAAAAATTCCATATGATATGATCCAATTTTGAGGTGCCGATGACCTTTTTGTTAGCGGATTTTTCGGAGAAAAACTGCCGTATTATCGAATCTCTGATTAAGAGGCTTTCTCTGGGGATTTTCCTTAATTCGGGAAAGCGAAGATATCATCTTCAATGGTGAAGAGTGATGTTTGTCGAAAGTTCTCTGGTATTTCAGAGGTTCAATTTATCAAAGTGGTCGAGGGACCAACTTGTATCCAAAAATAAACTAGAGGCGAGATTTTTTAGATGGTTCACTTCCTGACGAGGAAAGAACTGACAACTCGATTGAGAGGACGGTTATCACTAGGGGACAAGACCGACTGGAGTGATAGTGATGCAATATGAATGCAAATAAATAATGCATGATGTATGTATGTATATGCTGACAAAATTGACGCGACATACAAACTGACGGATGAACACGACTGGATACTCAGCCACTGCGAGGGACGAAGAGGTATCGCTGGTCCAAAAGTAGCAATTCTGCCTTGCTTAGGAGAGCTTGTCCCTGTGGGGGACAACCGTTGGTCGGCTTAGGAGGTAAGAACTCTGCGAGAGTATCAGATGGGAAAATCGCATCTGATACAGTTGATCCTTCATTCAGGCGCACTGGTTTTAGAAGGAGTACTTTGATTCTGCACTTTGAAGCCCGAACACCTCTGGAGAAGTGATCGATGTTCTTTCGATGTTCAACAGTCAAAAGAAATTGCCATCTTTATTTTAAAGCAGAAAAAATTTTAACAAGTAAATTCATTTTTGTTTTATTTCAAGAATCGTTGATCACGTTAAAATGTCATTCTATAAAGTTAAAACAAATAAGAATAACAAACAAAAGCACAAGGGCTCCAATTTTATTGATAAGATGGAAATCAGCCAAACGCGTGATCCCATAAAGTATTTAAAAAGTTAAAAAATGGTAATTTTAAGGGAAAAGAGCTACATTGAAACGTAACGACCGCTATTCTTCTACCAACTTTGAATTCTGGACATCCTGAGCTTCTGTCAAAGATGACCTTGACTGGAGTTTTCCTGATGGATGGTGTAACTGCTGCTGGGGGATTTGCCCCTGTTGGACGTAGTTACTTGCCATTATCCATAGCTTTTGCCTGGATTGTACTTTGAGATTTCCAATCCACTGGGATGATTTTTTATTCTGTCTCTAATTTTTGCATGGACCGGCCTTTCGGGTTTTCAATCCACCGAGATGTTTTTTTAATTTATTTAGGTAAAGTATTTCTTGATTACATCAACATTTGTGGGGTAGGTAAATTCCTCTCCATCCATGGTTGCAAGTCTCAAGGCATCGCCTGAGAAAGCTTTCTTGACCACATAAGGGCCGTCATAATTCAGAGACCATTTACCCCAGGAATCAGTGAGAAATGATTGTATCTTCTTGAGCACTAGGTCTCCTTTCCTGAAGATGCAAGGTCAGACCTTTTTGTCAAACACCTTCTTCATTCTCTATTGATACAACTGACCGTGGCATAGTGTCGTTATTCGTTTCTCTTCGATCAGATTTAGTTCGTCGTGTCTACCTTGACACCATTCAGTTTCTGTTAGCTTAGCTTCCATCAATATCTGGATGGATGGGATCTTCACTTCTACGGGGAGCACTGCTTCCATGCCATATACTAGAGAGAAAGGGGTTGCCCCTGTTGAAGTGCGGACAGATATGCGATAACCGTGAAGAGCAAAGGGTAGCATTTCATGCCAGTCTTTGTAGGTTACGACCATCTTCTGAACAATCCTCTTGATGTTCTTATTAGCCGCTTCTACTGCCCCATTCATCTTGGGTCGGTAGGGAGATGAGTTATGGTGTTCGATCTTGAACTCAGCGCACAACTCTTTAATCATCTTTTTGTTCAAGTTAGATCCATTACCCGTAATGATCTGGCTTGGAACACCATAACGGCAAATGAGATTGTTTTTGATAAAACGGACCACCACTTGTCGGGTTACATTGGCGTACGACGCTGCTTCGACCCACTTGGTGAAGTAGTCAATGGCTACCAGGATGAACCGATGTCCGTTCGAAGCCTTGGGTTCGATCATGCCAATCATGTCAATCCCCATATGGAAAAAGGCCACGGGGAAGAAAGAACTTTGAGATGTGTTGGCGGTACATAGATTTTGTCAGCGTATATTTGACACTTGTGACACTTCCTCGTGTACTTGTAGCAGTCGGATTCCATGGTCAACCAGTAGTACCCTACTCTTAGAATTTTTCTTGCCATTGTGTGTCCGTTGACATGAGTGCCAAAGGATCCTTTGTGAATTTCTTTTATCTGCATGTTTGCTTTTAGTCTGTCTACGCATCGGAGCAAGATCATGTTAAAGTTTCTCTTATAGAGTGTATCACCGCTCAGGAAGAAGCTGCCTGCCAGTCTTCTGAGGGTTTTTCTGTCTTTCCTTAGTGCCCCAGGTGGGTACTCTTGTTTCTGAAGGAAGAATTTGATATCGTGGTACCAAGGTTTGTCGTCTATGGCTGCTTCAATCTCGAAGATGTAAGCGAGCCTTTCTAGGCGCATTATGTCGATCTTAGGTAAGTCGTTCCATTGACCTACACTAATCATGGAAGATGTTATTTCTGTGCTTTTGTGGTTGGCATTTATTTTGCTAAAACTATTATAGCAACAATATGTTAAATCTTAATGTTCTAAGTTGTTGCACTCAACATGTCGAATGAAGATGTCCCATACCAGCTCATAGGACATCGCGTTGTGGATTCAGTTTTAATGCAGATTCTGTTACTATGAATTGTGACTGAATATTCTGGGAATATTTAGTTATCCTATGTGGCATCCAAAGCATTTTTGGAGTATGATTATTTGTTGGTTTTTCGGATTTGCTGCTGTTTCTAATTATGGAGACATAATAGGAAACTTTGGATTGAAGACCTATTTTGTTGGAGTTAATTTTGTAGATTTGTGAGCAGTCTATTTGCTGCATTTTTGAAGCCCAATTTAGTCCAGATTAATTGCTATATATATTGACTGATGTAAACCTAGTTTAGGTGTGGAACTTGTGTTTTTAGGGTTTTCAAGTGTATTTTATGAGCCTAACTGGTATCATTCTTATAACAGTATAAGGACTGGTTTTTGTGTTGTAAGTTCTGTCAAGTTACTCATACGCTTTTAAGCATTGAGTTTCTTGTGTGTCAATTCTCATAAGCTTTGAAGTATTGAGAATTGTGTGTTTTGAAAGTGTGACTTTCGGTTTGTTACTTGTGTGGAAAGGTACCAATCACGGGTTGTGGTTGTAGAGGGATTTGAGGAGGGCCTCATACCTAGGTGAGTCTTAGGTAGAAGTCATAAGAAGGGTAGTGATTAAGTGAGCAGGTTATTTGGTGTTTGTATGATCTGTGAATTGATACTATCGTATATTGATTTCGTCCTTGGCTTGGTAGCCCCCAGAGTAGGATTGTTGATCCGAACTGGGTAAACATATCACTGTGTTATTTACTTTCTGCACTGTTAGTTTTATTGTTATCTTGTTCATTGTGTTGGATATCAGTGTCTCAACATCTGTGTAGGACATCTGATATCTGTGCCAGAATTTCAATTGGCATCAAGAGCTTACACCCTTATTTGGTTCTGGGTGAGATTCAGGGAAGGTACTTTCTGGTACAATGGACAAGGATGGAGGATTTCTGAACAAACCACCTCTGCTTGATGGTTCAAACTATGACTATTGGAAACCAAGGATGATAGCATTCATCAAATCCATGGATGATCAAGCATGGAAAGCTATTATAAAAGGATGGGAGCCCCCTAAGGTTAAAGATGAAAAAGGTACCCCTACTGATATAGTGAAGGAAGAGGAAGACTGGGATGATGCAGATTACAAAGGGTCCGTAGGGAATTCCAAAGCCATGAATGCATTGTTCAATGGTGTTAACAAGAATACCTTCAGGTTGATTGAACACTGCACCATTGCTAAAGAGGCGTGGGAAGTCTTGAAGATTGCTCATGAAGGGACTTCAAAGGTGAAGATGTCAAAACTCCAGCTTCTCACTAGCAAGTTTGAGAGTTTGAAGATGAAAGAGGATGAGAGAATTCATGATTTTCATATGAACATTATTGAGATAGCTAATGCCTCTAGTGCCCTAGGTGAAAAGATGTCTGACAACAAACTGGTCAGAAAAATCCTCAGATCTCTACCTAAGAGATTTGACATGAAAGTGACTGCTATAGAGGAAGCTCAGGATATAGACAAGATGAAAGTGGATGAACTGGTGGGATCTCTTTAAACATTTGAATTAGGGATCAGTGAAAAGTCTAAAAAGAAGAAGAGCATAGCTTTTGTGTCAAATGCTGGTGACTCAGAAGATGAAGGTGACCTGGTCAGAGATGAAGGGGTGTCTAAAGATCTGGTATTACTTAGAAAACAATTTAACAAAGTGTTGAAAAGGATTGACTGGAAGTCGAGAGAAAATGCTCAGAACAAGTCACTCGACATCAGTAAGAACCAGGATGGAGGCAGAAGATCCAGAACTGAAGAAGACTTCAATCAAGGGAAGCGAGTTCAGTGCTTTGAATGTGAGGGATATGGGCACATAAAGACTGAGTGTCCCACGTATCTCAAAAGGTAGAAGAAGGACCTATCAGTGTTTTGGTCAGAAGGAGAGTCTAAGAGTGATCTTGAAGAAGAATCAGCAAAATTGGTGACAACTTTGACTGGGATCTGTAAGGCTAATGGAGAAACTACTTGTGAGTCTGACTCTGACAAAGAATCCAATGTTGGAGAACTCACTAAGGAAGAAGTCCTCACAGGGTTTTCAGAATTGTGTATCAAGAATGAAGAAAGGTGCCAGATAATATTGGAACAGAAGATTCTAATAGCTCAACTAGAAGTTGAGAAGGAAGAACATCTATCAACCATTGCTGATCTGAAGGAGGAGGTTGAATGGAAAAAGTCAAAACTTGACAATATGACCAAATCTATAAGAATGCTGAACAATGGTACCACACAGCTGGATGAGATCCTTCAGAATGGGAAAGAAGCTGGAAATGTGCAAGGCCTTGGTTTTAACAATCAAGCAGAGACTTCCAGGAAGCCTGTACTGAAGTTTGTTCCTCAGAAAATAAAGCAAGAAGTGGAGATGTCAAATCACATGTTTCAACATCAGATGAAGCATCAGAAAAGAGTTTGTAGATCAAAGTAAAAACCATGGAGATGCCATTACTGTGGAAAGATTGGTCACTTAAAGTCCTTTTGCTACAAGCTGCATGGCTATCCCAAAACTGCTCAGCAACAAAATAAAGGACAGAGTTGGGGTAAAGTGAAGAGAAGATGGATTCCTAGACAAATGATGGCTGGTCTCATAGCACATACCTCTCTTAGAGCATCTGCAAGAGAAGATTGGCACTTTGACAGTGGTTGTTCAAGACACATGATTGGTGTGAAGAAGTTCTTGTCAGATATCAGGCCTCACTCTACCAATTATGTCACTTTTGGGGATGGATCAAAGGGTGAAATAAAAGGAGTTGGAAAGCTGGACTACACAGGACAACCAAATCTGGATCGTGTTCTATTTGTCAAAGGGCTGACTGCAAATTTAATCAGTATAAGCCAACTGTGTGACGTAGGCCTCAAAGTAAATTTCACCAAATCTGAATGTCTAGTAACCAATGAAAAAGATGAAGTTGTTATGAAGGGAACCAGGTCTAAGGATAACTGTTATCTGTGGAATCCTCAAGAACCTGAAAGTCTGTCTACTTGTTTGATGTCAAAGGAAGATGAAACCAAACTGTGGCATCAGAAATTGGGTCACTTACACTTGAAAGGGATGAAGAAAGTTATGTCAAGTGAAGCTGTTAGAGGTATTCCCAAGCTGAAGATTGATGAGGATAAAATATGTGGTGAATGTCAAATTGGGAAGCAAACAAGGGTGTCACACAAGAGGCTTCAACATCTTACCACAACTTCTAGAGTTCTAGAACTTCTTCACATGGACTTAATGAGACCTATGCATGTTGAAAGTCTTGGTGGGAAGAAGTATGCCTATGTTGTCGTAGATGACTACTCCAGGTTCACTTGGATAAGTTATATCAGAGAAAAGTCTAAAGTATTTGCAGCCTTCAAAGAGTTGTGTCAAAGGATTCAACGGGAAAAGGATTGTGGTGTTGTTCGAATCAGAAGTGACCATGGGAAAGAATTCGAAAATAGCAGGTTTGAAGAGTTCTGCTTATCTGAGGGAATCACTCATGAATTCTCATCACCGATCACTCCTCAGCAGAATGGTGTGGTGGAACGCAAGAACAGGACTATACAAGAGTATGCAAGAGTCATGATTCATGCCAAAAAGCTTCCATATCATTTTTGGGCTGAAGCCATGAATACTGCTTGCTATATACACAATAGGGTAACTATCAGATCAGGTACTTCTGTCACTCTTTATGAGCTATGGAAAGGTAGAAAGCCAAATGTGAAGTATTTCCATGTGTTTGGCAGTAAGTGCTATATCTTAGCTGATCGTGAGCAGAGGCGAAAGATGGATCCTAAGAGTGAGGAAGGAATATTTTTGGGATACTCTACAAACAGTAAAGCATATAGGGTATTTAATTCCAGAACTAAGGTGATGATGGAATCCATAAATGTGGTGGTTGATGACTCTGGCAAAGACGAAGATGTCCCAGATGATGTTGGAGCATGTCTGCCCATGAACAATGAAATCTCCCAAGACATTGAGTCTGTAGAAGATAGTGCTCAAGAAACCAACACTAGACCTGAGAATGAAGAGGTAGAGGATGCTAACAGGGGACCCTCTATAAGGATTCAGAAGGATCACCCTAAGGAATTGATTATTGGAGATCTGAATGAAGGTGTTAGAACCAGAACGAGGGAGACTGTGTTAAATGCATGCTTTGTTTCAAAGATTGAACCAAAGAATGTCAAAGAAGCATTGACAGATGAGTTCTGGATAAGTGCTATGCAAGATGAACTTTGTCAATTCAAGAGGAATGAAGTATGGGAACTGGTACCAAGACCAGCAGGAACAAATGTGATTGGAACAAAATGGGTTTATAAGAATAAGTCTGATGAGCAAGGAGTTGTTACCAGGAACAAAGCCAGATTAGTTGCTCAAGGATACACGCAGATTGAAGGAGTAGACTTTGATGAAACATTTGCGCCTGTGGCTTGATTGGAATCTATTAGATTACTGCTAGGAGTGGCATGTTTGTTGAAATTCAGATTGTTTCAAATGGATGTCAAGAGTACCTTTTTGAATGGCTATCTTAATGAGGAAGTCTGTGTTGAGCAGCCTAAAGGGTTTGTGGATCCAAATTTCCCTGATCATGTTTACAAGCTGAAGAAGGCCTTGTATGGGCTGAAACAAGCTCCACGAGCTTGGTATGAAAGGCTGACTGAGTTCTTGGTCAACCATGGGTACAGGAAGGGTGGTATTGATAAAACACTTTTTGTCAATGAGAAGGATGGGAAACTAATGATTGCTCAGATTTACGTAGATGATATTGTGTTTGGAGGGATTTGGGATGAAATGGTCCAACATTTTGTCAACCAAATGCAGTCTGAATTTGAGATGAGCCTGGTAGGTGAATTGACCCACTTCCTTGGATTACAAGTCAAGCAGATGGAAGATTCCATTTTTATTTGTCAGAGCAAATATGCGAGGAACATTGTGAAGAAGTTTGGACTGGATAATGCCAAGCATAAGAGGACTCCTGCTCCTACTCACTTGAAGTTATCCAAAGATGAAAAGGGAGTGAATGTTGAACAAAGTTTGTATAGAAGTATGATTGGCAGTTTGCTGTATCTTACAGCAAGTAGGCCAGACATAACTTTTGTTGTTGGTGTGTGTGCAAGATATCAAGCAGAACCCAAGGTCAGTCACATCAATCAAGTGAAGAGAATTCTAAAGTATGTGAGTGGTACATGTGATTATGGGTTACTTTACTCCCTTGACTCAAGTCCCATTTTATTAGGTTACTGTGATGCTGATTGGGCTGGAAGTGCTGACGATAGGAAGAGTACCTCTGGAGGATGTTTCTTTTTGGGAAATAATCTTATTTCATGGTTTAGCAAGAAGCAAAATTCAGTATCCCTTTCTACTGCTGAAGCTGAGTACATAGCAGCTGGAAGTAGTTGTGCTCAACTGGTATGGATGAAGCAGATGTTATCTGAGTATAATGTCACACAAGATGTCATGAAATTGTTTTGTGACAACTTGAGCGCTATTAATATTTCCAAAAATCCCATTCAACATAGCAGGACTAAGCACATTGATATCAGGCATCACTTCATCAGAGAACTTGTGGAGGACAAAGTCATAACTCTTGAGCATGTGAGCACAGAAAATCAGCTTGCTGACATATTTACCAAGGCTCTGGATGCAGTTCAGTTTGAAAACCTGAGGAACAGACTTGGGGTGTGCATTCATGAAGAACTATATCAATCATTGTTCCTTCTGGCTGCCAGATTGAAAAGACTAAAGGAAGTTCTGGTAGTGCAGTGTGTAAATGAAGGGAAAATGCTGAAGTTTGTGCATGACACTTGGGCATGTGATAGGGTGTGCATCTACTCTCTGATGTCGTTTACTCTGGTTCATTTTTATCTTAACTTATTCTACTTGCCTTTGTCATATTTATGGCTAAAAAGGGGGAGTAGTATGATTGTGTGGGATGTTTGTGTGGGGAGTGCTTGTGTGCTTGTGCTGCTGCAGTAGTTGAGGGGGAGAATGTGGAATGTTGCTGCTGCTGTTGAGGGGGAGTTTTGCTATGATGAGTTGTTTGTTGTACTGAGTGTTGTATGCAGCTGAAGGGGAGTGCTGCTATGCTGGATGTTTTTTGCTGTGTGCTGTTGGTGTTTTCGCTGCTGTCTGATATATGGATATTTTTGCTGCTGTTTATGCTTCTTTGAAAGTTTTTTTTGTATGTAGTTTTAGCCAAAATAAACCAAAAGGGGAGATTGTTATTTATGTGCTTTTGTGGTTGGCATTTATTTTGCTAAAACTATTATAGCAACAAGATGTTGAATCTTAATGTTCTAAGTTGCTGCACTCAACATGTCGAATGAAGATGTCCCATACCAGCTCATAGGACATCGCGTTGTGGATTCAGTTTTAATGCAGATTCTGTTACTATGAATTGTGATTGAATGTTCTGGGAATATTTAGTTATCCTATGTGGCATCCAAAGCATTTTTGGAGTATGATTATTTGTTGGTTTTTCGGATTTGCTGCTGTTTCTAATTATGGAGACTTAATAGGAAACTTTGGATTGAAGACCTATTTTGTTGGAGTTAATTTTGCAGATTTGTGAGCAGTCTATTTGCTGCATTTTTGAAGCCCAATTCAGTCCAGATTAATTGCTATATATATTGACTGATGTAAACCTAGTTTAGGTGTGGAACTAACTTGTATTTTTAGGGTTTTCAAGTGTATTTTAAGAGCCTAACTGGTATCATTCTGATAACAGTATAAGGACTGATTTTTGTGTTGTAAGTTCTGTCAAGTTACTCATAAGCTTTTAAGCATTGAGTTTCTTGTGTGTCAATTCTCATAAGCTTTGAAGTATTGAGAATTATGTGTTTTGAAAGTGTGACTTTCGGTTTGTTACTTGTGTGGAAAGGTACCAATCACGGTTGTGGTTGTAGAGGGATTTGAGGAGGGCCTCATACCTAGGTGAGTCTTAGGTAGAAGTCATAAGAAGGGTAGTGATTAAGTGAGCAGGTTATTTGGTGTTTGTATGATCTGTGAATTGATACTATCATATATTGGTTTCGTCCCTGGCTTGGTAGCCCCCAGAGTAGGATTGTTGATCCGAACTAGGTAAACATATCACTGTGTTATTTACTTTCTGCACTATTAGTTTTATTGTTATCTTGTTCATTATGTTGGATATCAGTGTCTCAAAATCTGTGTAGGACATCTGATATCTGTGCCAAAATTTCAGAAGAGAGGGTGGCTAATGCATCAGCCATGTGATTCTCTTCACGAGGGATATGATGAAACTCGATTTTGTTGAAGAAGGGTAACAACCTTCTTGCGTAGGCTTTTGAAGGAATCAGTCCTGATTGGTATGTGTTCCAATCTCCTTAATCTGATTGATAACCAGGGCTGAGTCGCCATATACATCCAAGTCCTTGATCCTTAAGTCGATCGCTTCTTCGAGACCCATGATACAAGCTTCGTATTCGGCCTCGTTGTTTGTACACTTGAACATTAGTCTGGCAGTGAAAGGAATGTGGGTACCCTGAGGTGTTATGATGATTGCCCCAATTCCATTTCCATAATGATTGACAGCTCCGTCAAAGATAAGTCCCCACTGGGAACCTGGTTCTGGGCCTTCACCGGGTAGCAGTTCATCGCAGTCTTTCATTTTTAGATACATGACATCTTTGTTTGGGAAGTCAAACACGATTGATTCTTAATCATCAATCGGTTGATGAGCCAAATGATCAGCTAAAATACTTCCCTTAAAGGCTTTCTAAGCGTGGTATTCTATGTCATATTCTGATAACAACATCTGCCAACGGGAAACCCTTCCCGTGAGAGCGGGTTTTTCAAAGACGTACTTGATCGGATCCATTTATGAGATTAACCAAGTAGTGTGGCGAATCATATACTAGCAAAGACGTTTGGCTGCCCAAGCTAGAGCACAGTAAGTTTTCTCGAGCATAGTGTACCGAGTCTCGTAGTCGGTGAATTTCTTGCTTAAATAGTAGATGGCAAACTCTTTTCTTTTGGTTTCATCTTGTTGGCCAAGTACACAACCCATGGAGTCTTCCAAGACTGTTAAGTAGATAATCACTGGCCTTCCTTCCACTGGAGGTGATAGAATCGGTGGATTCAACAGGTATTCCTTGATACTATCGAAGGCGGTTTGACAGTATTCTGTCCAAACGCAATCCTGGCTCTTTTTGAGTAATTTGAAAATCGGCGCGTACGTCGCGGTCATGAGGAATATGAATAGGGAAATGTAGTTTAAACGTCCCAGGAATCCTCTGACTTGTTTTCAGTTTTCAGAGAAGGCATTTCTTGAATGGCCTTGACCTTGTCAAGATCAACCTCAATTCCTTTCTGGCTAACGATGAACCCTAAGAGTTTCCTTGAGCGGACATCGAAGGTGCACTTATTGGGATTCAAGTGGAGTTTATATCTCCTCAATCGCTCGAATAATTTTGGCAGGTGGGTCACATGCTCCTCCTCTATTTTAGATTTGGCAATCATGTCATCGACATATACCTTGATTTCCTTGTGTATCATGTCATGAAAGAGAGTAGTCATGGGCCTTTGATAGGTTGCCCCAACATTCTTCAAACCGACGGCATTACCTTGTAACAAAAGGTACCCCATGGGGTGATGAAAGAAGTTTTCTCCATGTCCTTTGGCGCCATTTTTATCTGATTATAGCCCGAGAATTCATCCATGAAGTAGAAGACTTTGAACTTTGCTGTACTGTCAACCAACATGTCAATGTGTGGTAAAGGAAAGTCGTCCTTCAGACTAGCCTTGTTTAGATCTCTATAATCGACAGACATTCTGACTTTTCAATCCTTTTTCGAAACGGGTATGATGTTGGCTAACCATTGAGGATATTCTGATGTGGCGAGGAAACCCGCGTCAATCTGTTTATGTACTTCCTCTTTGATTTTGATGGCCATGTCTGGGTGAGTCTGTCTCAACCTTTGTTTTACTGGCGAACATTCTGATCTTAACGGTAGATGATGTTCCACGATGCTGGTACCCAACCCTGGCATATCCTGATAGGATCAAGTGAATACATTGGGAAATTCTTTGAGAAGCTTTGTCAAACTCTCTTTGGTAGTTGGACTGAGCAATGCCCCAATCTTGACCTATTTTCTCTCTTTTTCCGAACCCAAATTTCCCGTTTCCTACGGCTCTTTGTGTGGTTCGATGGACCTTTCCTCCTGTTTGAGTAGTCGAGAGACCTCTTCTAGAATTTCGTTGTCAACTTCTTCTTCAACCTCGAATACCGGGACTTTAAAGTTGGGAGAAGGCATCAGATCGTATGTTTCAATGGGGTTTAAAACAAGCAATCTGCATGACAGGATGATTTGTGTTTAGAAGAGATAAAGAGAATGCAAGAGTGTGTGCAGTGTATTATTTTTTTACTGCTTGTTTTTATAATTTGAACTGTGTTTTAGGATTACCATTTTCTGAAAAACGAAAAGAGAAAACAACAATAAATGCAGAAATTACAGAACGACGTTTATTTTATTTATGAACTAGTCGATTCTTGAAACTACAGCCCTATAAAACAAAACTCAGTCACTTTGGACGAAGCGAAGAGGGATATTTACAGAAAGTGAGCCCTATCAAAACATCCGTTTCACCTGGACAGGGTGAAAGATTAAAGTAGAGACGACAATTACTTTGACTTATGAACGATCTTCAGAACATCGACAACAACCCATTGGCGGAGAACTCCTCGGTGAATCACAAAGTCTGGTACCTTCCTTGATTTGTCTTCAGAAATAACGCTGATTTCTGGTGGAGCAGGATCATTGGAATCTGTCTCCCAGGCAGAGTTGTCGTAGGAGGATTCCTCAGTTGTATTTTGCATAGTATTCGTACTCTCAGGTAAATCTCCCCATCCAGTTGGCTGGATGTCTTCGAGCCTGATACGAGAGCTCTCAGGAGCAGTGTACTTGACCATATAGTCGTATTTTCCACTTGGTTGTCCTAAGGTGTCCCATACTTCTTTGGGATTGGAGGAGTCATCTCTCTCGATGACGTTGACCTCAGGAAAAACATAGTTGATGAATTCTAGTCCGGTAAGTTTTGCCAATTCATCGTCATGCTAGATAGTTTCCGAATAATCTGAGTGTTGATCCCATGACATAGTGGGGACGAAGGTATTCTATTCAATGATGCTCAGCTGAGTTTCATTGTTTGGCTGATTTTCTTGCCCTGAGTTTCCTGAGTACGGCTGCCAGATAGGCAGACCATCCATTGGGTCATAGTAGTCGTGGTCAAGGTTGTATTTCATCAGAGTGTCTTCCTCTAATGAATTTGGCAGAGCACGACATCCTTCCATATCACAACCTCCGTATATCATTTTGACGTCTAACCTTGGTATATATCTCGGACTCTGTGCGGGATAGCAAACTGGCGTAGGCACTTCTTCCTGAGACATATAACCGTCTTTGTTAAGATAGGACTTCCATTCCTCATCTGTGTCGGAGAAAGCTTCCTCGTTGATAGTGTGTACTTCTTGGGACACTGGGTGAAGGAAACCTCCACTGTGGAAGAAGTTCTTAATGGGATGAAAACTTTCATCGTTAGCAGCTGTCTGGGTGCAGGTCGTAGAAAAACCAAGACCCTTCTTTGTTTTATTATCAGTAAGAATGACAAGTTGTCCCCATCCTTTAGTATTGTTACTTTCAATTGCCTCGAGAGCATCTTTGTACAAGGAAATAAAGGTTCCTTTCTCTGATTGATTCTCATGGCTCACCGAAAGGGCTTGGAACTGAGTCCCAATAACCTCCTCGGGTTCTACACAAGTAGATAATGACAGGTTACTCACGATCAAGGCTTGTTCTCCATAGACTGTGACGAGTTAATCGTTCTTGATGAACTTTAGTTTCTGGTGCAGTGTCGAAGTGACTGCCCCGGTCTGGTGTATCCAAGGTCTTCCTAATAAGCAACTGTATGTTGCCCGAATGTCCATGACCTGGAAAGTGACTTGGAAAGTGTGAGGACCGATAGTTATGGGAAGGTCGACTTCGCCAATAACTACTTTCCGAGATCCGTCAAAGGCTTTGACGATGACCTCACTGCCCCTCATCAAGGACCCTTTGAATGATAGTCGCATTAAAGTGGAATTCGGCATAATGTTGATGGCTGATCCTGTGTCTACCAATACGCTGGCTAAAGCATTGTCCTGGCAGTTGACTATGATATTGATCGCCATGTTGTGGCCTTTGCCCTCCTCTGGAAAATCCTCATCACAGAATCCTAAGTTGTTGCAGGAAGTGATGTTAGAGATGATGCTATCAAACTGTCATATTGACACATCCTGTTCCACAAAGGCCTGCTCTAAGACTTTCTATAGAGCCTCTTTGTGGGCTTCGGAACTGAGTAAAAGTGATAGCACAGAGATCCTTGAAGGATTTTGTAACAGTTGATCAACAATGTTGTATTCACTCCTTTGGATGAGCTTCAGCATCTCATCATTCTTTTTCGAAAGGTCGGGATCATTGGACTGACCGACCGGTTGATCGGGAGCTTCTGTCTGAAGTTCCTTTTCTTTAGTAAGTTCTCCAACTCCTCGGTTGAAGATTCGACCGCTCCGTGTTACTCGACTGATGTCTGCAATATTCACGACAGAGGGTAATGGAATTTCCTTTCCATTCTCAATTATTGTTGCACCGTATTTGCAAGGGATTGCCTTAGCTGCTTCATACGGTAACGGTCCAGGTAGATAGATAACTACAGGAGCCTTCTGATTTTTCTGACTGTCGTAAGTAACTTCAATCAGTTCTTGGCTAAGAACCTTTGATTCGTCCAGCAGAGGAATGATGGCACAAACATCCTTGGTCCTGTCAAGGTCAGAGATTACAACCACATCTTTGATTTGATCAGCGAAGTAGTCTGGTGTCCAGTCAACGGATCCCGAAGCTGGGTAAAGTGAAGCTCTTTGCGGTCCAACTGACCTTGAAGGGCTGCTCGCACGAGGTAACATCCTTGGTTATTTTCTGAGCAGACTCTACAACATTCATAGTTATGTGGTGGCACCTGGCCACGTCCGCTTTGAATATAGTGTAACCTCACTAGGTCAGTTTCCATAGATCGGACATCCTGACTTTGACGCCTAGTAGGGTTCCCATTAAGCACACTGATTTGTTGCGTGTCTTTATTCATATAGATTGGAAGCCACCAGTGGTTTAACAAGTGTTGTAAAGTTCTTTGAACGAGAGGACACCCCTGGTTATTCTCACAACATCCTTTACAGCTCAGATAATCGTGAGAAGTGAGAAAACCGAGTTGGACTTGCTTGGCGTGTAACTCTACCAAGCTGGTATTCATCACAGGAATATCAAAGATTTGGATCATGTTGATTTGATAAGGATTTCTATCATGGTAGTCCTGGTTCCACCCAAGATCCATCTGACGCTGTAGGGCCTCTTGTACGAAAGAGCATCCCTGTTTGTTTACCGAGCAAGTCAGACAGGAATTGTAATCGTGCCGCGGCAGATTATGATATCGGCTTTGCCTTGAGTGCATTGCCACCAAGTTGGCATTCATTGCACGGATGTCGTGATTCTGAATGATGTTGGAATTTGTGTAGGTCATGTTGACTCCTCGAACTTGATGCTCTTGGATCCACCCAAGATCCAATTGTTCCTGTAGAGCTGATTGCACCACAGAACATCATTGATTGTCTTTAGAGTAGATATCACACTGGTGATAGTTATGAGGTGGCACATGGCCGTATCCGCTCTGTCTACAATGTATCTTGACCAAATTGGCCCTTAATAAGAGTACATCATGAATTTGATAGATGTTGTTAGACTCTCCCTCTATCAAATTGACTGTAGCTTTCTCATGTTGAGGCAACGGGTTTGTGAGAACATTAGGATTCATATCTTTGAAAGATAAAACCCCGCTCCTGACAAGCTTTTGTACATCGGATTTGAAACTGAGATAGTTTTCTATGTTATGCCTTGGTTCTCCTTGATGGTAAGGACAAGTCTGATCCGTTTTAAACCAAAAAGGTGAATTTTTTGATACTGTAAGAGGAGACATAGTTTGGAATGCCCCTTGACCAGTAATAATGGAAACAGTTCTGAGTACAACATGGGTATAGGGTCAAACCCTGGTGGCTGCATTGTACGGTTGTTGTTGTACGGAGGACGAGCCTGCTGAAGAGGCTGTTGTGTCCTTTGCTGATATTGTTGTTGAATCGGTTGGCTCTGAGCAACCTGAGGTTGATACGTAGGAACAGGCGCAAGGTTGATAGCAGTAGTTACAGCTGCTACTAGCTGGTAATGTCGCCTTTGCTTTCCGAGAGAAATATTCCCAATATCCTTCTCTTTTTTCTTAGGGAGAGCACTACCGTATCTTTTTGTACTACTCGATGATCCAGTGTCTTTAACTAAACGTCCTTCCCAGACCGCTTCCTCAAGACGAACTCCCATGCCTACCATTTCAATGAATTCACTGGGCGCACTAGCAACCATTCTGTCGTAGTAAAATGAGCTTAAGGTTTTCAAGAAGATCTTTGTCATCTCTTTTTCCTCAAGAGGTGGACAAATCTGAGCGGTAACTTCATGCCACCTCTGAGCGTACTCCTTAAAGGTTTCCTTGTCCTTCTGTGACATTGATCTGAGCTGATCTCTGTCTGGTGCCATGTCCAAATTGTACTTATATTATTGAACGAAGGCAGCGCCAAGATCTCTGAATGTGCCGATCGTAGCGCGGTTTAAACCCATGTACCATTTTAATGCATCACCGATTAAACTATCCTGAAAGTAGTGGATCAGTAGCTCCTGGTTCTTTGTCTAAGCTGACATTCGTCGAACGTACATCACTAAATGACTTTGAGGGCAAGAGTTACCCTTGTATTTTTCAAATTCGGGCACTTTGAGTTTATGCAGAACTTGCACATTAGGGACCAAACAAAGGTCTGCGGCGTCTTTTCCAAATAAATCCTGACCGCAAATGGCTAGCAGTTCCTTCTTCATTCCTAGGAATTATTCCTGGAACTAATTCATTCTGTCGAACATACTTTCGTTCCCACCAGAGGGTATCTGTGGAATATATCCTTCCGTGACAGTGTGTAACACGGGCGGTGGTATAGTCATCATGGCAGAGACTCTTGGTGTCTCCCGAAGTTTGTAACCTTTAGGAGTTGATGTCATGCCCCTGGCATCTTCGTTTTCCCGAAGTTTGTAACCTTCAGGCCCAGCGGCTCCTGCTGAAGTTTCCAGATCTTCCATGATCGGCGGAATATATCCTTATGGGATATAGTTAATAGGCATGCCCTAGGGACGATCTTTCAGCATTTTGTACCTAGGATCATACTTCTCCACTATGGGCGTCGATGTGATCTCTGAGATCACAATCCTTTGTTGTTGCATCTGAGCCTCTACTAGAGCTTGCATGTCGTTATGAAGCTTTCTCAGATCCTCTTTCAGAGTGTCGATCTCTTCCCTCAACCGTTTGTTCTCTTCCTCGAGATCATCCATCTTTTTTTGACGATTGGCCTGAGTATTATACGAATGAGACACTTTGACTCTAGAATCAAAACACAAACGTGAGATTCTTAGGTAAGAAGAATGTGTGATGCAAGAATGATGAATGATATGCAATGATTATATTAATTATATGCTTTTGTTTATTCAAAGTAAACTTCGACAATTAGATTGCAAATATCAAACAGTGGGGAAACCCCGTTTTATTGAATTCGAAGATTGCGGAAACGGAAATACAGTAAATTACAAAGTGCTGTAAAAGGAAATCTAAACTAATGGATCCTGAGTCCTCTCTAAGGAGAGCTCAAGTGTTGGTTTGGGTGCTTTCCTTTTCTTTGACCGGGGCTCTTCGGCCATTGTCGGGTTGTCATTCCTTTGCCAAGCGAAAGGAACGTGCAAATTCCTTTGGTTATCCTGATTCTCTACAGCATGCTGCTCTAAAATCTCAATCAGAGCATATTTTTCTTTTAATAGCTGCTGTATTTTCTTACACTCCACATTGAGAATACGGTACTTGTTCCTCCAAGACCTCCTATCCTGTTGAACTTTGGTGAGAATCACCTGAAGTTTTTCCGTGTCCAACATGAAATAAAGGACATAGTCCCTTATTGGAAGAACCTCCTGACGAGGGTAAGGCATCCTCAGCTTGAGAGCTCTAGTTTGTACCCAGTGGAGATAAGGCTCCATCAAGACACAGTCTGGTTTTCCTAGAGACTCTCTTCCTTCCTTTAAACATGTTTCCAGGCATGCACTATTTTTGTCTTTAGTGCCTTGTCATTTTCTCCTTCCTTGAAGAAAAGACCTTCCAGATGAGCATTACGCGGGACATGCCTCATTGGGTATCCAAATTGACGACGAACTAAAACCAGATGATAATTGATTCCCCCTTAGTTCCTATAAGGGGTACATTAGGGAAGTTTCCACAACAGTCAATGATTCTGATCCCGTCATAGATTCGATTGTACCAATCGATGTCAGAGTTGGTAAGAGACATGATTCTCTACGACCAACGTAAAGTATTCTTTTGATCCCAAAATGCAGTAGACTTGGGCAAATGGGAAATGAACCACTTGTAAAGCAAGGGTACACAACACGTGATCATTCCTCCGCTGTATAAATTCCTTAAGTGTACCGAATGATACGCATCTGTGAGTAAGGTCGGTACGGGGTTTCTGATCAGGAAAATCTTAATGGCGTTGATATCTACAAAGTTATCGATGTTGGGAAACAAAAATAACCCGTAGGTGAGCAAAACAAAAATGCTTTCGAAAGCAGCCACGTTCCCTATACTAGAAAAGTACAGGGCTTTCTTTATCAAGAATTGGGCTGGAAAACCTTGGATGCCACCCTTAGTGGTCATGTGAGTCCTGACTTCTTACTCGTCCAAATAAATTGCTCTTGCAATGGTCTGATCTTTTGGAATTTCTTCCAGTCCAAAAAAGGGAGCTTGATCAGTGATATATAGATCAGTCAGGTGAGAATACTCCTCCAGTGTTGGTGCTAGTTGATAATTCGGGAATGTGAAACAGTGATAGACCGGATCATAGAATTGGATTAGTGTGGACAGGATTCCTTCAATTACATGGACCCTTAATAGAGACAGTAGTCCCCCATATTTGGCTCTGAAAGCCTCGTGGTTGGTGATCATTCTTGCCAGACCTCTTAAATCCTCTAACTTTGGAACCTTGAAGGTGTACTTATAAGTTTTCCTTCTATCGAAATCCATTAGCGCAATCTCCTTTCTATGACATTTGCAATCATTGTCTTAATTTAATTTGAAAAAGAGAGACTAGAAGAGAAGATTTTTTTGTTTTAATGTTTTTTAAATGAATGTATGAATGCAACACACAAAAAAATAGAAAAAACATGGGGTCAAAGGGTCGGTGTCATGAAGTAAAGGCTCTACCCCCCCCCCCGCAAAGGTTTATACTGGTGATTTTTTGTACCTGTCCGCAAAATCATTGACCCCTCTTGGGATAACAACAACAAGCGGGTCGCCAGTGAGCTGATGTATCCTAGAGTGATCTCAAATGAGGGTAGTATCGCGTGAAAACTATTTTCGATAGCTTCCGCACTACAAAATGGTTTCAGTCTACTAAAAACATCGGCTTCTCAGATAACCCAGTCGACCACACTACTTTCAACAACCGAAGTCGTATAGGCAATGTATCTGCAAAGGGAGTCTCCACTGAGTTTGATAGACAATATATTTGTCTTAATCATCTTAGATCTCTAGTCTTATGATCCTATACAGACAATGACTCCCCAGCAGAGTCGCCATTTCTGTGACATTTTGTGAACTCAGGGTTTTCTACCTATGATTGTAAGAAAGAGGAAAGGGCCCCACGGTCGCTTGGGTACTACAGTTCGATTCATTTTTTATCTTATTAAGTTGATTAAGGAAGGGAAATAGATGTCTCCAATTAACTCTGCTTGCATACTGAGTTTGAAGAGCGGTCTGTTAGGTTACAGATGCTACGTGGATGTGGGGCCCAATCTTTGCTTATTTTGCTAAGAACACAGTGTCTGGATTATTTGTGAGATTTTCGGTGATGTGTTTAAATTTGATGCTTTTGGGTTGATTCGGTGGAACTACAGGATTCTGGGTTTTTTTTATTAGTATGCTCGCTAAGATTTTTTCAATCTTCTGCCTACATATTCCCGTTTAATGAAACAGGGAAATCAGAGCGATCGTAGTTCTTCCTATTCTACGGGAGGAAAAGGTTGTTTTGGTGTCTTGTTCAAAGCCCAAGACGTGAAGCTAAAGGTGGTTTGTATCTTGTTCAAAGCCCAAGATGTGAAGCTAAAGGGTTTTGGATGAGAGAGAATTTTTCATCTCTAAAGAGGAGTTGTTGATGTTTGTATGCTGTGAGCAAGGCACAACTTTGATGCTAAAAGGTTGATTGACTCAATCGGGGTTTTCCTTATACAAAGCCTAAGCGGAGGCTGGAAGTTTGACTTTTCCGAGGAAAATGTTTTTTCTGTCTTGTACAAAGCCCAAGATTGAGGCTAAAGGGAGGTTGACTCAACAAGAGAGTCTTTTATACTCAACAAGAGAGTGTTTTTATATGTCTTGTATAAAGCCCAAGACGGAGGCTAAAGGGAAGTGACTCAACAAGAGAGTCTGCTTGACAGGTGATTGACTAAACAAGAGAGTCTTTTATACTCAACAAGAGAGTGTTTTATATCTCGTACGAAGCCCGAGATAGAGGCTAAAAGTGTTTGAATCAACAAGAGAGTCTTTTATACTCAACAAGAGAGTATTTTCTATCTCGTATGAAGCCCGAGATGGAGGCTAAAGAGGTTTGACTCAACAAGAGAGTCGTTTATACTCAACAAGAGAGTGCTTTCTATCTCGTACGAAGCCCGAGATGAAGGCTAAAGTTTGACCCAACAAGGGAGTCTGAAAAGGTTAGCTCCGCTGGGGAGAATCATTGTACAAAGCCCAAGAGGAGGCTAATTGTGCTGGTGACTATTTCAGCTTAGTGACAGGTCCAGTATGTTGAATAAAAGAGAAAATTAGTTCTTATGAAGGAAATATTAAAGGTATTGTTGTGCTTTGGTATTGATCAGAGGATCAAGGTTATTTCCTGTTCTTTAAGGAAATGGAAAATCCAAAGGGTATTGAGACTGTCCAAGTCTACTGGTGTTTTGAGAAATCGATTCCCAGATAGAAAGTGATCTTTGTATGATGCCCAAGAGAAGGCTGGTATGTTAAGGGATGAATGTCAACCCATTAACTGGTCTGACACTTGACTCAGAAAGACAACTCTAGCAAATCGATGACTAGGTTATGTTTCTATACCTGTAGAGGTCTCTAGGTCCTTGCACTAAGCCCAAGAGAAGGCATGGGAGCTTTTAAGAAGCCGAAGGGTCCTTGTACAACGCCTAAGAGGAGGCGGGGATGCTTTTAGGAAGCCTGTGGGTCCCCAAACCCCGAGAAGTTCAAGACATACTATTCACCGAGAATAGATTAAGCCAGGAAAGTCTGATAATTTGGAAGAAACTCAAGAGATGATATTCACGAAGAATAGATCAACTCTGGGAAGTAGAGTTTCTTTTACAATTTCTAAGAGTGACAGTCTGAGAAAGGGTTCACCGAGAATGCTGCCTTTCACGTCTCCATATTGTTTAACCCCAAGAAGAGGGAAGACTGTGTCTGGTAATCCTATGGGGATCTAGTTTTGTTCGTATTTAAGAGTGACCAACAGGGTTTTACCTAGTTCTAGGCGTAGTTGTCGGGGAAAACTCTAAATAACTATACTAGTATTACACAGTTGATATTTGACAAGTATATAAAAGTTTGTGAAAGAAGACTTACAGTGAGCAGCCCCACAATACAGTTATATATATATATATGTGAAAGCGGATAAAGAAAGCGGGTAAACACTTGGTTGTAGAGCTTCAATGTTGTTTTGTTAGTTGTTCAACAAAGAAAGCTTTGATAACAATATTATATTCTAAATCAAAGGAGAAAGTGCTTTGAAAAGATTGTTGGGGCTTACAGCTTAAGGAGAGGCCCAAAGTTTTATCAGTGATTGCACTGTTGAAATTGTACCGGGACTTATACAAGTGACTGAGGCCCAAAAAGTTTTATGTACAAAGGGATGGGTCTTACACTCTCTTAGAGGCCCAAAGGTGATTAAAGAAAAGGAATGAGGCTTATAACACGAGGGTAGGCTCAGATGGTTTGATTTTTGAATTGGCGATTGTGCCAAGATTTTTCTTTTAATGCGGAGGGACTTATACAATGTCTGAAGCCCAAAAAGTTTAGGTTAAAAGGGGGTTGGGCCTTACACTCTATTAGAGACCCAAAAATGATTTTAAAAGAAAAGATGGGGCTTACAACTCAAGGAGAGGCCCAAAAAGTTTTGTTTGAAAAATGACGATCGCGCCGAGATTTCATTAGCGTATCGGGACTTATACAATGCACTGAGGCCCAAAAAGTTTTTATTTATAAAGGGATGGGTCTTACACTCTATTAGAGGCCCAAAAGTGTTTGAAAAAGATTTGATGAGGGTTGAATTGATCAAAACCCTAATTTGTTTTTCAAAATATATTTTAATTGAATAAAAATTCAATTAAAATGATCAAAATTGTTAAACATGTGTGAAAAACAAGTTGTGGTATTGGATTAATGTTTGAAAAATCATGTTTATACCCACAAAATAATTGGAAATCAATTAAGTTTGGAAAATCAAGGGAGAAAAAATATTTCAAATGTTAAAAACAAATAAAACATTAATTCTTTGTAAAAATATCAAATATATGAAATAAGTAATATTTTTGGGAGTTTTTGGTAAAATAAAATATTTTAACATTTTTGTGAATTATTAAAAAAAGAATCAACTCAAAATCATTAAAACTCAGAGAGAAATTAATTTTTGAATCAATTAAATAAAATCACAAAAATTCAAATATTCAAATATTTGAAAAAGGGCGCCAAGAACATCTTGGCCCTGCCCGCGTGCTCTGTTTTGCCCAGATTTACGTTTTCTCATCAATCTCACTGAATACTTAATGAAATCACACAATCCACATATCAATCTACTCGTTTTCACCTCACGATCATGTCTATGGTCTTTAATTTCATTTATTTTAAGCATGGAATAAGAAATCAAAGAGAAACCTCAAGAGCCCTAAAATTTGCATGAAGGCTCAGAAATTCCATACGCGATTCAAACAAATCAATTGATTGAGGGAAAACACTCCATGCATAATTATGAACATATTGTCAAATTATTGTGCAGCAAAAAATGCATGAATCATAGAGTTAGAAGAGCTCATGCTTAACTCTTGCAACTGGTGATCGTGTTTTATGTTAGAGGTGTTACAGCTAGGTTCCAATGATGTGGATAGCTTCCTTAAGTGCCAAGTGATGTGCCTGAGTGCTTGGAGTGGTTTGAAACAAGTTGGAACTGAAGATGGTATCTTAACTGCAACTTGGTTAAAACCTTGAGCAGTTGGCTGGTGATTTTGTGAAATCATTGTTCCAGATGTTGTTTAAGTGTTTGGATCACTTCTATATGATGTTTATGAGGTGTTTGTGAGATTGGTTTGGTTGGAATTACTCTCAAACTCAAAACCCGATAGTGACTTACTTTGGAAGGCAAATTTGGAAGTGAGAAGGAGATTTTGAGGAAAGCAGCTGTTTGATGTCTTTGGTGTACTCAAACTGATCACAAATGAGCTATATTTATAGTGGAGCAAGTTTGTTTTGCAAGTAATAGTGAATGGCAACTGCTGCAGAGGTTTGGCCAATGTTGATCAATGAGAATCCAAGTCTCCTCTAGCCATTGACTAGAGGTTAGGGCACAGGCTGCTTGTTCCCTTGGTCTTGGATAAGTCTTGACTGAATTCAGTTGGGAAGGGCTCAGTCCATGCCACCTTGGTGCATCCATTAAATGCTCCAAACCAAAATTGGAGTCTTGTCCCTCTTTTAGGCATTTTTAGGTTTGGCATGCTACTTTTGGTTCCAAAGACTTGGGAGGCTTATGGGTCAGTGTTTGTCCCTCCTTGGTCTCCCCCTGAGGTGTTCAGATGGATAAGTGTGTTTGTCATTTGCACAAATTTGGCAAATCGAGTAAAATGCACAAATTTGCCTTGCTTTGACAGTTTTCAGTAAGGCATATTGCCATTGTCATATCTCATGGCTCAAGTGGAATTTGATGGATTTCTTGGCCATTTTGGAAAGCCCTCATATGATACAACAATTGTTTGATCATAGTTGGTTTTGATACTTTTTGGATCCAAGTGAAAAATTCCCCTACATTTGGAAAAAAAGTGAAGGCAGATTCTGACTTAGTGAAAATTTCACTAAGTGTTGGAAAAAAGTGACATTTTCACTTTTTGTGATTTTGATCATTCCATAACTTAAAATCCATGAGGAATTAGAATGAGTTGTGTTTGAAGCTTTTGTATAGTGCCATGAGAGCTACAAATCCATCTTTGGATCAGCCAAAATGGTTGATTGGATCATAAGTTATGATCCTTGGAAGTTGGTACCTTAGCCACTTTGTTCCATAACTTAGAAAATTTCTAAGTTTTTTTATGGTTACCCCTTTTACAAGTTATCCCACTTTTCTTGATTTTTCTTGATGAATGTTGATTCAAATCACACATTAACATCATTTTAAGGTTAGGGAACCCTAATTGATCAAAAAATCAAAAATTTAAACTTTGACTTTTGGGCACAGTTGACTTTTTATCAGATGAACTCCAAACTGTGCGATCCTCTATGAAATCAGGTCCTTGACCTAAATCAAACTTGATGGATTGATTTCATAGGTGTTATAGGGTGTATTTAATCATGTCCCAAGGTTTGGGAGCATGTCTTGGTCAAAAGTCAAAGATACAGTTGGCTTTTCCCACGAAACCCTAATTGTGGTTCTGATGAGCTTGAAACTTGTTGATCAAGCTTCTTAGGTCAATCCATTGTGGCCAATGGACCAATGTGGTTTATTAGAGACCCTCAAATCATCTCTTGAGATCTTGGCTCATGTCTTGTCCCAAAAGTCCACTTAGGGGTGAATTAGGTCAAGAAACCCTAATTCCTGATTTTTGATAAATGCATCCCCTGAGGAAAAATTGACTTGATGATTGAGTTTATGATGTCCCTTGGAGCATCTTAGGTTATGCTTTGAAGCATTGGCTCATACCTAGATGAAAATTTTCATCTGTAGGCCTTGGTCGACCAAAACCCTAATTTGGTGACACTGGCGATCTCGAGGCTTAATCCACTCAGAATGCTGCAACCTTGTGCTTGATTCTTGCCGTGGGAGTTCTCTTGATCCATTGTAGATGTTTGAGAGGTTAAACAAGTTGAAGATCATGTCATTCTTTGATTGATCCTTTGTCTAAGGCCCAGAGGGGGCTTGAAACCCTAATTTTTTATAGTAGTGAATGGTCACCCATCTTTGGGGAGATTGATGAGGTATGATGGTTTACCCATATTGTGATGATGATTTGCCCAATGATGGGAAATCTTAGTGGTCAAAATTTAGGGTATAACACCTAACACTAGATATCTTTAAAACGCGCAGACATCAAAAGTGAGATTTAAGTTTCTTTAAATAGGAATGTAATTCTTGAATTTTCTTTTTTGGATTTCTGATTTAATTTCATCCTGAATAATAATAGTTTTTATTGGATTTAATTTGCTCCATAAAGATCTCCAACAAAAGATACGATCTGTTATTTATTCAAATTCAAATTTAAATCTCCATTTAAATTGATTTGATCTTCAACATATGTCAAACAAATCACATAAACACATTGAAAAAACAACAACCAATCTGATTGAATCATAATCAGATTTTCTCTCAAAAAATGCAACAACATTGGCTTGCTAAACCAAGGCCAGATGTTGTACACATGTTGGAACATCGTGTTCCACATTTGTCCTTTCTTCACTCTAACTGCAATAACATTTGTCTATTGATAGAAACCAAATGTTGTAGTACACCCATCTTCACCAGAATTGCACAAATATCTGTCTGTTGATAAAGACCAGATGTTGCAGCATACAATAACATCTATCTATTGAAAGAGGCAAGATGTTGTAGCACACATGTTAGAACATCGTGTTCCACATGTTACACCAGAGCATCCAAAATAATTTTGTTCATATAAGTCTTATTTGTAGAGTAAATCTTTGACCAAATCTTCCTTGAAGGTACATAAAATCAAATCTTATTTTACTGAAACATATCCAAATCTTTTCATCTTGATTTTGGATAACAACACAAATTCCTTCCCAAAAGCATGCCTTGCATATTGAAGAAGTCAAAACCACAACTCTTCTAAAGGTTATCTAAAGATAGTCAGGACCCTAACCTTTAAGTGGTTCTGCAAAGCACTTTAGCTAAACAACTCTTGCTTATCTGGTTGTCATACCCCAAATTTTGACCACTAAGATTTCCCATAATTGTGCAAATCATCATCACAATATGGATGAACCATCATGCCTCATCAAATGCCTCAAGGGTTGTTGAACATTCACTACAATCAAAATTAGGGTTTTAAGCCCTCTCAGGGCCTTAGACAAAGGATCAATCAAGGAATGACTTGATCTTCAGCTTGTCTAGCCTCTAAAATATCCACAATGGATCAAAAGGACTCCCACTTCAAGGATTAAGCACAAGGCTGCTCCCTTCTAGGTGGATCAAGTCTCAAGATCGATAGTTTCACCAAATTAGGGTTTTGGTCGACTAGGGCCTCCAGATGGAAAATTTTCATCTGGGCACAAGCCAATGATCCAAAACATAACCTAATATACTCCATGGAACCTCATGGACCCAATCATCAAGTCAATTTGACCTCAGGGGATGCATACATCAAAAATCAGGAATTAGGGTTTCTTGACCTAATTCACCCCTAAGTTGACTTTTGGGGCAAATCATGAGCCAAGACCTCAAGAGAGGGTTTGAGGGTCTCTAATGAACTATATTGATCCATTTGGAACAATGGATTAATCCAAGAAGCTTGAGCAACAAGTCTCAATTTCATCTGCACCACAATTAGGGTTTTAAGGAAAAAGTCAACTGTAACTTTGACTTTTGACCAGGACATGCTCCCAAACCCTAGGACATGCCTCAATATACCCCATGACACCCATGGAACATGTCCATTAAGTTTGATTTAGGTCAAGGACATGATTTCCTGAAGAATTGCACAATTTGGAATTCATTTGATAAAAAGTCAACTGTGCACAAAAGTCAACTTTGACTTTTTGAGATTTTTCACCAAAATGGATTTTTAACCATAAAATGATGTTAATTTATGATTTGAATCATCATTCATCAAGAAAAATCAAAAAAATTTGGATAACTTGTAAAAGGGGTAACCATAAAAACTTAGAAAATTTTCTAAGTTAAAAATAAAGTGGCTAGGGTACCAACTTTGGAGGGTCATAACTCCTAAACCACAAGACCATTTTTTCCCATCCAAAGCTTGATTTGTAGATCTCACTTCCCTCTACAAAAACTTCAACTAGACCTAACTCCAATTCATTGTGGATTTTGAGCTATGAGTGAGCCAAAATGGCTGAAAATATGAAAGTACATCATTTTCCAACACTTAGAAAAAATTCTGTCCAAGACAGATTTTGTTGAAACACCAAAACTTGTGAGATCTTTCCACATAGATGCAAGCTGAATCAAGTCCAAAGTTAAACATCAATGTTGTTGCATATGTTGCCAAGAATTCAAAGGGCTTAACAGCATGAATTGATTCAACTTGAGCCAAGAGAAATCCATGCCCAAAGTCATGCTGCTGCAAGCTGTTTTGGGAAAATCAGTTTGCATGTTTGCTTGCCACACATGATTTTGAACCAAAAATTGAGGATCAGCATGCCACATGTATTCAAACCAACCACATTGCATCTGATCCAACTGATAAATCTGAGTCAAAAAGCCAAGGAATCTTCCAACTTGAAATTCATCCACTTTGGCACATTTTGCCTTGAATTCAAAGTGCATTGTCAAGGTAGCTACCCTACTCAGTCAAATTCTCTGATTAAACAACAATAAAAACATCTGAGGAATGTGATTTTGGTCAAGGCATAGCCCTGCTCTTGGGAATGGCTAGCTTGCCTTGCTTGAGAAGAAATCCTCCAAGCCAATCCATGCAAATGTGATCTGATCCAGCATCCATTCACTATTCCTTCCAAACAAAAGTTGATCACCTATAAATAGAGGTCCCAATGGATCATTCAACTCACACCAAAGCCAGTTACAGCACTGCTTTCTCTCATTCTTCCTTAAACCTCAAGTTTTTTGGTTTTTGAGTAACCACTATCGGGTTTTGAGTTCCAGCCTTAGGCAATCAATTCCAATTGCTCAAACACATCACATATGATGTATTTGAGGTGTCCAAACACTTAAACACTGACTGTAACACCCCAGGCTCAAAATCACCCTTCAACCAAGCCATTATGCCTCAATTATGTAGGTGGAGGTCTCCAGCTTGATCCAAAGAGTTTCAAGGTGTTCCAAAGCTAGTAACACACTCCATAACATCCATTGAAGCTGTAGGGATCATTAATTCATGACTGGAACAAAGTTTGTGCAGAGTTCTATTTCAGCTTGCATCAAGGTAAACCTCAAAACTCAAACTCCATGATCCATGCATATTTCCTCGCATGATATTTTTGCCAATTGCTTGCCATCATATGCTAATTGTTTTCCCTCAGAAAATTTGATCATTGCACTCATAATCATGCCTACTCGATTGCTTTTGCAAAATTAGGGTTCATACTCCTACAATGATATAATTTGTTATACACTGAAAATGAATAAAATTGGGTATTGCCATCTTCTTCCTTGTGAAAAAACGCATGAGTTTGGTTTTTGAATGATGTCCAATGGTTGAGAGATGAGTGAGATATGGTGCTTCATGCACGAGCTTGAGGAAGAAGATGGCCATGGCGCCATTCTTCAGGTTTTCCAACTAAGTTTGATATATATTTTTCACTTGCCATGTTATTAATGAATTGACATTGCGCCCCAGCGGTTCATCAGCTGGTTTTGTGTGTATTGGCAAGCGAGAGGTCTGAGGTTCGAATCCCCCTCGCCCCAGACTTCTTTTTATCACTTGTTTATTTTGTTATTTTCATATTATTATTTTTAATGATTTGAAAAATTAATAACTCCTTCAATTTTTATCATTTTTGATTGGTTCTTTTTGCAATAATTCACAAAAATGTTGAAATATTTTATTCCACCAAAAAATTATATTTATATTATTTATTTAATATAATTAGTATTTTTGTGAATAAATTCATTTTTAATTGTTTTTAAACATTCTAAAAGTGAATATTTACTTTGAAAATCAAAACCTAATGAGTTTAAATATTCCTTGTGATTATCCCTCATTTTTTCAAAACCTTAAACAAATCATAAATGGATTATTCAAATTTATTTTGTATTTTGTTTGATTTTCTTTAAATATTTATTTTTAAAGATTAAAATTAGGGTTTTTGATTAATTCAACTTTCAAAATTGATTTTCAAATACACTTGGGCCTCTATTAGAGTGTAAGACCCAACCCACTTGTACAGAAACAATTTTGGACCTCACTTATTGTATAAGTCCCTCTGTACATTTTTTAATTCGGCACGATCGTCGCCAGTTTAAAAACCCATCTGGGCCTCTCCTCGAGCTATAAGACCCATTCAAAACTTTTGGGCCTCTAATAGAGTGTAAGACCCAACCCCCTTTTAACCAAAACAATTTTGGGCATCACTTACTATATAAGTCCCTCTGCGTTAAAAGAAAACCTCGGCGCGATTGCCATTTTTAACGAAAAGTCATCTGGGCCTACCCTCGTGTTATAAGCCCCACTCTTTTTCTTTAAAACTTTTTGGGCCTCTTGAGAGAGTGTAAGACCCATCCCTTTGTACAAAAAACCATTTTTTGGGCCACAGTCACTTGTATAAGTCCCTCTGTACAAATTCAAACAGTGCGCTCACTGATAAAACCCTGGGCCTCTGCTTGGGCTGTAAAGCCCCAAATCTTTCTTTTTCAAAGCACTTTCTCCTTTGATTTTGAAATATACTGTTGTTTTCAATCTTTCTTTGTTGAACAACTAACCAAACAGCATGGAAGCTCTACAACCGAGTAAGTGGTTATTGCTTTCATTTACCGCTTTCATATACATATAACTGTATTGTGGGGTTGTTTCACTGTAAGTCTTCTTTCATAAACTCATATCAACTGTGTAATAATAGTATAGATATTTAGAGTTTCCCCGGCAACTATGTCTAGCATTAAGCCCGTTGATCACTCTTAGAAATAGTCTAAACTAGATCTCCATAGGATTACCAGACACAGTCTTCCCTCCTCTTGGGGTTAAACAATATGGAGATATGAAAGGCAGCATTCTCTGTGAACCCTTTCATAGACTGTCACTCATAGAAGTTGTCAAAGAAGCTCTACTCCCCAGAGATGATCTTTTCTCCGTGAATGGCATCTCTTGAGTTTCTTCCAAATTCTCGAACTTTCCTGGTTTGATCTATTCTTGGTGAATGGCATGTCTTGAACTTCTTGGGGTTTAGGGACCCACAGGCTTCTTAAAAGCACTTGTCAAGAAGCTCTACTCCCCAGAGATGATCTTTTCTCCGTGAATGGCATCTCTTGAGTTTCTTCCAAATTCTCGAACTTTCCTGACTTGATCTATTCTTTGTGAATAGCTTGCCTTGAATTTCTCGGGGTTTGGGAACCCATCGGCTTCTTAAAAGCAATCGGCCTCCTCTTGGGGATCTTACAAGGACCCACAGGCTTCCTAAAAGCAACCCCGCCTCCTCTTGGGCTTAGTACAAGGACCCGCCAGCTTCTTAGAAGTATTCACAGCCTCCTCTTAGGCTTCGTATAATGATCTCTTCCTTCGGGAATGATAGCCTCCTCTTGGGCTTCGTACAAGGACCTCTCGGCTTCTTAAAAGCTTCCAGCCTCCTCTTGGGCTTCGTACAAATTATCCCGATGACCTCCTAGAGGTATAGGAACAGGACTTAATCATCTGCATAGAATAGTCCTTTCGAAGAGTCTACTACTGTTTCTCAAAGCATAGTACAAAAGACGAAATTCTAGACTTGGACAGTCTAATCTCCTTGAGTCTCAAAGATATTCTCAAGCACCTTTCAAGAATAGGAAGTAAACCCGTAGACTTGGACAGTCTCAATACCCTTCGGATTTCCCGCTTCCTTAAAGAACAGGCATAACCCGGATCCTTGAATCAAATCCTTGAGTACAGTGTTGCTCATATAAGAACTGATTTTCTCTTTCAAAATCAGTATACTGGACCTGTCACTCAACTGAAACAGCGCCATAGCCTCCTCTTGGGCTTTATATAATGATTCTCCCCAGCTGAGTCAAACAACGTTTAGCCTCTCTCTCGGGCTTCGTACGAGATACAAAAACTCTCTTGTTGAGTCAAATAGCCTCCATCTCGGGATTTATACGAGATACCAAAAGATTCCCTCGTTGAGTCAAAACCTTTTGGCCTCTCTCTCGGGCTTTGTACGAGACACATATTAGCTTCCTCTTAGGCTTTGTATAAGAAAACCACTGGTTGATCCAATTAACCTTTTAGCATTAAAGTTGTGCCTCGTTCACAGTACACAAACATCAACAACTCCTTCCCCTTCATCTAATCGCTGTAAGCGGCAAGCCTCTTGATCATCTACATCCATGCCACTGTCCCTCTTTTAGCATGAGAAATTCCTAAGGAAAAATAGCATTGCTCTACACTGAGTTAAAGTCTTCCCCTTCAGGTTGGAAATCCATTTTTGAGGAAATTATGGCATTGCCGGATTCACAAATCCCGGTTAAAGTAATTCTCCTTCATAAACAGTTGTGACATACAGCCCCCCTCTTTAGAGATGACAAATTCTCTCTAAAGTCAAACCCTTTTCAGCTTCACATCTTGGGCTTTGATCAAGATACAAACTACCTTTCGCTTCACGTCTTGGGCTTTGAACAAGACACCAAAACAACCCCATTTCCTCCCATAGAATAGGAGGAACTACGAACGCTCTGATTTCCCTGTTTCGGTAAACGGGAATACGTAGGCATAAGATTGAAATAAAAATCTTAGCGAGCGCAATCAACAAAAAACCCAAAATCCCATATCTCCATCAATCAAAAGCAGTAATTCAAAAAGCATTAGTCCTAACATCCTAATCCTTGTTCCCCGCCAGAAACCTTCTGTCAAAATAAAAAGAAAGAAATCAGTATTGGCGAAAATACAAATAACCAGTACAAAGGCCCCCCATATTGATAGCATCCGTAACTTAACAGACCGCTGTTTAAACTCAGTATGCAAGCAAGGTTAATTGGAGACATCTATTTCCCTTCCTTCATCAGCTTTAGTAGGATAAAAAATGAATCGACCTGTAGTTAAAACTCAACCGCAGAGAGCGACCAGTGCTTAAGAACCGCATCCAAAATCGCTCGCTACAGAAAAGTGGCGCCCACCGTGGGGCCTGTCCTTTTTTCTTAACGTTTAAGGTGAAAACCTTGGACAAATCTTTTTCATGGCGGTGGCCACCACAGAAATGTGGCGCCCACCGTGGGACCTGTTCTTCTTTCTTAACGTTTAAGGTGAAAACCTTGGACAAATCTTTTTCATGGCGGTGGCCACCACAGAAAAGTGGCGCCCACCGTGGGGCTGGAATGCTTTTAAACCTTTTTTTATTCTCTTATGTGAAAACCACAGATTGGGGCTTCCGCCGGGGAACCCATTTTCTATCAGGAACTTAGGATTCATAGCTTTAAAGGTCTAGGATGTTTAGGACAAATATATATACTACTTTTCCTAATTGCTATACGTGTTTATTTTTCTGCTAATGGGAATGCGTGTGATGCCGCATGTGGAAAGATTGAGTATACACTTAAGATCAGTGATGGCGATGAGGTCAACCATCAACCTCAGTGGGGGCTGACTAATGTAACCATTCTCTCACCTAGACAATGGGTCGGTTGTGATGCCTGAGAAGCTGAGGAGCCAAACCCTTTCGTAGTGCAGAAACTATCGGGAATAGTTGTTACACGATACTACCCTCATTTGAGGCTGGTGATCTATTCTCGGTGAATGGCACTTACTCTAACATTGCTCTACAACTCGCTGGCGATCCACTTGTTGTTTTGCTTTCCTGGGAGGAGCTGATGATAATGAGTACAGGTACAAAAATCACCCTAGTATAAACCTTTGGGGATGGGTAGAGCATTGACTTCATGACAACGACCCTTTGACCCCATGTTTTTTCTATGTTTTTGTGTGCTGCATTCATGCATTCATTTAAAAAACATTAAAACATTCAAAATATTTTCTCTTCTAGTCTCTCTGTTTTTCAAATTAAACTAAGACTATGATTGCAAATATCAGAGAAAAGGATTGCGCTAATGGATTTTGGTAGAAGGAGAACCCATAGGTACACCTTCAAGGTTCCAAACCTAGAGGATTTGAGAAGGTTAGTGTCATACCCCAAATTTTGACCACTAAGATTTCCCATCATTGTGCAAATAATCAGCACAATATGGATGTACCTTTGTACCTCATCAGTCTCCCCAAAGATGGGTGAGCATTCACTACAATCAAAACTAGGGTTTCAAGCCCTCTCAGAGCCTTTAGACAAAGGATCAATCAAGGAATGACATGATCTTCAACTTGTCTAACCTCTTAAACATCCACAAAGGATCAAGAGGACTCCCACATCAAGAATTAAGCACAAGAGTGCAACATTTCAAGTGGATCAAGCCTCAAGTTCATTTAATACAAAGTCAACTGACGCAGAAAGTCAAAGTTTGACTTTTGGTCAACTTTGACCTTCACAAGCCATTATTCAAGAAAATATGATGGATGATTTAATTTGATCAAATTTAAATTAAGAAATCATGCAAAATTGCAAAATTGATCAAATTGAAGGAAACTTAGAATTTTTTTTCTAAGTTAAAATCATGTTCAAGTGCACAACTTTTCAAGGTTGTAACTATTGATCCAAACATCCATTGATTTTGAGTAAGAGCTACTTTTAAAGAGGGTATTTGATACTTCAACATTGTAGAGGGAATCAACTCAAAATATCATAAGGATTGAAAGATATAAGTGATCAAAGTTGGGAATTCTTAATGTCCAATGTTCTGACATTGCATAGGGACATCATTAATATTTTTTCAGCAAGAATGCCCCAACTTCAAGGACGTTTTTCTCCATGATCCAAGTTGAACCAGGTCTGGAGTCAAACATGAAAGTTGAAGTACGTTGTCTCAGCTTTCCAGAAAGGTGTAGAACGTCCTCGTAGCATACTCGAGCAGGGAGATATGATTTTCGCAAGAAGCATTGATAAAGCAGAATTTTCATGACAGCTTTTGGGACAGATTTGACTACATAAGTTCAAGACCATTTTTGATGACTTTTCAAGCTGAACCAAGGCCAAAGTCAAACATAAAAGTTAAAGTATGTCATTAGGGCTTTCCAAAATGTATAAGAACTCCCATTAATTCAACTTGAGCAAGGAGTTATGAACCTCACAACAGGCCTTGCTCGAGCTGATTTTTTAGGACAGATTTTGCGCACTTTTCTTGTGCCACCCAATTTTCAAGCTTTGTCACCATGCAAGACAAGCATCAAAGATGCAATTCACTTCAATTCAAAATATCATAGTGGATTAAAATATACAAGTGATTAAAGTTTGGAATTATTAATGTTCAATGTCTAATGTTTCAACATTGCATAGGGACATCATTAATATTTTTTCAGCAAGAATGCCCCAACTTCAGGGACGTTTTTCTCCATGATCCAAGTTGAACCAGGTCAGGAGTCAAACATGAAAGTTGAAGTACGTTGTCTCAGCTTTCCATAAAGGTGTAGAACGTCCTTGTTGAATACTCGAGCAGGGAGATATGATTTTTGCAAGAAGCAGTGATAAAGCAGAATTTTCATGCCAGCTTTTGGGACAGATTTGACAACATAAGTTCAAGACCATTTTTGATGACTTTGCAAGCTGAACCAAGACCAAAGTCAAACATCAAAGTTAAGGTATGTCATTAGGGCTTTCCAAAATGTTTAAGAACTCCCATTAATTCAACTTGAGCAAGGAGTTATGAACCTCACAACAGGCCTTGCTCGAGCTGATTTTTTAGGACAGATTTTGTGCACTTTTCTTGTGCCACCCAATTTTCAAGCTTTGTCACCATGCAAGACAAGCATCAAAGATGCAATTCACTTCAATTCAAAATATCATAGTGGATTAAAATATACAGGTGATTAAAGTGTGGAATTATTAATGTTCAATGTCTAATGTTTCAACATTGCATAGGGACATCATTAATATTTTTCCAGCAAGAATGTCCCAACTTCAAGGATGTTTTTCTCCATGATCCAAGTTGATTCAAGCCAAATCTTGAACATGAAAGTTGAAGTACGTTGTCTCAGCTTTCCAGAAAGGTGTAGAATGTCCTTATAGCATATTCGAGCAGGGAGATATGATTTTCGCAAGAAGCAGTGATAAAGCAAAATTTTCATGACAGCTTTTAGGACAGATTCGACTACACAAGTTCAAGGCCATTTTTGATGACTTTGCAAGCTGAACCAAGACCAAAGTCAAACATCAAAGTTGAAGTACGTCATCTAAGCTTTCCAGAAAGTCCTATAACGTCCATGTAGCATACTCGAGCAGAAAGTTATGAATTTTTCAACAGGGCTTGCTGCAGCTGAATTTTTCATGGGGCAGATTTGCACATTTCTTGTGCCACACGAATTTCCAAGCCTTGTCATCACTTTGGACACCTCTGAGCATCAAGTCTAAAGGGGACAATCACTGATCCATGCCTCCAAAGTCCTTGGAACAAGAAGTAGCATGTTATTCCTAAAAATCCCTAAAAGAGGGACAAGACTCCAATTTTGGATTGGAGCATTTAATAGATGCTTAGAGGTGGCATGGACTGACACATTTGTAACTAAATTCAGTCAAGATTCCTCCAACAAGTAGGGAACCAAAGCTTTGTGCCCTAACCTCTAGTCAATGGCTAGAGGAGACTTGGATTTTCATTGGCCAACATTGGCCAAACCTCTGCTGCAGCCACCATTCACTGTTGCTGCGAAAACAAACTTGCTCAACTATAAATAGAGCTCCTTTGTGTTCAGTTTAAGTACACCAAAGCCATCAAACAGATGCTTTCCTCAAAATCTCTTCTTTCACCTCAAATTTTCCTTCCAAAGCAAGTAATTCTGAGTTTTTGAGTTAGAGAGCAATTCCATTCAAACTAATCATACACACACCTCATATATATCATATGTAAGCTGTGCAAACTATCACAAGTGACTTGTAATCACAAAATCACAAAGTCACTTCTCAAAACCTCAAAATGGCACTGTTTTGCATTTTTCAAGCCATGTCTTGATTCAGTCACTTTCCAAACCAGATAAAACCTCAAACACACTCCAAATATCATCCTTGAACTGTCCCAAATGGTTCCCAACATCTGGAACACCATTTGAGAGAGTTGCTATTTTGGTCACTTTTAACCCCTTTTGCAAGAAAGGGACAATTTGTGTTTTTGCAGGTACCAGTTGATTCCAATCATCCTAAAAGCTTCTAAGGGATCATTTGAGTGTGTCTAAAGCATCAAATCATTTCTGGAATAAGAGGCTTGATAGATTGCACAAAAAGCTCAAAAAGAGGTAAGCATCACAACTTGGAATCCTTGAAATCATGCATTGCTTTGAAGTCAACTGATCATACACATCTCATACATGTTGTATATGTTGTGTTTGGGCTAATTCACCATGTAATCTATGCCTGTATCAAAGTGTAGCACAGAAAATGCAATTATAGGTCCTTTTCAAAACCACTATCGGGTTTTGAGGAGGGAGTGTGTTCTGAGAAAACTACCATCACCATTGGATTCCTTGTGAAATTCTAGGCCAGATGCATATAAATTTTGTCTCAAACCATTGAGATTTGAGAAAGCTATGGGTGTTGGAAGTTTGATAAAAAAGATGTTGGAAACTCATGAGTGATGTCTCATGAGTGATGTTATGACATCACATTCTTTTTTTTCTTAGTTTATCTTCAAAACTCAACCAATTCTTTCACATAGCAAAAATCATCATTTTCAAAATCTGTTTTACACACTTCTTATTCATACTCCAAAATATTTTATTCCACAAAAAAATTAGTTTTATATTATTTATTTAATATAATTAGTATTTTTGTGAATAAATTCCTTTTTAATGTTTTTAAAACATTTTAAAAGTGAACTCTCATATTGAAAATCAAGACCAAATGAATTTTATTTCATCTTGTGATTAAAACATCATTTTTCAAACCCCAACCAAAAATCACAAGTTGCTTATTTGGTATTTTTATCATTTTGTATTGATTTTCTTTTAAGAATTTACTTTTAAAATGATAAAATTATGATTTCTTTGATTTTCACCATCATAAAACTTTTTAAAACCTTTTGGGCCTCTATTAGAGTGTAAGACCCAACACCCTTGTACAGAAAACCTTTTTGGGCCTCATTCGTTGTATAAGTCCCCCTGTACATTTTTCAAATAAACGACGCGATCGTCGCCAGTTTAAAAATCACCTGGGCCTACCCTCGAGTAGTAAGACCCATTTCCTTTCTTAAAACATTTTGGGCCTCTATTAGAGTGTAAGACCCAACACCCTTGTACAGAAAACATTTTGGGCCTCATTCGTTGTATAAGTCCCCCTGTACATTTTCAAATAAAAGGCGCGATCGTCGCTTTTTTTTTAAAATAAACTTTGGGCCTCTCTTCGAGCTATAAGACCCATTCAAAACCTTTTGGGCCTCTAATAGAGTGTAAGACCCAATCCTTTTTTTGACCAAATCATTTTTGGGCCTCAGTGTATTGTATAAGTCCCGATACCGTCAAAATAAACGGCGCGATCATCGCCTTTTGAAAAATAATCTTGGGCCTCTCCTTGAGCTATAAGACCCATTCAAAATTTTTGGGCCTCTATTAGAGTGTAAGACCCAACCCCCTTTTAACCAAAACATTTTGGGCCTCACTTATTGTATAAGTCCCTCTGCGTTAAAAGAAAACATCGGCGCGATCGCCATTTTTAAACGAAAAATCAATTGGGCCTACCCTCGTGTTATAAGCCGCATTCCTTTTCTTTAAACGTTTTGGGCCTCTTGAGAGATTGTAAGATCCATCCCTTTGTACAGAAAACTTTTTGGGCCTCAATCACTTGTATAAGCCCCTCTGTACATTTTCAAATAAACGACGCGATTGTCGCCAGTTTAAAATTAAACATTTGGGCCTCTCCTTGAGCTATAAGACCCATTCAAAACTTTTGGGCCTCTAATAGAGTGTAAGACCCAACCCTTTGTAAATACAACCTAATTTTGGGCCTCACTTATTGTATAAGTCCCGTTGTATTTCAAAACCCTCGACGCGATCATCATCCGTTGAAAAACAAACTTTGGGCCTCTCTTTGAGCTATAAGACCCATTCAAAACTTGTGGGCCTCTATTAGAGTGTAAGACCCAACCCCCTTTTAACCAAAACAATTTTGGGCCTCACTTATTGTATAAGTCCCTCCGCGTTAAAAGAAAATCTCGGCGCGATCGCCATTTTAAACGAAAAATCATCTGGGCCTACCCTCGTGTTATAAGCCCCACTCTTTTTCTTTAAACTCTTTGGGCCTCTTGAGAGAGTGTAAGACCCACCCCTTTGTACAGAAAACAATTTTTGGGCCTCAGTCACTTGTATAAGTCCCTCTGTACAAATTCAACAGTGCGCTCACTGATAAAACCCTGGGCCTCTCCTTGAGCTGTAAGCCCCAAATCTTTCTTTTTCAAAGCACTTTCTCCTTTGATTTTGAATATACTGTTGTTTTCAATCTTTGTTTATTGAACAACTAACCAAACAGCATGGAAGCTCTACAACCGAGTAAGTGTTTACCCGCTTTCATTTACCGCTTTCATATGTATATAACGTTATTGTGGGGCTGGTTCACTATAAGTCTCCTTTCACAAACTCATATATATATATATATATATATAATTGTATTGTGGGGCTGTTTCGCTGTAAGTCTTCTTTCATAAACTCATATCAACTGTGTAATAATAGTATAGATATTTAGAGTTTCCCCGGCAACTACGTCTAGCACTAGGTAAAGCCGTTTCAATCACTCGTAGAAATAGACAACTAGATCCCCAGTAGGATCACCAGATACAGTCTTCTCTTCGGCTGTCCTCATTAGGAATCGTCAAGAAACTCTACTCCCAAAGATGAATGTATTCTCCATGAATGGCATCTTTGAGTTTCTTCCAAATTCTCGAACTTTCCTGACTTGATCTATTCCTTGTGAATAGCTTGCCTTGAATTTCTCGGGGTTTGGGGACACACAGGCTTCTTAAAAGCATCGGCCTCCTCTTGGGCATCGTACAAGGACCCACAGGCTTCCTAAAAGCAACCTAGCCTCCTCTTGGGCTTAGTACAAGGACCCTATGGCTTCTTAGAAGTATTCACAGCCTCCTCTCAGGCTTCGTATAATGATCTCTTCCTCCGGGAATGATAGCATCCTCTTGGGCTTAGTACAAGGACCCGTCGGCTTCTTAAAAGTTTCCAGCCTCCTCTTGGGCTGCGTACAAATTGTCCCGACGACCTCCTAGAGGTATAGGAACAGAACCTAGTCATCCTCATAGAATAGTCCTTTCATAGAGTCTACTACTGTTTCTCAAAGTATAGTACAAAAGATAAAACTCTAGACTTGGACAGTCTAATCTCCTTGAGTCTCAAAGACATTCTCAAGTGACCCCTTCGTTAAATAGGAAGGAAACCCGTAGACTCAGATAGTCTCAATACCCTTCAGATTCCCCACTTCCTTAAAGAACAGGAATAACCCGGATCTTTGAATCAAATCCCTGAGTACAGTGTTGCTCATATAAGAACTGATTTTCTCTTTAAAATCAATATATTGGATCTGTCACTCAACTGAAACAGTAATCATAGCCTCCTCTTGGGCTTTGTACAATGATTCTTCCTCGCGAAGCAAATGTTTAGCCTCCATCTCGGGCTTCATACGAGATACCAAAGTTCTCCCCAGTGGAGTCAAACACCATAGCCTCCTCTTAGGCTTTGTACGAGACACATAAGAGACTCCCTCGTTGAGTCAATCACCCCTTTCGCCTCCATCTCGGGCCTTATACGAGATACATAAAAAGGTTCTTATTAAGCCAAACAAACAACAGCCTCCATCTCGGGCTTTGTACGAGATACAAAAAACTCTCTTGTTGAGTCAAGTAGCCTCCATCTCGGGCTTTATACGAGATACCCAAAAGATTCCCTCGTCGAGTCAAAACCTTTAGCCTCCATCCCGGGCTTCGTACGAGATACAAAGACTCTCTTGTTGAGTCAAAATTTTAGCCTCCATCTCTGGCTTCGTACGAGATACAAAAACACTCTCTTGTTGAGTATAAAAGATTCTCCTGTTGAGTCAACCCTTTTAGCCTCTCTCTCGGGCTTCGTACGAGACACATAAAAACTCCCTCTTGTTGGGCCAATAGCCTCCTCTTAGGCTTTGTATAAGAAAACCACTGGTTGATCCAATCAACCTTTAGCATCAAAGTTGTGCCTCGTTCACAGTACACAAACATCAACCACTCCTTCCCCTTCATCTAATCGCTGTAAGCGGCAAGCCTCTAGATCATCTACATCCATGTCACTGTCCCTCTTTTAGAATGAGAAATTCCTAAGGAAAGATAGCATTGCTCTACACTGAGTTAAAGTCTTCTCCTTCAGGTTGGAACTCCCCTATAAAGGAAATTATTGCATTGCCGGATTCACATATCCCGGTTAAAGTAATTCTCCTTTATAAACAGTTGTGACAAACATACCCTCTTTAGAGATGACAAAATTCTCTCTAAAGTCAACACCCTTTTAGCTTCACATCTTGGGCTTTGAACAAGATACAAATCACCTTCAGCTTCACATCTTGGGCTTTGAACAAGATACAAACCATCTTTCGCTTCACGTCTTGGGCTTTGAACAAGACACCAAAAACACCCATTTCCTCCCATGGACTAGGAGGAACTATGAACGCTCTGATTTCCCTGTTTCGGTAAACGGGAATACATAGGCATAAGATCGAAAGAAAAGATCTTAGCGAGCACAATCAACAAAAAACCAAAATCCCATACTCTCACATACCTATCAAAAAGCATCTGTCCTAACATCCTAATCTTTGTTCCCCACCAGAAACCTTCTGCCCAGATAAAAAGAAAGAAACCGTATTGGCGAAAATACAAATAACCAGTACAAGGGCCCCCCACATTGATAGCATTCGTAACCTAACAGACCGCTGTTTAAACTCAATATACAAAGCAGGGTTAATTGGAGACATCTATTTCCCTTCCTTAGTCAGCTCACAATAGGATAAAAAATTAATCGACTTGTAGTCAAAGCTCAAACCGCATAGAGCGACCAGCGCTTAAGAACCGCGTCCAAAATCGCTCGCTACAGAAAAATGGCGCCCACCGTGGGACCGGTCTCTGTTTTTTCTTCCTTTTCACCTCTTGTGTGAAAACCATAGATTGGGGCTTCCGCCGGGGAACCCATTTTCTGTCAGGAACTTAGGATTCTTAGCTTCATAGGTCTAGGATGATTAGGACAAATATATATACTGCTTTTCCTAATTGCTATACTTGTTTATTTTTCTGCTAATGGGAATGCGGGTGATGCCGTATGGAAAGAATGAGTATACACCTAAGATAAGTGATAGCGACGGGGTCGACCATCAACCTCAGTGGAGGCTGACCAACGCAACCCATTCTCTCACCTAGACAATGGGCCAGTTGTTAAGTCTGAGAAGATGAGGAGCCAAACCCTTTCGTAGTACGAAAACTATCGGAAATAGTTGTTACGTGATACTACCCTCATTTGAGGCTGGTGATCTTTCTCGGTGAATGGCACTTACTCTAAGATTGCTCTACAACTCGCTGGCGATCCGCTTGTTGTTTTGCTTTTCTGGGAGGAGCTGATGATAATGAGTACAGGTACAAAAATCACCTTAGTATAAACCTTTGGGGATGGGTAGAGCCTTGACTTCATGACAACGATCCTTTGACCCCATGTTTTTTCTATGTTTTTGTGTGCTGCATTCATGCATTCATTTAAAAAAAACATTAAAACATTCAAAAAAGTTCTCTTCTAGTCTCTCTATTTTTCAAAATAAACTAAGACTGTGATTGCAAATATCAGAGAAAAGGATTGCACTAATGGATTTCGGTAGAAGGAGAATTCACCAGTACACCTTCAAGGTTCCAAAACTAGGAGATTTGAGAAGGTTGGCGAGGATGATCACTAACCCAGAGGTTTTTAGAGCCAAGCACGGAGGTTTGCTACCACTATTAAGAGTCTATGTGATTGAGTGAATCATGGATGCGCTCATTCAATTCTAAGATCCGGTTTATCACTGTTTCACATTCCCGGATTACCAGCTCGCACCAACGCTGGAGAAGTATTCTTACCTGATCGATCTACACATTACGGATCGAGCTCCATTTTCTGGACTGGAAGAAATTCCAAAGAATCAGACAATTGCAAGAGCAATTCATTTGGACGAGTCTGAGGTTAGGGCTCACATGACCGCCAAGGGTGGCATCCAAGGTTTGCCAGCCCATTTCTTGACAAAGAAGGCGCTGTATTTTGCCAGTATTGGGAACGTGACTGCTTTTGAAAGCGTCTTTGTCTTGCTCACCTACGGGTTATTTTTGTTTCCCAACATCAATAACTTCGTCGATATCAACGCTATTAAGGTTTTTCTCATTGGAAACCCTGTGCCGACTTTGCTCGCAGATGCGTATCATTCTGTACACTTGGAAAATTTACACAGCGGAGGGGAGATCACATGCTGTGTACCTCTGCTTTATAAATGGTTTATTTCCCACTTGCCCAAGTCTGCTACTTTTTGGGATTGCAAGAGTGCCTTACGTTGGTCGCATAAGATCATGTCTCTTACCAACTCTGATATAGATTGGTGTAATAGGATTTATGAGGGAATCAGGATCATTGACCGTTGTGGAAACTTCCCCAACGTACCCCTCATAGGAACTAAAGGAGGAATCAACTACCATCCGGTATTGGTTCGCCGTCAATTTGGATACCCGATGAGACACATCCCACGGGGTGTTCATCTGGAAGGTCTTTTCTTCAAGGAAGGAAAAAACGACAGAGCACTAAAGATGGAAATAGTGCATGCTTGGAAACATGTTCATAAGAAAGAATGAGAGTCTCTAGGAAAACCGGACTGTGTCTCGGTGGAGCCTTATCTCCATTGGGTATAAACTAGAGCTCTCAAGCTAAAGATGCCTTATCCTCGTTACGGAATTCTTCCACCGAGGGAATCTGTCATGTACTTCATGACGGAAACTGAAAAGCTTCAGGTTACTCTCAACAAGGTTCAACGGGAGAGGAGGTCTTGGAAGAACAAGTACCGCACCCTTGACATAGAGTGCGTCAAAATACAGCAATTACTGAAAGAAAAAGATGCTCTGATTGAAATTTTAGAGCAACATACTGTAGAGATTCAGGATGACCAAAGGAATTTGCTCGCTCCTTTCACTTGGCAAAGGAACGACAACCCAACAACGGCCCAAGAGCCCCGGTCAAAGAAAATGAAGATATCAGAATCAGCACCCGATTTCTCTTCAGAGAGGACTCGGGGCCCATTAGCTTAGGTTTCTGTTTCTGCACTTTGTAATCTACTGTATTTCCATTTCTGTAATCCTTTGAATTCAATAAAAAGGGGTTTCCCCACCGTTTGATATTTGCAATCTAATTGTCGAAGTTTATTTTGATTAAACCTTAAACAATTAATATAATCATTGCATTCATCATTCTCACATCGCGTATTCTTCTTACCTATGAATCTCACGTTTGTGTCTCGGTTCTAGAGTCAAACTGTCTCATTCGTATAATACTCGGGCCAATCGTCAGAAAAGGATGGATAATCTTGAGGAAGAGAATAGAGAGTTGAAAGAAGAGATCGACGCTCTGAGAGAGGATATGAGAAAGCTTTGTAATGACATGCAAGCCATGGCAGAAGCTCAGCTACAAAGAACTGTGATCTCAGAGATCACCTCAACGCCCATAGTGGAGAGGTATGATCCTAGGTATCAGATACCGAAATATCGTCCTTGGGGCATGCCTGTTAACTATATCCCGGAAGGATATGTTTCGCCGATTACTGAAGATTAGGGAATCGCAACAGAAGCTGCTGGGCCTGAAGGTTACAAACTTTGGGAAAGCGAAGATGCCAGGGGCATACTGAAGACTCCTGAAGGTTACAAACTTCGGGAGGCACCAAGACTCACTGCCGTAGTCACGGTACCACCCCCTGTGGTTCACACTGTCCCTGAAGGACAGATTCCACCAATACTTGCTGGTAAAAGGGAAACTATGTTTGACAGAATGGATGAATTCCAGGAACAGTTCTTGGAAATGCAGAAGGAGCTGCAAGCCATTCGCGGTTAGGATCTATTTGGAAAGGACGCCGCAGATCTCTGCTTAGTCCCCAATGTGAAAGTCCCGCACAAGTTCCAAGTGCCCGACTTTGAAAAGTACAAGGGTAAATCTTGCCCTCAAAGCCATCTGGTGATGTACGCTCGGCGGATGTCAGCTCAGACGGAGAATCAGGACCTACTGATTCACTACTTTCAGGATAGTTTAACTGGTGCCGCACTCAAATGGTACATGGGTTTAAACCGTGCCACGATCAGCACTTTCAGAGATCTTGGCACTGCCTTCGTCCAACAATACAAATACAATTTGGACATGGCACCCGACAGAGATCAACTCAGATCAATGTCGCAAAAGGACAAGGAAACCTTTAAGGAGTATGCTCAAAGGTGGCGTGGAATTGCCGCTCAAATTTGTCCACCTCTTGAGGAAAAAGAGATGACAAAGATCTTCTTAAAGACCTTAAGCTCATTTTACTATGACAGAATGGTTGCCAGTGCGCCCAGTGATTTCACCGAAATGGTCGGCATGGGTGTACGTCTTGAGGAAGCCGTCCGAGAAGGACGTTTGGTAAAAGACACTAGATCGACGAGCGGTACTAAAAAATACGGTAGTGCTCTCCCTAAGAAAAAAGAGCAAGATATTGGTAATATCTCTCTCAAAAAGCAAAGGCGACGTTATCAACCAGTAGCGGCTGTGACTTCTGCTATCAACCTTGCGCCTATTCCTACGTATCAACCTCAGGTTGCGCAGAGCCAACCTGACCAGCAAAGGACACAACAGCCTCTTCAGCAGGCTCGTCCTCCATATAACAACAACCGTACAACACGGCCACCAGGATTTGATCCTATACCCATGACGTACGCAGAACTGTTTCCGTTACTACTGGCTAAGGGGCACATTCAGACTAAGTCCCCTCTTACAGTACCGAAAAATCTGGCTTTTTGGTTTAAGGTGGATTAAACATGCCCTTATCATCAAGGAGGTTCAGGGCATAACATAGAGACTTGACTCAATTTCAAGTCCGACGTGCAAAAGCTTGTTAGGAGCGGGCTCTTATCTTTCAAAGATACGAATCCCAATGTTCTCACGAACCCGCTGCCTCAACATGAGAAAGCTGCAGTCAATCTGATTGAGAAGGAGACTAACAATGTCTATCAAATTCACGATGTACTCTTGTTAAAGACCAATCTGGTCAAGATGCATTGTAGACAGAGCGGATATGGCCATGTGCCACCTCATAACTATCACCAGTGTGATATCTGCTCTAAAGACAACCAAGGATGTTCTGTGGTGCAAGCAGCTCTACAGGAACAAATGGATCTCGGGTGGATCCAAGAGTACCGAGTTCGTGGAGTTACCATGGTTTATACGAATTCCAACGTCATTCAAAACTACGACATCCGTGCGATGAATGCCAATTTGGTGGCAATGCACTCAAGGCAAAGCCAGTATCATAATCTGCCGCGGCATAATTACAATTCTTGTCTGACTTGCTCGGTAAACAAACAGGGATGCTCTTTCATACAATAGGCCCTCCAGCGTCAGATGGATCTTGGATGGATCCAAGACTACCATGATAAGAACCCTTATCAGATCAACATGGTTCAGATCTTCGATATTCGCTTGATGAATGCCAACCTGGTAGAGTTACATGTTGAGCAGGTCCGAATCGAATTCTTAATATCACACGACTATCAAAACTGTAAAGCGGGATACGAAAACGATCAGGGTTGTACCCTAGTCCAGGAGGCACTTCAGTACTTATTAAATCATTGGTGGATGCCAATCTACATGGACGAAGATACTCAGCAAATTAGTATCAGTAATAGAAACCCCACTCAGCGTCAGAGTCAGGATGTCCGATCAGTGGAAGCTAACCTAGTGAGGTTACATTATATTCAAAGTGGGCGTGGCCAGGTGCCACTACACAACTATGACAGTTGTAGCGTCTGTTCGGAAAGTAACCAAGGGTGTTACCTTGTGAGAGCAGCTCTTCAGGATCAGATCGATCGTAGAGAAATTCGTCCATATCCGGGTTCTAGACCCATCAACTGGACGCCGAATTACCTTGCCGAGCAAGTTGAGGATGTTCTCACGATCTATGGTCATCACCATACCAGAGATGTTTTTGCCATCATCCCTCTACTTGATGAATCTAAAGTTCCCAACCGAGAATGGATCGAGATTATGATGGTCCGAAAAATCAGAAGGTTCCCATAGTCATCTATCTACCGGGACCACTACCGTATGAATCAACTAAGGCTATCCCTTACAAATACGGTGCAACAATAGTCAAAAATGGAAAGGAAATTCCATTACCCTCCATTGTGAACATTGCAGACATCAGTCGAGTAACACAGAGTGGTAGAATCTTCAACCGAGGGGTTGGGGAAGTTAACAAGGAAAAGGAACTTCAGACAGAAGCTCCCGATCTATTAGTCGGTCAATCCAGTAATCCCGACCTTTCGAAAAATAATGATGAGATGCTGAAGCTCATCCAAAGGAGTGAATATAACATTGTGGATCAACTGTTACAGACTCCTTCAAAGATCTCGGTATTATCACGGTTACTCAGTTCAGAAGCACACAGAGAGGCTCTACAGAAAGTCTTGGAGCAAGCCTTTGTGGAACAGGATGTAACAATCAGACAGTTCGATAGCATTGTCTCTAACATCACTTCCTGCAACAATTTGGGATTTAGTGATGAGGAGTTACCCGAAGAGGGTCGCCGTCATAACATGGCGCTCAACATTACAGTTAACTGCCAGGACGATGCTTTAGCCAGCGTACTGGTAGACACAGGGTCAGCCCTGAATGTTATGCCGAAGTCCACTTTGATGCAATTATCATTCAAAGGCCCTCCGATGAGAACCAGCGAGGTCGTCGTCAAAGCATTCGATGGATCCAGAAAAACGGTTATCGATGAAGTTGATCTTCCCATAACTATTGGTCCTCACACTTTCCAAGTCACTTTCCAGGTCATGGACATCCGGGCAACATACAGTTGTTTATTAGGAAGACCTTGGATACATCAGGCTGGAGCGGTCACTTCGACCCTCCACCAAAAACTAAAATTCGTTCAGAACGATCAGCTTGTCATGGTTTATGGGGAACAAGCCTTGCTTGTGAGTAACTTGTCATCATCTACTGGTATAGAACCCGAGGAGATTATTGGAATGCAGTTCCAAGCACTGTCGGTAAGTAAGGACAATCAGTTCAAAGAAGGAACTTCGATTTCTTCATACAACGATGCTATCAAAGCGGTCAAGAGTACCGATACAAGAGGATGGGGACAGCTTGCCATTCCTATTGAAAATAAAACAAAGAAGGGACTTAGTTTTTCTGCAACCTGTACCCAGACAGCTGCCAACGATGAAAGTCTTCATCCCCTTCAAAACTTCTTCCACAGTGGAGGTTTCCTTCACCCAGTGGCTCAAGCAGTACATGCTATCAATGAGGAAGATCCCTCTGACACAGATGAAGAATGGAAGTCCTACCTTAACGAGGACGGTTATATGTCTCAGGAAGAGGTGCCTACGCCATTTTGCTATCCCGCACAGGGTCCGAGGTTTATACCAAGGTCAGATGTCGAAATGATATACGGGGATTGTGATCCGGAAGGATGTCGTGCTCCGCCAAATTCATTAGAGGAAGACACTCTGATGAAAGACAACTTTGACCACGACTACTATGGCCCGATGGATGGCCTGCCGATGTGGCAGCCTTACCCAGGAAACTTGGGGTAAGAAAGTCAGCCGAACAATGAAACTCAGCTGAGCATCATCGAACAAAATACATGTGTCCCCACCATGTCATGGGATCAACACTCAGGTCATTCAGAAACTACTCAACATGACGATGAATTCGCAACGTTTGCAGGACTTGAATTCATCAACTATGCTCTTCCCGAGGTCAACGTCATCGAGAGGGATGACTCCTCCAGTTTCGAAGAAGTGTGGGACACCCTGGGACAACCAAGTGGAAAATACGACTATATGGTCAAGTACACCGCTCCTGAAAGCTCTCGTATTAGGCTCGAAGATATCCAGCCAACTGGATGGGGAGATACAGCTGAGAGCATAACTACTCTGCAAAATGCAACTGAGGAATCCTCCTACGACAACTCTGCCTGGGAGACAGATTCCAATGATCCTACTCCACCAGAAATCAGCGTCATTTCTGAAGACAAATCAAGGAAGGTGCCAGACTTTGTGATTCACCGAGGAGTTCGCCGCCAATGGGTTGCTGTCGAGGTTCCAAAGGTCGTTCATCAGTCAACGTAATTGTCATCTTTAACCTTTCACCCTGTCCAGGTGAAACGGATGTTTTGATAGGGCTCGCTTTCTGTAAATTTCCCTCTTCGCTTTTCCTGAAGCGACAGAGTTTTGTTTTATAGGGTTGTAGTTTCAAGGATCGACTGATCATTAATAAAATAACGTCGTTCGGTAATTTCCGCATTAATTGCTGTTTTCTCTTTTTGCTTTTTCAGAAAATGGTAATCCTAAAAAATAATTCAAAAATAAAAACAAGTAGTAAAACAAATACACTGCACACACTTGTATTTTCTGTATCTCTTCTAAACACGAATCATCACGACATGCAGATTGCTTGTTTTAAACCCAGTTGAAACATACGATCTAATGCCTTCTCCCAACTTTGAGTTCCCGGTATTCAAGGCTGAAGAAGAAAATGACAACGAAATTCCAGAAGAGATCTCCCGACTACTCAGACAAGAGGAAAGGTCCATTGAACCTCACAAAGAACCGTTGGAAACGGTAAACTTGGGTTCAGAGCAAGAGAGAAAAGAAATCAGGATTGGGGCACTGCTCGGTCCAACTGCCAGAGAGGGTTTGATAAAGCTTCTCAAAGAATTTCTCGATGTATTGGCTTGGTCCTATCAGGATATGCCAGGGTTGGATACCAGCATCGTGGAACATCATTTACCGTTAAGATCGGAATGTCCGTCGGTAAAGCAAAGGTTGATACGGAATCACCCGGACATGGCCATCAAAATCAAAGAGGAGGTACAGAAATAGATTGACGTAGGTTTCCTCACTACATCTGAATATCCTCAATGGTTAGCCAACATCGTACCCGTTCCCAAAAAGGACGGAAAGGTCAGAATGTGTGTTGATTACAGGGATCTGAACAAGGCAAGTCCAAAGGACGACTTTCCTTTACCACACATTGACATGCTGGTGGACAGCACAACAAAGTTCAAAATTTTCTCCTTCATGGATGGATTCTCGGGCTATAACCAGATCAAAATGGCGCCGAAAGACATGGAGAAAATTTCGTTCATTACCCCATGGGGTACCTTTTGTTACAAGGTAATGCCGTTCGGTTTGAAGAACGCCGGGGCAACCTACCAAAGGGCCATGACTACTCTGTTTCATGACATGATACATAAGGAAATCGAGGTATATGTCGATGATATGATTGCAAAATCAAAAACAGAGAGCGAGCACGTTGAACATTTGTCAAAGTTGTTCGAACATTTAAGAAAATTCAAGCTCCGTTTGAATCCCAACAAGTGCACCTTCGGTGTCCGTTCAGGGAAACTCTTAGGGTTCATCGTCATCCAGAAAGGAATTGAAGTTGATCCTGACAAGGTCAAGGCCATTCAAGAAATGCCTTCTCCGAAAACTGAAAAACAAGTCAGAGGATTCTTGGGACGTTTGAACTACATCTCCAGATTCATATTCCTCATAACTGAGACATGCGCGCCAATCTTCAAACTGCTCAAGAAGATACGATCATTTCTCACTGATTCGCGAGGCAAGTGGACTCCAAATTATGATGGCCCCTATGTGGTCACGAAAGCTTTCTCAAGCGGTGCCTTGAGACTTGCAACCATGGACGGAGAGGAATTTGCCTACCCCACAAATGTTGATGTAGTCAAGAAATACTTCGCCTAAACTAAAAAAAAATGTCTCGGTGGATTGAAAACCCGAAAGGGCGGTCCAGGCAAAAATTAGAGACATGAAAAAATCATCCCGGTGGATTGGAAACATCAAAGTACAATCCAGGCAAAAATTAGGGATAATGGCAAGTAACTATGTTCAACAGAGGCAAGTCCCTCAGCAGCAGCAGCAGTTACATCATCCATCGGAGGAAAACTCCAGTCAAGGTCATCTTCGACAGAAGCTCAGGATGTCCCGAATTCAAAGTTGGTAGAAGGATAGTGGTCGTTATGTTTCAACGTAGCCCTTTTCCCTGTAAATTACCATTTTCTAGCTTTGTATATACTCTTTGGAATCACGCGTTTGGCTGATCTCCATCTTATCAATAAAATTCGAGCCCTTGTGCTTTTGTTTGTAATTCTTATTTGTTTTAGCTTTACAGAACGACGTTGTTAACATGATTAACGATTCTTGAAATAAAACAAAAATGAATTTACTTGTTAAAACTTTTTCTGCTTTTAAATTAAAGATGGCAATTTCTTTTGACTGTTGAACATCAGAAGAGCATCAACCGCTTCTCCAGAAGTAAGCAAACTTCAAAGTGCAGAATCAAAGTACTCCTTCTAGACCAGTACGCCTGAATGAAGGATCAACAATGTCAGAGACCATGTTTCATTTGACATCCACGGCAGAGTTCTTACCTCCTAAGCCCGACCAACATAGCTCCCAATAGGGACTATCTCTCCTAAGCAATGTGGAATTGCTATTTTGAACCAGCGATATTTTTACACGCCCTGCGATGGCCGAGTATCCAGTCATGTTCACCCATCAGTTTGTATGTCGCGTCAGTTTTGTCCGCATATACATGCATACATCATGCATTATTTGATTTGATTTACATTCATATTGCATCACTGTCGCTCTGGTCGGTCTTATCCCCTAGTGAGAACAGTCCTCTCAATCGAGTCGTCGATTCTTTCCTCGTCAGGAAGTGTCGCGTTTGAACAATCTCACCTCCAATTTATTTCTGGATTGAAGTTGGGTCATCTACCACTTTGATAATTTGAACCTCTGAAAAACCAGAGGAACCTTCAGTCAGCATCACTCTTCGCCATTGAAGATGATATCCTTGCTTTCCCGGATTAAGGAAAATCCACAGAGAAAGCCTCGTAATCAGAGATTCGGCAGCATGCCAGTTTCGCTCCGAAAAGATCACTGATGAAAAGGTCATCGGCACCTCAAAATTGGATCCCATCATATGGCATTTCTCCGGAAAGATCCCGAGAAAAGTATGATGTAAGCCCCCAAACGAAAACAGTCTCTCAAGAGACTCGCTTTCCCCAGTAGAATCGACAAATGGCGTCTCCAAAACAGAGAAGTTTGTGTACCTCTACAATTCAGACGAATGGGTTCCCCAGCAAGTCTGACATCGAAACTTTTTCCACTCAAATGGCATCTCCCCAGGAAAATTCGGCGAGAAGTTTAAGGAAAACCGCTCCAAATAGCGTCTCTTGTCAAGAAAGTTTATTGACAAAAGAAACTAAGACCAGTTCCTTGGTAGGAAACCAGGATCGAGGGGAAGTTTAAATCAGAAACTGAGACCAGTTCCTTGGTAGGAAACCAGGATCGAGGGGAAGTTTATGTCAGCAACTAAGACCAGTTCCTTGGTAGGAAACCAGGATCGAGGGGAAGTTTACTTTAGAAACTGAGACCAGTTCCTTGGTAGGAAACCAGGATCGAGGGGAAGTTTAAATCAGAAACTAAGACTAGATCCTTGGTAGGAAACCAGGATCGAGGGGAAGTTTACAAAAGAAACTAAGACCAGTTCCTTGGTAGGAAACCAGGATCGAGGGGAAGTTTATTTCAAAAGAAAACTGAGACTAGCTCCTTGGCTGAAGACCAGGATCGAGGGGAAGTTTACCTTTTCTAAGCATCATCGTTTAGCTAAAGAAGATGAATGCGTAAGCTACCATTCATAACCACCATCAAAATTTCAGGTATTCCGATATTTAATCCTCTTGCACCCCGAATGCCCGAATACCTTCGTCATTCACACCTTCGGGTCCAAGAAGATTAAATAGGGGCATCTGTCATACCCCAAATTTTGACCACTAAGATTTCCCATCATTGTGCAAATAATCAGCACAATATGGATGTACCTTTGTACCTCATCAGTCTCCCCAAAGATGGGTGAGCATTCACTACAATCAAAACTAGGGTTTCAAGCCTTCTCAGAGCCTTTAGACAAAGGATCAATCAAGAAATGACATGATCTTCAACTTGTCTAACCTCTTAAACATCCACAAAGGATCAAGAGGACTCCCACATCAAGAATTAAGCACAAGAGTGCAACATTTCAAGTGGATCAAGCCTCAAGTTCATTTAATACAAAGTCAACTGACGCAGAAAGTCAAAGTTTGACTTTTGGTCAACTTTGACCTTCACAAGCCATTATTCAAGAAAATATGATGGATGATTTAATTTGATCAAATTTAAATCAAGAAATCATGCAAAATTTCAAAATTGATCAAATTGAAGGAAACTTAGAATTTTTTTTCTAAGTTAAAATCATGTTCAAGTGCACAACTTTTCAAGGTTGTAACTATTGATCCAAACATCCATTGATTTTGAGTAAGAGCTACTTTTAAAGAGGGTATTTGATACTTCAACATTGTAGAGGGAATCAACTCAAAATATCATAAGGATTGAAAGATATAAGTAATCAAAGTTGGGAATTCTTAATGTCCAATGTTCTGACATTGCATAGGGACATCAATAATATTTTTTCAGCAAGAATGCCCTAACTTTAAGGACATTTTTCTCCATGATCCAAGTTGAACCAGGTCTGGAGTCAAACATGAAAGTTGAAGTACGTTGTCTCAGCTTTCCAGAAAGGTGTAGAACGTCCTTGTAGCATACTCGAACAGGGAGATATGATTTTCGTAAGAAGCAGTGATAAAGCAGAATTTTCATGACAGCTTTTGGGACAGATTTGACTACATAAGTTCAAGACCATTTTTTATGACTTTGCAAGCTGAACCAAAACCAAAGTCAAACATCAAAGTTAAAGTATGTCATTAGGGCTTTCCAAAATGTATAAGAACTCCCATTAATTCAACTTGAGCAAGGAGTTATGAACCTCACAACAGGCCTTGCTCGAGCTGATTTTTTAGGACAGATTTTGCGCACTTTTCTTGTGCCACCCAATTTTCAAGCTTTGTCACCATGCAAGACAAGCATCAAAGATGCAATTCACTTCAATTCAAAATATCATAGTGGATTAAAAGATACAAGTGATTAAAGTTTGGAATTATTAATGTTCAATGTCTAATGTTTCAACATTGCATAGGGACATCATTAATATTTTTCAGCAAGAATGCCCCAACTTCAAGGACATTTTTCTCCATGATCCAAGTTGAACCAGGTCTGGAGTCAAACATGAAAGTTGAATTACATTGTCTCAGCTTTCCAGAAAGGTGTAGAACGTCCTTGTAGCATACTCGAGCAGGGAGATATGATTTTCGCAAGAAGCAGTGATAAAGCAGAATTTTCATGACAACTTTTGGGACAGATTTGACTACATAAGTTCAAGACCATTTTTGATGACTTTGCAAGCTGAACCAAGACCAAAGTCAAACATCAAAGTTAAAGTATGTCATTAGGGCATTCCAAAATGTATAAGAACTCCCATTAATTCAACTTGATCAAGGAGTTATGAACCTCATAATAGGCCTTGCTCGAGCTGATTTTTTAGGACAGATTTTGTGCACTTTTCTTGTGCCACCCAATTTTCAAGCTTTGTCACCATGCAAGACAAGCATCAAAGATGCAATTCACTTCAATTCAAAATATCATAGTGGATTAAAATATACAGGTGATTAAAGTTTGGAATTATTAATGTTCAATGTCTAATGTTTCAACATTGCATAGGGACATCATTAATATTTTTCCAGCAAGAATGTCCCAACTTCAAGGATGTTTTTCTCCATGATCCAAGTTGATTCAAGACAAACCTTGAACATGAAAGTTGAAGTACGCTGTCTCAGATTTCCAGAAAGGTGTAGAACGTCCTTGTAGCATACTCGAGCAGGGAGATATGATTTTCACAAGAAGCCGTGATAAAGCAGAATTTTCATGACTGCTTTTAGGACATATTCGACTACACAAGTTCAAGGCCATTTTTGATGACTTTGCAAGCTGAACTAAGACCAAAGTCAAACATCAAAGTTGAAGTACGTCATCTAAGCTTTCCAGAAAGTCCTATAACGTCCATGTAGCATACTCGAGCAGGAAGTTATGAATTTTTCAACAGGGCTTGCTGCAGTTGAATTTTTCATGGGGCAGATTTGCACATTTCTTGTGCCACACGAATTTCCAAGCCTTGTCATCACTTTGGACACCTCTGAGGATCAAGTCTAAAGGGGACAATCACTGAGCCAAGCCTCCAAAGTCCTTGGAACAAGAAGTAGCATGCTATTCCTAAAAATCCCTAAAAGAGGGACAAGACTCCAATTTTGGATTGGAGCATTTAATAGATGCTTAGAGGTGGCATGGACTGACACATTTGCAACTAAATTCAGTCAAGATTCCTCCAATAAGTAGGGAACCAAAGCTCTGTGCCCTAACCTCTAGTCAATGGCTAGAGGAGACTTGGATTTTCATTGGCCAACATTGGCCAAACCTCTGCTGCAGCCACCATTCACTGTTGCTGCGAAAACAAACTTGCTCTACTATAAATAGAGCTCCTTTGTGTTCAGTTTAAGTACACCAAAGCCATCAAACAGATGCTTTCCTCAAAATCTCTTCTTTCACCTCAAATTTGCCTTCCAAAGCAAGTAATTCTGAGTTTTTGAGTTAGAGAGCAATTCCATTCAAACTAATCACACACACACCTCATATATATCATATGTAAGCTGTGCAAACTATCACAAGTGACCTGTAATCACAAAATCACAAAATCACTTCTCAAAACCTCAAAATGGCACTTTTTTGCATTTTTCAAGCCATGTCTTGATTCAGTCACTTTCCAAAGCAGATAAAACCTCAAACACACTCTAAATATCATCTTTGAACTGTCCCAAATGGTTCCCAACATCTGGAACACCATTTGAGAGAGTTGCTATTTTGGTCACTTTTAACCCCTTTTGCAAGAAAGGGACAATTTGTGTTTTTGCAGGTACCAGTTGATTCCAATCATCCTAAAAGCTTCTAAGGGATCATTTGAGTGTGTCTAAAGCATCAAATCATTTCTGGAACAAGAGGCTTGATAGATTGCACAAAAAGCTCAAAAAGAGGTAAGCATCACAACTTGGAATCCTTGAAATCATGCATTGCTTTGAAGTCCACTGATCATACACATCTCATACATGTTGTATATGTTGTGTTTGGGCTAATTCACCATGTAATCCATGCCTGTATCAAAGTGTAGCACAGAAAATGCAATTATAGGTCCTTTTCAAAACCACTATCGGGTTTTAAGGAGGGAGTGTGTTCTGAAAAAACTACCATCACCATTGGATTCCTTGTGAAATTCTGGGCCAGATGCATATAAATTTTGTCTCAAACCATTGAGATTTGAGAAAGTTATGGGTGTTGGAAGTTTGATAAAAAAGATGTTGGAAACTCATGAGTGATGTCTCATGAGTGATGTTATGACATCACATTCTTTTTTTTTTAGTTTATCTTCAAAACTCAACCAATTCTTTCACATAGCAAAATTCATCATTTTCAAAATCTGTTTTACACACTTCTTATTCATACTCCAAAATATTTTATTCCACAAAAAAATTAGTTTTATATTATTTATTTAATATAATTAGTATTTTTGTGAATAAATTCCTTTTTAATGTTTTTAAAACATTTTAAAAGTGAACTCTCATATTGAAAATCAAGACCAAATGAATTTTATTTCATCTTGTGATTAAAACATCATTTTTCAAACCCCAACCAAAAATCACAAGTTGCTTATTTGGTATTTTTATCATTTTGTATTGATTTTCTTTTAAGAATTTACTTTTAAAATGAAAAAATTATGATTTCTTTGATTTTCACCATCATAAAACTTTTTAAAACCTTTTGGGCCTCTATTAGAGTGTAAGACCCAACACCCTTGTACAGAAAACCTTTTTGGGCCTCATTCGTTGTATAAGTCCCCCTGTACATTTTTCAAATAAACGACGCGATCGTCGCCAGTTTAAAAATCACCTGGGCCTACCCTCGAGTAGTAAGACCCAATTCCTTTCTTAAAACATTTTGGGCCTCTATTAGAGTGTAAGACCCAACACCCTTGTACAGAAAACATTTTGGGCCTCATTCGTTGTATAAGTCCCCCTGTACATTTTCAAATAAAAGGCGCGATCGTCGCTTTTTTTAAAAAATAAACTTTGGGCCTCTCTTTGAGCTATAAGACCCATTCAAAACCTTTTGGGCCTCTAATAGAGTGTAAGACCCAATCCTTTTTTTGACCAAATCATTTTTGGGCCTCAATGTATTGTATAAGTCCCGATACCGTCAAAATAAACGGCGCGATCATCGCCTTTTGAAAAATAATCTTGGGCCTCTCCTTGAGCTATAAGACCCATTCAAAATTTTTGGGCCTCTATTAGAGTGTAAGACCCAACCCCCTTTTAACCAAAATATTTTGGGCCTCACTTATTGTATAAGTCCCTCTGCGTTAAAAGAAAACCTCGGCGCGATCGCCATTTTTAAACGAAAAATCAATTGGGCCTACCCTCGTGTTATAAGCCCCATTCCTTTTCTTTAAACTTTTTGGGCCTCTTGAGAAAGTGTAAGACCCATCCCTTTGTACAGAAAACTTTTTGGGCCTCAGTCACTTGTATAAGCCCCTCTGTACATTTTCAAATAAACGACGCGATCGTCGCCAGTTTAAAATTAAACATTTGGGCCTCTCCTTGAGCTATAAGACCCATTCAAAACTTTTGGGCCTCTAATAGAGTGTAAGACCCAACCCTTTGTAAATACAACCTAATTTTGGGCCCCACTTATTGTATAAGTCCCGTTGTATTTCAAAACCCTCGACGCGATCATCATCCGTTGAAAAACAAACTTTGGGCCTCTCTTTGAGCTATAAGACCCATTCAAAACTTGTGGGCCTCTATTAGAGTGTAAGACCCAACCCCCTTTTAACCAAAATAATTTTGGGCCTCACTTATTGTATAAGTCCCTCCGCGTTAAAAGAAAATCTCGGCGTGATCGCCATTTTAAACGAAAAATCATCTGGGCCTACCCTCGTGTTATAAGCCCCACACTTTTTCTTTAAACTTTTTGGGCCTCTTGAGAGAGTGTAAGACCCACCCCTTTGTACAGAAAACAATTTTTGGGCCTCAGTCACTTGTATAAGTCCCTCTGTACAAATTAAACAGTGCGCTCACTGATAAAACCCTGGGCCTCTCCTTGAGCTGTAAGCCCCAAATCTTTCTTTTTCAAAGCACTTTCTCCTTTGACTTTGAATATACTGTTGTTTTCAATATTTCTTTGTTGAACAACTAACCAAACAACATGGAAGCTCTACAACCGAGTAAGTGTTTACCCGCTTTCATTTACCGCTTTCATATGTATATAACTGTATTGTGGGGCTGTTTCACTGTAAGTCTCCTTTCACAAACTCATATATATATAATTGTATTGTGGGGCTGTTTCGCTGTAAGTCTTCTTTCATAAACTCATATCAACTGTGTAATAATAGTATAGATATTTAGAGTTTCCCCGGCAACTACGTCTAGCACTAGGTAAAGCCGTTTCAATCACTCGTAGAAATAGACAACTAGATCCCCAATAGGATCGCCAGATACAGTCTTCTCTTCGGTTGTCCTCATTAGGAATCGTCAAGAAACTCTACTCCCAAAGATGAATGTATTCTCCGTGAATGGCATCTTTGAGTTTCTTCCAAATTCTCAAACTTTCCTGACTTGATCTATTCCTTATGAATAGCTTGCCTTGAATTTCTCGGGGTTTGGGGACCCACGGGCTTCTTAAAAGCATCGGCCTCCTCTTGGGCATCGTACAAGGACCCACAGGCTTCCTAAAAGCAACCTAGCCTCCTCTTGGGCTTAGTACAAGGACCCTATGGCTTCTTAGAAGTATTCACAGCCTCCTCTTAGGCTTCGTATAGTGATCTCTTCCTCCGGGAATGATAGCCTCCTCTTGGGCTTAGTACAAGGACCCGTCGGCTTCTTAAAAGTTTCCAGCCTCCTCTTGGGCTTCGTACAAATTGTCCCGACGACCTCCTAGAGGTATAGGAACAGAACCTAGTCATCCTCATAGAACAGTCCTTTTATAGAGTCTACTACTGTTTCTCAAAGCATAGTACAAAAGATAAAACTCTAGACTTGGACAGTCTAATCTCCTTGAGTCTCAAAGACATTCTCAAGTGACCCCTTCGTTAAATAGGAAGGAAACCCATAGACTCGAACAGTCTCAATACCCTTCGGATTCCCCGCTTCCTTAAAGAACAGGAATAACCCGGATCTTTGAATCAAATCCCTGAGTACAGTGTTGCTCATATAAGAACTGATTTTCTCTTTAAAATCAGTATATTGGATCTGTCACTCAACTGAAACAGTAATCATAGCCTCCTCTTGGGCTTTGTACAATGGTTCTTCCTCGTGAAGCAAACGTTTAGCCTCCATCTCGGGCTTCGTACGAGATACCAAAGTTCTCCCCAGTGGAGTCAAACACCATAGCCTCCTCTTGGGCTTTGTACGAGACACATAAGAGACTCCCTCGTTGAGTCAATCACCCCTTTCGCCTCCATCTCAGGCTTTATACGAGATACAAAAAGGTTCTTATTGAGCCAAATAAACAACAGCCTCCATCTCGGGCTTTGTACGAGATACAAAAAACTCTCTTGTTGAGTCAAATAGCCTCCATCTCGGGCTTTATTCGAGATACCCAAAAGATTCCCTCGTCGAGTCAAAACCTTTAGCCTTCATCTCGGGCTTCGTACGAGATACAAAGACTCTCTTGTTAAGTCAAACTTTTAGCCTCCATCTCGGGCTTCGTACGAGATACAAAAACACTCTCTTGTTGAGTATAAAAGATTCTCCTGTTGAGTCAACCCTTTTAGCCTCTCTCTCGGGCTTCGTACGAGACACATAAAAACTCCCTCTTGTTGGGCCAATAGCCACCTCTTAGGCTTTGTATACGAAAACCACTGGTTGATCCAATCAACCTTTAGCATCAAAGTTGTGCCTCATTCACAGTACACAAACATCAACCACTCCTTCCCCTTCATCTAATCGCTGTAAGCGGCAAGCCTCTGGATCATCTACATCCATGCCACTGTCCCTCTTTTAGCATGAGAAATTCCTAAGGAAAGATAGCATTGCTCTACACTGAGTTAAAGTCTTCTCCTTCAGGTTGGAACTCCCCTATAAAGGAAATTATGGCATTGCCGGATTCACTTATCCCGGTTAAAGTAATTCTCCTTTATAAACAGTTGTGACAAACATACCCTCTTTAGAGATGACAAAATTCTCTCTAAAGTCAACACCCTTTTAGCTTCACATCTTGGGCTTTGAACAAGATACAAATCACCTTCAGCTTCACATCTTGGGCTTTGAACAAGATACAAACCACCTTTCGCTTCACGTCTTGGGCTTTGAACAAGACACCAAAAACACCCATTTCCTCCCATAGACTAGGAGGAACTACGAACGCTGTGATTTCCCTGTTTCGGTAAACGGGAATACGTAGGCATAAGATCGAAAGAAAAGATCTTAGCGAGCACAATCAACAAAAAACCACAATCCCATACTCTCACATACCTATCAAAAAGCATCAGTCCTAACATCCTAATCTTTGTTCCCAGCCAGAAACCTTCTGCCCAGATAAAAAGAAAGAAACTGTATTGGCGAAAATACAAATAACCAGTAGAAGGGCCCCCCCACATTGATAGTATTCGTAACCTAACAGCCCGCTGTTTAAACTCAGTATGCAAAGCAGGGTTAATTGGAGACATCTATTTCCCTTCCTTAGTCAGCTCACAATAGGATAAAAAATGAATCGACCTGTAGTCAAAGCTCAAACCGCATAGAGCGACCAGCGCTTAAGAACCGCGTCCAAAATCGCTCGCTATAGTTAGCAAGGATGATCACTAACCCTGAGGCTTTCAGAGCCAAGCACAGAGGTTTGCTACCACTGTTAAGAGTCCATGTGATTGAGGGAATCATGGATGCGCTCATTCAATTCTACGATCCGATTTATCACTGTTTCACATTCCCAGATTACCAGCTAGCACCAACACTAGAGGAGTATTCTCATCTGATTGATTTACATATTACGGATCGAGCTCCATTTTCTAGACTGGAAGAAATTCCAAAGAATCAGACCATTGTAAGAGCGATTCATTTGGACGAGTCTGAGGTCAGGACTCACATGACCATCAAGGGTGGCATCCAAGGTTTGCTAGCCCAATTCTTGACAAAGAAAGCCCTGTATTTTGCCAGTATAGGAAACATAACTGCTTTTGAAAGCATCTTTGTCTTGCTCACCTACGGGTTATTTTTGTTTCCCAACATTAATAACTTCGTCGATATTAACTCCATTAAGGTTTTTCTCATCGGAAACCCTGTGCCAACTTAGCTCGCAGATGCGTATCATTCAGTACACTTGGGAAATTTGTACAGCGGAGGGGAGATCACATGTTGTGTACCTCTACTTTACAAATGGTTTATCTCCCACTTGCCCAAGTCTGCTGCTTTTTGGGATTGCAAGAGTGCCTTACGTTGGTCGCAGAAGATCATGTCTCTTACCAACTCTGACATTGATTGGTGTAATAGGATTTATGATGGAATCAGGATCATTGACCGTTGTGGAAACTTCCCCAACGTACCCCTTATAGGAACTAAGGGAGGAATCAACTACCATCCGGTATTGGTTCTTCGTCAATTTGGATACCCGATGAGACACATCCCATGAGGTGTTCATCTGGAAGGTCTTTTCTTCAAGGAAGGAGAAAGTGACAGAGCACTAAAGATAGAAATAGTGCATGCTTGGAAACAAGTTCATAAGAAAGGATGAGAGTCTCTGGGAAAACCGGACTGTGTCTCGGGGGAGCCTTACCTCCACTGGGTACAAACTAGAGCTCTCAAGCTAAAAATGTCTTATCCTCGTTACGGAATTCTTCCGCCAAAGGAGTCTGTCATGTACTTCATGACTGAGACTGAAAGGCTTCAGGTTACTCTCAACAAAGTTCAACAGGAGAGAAGGTCTTGGAAGAACAAGTACCGCACCCTCGACGTCGAGTGCATCAAAATACAGCAATTACTGAAAGAGAAAGATGCCCTGATTGAAATTTTGGAGCAACATGCTGTAGAGAATCAAGATGACTAAAGGAATTTGCTCACTCCTTTCACTTGGCAAAGGAATGACAACCCAACAACGGCTCAAGAGCCCCGGTCAAAGAAAAGGAAAAAGTCAGCACCCGATTTCTCTTCAGAGAGGACTCGGGACCCATTAGCTTAGGTTTCTGTTTCTACACCTTGTAATCTACTGTATTTCCATTTCTGTAATCCTTTGAATTTAAATAAAAAGGGGTTTCCCCACTGTTTGATATTTGCAATCTAATTGTCGAAGTTTATTTTGATTAAACTAAAAAAAACAATTAATATAATAATTGCATTCATCATTGCACATCGCGAATTCTTCTTACCTACGAATCTCACGTTTGTGTCTCAGTTCTAGCGTTAAACTGTCTCATTCGTATAATACTCGGGCCAGTCGTCAGAAAAAGATGGATGATCTTGAGGAAGAAAATAGAGAGTTGAAGGAAGAGATCGACACTCTGAGAGAGGATATGAGAAAGCTTCGTAACGACATGTAAGCCATGGCAGAAGCTCAGCTACAAAGAACTGTGATCTCAGAGATCACCTCAACACCCATCATGGAGAAGTATGATCCTAGGTATCAAATGCTGAAAGATCGTCCTTGGGGCATGCCTGTTAACTATATCCCGGAAGGATATGTCCCGCCGATTGCTGAAGATCAGGGAATCACAACAGAAGTCGATGGGCCTGAAGGTTACAAACTTCGGGAAAGCGAAGATGCCAGGGGCATACTGAAGACTCCAGAAGGTTACAAACTTCAGGAAACGCCAAGACTCACTGCCATAGTCACGGTACCATCCCCTGTGGTGCACACTGTCCCGGAAGGACAGATTCCACAGATACCTTCTGGTAAAAAGGAAACTATGTTCGATAGAATGGATGAATTTCAGGAACAGTTTCTGTAAATGCAAAAGGAGCTGCAAGCCATTCGCGGTCAGGATTTATTTGGAAAGGACGCCGCAGACCTCTGCTTGGTCCCCAATGTGAAAGTCCCGCACAAGTTCCAAGTGCCCGACTTTGAAAAGTACAAGGGTAACTCTTGCCCTCAAAGCCATCTGGTGATGTACGCTCGGCGGATGTCAGCTCAGACGGAGAATCAGGACCTACTGATTCACTACTTTCAGGATAGTTTAACCGGTGCCGCACTCAAATGGTAGATGGGTTTAAACCGTGCCACGATCAGCACTTTCAGAGATCTTGGCATTGCCTTCGTCCAACAATACAAATATAATTTGGACATGGCACCCGACAGAGATCAACTCAGATCGATGTCGCAAAAGGACAAGGAAACCTTTAAGGAGTATGCTCAAAGGTGGCGTGAAATTGCCGCTCAAATTTTTCCACCTCTTGAGGAAAAAGAGATGACAAAGATCTTCTTAAAGACCTTAAGCTCATTTTACTATAACCGAATGGTTGCCAGTGCACCCAGTGATTTCACCGAGATGGTGGGCATAGGCGTACGTCTTGAGGAAGCCGTCCGAGAAGGACGTTTGGCAAAAGACACTGGATCGACGAGCGGTACTAAAAAATATGGTAGTGCTCTCCCTAAGAAAAAAGAGCAAGATATTGGGAATATCTCTCTCGGAAAGCAAAGGCGACGTTATCAACCGGTAGCAGCTGTAACTCCTTCTATCAGCCCTGCGCCTATTCCTACGTATCAACCTCAGGTTGCGCAGAGCCAACCTAATCAGCAAAGGACACAACAGCCTCTTCAGCAGGCTCGTCCTCCATATAACAACAACCGTACAACACGGTCATCAGGGTTTGATCCTATACCCATGTTGTACGCATAACTATTTCCGTTACTACTGGCTAAGGGGCACATTCAGACTAAGTCTCCTCTTACAGTACCGGAAAATCCACCTTTTTGGTTTAAGGTGGATCAGAGATGCCCTTATCATCAAGGAGGATCGGGGCATAACATTGAGAATTGTCTCAATTTTAAATCCGACGTGCAAAAGCTTGTTAGGAGCGGGCTCTTATCTTTTAAAGATACGAATCCTAATGTTCTTACGAACCCGCTACCTCAACATGAGAAGGCTGCAGTCAATTTGATAGAAGGAGAGACTAACAATATCTATCAAATTCACGATGTACTCTTATTGAGGACCAATTTGGTCAAGGTGCATTGTAGACAGAGTGGATATGGCCATGTGCCACCTCATAACTATCACCGGTGTGATATCTGTTCTAAAAGTAATCAAGGATGTTCTGTGGTGCAAGAAGCTCTACAGGAACAGATGGATCTCGGATGGATCCAAGAGCACCGAGTTCGTGGAGTTAACATGGTCTATACGAACTCCAATGTCATTCAGAACCACGACATCCGTGCAATGAATGTCAACTTGGTGGCCATGCACTCAAGGCAAAGCCAGTATCATAATCTGCCGCGGCACGATTACAGTTCATGTCTGACTTGCTCAGTAAACAAACAGGGATGCTCTTTCATACAAGAGGCCCTCCAGCGTCAGATGGATCTTGGATGGATCCAAGACTACCATGATAGGAATCCCTATCAGATCAACATGGTTCAGATCTTTGATATTCGCGTGATGAATACCAACCTGGTAGAGTTACATGCTGAGCAGGTCTGACTCGGATTCTTAATATCACATGACTATCAAATCTGTACAGCAGGTTGCAAAAACGATCGAGGTTGTACCCTTGTCCAGGAAGCACTCCAGCACTTGTTAAATCACTGGTGGATGCCAATCTATATGGATGAAGATACTCAGCAAATTAGTATCAGTAACAGGAATCCTACTCGGCGTCAGAGTCAGGATGTCCGATTTGTGGAAGCTAACCTAGTGAGGTTACATTGTATTCAAAGTGGGCGTGGCCAGGTGCCACCACACAATTATGAATGTTGTGGAGTCTGTTCGGAAAGTAACCAAGGGTGCTACCTTGTGCGAGTAGCTCTCTAGGGGCAATTAGATCGTGGAAAGATTCGCCCATATCCGGGTTCTGGACCCATCAATTGGACGCCGAATTACCTTACCGATCAAGTCAAGGACGTTGTCACAATCTCTGGTCGTCACCAAACCAGGGATGTTTTTGCCATCATCCCTCTACTTCATGAATCTGAAGTTCCTAACCGGGAGCGGATCGAGATTACTTATGATGGTCAAAAAAATCAGAAAGTTCCCATAGTCATCTATCTACTGGGACCACTACTGTATGAATCAACTAAGGCTATCCCTTACAAATACAGTGCAACGATAATTGAAAATGGAAAGGAACTTCCATTACCCTCTGTTGTGAATATTGCAGACATTAGTCGTGTAACACGGAGTGGTAGAATCTTCAACTGAGGGGTTGGAGAACCTAATAAAGAAAAGGAACTTCAGACAGAAGCTCTCGATCCACCAGTCGGTCAATCCAGTAATCCTGACTTTTCGAAAGATAATGATGAGATGCTGAAGCTCATCCAAAAGAGTGAATACAACATTGTCGATCAACTGTTACAAACTCCTTCAAAGATCTCGGTATTATCACTGTTACTCAGTTCAGAAGCCCACAGGGAGGCTCTACAGAAAGTCTTGGAGCAAGCCTTTGTGGAACAGGATGTAACAATTAGACAGTTCGATAGTATTGTCTCTAACATCACTTCCTGCAATAATTTGGGATTTAGTGATGAGGAATTACCTGAAGAGGGTCGCCGACATAACATGGGGCTCAATATTACAGTTAACTGCCAGGACGATGCTTTAGCTTGCGTATTGGTAGACACAGGGTCATCCCTGAATGTTATGCCGAAGTCCACTTTGATGCAATTATCATTCAAAGGCCCTCCGATGAGAATCAGCCAGGTCATCGTCAAAGCATTCGACGGATCCAGAAAAACAGTTATCGGCGAAGTTGATCTTCCCATAACTATTGGTCCTCACACTTTCCAAGTCACTTTCCAGGTCATGGACATCCGGGCAACATACAGTTGCTTATTAGGAAGACCTTGGATACATCAGGCTGGAGCGGTTACTTCGACCCTCCACCAAAAGCTAAAGTTAGTCCAGAACGATCAACTTGTCACGGTTTATGGGGAACAAGCCTTGCTTGTGAGTAACTTGTCATCATCTACTAGTATAGAACCCGAGGGGGTTATTGGAACGCAGTTCCAAGCACTGACAGTGAGAAAGGACAATCAATCCCAAGGAGGAACCTCGATTTCCTCATACAGTGATGCTATCAAAGCGGTCGAGAGTACTGATACAACCGGATGGGGACAGCTTGTCATTCCTATTGACAATAAAACAAAGAAGGGTCTTGGTTTCTCTGCAACCTATACCCAGACAGCTGTCAACAATGAAAGTCTTCATCCCATTCAGAACTTCTTCCACAGTGGAGGTTTCCTTCACCCAGTATCTCAAATAGTTCATGCTATCAATGAGGAGGATCCCTCTGACACGGAGGAAGAGTGGAAGTCCTATCTTAAAAAGGACGGTTATATGTCTCAGGATGAAAAGCAAACTCCTTTTTGCTTTCTTACAAAGAGTCCGAGATTTATACCAAGGTCAGACGTCGAAATGATATATGGAGATTGTGATCCGGAAGGATGCCGTGCTCCACCAAATTCGTTAGAGGAGGACACTCTGATGAAATACAACTTTGACTACACCTACTATGGCCCAATGGATGGTCTGCCATTGTGGCAACCTTATCCAGGAGACTTGGGGCAAGAGAGTCAGCCGAACAATGAAAATCAGATGACCGTCATTGAACAGAAAACTTGTGTCCCCACTGTAATACCCCAAATTTTGACCACTAAAAGTTTCCCATCATTGTTCAAATCATCATCACAATATGGATGAATCATCATGCTTCATCAAATGCCTCAAGGGTTGTTGAGCATTCACTACAATCAAAATTAGGGTTTTAAGCCCTCTCAGAGCTCTTAGACAAAGGATCAATCAAGAAATGACATGATCTTCAACTTTTCTAGCCTCTAACATATCCACAAAGGATCAAGAGTACTCCCACTTTAAGGATTAAGCACAAGGCTGCTCCCTTCTTGGTGGATCAAGTCTCAAGATCGCCAGTATCACCAAATTAGGGTTTTGGTCGACCAGGGCCTCCAGATGGAAAGTTTCATCTGGGCACAAGCCAAAGATCCAAAACACAACCTAATGTACTCCATGGAACCTCATGGAACTAATCATCAAGTCAATTTGGCCTCAGGGGATGCATTCATCAAAAATCAGGAATTAGGGTTCCTTGACCTAATTCACCCATAAGTTGACTTTTAGGGAAAATCAAAAGCCAAGACCTCAAGAGAGGGTTTGAGGGTCTCTAATGAGTTATATTGATCTATTTGTAACAATGGATTAATCCAAGAAGCTTGAGCAACAAGTCTCAATTTCATCTGCACCACAATTAGGGTTTTAAGGAAAAAGTCAACTGCAACTTTGAATTTTGACCAGGACATGCTCCCAAGCCCTAGGACATGCCCCAACATACCCTATGACACCCTTGTAACATGTCCATCAAGTTTGATTTAGGTCAAGGACATGATTTCATGAAGAATTGCACAATTTGGAATTCATCTGATAAAAAGTCAACTGTGCACAAAAGTCAACTTTGACTTTTTGAGATTTTTCACCAAAATGGATTTTTAACCCTAAAATGATGTTAATGTATGATTTGAATCATCATTCATCAAGAAAAATCAAAGAAAGTGGGATAACTTGTAAAAGGGGTAACCATAAAACTTAGAAATTTTTCTAAGTTATGGAAAAAGTACCACTAATGCACCAACTTTGGAGGACCATAACTCCTAAACCACAAGGCCAATTTTTTTCATCCAAAGATGGATTTGTAGCCCTCATTACCCTCTACAAAAACTTCAACTAGGCCTAAGTCCAATTCATTAAGGATTTTGAGTTATGGAGTGATCAAAATCAAGAAATCACACTTTGTTCCAACACTTAGTGAAAATTTCACTAAGTCAGATTTTGCTTCACTTTTTGCTAAATGTAGAGGGATTTTTCACTTGGAATCAGAAGAGATCAAAATCAAACATGTTCAAACAGTTGTTGTATCATGTAAGGGCTTTCCAAACTGGCCAAGAACATTGCCAAATTCCATTTGAGTCATGAGATATGACATTGGAAAGTTGCCTTGCTGAAATCTGTCAAAGGCAAGGCAGAATTTGCAACTTTGCTCGATTTGCCAAAATCATCCAAATTCAAATGCTCCTATCCACTTGGACACATCTGAGGATTAAATCTAAAGGGGACAATCACTGAGCCAAGCCCCCAAAGTCCATGGAACAAGAAATAGCATGTTGAACCTAGAATGGCCAAAATAGGGACAAGACTCCAAATTTGGATTGAAGCATTCAATGGAAGCATCAAGGTGGCATGGACTGAGCCATTCTCATCTGAAATCAGTCAAGACTTATCCAAGACCAAGGGAACCAAAGCTCTGTGCCCTAACCTCTAGTCAATGGCTAGAGGAGACTTGCATTTCCATTGGACAACATTGGCCAAACCTACTTACCAGTTGCCATTCACTATTCCTTGCAAAACAAACTTGCTCTACTATAAATAGATCTCAATTATGATCAGTTTGAGTACACTAAAGCCATCTAACAGATGCTTTCCTCAAAATCTCTTTCTCTTGGCAAAAATGCCTTTCTTAGCAAGGTAGCTATCGGGTTTTGAGTTTGAGAGCTTTTCCAATCAAACCAATCACTCACACACCTCACATACATCACATATGAGCTGATCAGACACTTAGATCACTTCTGAATCACTAATTTCACAAAATCACCAGCTGGTTGCTCAAATTTTCAATCAAGTTGCAGCTGAGATGCCATGAATTGATCCAGCCAATTTCAATCAAGTCCAAGCATTCAAACACACTCCATAGGGTGTAGGGAAGCTGTTCAGATCATCACCACTCATCTGTAACACCTCCAAATCAAAAATCACATTGCACTTGCTGTCACGGCTTAGAGGTAAGCATATACTTGGTCATCTCTCAATCTATGGATATTTCCTCGCACAATAATTTGGCCATATATTCATAATCATGCATGAAATGTTTTCCCTCAATTAATTGCATTGTTTGAATCGTGTATCAAAAATCCTAGCCTTCATGCAGAAATTAGGGTTCTTGAGGTTTCTTCGTGATTTCATGTTTTATGTTTAATTTAAATGAAATTAAGTGTTAGAGACATGATCGTGAGGTTGAGACGAGCATAATGATATGTGGATTGCATGATATGATTACGTATTCAGTGAGATTGGATGGAAAACGCAAATCAGCCAAACCCAGAAAAACGCGTGTGTTCTTGCTTGTGTTCTTGGCGCCTTTTTCATAAATTCAAATATTTGAATTTTGTGATTTTGTTTAATTGATTCAAAAATTAATTTCTCTCTGAGTTTTAATGATTTTGAGTTGATTCTTTTTTTAATAATTCACAAAAATGTTAAAATATTTTATTTTATCAAAAAATCCCAAAAATATTATTTATTTCATATAATTGATATTTTTGCAAAGAATTAATATTTTAATTGTTTTTGACATTTTAGATATTTTTTCTACATTGATTTTGCAACTTTTAATGCTTTCTAATTATTTTGTAGGTCAATACTTAATTTTTGAAGCATTAATCCAAAATCACAATTTGTTTTTCATATGTTAAACAATTTTGATCATTTTTAATTGAATTTTTATTCAATTAAATACATTTTTGAAAACAAATTAGGATTTTTTGGATTAATTCAACCCTCATAAATCATTTTCAAAACACTTTGGGCCTCTTGAGAGAGTGTAAGACCCAACCCACTTGTACAGAAACATTTTGGGCCTCATTCGTTGTATAAGTCCCTCTGTACATTTTCAAATCAACGGCACGATCATCGCCTTTTGAAAAATAACCTTGGGCCTCTCCTTGAGCTATAAGACCCATTCAAAAACACTTTAGGTCTCTAATAGAGTGTAAGACCCAATCCCCTTTTAACCAAAACATTTTGGGCCTCACTTATTGTATAAGTCCCTCCGCGTTAAAAGAAAACCTCGACGCAATCGCCATTTTTTAACGAAAAAATCATCTGGGCCTACCCTCGTGTTATAAGCCCCAATCTTTTTCTTTAAAAGTTTTTGGGCCTCTTGAGAGAGTGTAAGACCCATCCCTTTGTACAGAAAACCTTTTTTGGCCTCAGTCACTTGTATAAGTCCCTCTGTACAAATTCAAACAGTGCGCTCACTAATAAAACTCTGGGCTTCTCCTTGAGCTGTAAGTCCCAAAGATTTTTCTTTTTCAAAGCACTTTCTCCTTTGATTTTGAATATACTATCGTTTTCAATCTTTCTTTGTTGAACAACTAACCAAACAGCATGGAAGCTCTACAACCGAGTAAGTGGTTATCGCTTTCATTTACCGCTTTCATATACCTATAAACTGCATTGTGGGGCTGTTTTGCTGTAAGTCTTCTTTCATAAACTCATATCAACTGTGTAATAATAGTATAGATATTTCGAGTTTCCCCGGCAACTACGTCTAGAACTAGGTGACGCAGTTTCGTTTATTCGTAGAAATAGACAACTAGATCCCCCAATAGGATCACCAGATACAGTCTTCTCTCAGGCTGTCCTCATTACGAATTGTCAAGAAACTCTACTCCCAGAGATGAATGTATTCTCCGTGAATGGCATCTTTGAGTTTCTTCCAAATTCTCGAACTTTCCTGACTTTGATCTATTCTCGGTGAATAGCATTGCCTTGAATTTCTCCGGGTTTGGGGACCCATCGGCTTCTTAAAAGCATCGGCCTCCTCTTGGGCATCGTACAAGGACCCACAGGCTTCCTAAAAGCAACCCCGCCTCCTCTTGGGCTTAGTACAAGGACCCTACGGCTTCTTAGAAGTATTCGCAGCCTCCTCTTAGGCTTCGTATAATGATCTCTTCCTCCGGGAATGATAGCCTTCTCTTGGGCTTAATACAAGGACCTGTCGGCTTCTTAAAAGTTTCTAGGATCCTCTTGGGCTTCGTACAAATTGTCCGGACGACCTCCTAGAGGTATAGGAAGAGAACCTAGTCATCTTCATCGAACAGTCCTTTCATAGAGTCTACTACTGTTTCTCAAAGCGTAAATACAAAAGATGAAACTCTAGACACGGACAGTCTAACTTCCTTGAGTCTCAAAGACATTCTCAAGCGACCCCTTCGTTAAATAGGAAGGAAACCCGCAGACTCGGACAGTCTCAATACCCTTCGGATTTCCCGCTTCCTTAAAGAACAGGAAATATCCCGGATCCTTGAATCAAATCCATGAGTACAGTGTTGCTCATATAAGAACTGATTTTCTCTTTCAAAATCAGTATACTAGACCTGTCACTTAACTGAAACAGTTACCTTAGCCTCCTCTTGGGCTTTGTACAATGATCCTCCCCAGCGGAGTCAAACAACATCTAGCCTCTCTCTCGGGCTTTGTACGAGACACATAAAGAGACTCCCTCGTTGAGTCAATCCCCCTTTCGCCTCCATCTCGGGCTTTATACGAGATACAAAAAGGTTTTTATTGAGCCAAACAAGCAACAGCCTCTATCTCGGGCTTCATACGAGATACAAAAAACTCTCTTGTTAAGTCAAGTAGCCTCCATCTCGGGCTTTATACGAGATACCAAAAGATTCCCTCATTGAGTCAAAACCTTTTAGCCTCTCTCTCGGGCTTTGTACGAGACACATATTAGCCTCCTCTTAGGTTTTATATAAGAAAACCACTGGTTAATCCAATTAACCTTTTAGCATCAAAGCTGTGCCTCGTTCACAGTACACAAACATCAACAACTCCTTCCCCTTTCATCTATTCGCTGTAAGTGGCAAGCCTCTGGATCATTTACATCCACGCCACTGTCCCTCTTTTAGCATGAGAAATTCCTAAGGAAAGATGGCATTGCTCTACACTGAGTTAAAGTCTTCTCCTTCAGGTTAAAACCTCATTTAAAGGAAATTATGGCATTGCCGGATTCACAAATCCCGGTTAAAGTAATTCTCCTTTATAAACAGTTGTGACATACAACCCCCTCTTTAGAGATGACAAATTCTCTCTAAAGACAACACCCTTTTAGCTTCATATCTTGGGCTTTGAACAAGATACAAATAGACTTTTCAGCTTCATATCTTGGGCTTTGAACAAGATACAAACCACCTTTCGCTTCACGTCTTGGGCTTTGAACAAGACACCAAAAACGCCCATTTCCTCCCATAGAATAGGAGGAACTACGAACGCTCTGATTTCCCTATTTCGATAAACGGGAATACGTAGGCATAAGATCGAAAGAAAAGATTTAAGCGAGCACACTAAACAAAAACCCAAATCCCATATCTCCATCAATCAAAAGCAGTAATTCAAAACATCAGTCCTAACATCCTAATCCTTGTTCCCCGCTATAAAGTCCTAAAAAGAAAGAAATAAGTATTGGCGAAAATACAAATAACCAGTACAAAGGCCCCCCCCCCCACATTGATAGCATTCGTAACCTAACAGACCGCTGTTTAAACTCAGTATGCAAAGCAGGGTTAATTGGAGACATCTATTTCCCTTCCTTATTCAGCTCACAATAGGATAAAAAATGAATCGACCTGTAGTAAGCTCAAACCGCAAAGAGCGACCAGCGCTTAAGAACCGTGTCCAAAATCGCTCGCTACAGGAAAAATGGCGCCCACCGTGGGGCTCTCATCTTCCTTTTTCCTTCTTCCTTTTCACCTCTTGTGTGACTACCACAGATTGGGGCTTCCGCCGGGGAACCCATTTTTTGTCAGGAACTTAGGATTCATAGCTTTAAAGGTCTAGGATATTAGGGCAAATATATATACTGCTTTTCCTAATTGCTATACATGTTTATTTTTCTGCTAATGGGAATGCGGGTGATGCCGTATGTGGAAAGATTGAGTATACACTTAAGATAAGTGATGGCGACGTGGTCGACCATCAACCTCAGTGGAGGCTGACCAACGCAACCCATTCTCTCACCTGGACAATGGGCCGGTTGTTAAGTCTGAGAAGCTGAGGAGCCAAACCCTTTCGTAGTGCGGAAACTATTGGAAATAGTTGTTACGCGATACTACCCTCATTTGAGGCTGGTGATCTATTCTCGGTGAATGGCACTTACTCTAAGATTGCTCTACAACTCGCTGGCGATCCGCTTGTTGTTTTGCTTTCCTGGGAGGAGCTGATGATAATGAGTATAGGTACAAAAATCACCCTAGTATAAACCTTTGGGGATGAGTAGAGCCTTGACTTCATGACAACGACCCTTTGACCCCATGTTTTTTCTTTGTTTTTGTGTGCTGCATTCATGCATTCATCTAAAAAACATTAAAACATTCAAAAAAAAATTCTTCTCTTCTAGTCTCTCTATTTTTTTTTATAAACTAAGACTGTGATTGCCAATATTAGAGAAAAGGATTGCACTAATGGATTTCGGTAGAAGGAGAACTCACCAGTATACCTTCAAGGTTCCAAAGCTAGAGGATTTAAGAAGGTTAGCGAGGATGATCACTAACCCAGAGGCTTTCAGAGCTAAGCACGGAGGTTTACTACCACTGTTAAGAATCCATGTGATTGAGGGAATCATGGATGCACTCATTCAGTTTTATGATCCGGTTTATCACTGTTTCACATTCCCGGATTACCAGCTTGCACCAGCGTTGGAGGAGTATTCTCATCTGATCGATCTACACATTACAGATCGAGCTCCATTTTCTGGACTGGAAGAAATTCCAAAGAATCAGACAATTGCAAGAGCAATTCATTTGGACGAGTCTGAGGTCAGGACTCACATGACCGCTAAGGGTGGCATCCAAGGTTTGCCAGCCCAGTTCTTGACAAAGAAAGCCCTGTACTTCGCCAGTATCGGGAACGTAACTGCTTTTGAAAGCATCTTTTTCTTGCTTACTTACGGGTTATTTTTGTTTCCCAACATCAATAACTTCGTCGATATCAACTCCATTAAGGTTTTTCTCATTGGAAACCCTGTGCCGACTTTGCTCGCAGATGCGTATCATTCTGTACACTTCGGAAATTTGTACAGCGGAGGGGAGATCACATGCTGTGTACCTCTGCTTTACAAATGGTTTATCTCTCACTTTCCCAAGTCTGCTGCTTTTTTGGATTGTAAGAGTGCCCTACGCTGGTCGCAGAAGATCATATCTCTTACCAACTCTGATATAGATTGGTGCAATAGGATTTATGAGGGAATCAGGATCATTGACCGTTGTGGAAACTTCCTCAACGTACCCCTTATAGGAACTAAAAGAGGAATCAACTACCATCTGGTATTGGTTCGCCGTCAATTTGGATACCCGATGAGACACATCCCACTGGGTGTTCATCTGGAAGGTCTTTTCTTCAAGGAAGGAGAAAATGACAGAGCACTGAAGATGGAAATAGTGCAAACTTGGAAGCATGTTCATAAGAAAGGAGGGAGTTTCTAGGAAAACCGGACTGTGTCTCGGTGGAGCCTTATCTCCATTGGGTACAAACTAGAGCTCTCAAGCTAAAAATGCCTTATCCTCATTATGGAATTCTTCCGCCGAGGGAATCTGTCATGTACTTCATGACGGAAACTTAAAGGCTTCAGGTTACTCTCAACAAAATTCAAAAGGAGAGAAGGTCTTGGAAGAACAAGTACCGCACCGTCGACATAGAGTGCATCAAAATACAGCAATTACTGAAAGAAAAAGATGCTCTGATTGAAATTTTGGAGCAACATGCTGTAGATTATCAGGATGACCAAAGGAATTTGCTCGCTCCTTTCACCTGGCAAAGGAATGACAACCCGACAACGGCCCAAAAGCCTCGGTTAAAGAAAAGGAAGATACCAGAATCAGCACCTGATTTCTCTTCAGAGAGGACTCGGGATCCATTAGCTTAGGTTTCTGTTTCTGCACTTTGTAATCTACTGTATTTTCGTTTCTGTAATCCTTTGAATTTCAATAAAAAGGGGTTTCCCCACCATTGATATTTGCAATCTAATTGTCGAAGTTTATTTTGATTAAACCTTAAACAATTAATATAATCATTGCATTCATCTTTCTCACATCGCGTACTCTTCTTACATATGAATCTCACGTTTGTGTCTCGGTTCTAGAGTCAAACAGTCTCATTCGTATAATACTCGGGCCAATCGTCAGAGAAAGATGGATGATCTTAGGGAAGAAAATAGAGAGTTGAAAGAAGAGATCGACGCTCTGAGAGAGGCTATGGGAAAGCTTCGTAACGACATGCAAGCCATGGCAGAAGCTCAGCTACAAAGAACTGTGATCTCAGAGATCACCTCAACACCCATAGTGGAGAGGTATGATCCTAGGTATCAGATACTGAAAGATCGTCCTTGGGGCATGCCTGTTAACTATATCCCGGAAGGATATGTTTCGCCGATCACTGAAGATTAGGGAATCACAACAGAAGCCGCTGGGCCTGAAGGTTACAAACTTCGGGAAAGCGAAGATGCCAGGGGCATACTGAAGACTCCTGAAGGTTACAAACTTCAGGAAATGCCAAGACTCACTGCCGTAGTCACGGTACCACTCCCTGTGGTGTACACTGTCCCGGAAGGACAGATTCCACCGATACCTTCTGGTAAGAAGGAAACTATGTTTGACCGAACGGACGAATTCCAGGAACAGATCTTGGAAATGTAGAAAGAGCTGCAAGCCATTCGTGGTCAGGATCTATTTGGAAAGGACACCATAGATCTCTGCTTGGTCCCAAATGTGAAAGTCCCGCACAAGTTCCAGGTGCCCGACTTTGAAAAGTACAAGGGTAACTCTTGCCCTCAAAGCCATCTGGTGATGTACGCTCGGCAGATGTCAGCTCAGACGGAGAATCAGGACCTACTGATTCACTACTTTCAGGATAGTTTAACCGGTGCCGCACTCAAATGGTACATGGGTTTAAACCGTGCTACGATTAGCACATTCAGAGATCTTGGTACTGCCTTCGTCCAACAATACAAATACAATTTGGACATGGCACCCGACAGAGATCAACTCAGATCGGTGTCGCAAAAGGACAAGGAAACCTTTAAGGAGTATGCTCAAAGGTGGCGTGAAATCACCGCTCAAATTTGTCCACCTCTTGAGGAAAAAGAGATGACAAAGATCTTCTTAAAGACCTTAAGCTCACTTTACTATGACCGAATGGTTGCCAGTGCGACCAGTGATTTCACCGAGATGGTCGGCATGGGCGTACGTCTTGAGGAAGCCGTCCGAGAAGGACATTTGGTAAAAGACACTGGATCGACGAGCGGTACTAAAAAATACGGTAGTGCTCTTCCTAAGAAAAAAGAGCAAGATATTGGGAATATCTCTCTCGGAAAGCAAAGACGACGTTATCAACCGGTAGCAGCTGTGACTCCTGCTATCAACCCTGCGTCTATTCCTACGTATCAACCTCAGGTTGCGCAGAGCCAACCTGACCAGAAAAGGACACAACAGCGTCTTCAGCAGGCTCGTCCTCCATACAATAACAACCATACAACACGGCCACCAGGATTTGATCCTATACCCGTGACGTACGCAGAACTGTTTCCATTACTGCTAGCCAAGGGGCACATTCAGACTAAATCTCCTCTTACAGTACCAGAAAATCCGCCTTTTTGGTTCATGGTGGATCAGACATGCCCTTATCATCAAGGAGGATCAGGGCATAACATAGAGACTTGCCTCAATTTCAAGTCCGACGTACAAAAACTTGTTAGGAGTGGGGTCTTATCCTTCAAGGATACAAATCCTAATGTTCTCACAAACCCGCTGCCTCAACACGAGAAGGCTGCAGTCAATTTGATAGAAGGAGAATTTAACAATATCTATAAAATTCACGATGTACTCTTGTTAGAAACCAATCTGGTCAAGATACATTGTAGACGGAGTGGATATGGCCATGTTCCACCTCATAATTATCATCAGTGTGATGTCTGCTCTAAAAATAACCAAGGATGTTTTGTAGTGCAAGCAGCTCTACAGGAACAGATGGATCTCGGATGGATCCAGGAGCACCGAGTTCGGGGAGTTAACATGGTCTACACGAATTCTAACGTCGTTCAGAACCACGATATCCGTGCAATGAATGTCAACTTGGTGGCAATGCACACAAGGCAAAGCCAGTATCATAATCTGCCGCGACACGATTACAGTTCCTATCTGACTTGCTCGGTAAACAAACAGGGATGCTCTTTCATACAAGAGGCCCTCCAGCGTCAGATGGATCTTGGATGGACCAAGACTACCATGATAGGAATTCTTATCAAATCAACATGGTTCAGATCTTCGATATTCGCGTGATGAATACCAATCTGGTAGAGTTACATGCTGAGCAGGTCCGACTCAGATTCTTAATATCACATGACTATCAAAGCTGTAAAGCAGGTTGCAAAAACGATCGAGGTTGTACCCTTGTCCAGGAGGCGCTTCAGCACTTGTTAAATCATTGGTGGATGCCAATTTATATGGATGAAGATACTCAGCAGATTAGTATCAGTAACAGGAATCCTACTCGACGTCAGAGTCAGGATGTCCGATCAGTGGAAGCTAACCTAGTAAGGTTACATTGTATTCAAAGTGGATATGGCCATGTGCCACCACACAACTATGATAGTTGTAGCATCTGTTCAGAAAGTAATGAAGGGTGTTACCTTGTGAGAGCAGCTCTTCAGGGTCAGGTCGATCGTGGAGAAATTCGTCCATATCCTGGTTCTGGACCCATCAATTGGTCGCCGAACTACCTTGCCGAGCAAGTTGAGGATGTTGTCACAATCTCTGGTCATCACAGGACCAGGGATGTTTTTTCCATTATCCCTCGACTTGACGAATCTAAAGTTCCCAACCGGGAACGAATCGAGATTACTTATGATGGTCAGAAAAACCAAAAGGCTCCCGTAGTCATCTATCTGCCGGGACCACTACCGTATGAATCGGCTAAGGCGATCCCTTACAAATATGGTGCAACAACAATTGAAAATGGAAAGGAAATTCCATTACCCTCCGTCGTGAATATTGCAGACATCAGTCGTGTAACACGGAGTGGTAGAATCTTCAACCGAGGAGTTGGAGAACTTAACAAAGAAAAGAAACTTCAGACAGAAGCTCCTGATCCACCAGTCGGTTAATCCAGTAATCCCAACCTTTCAAAAAATGATGATGAGATGCTGAAGCTCATCCAAAGGAGCGAATATAACATTGTTGATCAGCTGTTACAAACTCCTTTAAAGATCTCGGTATTATCCCTGTTACTCAGTTCAGAAGCGTATAGGGAGGCTCTACAGAAAGTCTTGGAGCAAGCCTTTGTGGAACAGGATGTAACGATCAGACAGTTCGATAGTATTGTCTCTAACATCACTTCCTGCAACAATTTGGGATTTAGTGATGAAGAATCACCTGAAGAGGGTCGTCGTCATAACGTGGCGCTCAATATCACAGTTAACTACCAGGATGATGCTTTAGCCAGCGTACTGGTAGACACAGGGTCAGCCCTGAATGTTATGTCGAAGTCTACTTTGATGCAATTATCATTCAAAGGCCCTCCGATGAGAGTCAGCTAGGTCATCGTCAAAGCATTCGATGGATCCAAAAAAACAGTTATCGGCGAAGTTGATCTTCCCATAACTATTGGTCCTCGCACTTTCCAAGTCACTTTCCAGGTCATGGACATCCGGGCAATGTACAGTTGTTTATTTGGAAGACCTTGGATACATCAGGCTGGGGCGGTCACTTCGACCCTCCACCAAAAGCTAAAGTTCATCAAGAACGATAAACTTGTCACAGTTTATGGGGAACAAGCCTTGCTTATGAGCAACTTGTCATCATCGACTGACATAGAACCCGAGGAGGTTATTGGAACTCAGTTCCAAGCACTGTCGGTGAGCAAGAACAATCAGTTCAAAGGAGGAACCTCGATTTCCTCATACAAAGATACTATCAAAGCGGTTGAGAGTACCGATACGACAGGATGGGGACAGCTTGTCATTCATACTGACAATAAAATAAAGAAGGGTCTTGGTTTTTCTGCAACCTGTACCCAGACAGCTGCCAGCGATGAAAGTCTTCATCCCCTTCAAAATTTCTTCCACACCCAGTGTTTCAGACAGTTCATGCTATCAATGAGGAAGATCCCTCTGACACGGATGAAGAATGGAAGTCCTATTTGAATGAGGACGGTTATATGTCTCAGGAAGAGGTGCCTATGCCATTTTGCTTTCCTACACAGAGTCTGAGATTTATACCAAGGTCAAATGTCAAAATGATATACGGAGATTGTGATCCAGAAGGATGCCGTGCTCCGCCAAATTCATTAGAGGAAGACACTCCGATGAAAGACAATTTTGACTACACCTACTATGGCCCAATGGATGGTCTACCAATGTGGCAACCTTACCCAGGAAACTTGGGGCAGGAGAGTCAGCCGAACAATGAAAATCAGCTGACCGTCATTGAACAGAATACCTGTGTCCCCACCATGTCATGGGATCAACACTCAGGTCATTCGGAAACTACTCAACATGAAGATGAATTCGCAACGTTTGCAGGACTTGAATTCATCAACTATGCTTTTCCCGAGGTCAACGTCATCGAAAAAGATGACTCCTCCAGTTCCAAAGAAGTTTGGGACACTCTGGGACAACCGAGTGGAAAATACGACTATAAGGTCAAGTACACCGCTCCCGAAAGCTCTCGTATCAGGCTCGAAGATATCCAGCTAATTGGATGGGGAGATACAGCTGAGAGCACAAATGATATGCAAAATACAACTGAGGAATCCTCCTACGACAACTCTTCCTGGGAGACAGATTCCAACGATCCTGCTTTACCAGAAATCAGCGTCATTTCTAAAGACAAATCAAGGAAGGTGCCAGACTTTGTGATTCACCGAGGAGTTCGCCGCCAATGGGTTGCCGTCGAGGTTCCGAAGGTCGTTCATCAGTCAAAGTAATTGCCATCTTTAACCTTTCACCCTGCCCAGGTGAAACAGATGTTTTGATAGGGCTCGCTTTCTGTAAATTTCCCTCTTCGCTTTGCCCGAAGCGACAGAGTTTTGTTTGATAGGGCTGTAGTTTCAAGGATCGACTTGTTCATTAATAAAATAACGTCGTTCTACAATTTCCGCATTAATTGTTGTTTTCTCTTTTTGCTTTTTCAGAAAATGGTAATCCTAAAAAAAAATTCAATAATAAAAATAAGCAGTAAAATAAAACACTGCACACACTTGCATTTTCTCTATCTCTTCTAAACACGAATCATCACGTCATGCAGATTGCTTGTTTTAAACCCAGTTGAAATATACGATCTGATGCCTTCTCCCAACTTTGAGTTCCCGGTATTCGAGGCTGAAGAAGAAAATGACAACGAAATTCCAGGAGAGATCTCCCGACTACTCAGACAAGAGGAAAGGTCCATTGAACCTCACAAAGAACCGTTGGAAACGGTAAACTTGGGTTCAGAGCAAGAGAGAAAAGAAATCAGGATTGGGGCACTGCTCAGTCCAACTGCCGAGAGAGTTTGATAAAGCTTCTCAAAGAATTCCCCGATGTATTCGCTTGGTCCTATCAGGATATGCCAGGGCTGGATACCGGCATCGTGGAACATCATTTACCATTAAGATCGGAATGTCCGCCAGTAAAGCAAAGGTTGAGATGCACTCACCCGAACATGGCCATCAAAATCAAAGAGGAGGTACAGAAACAGATTGACGCGGGTTTCCTCGCTATATCTGAATATCCTCAATGGTTAGCCAACATCGTACCCATTCCCAAAAAGGACGGAAAGGTCAGAATGTGTGTTGATTACAGAGATCTGAACAAGGCAAGTCTAAAGGACGACTTTCCTTTACCACACATTGACATGCTGGTAGACAGTACAGCAAAGTTCAAAGTCTTCTCCTTCATGGATGGATTCTCGGGCTATAACCAGATCAAAATGGTGCCGAAAGACATGGAGAAAACTTCGTTCATTACCCCATGGGGTACTTTTTGTTACAAGGTAATGTCGTTCGGTTTGAAGAATGTTGGGGCAACCTATCAAAGGGCCATGACTACTCTGTTTCATGACATGATATACAAAGAAATCGAGGTATATGTCGATGATATGATTGCTAAATCTAGAACAGAAGAGCAGCATGTGACCCACCTATCGAAACTATTCGAGCGGTTGAGAAAGTACAAACTCCGCTTGAATCCCAACAAATGCACCTTCGGTGTCCGTTCAGGGAAACTACTAGGGTTCATCGTCAGCCAGAAAGGGATTGAGGTTGATCATGACAAGGTCAAGGCCATTCAAGAAATGCCTTCGCTGAAAACTGAAAAACAAGTCAGAGGATTCTTGGGACGTTTGAATTACATCTCCAGATTCATATTCCTTATGACCGCCACGTGTGCGCCGATTTTCAAGTTACTCAAAAAGAACCAGGATTGCGTTTGGTCAGAAGACTGCCAAACCACCTTCGCCAGTATCAAGGAATATCTGTTGAATCCTCCGATTCTATCCCCTCCAGTGGAAGGAAGACCACTGATCATTTACCTCACAGTCCTAGAGGACTCAATGGGATGTGTACTTGGCCAACAAGACGAAACTAAACAGAAAGAGTCTGCCATTTACTATCTAAGCAAGAAATTCACCGACTGTGAAACTCGGTACATAATGCTCGAGAAAACTTGTTGTGCTTTGGCTTGGGCAGCCAAACGTCTTCGCCAGTACATGATTCGTCATACTACTTGGTTGATCTCAGAAATGGATCCAATCAAGTACGTCTTCGAAAAACCTGCTCTTACGGGAAGAATTGCCCGTTGGCAGATGTTGTTATCAGAATATGACATAGAGTACCACGCTCAAAAAGCCGTTAAGGGAAGTATTTTAGCCGATCATTTGGCTCATCAACCAATTGACGATCAAGAATCAATCGGGTTTGACTTCCCAGACGAAGATGTCATGTATCTAAAAATGAAAGATTGCGATGAACCGCTACCCAGTGAAGGGCCAGAACCAGGTTCCCAATGGGGACTTATCTTTGACGGAGCAGTTAATCATTATGGAAATGGAATTGGGGCAATCATTGTTACCCCCCAAGGTACCCACATTCCTTTCACTGCTAGACTTACGTTCAAATATACGAACAACGAGACCGAATACGAAGCTTGTATTATGGGTCTCGAAGAAGCGATTGATTTAAGGATCAAAAACTTGGACGTATACGGCGACTCAGCCTTGGTTATTAACCAGATAAAAGGAGATTGGAACACATACCAATCAGGATTAATTCCTTACAAAGACTATGCAAGAAGGTTGTTACCTTTCTTCAACAGAATTGAGTTTCATCACATCCCTCGTGATGAGAATCACATGGTTGACGCTTTAGCCACCATCTCTTCCATGATTAGCGTAGGTCAATGGAATGACATGCCTAAGATTGACATACAGCGCCTTGAACGGCCCGCTTACGTCTTCACGATTGAAGCAGTTATAGACGACAAACATTGGCATCATGATATCAAATGCTTCCTTCAGAAACAAGAATACCCACCTGGGGCACTCAGAAAAGACAGAAAGACCCTCAGAAGACTGGCTGGAAACTTCTTCCTGAGCGGTGACACTCTCTATAAGAGAAACTTTGACATGGTCTTGCTCCGATGCATAAACAGACCAGAAGCAGACATGCTGATAAAAGAAATTCACGAAGGATCCTTTGGCACTCATGCCAATGGACACGCAATGGCGAGAAAAATTCTAAGAGCAGGGTACTACTGGTTGACCATGGAATTCGACTGCTACAAGTACATGAGGAGGTGTCACAAATGTCAGATATACTCCGACAAAATTCATGTACCACCATCACATCTCAAAGTTCTCTCTTCCCCGTGGCCTTTTTCCATATGGGGAATCGACATGATTGGCATGATTGAGCCCAAAGCTTCGAATGGACATCGGTTCATCCTGGTAGCCATTGACTATTTCACCAAGTGGGTCGAAGCAGCATCATACGCTAATGTAAACCGACAAGTGGTGGTCCGATTTATCAAAAACAATATCATCTGCCGTTATGGTGTTCCAAGCGAGATCATTACTGATAATGGATCTAACTTGAACAATAAGATGATGAAGGAGTTGTGCACAGAGTTCAAGATTGAACATCATAACTCATCTCCCTACCGACCCAAGATGAACGGAGCGGTAGAGGCGGCTAACAAGAACATCAAGAGGATTGTTCAAAAGATGGTTGTAACCTATAAAGATTGGCACGAGATGCTACCCTTTGCTCTTCACGGTTATCGCACATCCGTTCGCACTTCAACAGGGGCTACCCCTTTCTCTCTAGTGTATGGCATGGAGGCAGTGCTCCCCATGGAAGTAGAGATCCCATCAATCAGGGTATTGATGGAAGCTAAGCTCACCGAAGCTGAATGGTTTCAAAACCGGCACGACGAACTGAACCTGATCGAAGAGAAGCGAATCACGGCACTATGCCACGGTCAGTTGTATCAACAGAGAATGAAGAGGGCGTTCGACAAAAAGGTCCAACCTCGTGTTTTCAGAAAAGGAGACCTTGTGCTCAAAAAGATACAATCATTTCTCACTGACTCTCGGGGCAAGTGGACTCCGAATTATGATGGCCCCTATGTGGTCACGAAAGCTTTCTCAGGCGGCGCCTTGAGACTTGCAACCATGGACGGAGAGGAATTTGCCTACCCCACGAATGTGGATGTAGTCAAGAAATACTTCGCCTAAAAAAAAGTCTCGGTGGATTGAAAACCCGAAAGGGCGGTCCAGGCAAAAGTTAGAGACATATAAAAAAAATCATCCCGATGGATTGGAAACATCATAGTACAATCCAGGAAAAAATTGGGGATAATGGCAAGTAACTATGTTCAACGGAGGCGAATCCCTCAGCAGTAGCAGTTACATCATCTGTCAGAAAACTCCAGTCAAGGTTATCTTCGACAGAAGCTCAGGATGCCCAGAATTCAAAGTTGGTAGAAGGATAGTGGTCATTATGTTTCAACATAGCCCTTTTCCCTGTAAATTACCATTTTCTAACTTTGTAATTACTCTTTGGAATCACGCGTTTGGCTAATCTCCATCTTATCAATAAAATTTGAGCCTTTGTGCTTTTGTGTGTAATTCTTACTTGTTTTAGCTTTACAGAACGACGTTGTTAACATGATTAATGATTCTTGAAATAAAAGAAAAATGAATTTACTTGTTAAAACTTTTTCTGCTTTTTAATAAAGATGGCAATTTCTTTTGACTATTGAACATCAAAAGAACATCAATCATTTCTCCAGAGGTAAGCGAACTTCAAAGTGCAGAATCAAAGTACTCCTTCTACGCCAGTACGTCTGAATGAAGGGATCAACTGTGTCAGAGACCTTGTCTCGTCTGACACGCCACGGCAGAGTTCTTACCTCCTAAGCCCGATCAACGGTAGCTCCCAGCAGGGACTATCTCTCCTAAGCAAGGTGGAATTGCTATCTTGAACCAGCGATATCTCTACACGCCCCACGATGGCCGAGTATCCTGTCATGTTCATCTTTTAGTTTGTGTGTCGCGTCAGTTTTGTCCGCATATACATACATACATCATGCATTATTGATTTGCATTCACATTTCATATTGCATCGCTATCACTCTAGCCGGTCTTGTCCCTTAGTGATAGGAGTTCTCCCAATCGAGTTGTCAGTTCTTTCCTCATCAGGAAACGTTGTGTCTGAACAATCTCGCCACCAGTGTATCTTTAGATCAGAGTCGGCACTCGACCGCTTTGATAACTTGAACCTCTGAAAAGCTAGAGAACCTTCAACAAATGTCACTCTTCGCCCTTGAAGATGATATCCTTGCTTTCCCGGATTAAGGAAAATCCCCAAAGAAAGCCTCTTAAGCAAAGGTTCGGCAGTACATCAGTATTTCTCCAAAAATCCGCTGATGAAAAGGTCATCGGCCCCTCAAAATTGGATCACATCATATGGCATTTCTCCGAGAAGATCTCTGAGAAAAGTATGATGTAAAGACCCCAAGGGGAAGCAATCTCTCAAGAGACTCGCTTTCCCCAGTAGAATCGGCGAATGGCGTCTCCAACAGAGAAGTTTGTGTACCTCTACAACTCGAATGACTGGGTTCCCCCAGCAAGTCTAACCTCAGACCCTTTTCCGTCAAATGGCATCTCCCCAGGAAAATTCGGCGAGAAGTTTGAAGGAAAGCCGCTACGCATAGCGTCCCTTGTCAATAAAGTTTATTGACAAAAGAAACTAAAACCAGTTCCTTGGTAGGAAACCAGGATCGAGGGGAAGTTTAAATTAGAAACTGAGACCAGTTCCTTGGTAGGAAACCAGGATCGAGGGGAAGTTTGTTTCCGCAACTGAGACTAGTTCCTTGGCTGAAGACTAGGATCGAGGGGAAGTTTACCTTTTCTAAGCATCATTGCTTAGCAAAAGAAGATGAGTGCACAAGCTACCATTCATAACCACCATCAAAATTTTGGGTATTCCGATATTTAATCCTCTTGCACCCCGAATGCCCGAATACCTTCGCCATTCGCCCCTTCGTGTCCAAGAAGATTAAATAGGGGCATCTGTAATACCCCAAATTTTGACCACTAAAAGTTTCCCATCATTGTGCAAATCATCATCACAATATGGATGAATCATCATGCTTCATCAAATGCCTCAAGGGTTGTTGAGCATTCACTACAATCAAAATTAGGGTTTTAAGCCCTCTCAGAGCTCTTAGACAAAGGATCAATCAAGAAATGACATGATCTTCATCTTGTCTAGCCTCTAACATATCCACAAAGGATCAAGAGGACTCCCAATTTAAGGATTAAGCACAAGGCTGCTCCCTTCTAGGTGGATCAAGTCTCAAGATCGCCAGTATCACCAAATTAGGGTTTTGGTCGACCAGGGCCTCCAGATGGAAATTTTCATCTGGGCACAAGCCAAAGATCCAAAACACAACCTAATGTACTCCATGGAACCTCATGGACCCAATCATCAAGTCAATTTGGCCTCAGGGGATGCATTCATCAAAAATCAGGAATTAGGGTTCCTTGACTTAATTCATCCCTAAGTTAACTTTTAGGGCAAATCAAGAGCCAAGACCTCAAGAGAGGGTTTGAGGGTCTCTAATGAGCTATATTGATCCATTTGGAACAATTTATTAATCCAAGAAGCTTGAGCAACAAGTCTCATTTTCATCTGCACCACAATTAGGGTTTCGCGAGGAAAGTCAACTGTAACTTTGACTTTTGACCAGGACATGCTCCCAAACCCTAATACATGATTAAATATACCCTATGACACCCTTGGAACATGTCCATCAAGTTTGATTTAGGTCAAGGACATGATTTCCTGAAGAATTGCACAATTTGGAATTCATCTTATAAAAAGTCAACTGTGCACAAAAGTCAACTTTGACTTTTTGAGATTTTTCACCAAAATGGATTTTTAACCCTAAAATGATGTTAATGTATGATTTGAATCATCATTCATCAAGAAAAATCAAAGAAAGTTGGATAACTTGTAAAAGGGGTAACCGTAAAACTTAGAAATTTTTCTAAGTTATGGAAAAAGTACCACTAATGCACCAACTTTAGAGGACCATAACTCCTAAACCACAAGGCCAATTTTTTTCATCCAAAGATGGATTTGTAGCCCTCATTACCCTCTACCAAAACTTCAACTAGACCTAAGTCCAATTCATTAAGGATTTTGAGTTATGGAGTGATCAAAATCAAAAAATCACACTTTGTTCCAACACTTAGTGAAAATTTCACTAAGTCAGATTTTGCTTCACTTTTTGCCAAATGTAGAGGGATTTTTCACTTGGAATCAGAAGAGATCAAAATCAAACATGTTCAAGCAGTTGTTGTATCATGTAAGGGCTTTCCAAAATGGCCAAGAACATTGCCAAATTCCATTTGAGTCATGAGATATGACATTGGAAAGTTGCCTTGCTGAAATCTGTCAAAGGCAAGGCAGAATTTGCAACTTTGCTCGATTTGCCAAAATCATCCAAATTCAAATGCTCCTATCCACTTGGACACATCTGAGGATTGAATCTAAAGGGGACAATCACTGAGCCAAGCCTCCAAAGTCCATGGAACAAGAAATTGCATGTTGAACCTAGAATGGCCAAAATAGGGACAAGACTCCAAATTTGGATTGAAGCATTCAATGGAAGCATCAAGGTGGCATGGACTGAGCCATTCTCATCTGAAATCAGTTAAGACTTATCCAAGACCAAGGGAACCAAAGCTCTGTGCCCTAACCTCTAGTCAATGGCTAGAGGAGACTTGCATTTCCATTGGACAACATTGGCCAAACCTACTTACCAGTTGCCATTCACTATTCCTTGCAAAACAAACTTGCTCTACTATAAATAGAGCTCAATTTTGATCAGTTTGCGTACACCAAAGCCATCTAACAGATGCTTTCCTCAAAATCTCTTTCTCTTGGCAAAAATGCCTTTCTTAGCAAGGTAGCTATCGGGTTTTGAGTTTGAGAGCTTTTCCAATCAAACCAATCACTCACACACCTCACATACATCACATATGAGCTGATCAAATACTTAGATCACTTCTAAAACACTAATTTCACAAAATCACCAGCTGGTTGCTCAAATTTTCAATCAAGTTGCAGCTGAGATGTCATGAATTGATCCAGCCAATTTCAATCAAGTCCAAGCATTCAAACACACTCCATAGGGTGTAGGGAAGCTGTTCAGATCATCACCACTCATCTGTAACACCTCCAAATCAAAAATCACATTGCACTTGTTGTCACGGCTTAGAGGTAAGCATATACTTGGCCATCTCTCAATCTATGCATATTTCCTCGCACAATAATTTGGCCATATGTTCATAATCATGCATGAAATGTTTTCCCTCAATTAATTGCATTGTTTGAATCGTGTATCAAAAATCCTAGCCTTCATGCAGAAATTAGGGTTCTTGAGGTTTCTTCGTGATTTCATGTTTTATGTTTAATTTAAATGAAATTAAGTGTTAGAGACATGATCGTGAGGTTGAGACGAGCATAATGATATGTGGATTGCATGATATGATTACGTATTCAGTGAGATTGGATGGAAAACGCAAATCAGCCAAACCCAGAAAAACGCGCGTGTTCTTGCTTGTGTTCTTGGCGCCTTTTTCATAAATTCAAATATTTGAATTTTGTGATTTTGTTTAATTGATTCAAAAATTAATTTCTCTCTGAGTTTTAATGATTTTGAGTTGATTCTTTTTTTAATAATTCACAAAAATGTTAAAATATTTTATTTTATCAAAAAATCCCAAAAATATTATTTATTTCATATAATTGATATTTTTGCAAAGAATTAATATTTTAATTGTTTTTGACATTTTAGATATTTTTTCTACATTGATTTTGCAACTTTTAATGCTTTCTAATTATTTTGTAGGTCAATACTTAATTTTTGAAGCATTAATCCAAAATCACAATTTGTTTTTCATATGTTAAACAATTTTGATCATTTTTAATTGAATTTTTATTCAATTAAATACATTTTTGAAAACAAATTAGGGTTTTTTGGATTAATTCAACCCTCATAAATCATTTTCAAAACACTTTGGGCCTCTTGAGAGAGTGTAAGACCCAACGCACTTGTCCATAAACATTTTGGGCCTCATTCGTTGTATAAGTCCCTCTGTACATTTTCAAATCAACGGCACGATCATCGCCTTTTGAAAAATAACCTTGGGCCTCTCCTTGAGCTATAAGACCCATTCAAAAACACTTTGGGCCTCTAATAGAGTGTAAGACCCAATCCCCTTTTAACCAAAACATTTTGGGCCTCACTTATTGTATAAGTCCCTCCGCGTAAAAAGAAAACCTCGGCGCGATCGCGATTTTTTAACGGAAAAATCATCTGGGCCTACCCTCGTGTTATAAGCCCCAATCTTTTTCTTTAAAACTTTTTGGGCCTCTTGAGAGAGTGTAAGACCCATCCCTCTGTACTGAAAACCTTTTTTGGCCTCAGTCACTTGTATAAGTCCCTCTGTACAAATTCAAACAGTGCGCTCACTGATAAAACCCTGGGCTTCACCTTGAGCTGTAAGTCCCAAAGATTTTTCTTTTTCAAAGCACTTTCTCCTTTGATTTTGAATATACTGTCGTTTTCAATCTTTCTTTGTTGAACAACTAACCAAACAGCATGGAAGCTCTACAACCGAGTAAGTGGTTATCGCTTTCATTTACCGCTTTCATATACCTATAAACTGTATTGTGGGGCTGTTTCGCTGTAAGTCTTCTTTCATAAACTCATATCAACTGTGTAATAATAGTATAGATATTTCGAGTTTCCCCGGCAACTACGTCTAGAACTAGGTGACGCCGTTTCGTTTATTCGTAGAAATAGACAACTAGATCCCCCAATAGGATCACCAAATACAGTCTTCTCTCAGGTTGTCCTCATTAGGAATTGTCAAGAAACTCTACTCCCAGAGATCAATGTATTCTCCGTGAATGGCATCTTTGAGTTTCTTCCAAATTCTCAAACTTTCCTGACATTGATCTATTCTCGGTGAATAGCATTGCCTTGAATTTCTTGGGGTTTGGGGACCCATCGGCTTCTTAAAAGCATCGGCCTCCTCTTGGGCATCGTATAAGGACCCACAGGCTTCCTAAAAGCAACCCCGTCTCCTCTTGGGCTTAGTACAAGGACCCTACGGCTTCTTAGAAGTATTCGCAACCTCCTCTTAGGCTTCGTATAATGATCTCTTCCTCCGAGAATGATAGCCTTCTCTTGGGCCTAATACAAGGACCCGTCGGCTTCTTAAAAGTTTCTAGCCTCCTCTTGGGCTTCGTACAAATTGTCTCGACGACCTCCTAGAGGTATAGGAACAGAACCTAGTCATCTTCATAGAACAGTCCTTTCATAGAGTCTACTACTGTTTCTCAAAGCATAAATACAAAAGATGAAACTCTAGACACGGACAGTCTAACTTCCTTGAGTCTCAAAGACATTTCCAAGCGACCCCTTCGTTAAATAGGAAGGAAACTCGCAGACTCGGATAGTCTCAATACCCTTCGGATTTCCCGCTTCCTTAAAGAACAAGAAATATCCTGGATCCTTGAATCAAATCCATGAGTACAGTGTTGCTCATACAAGAACTGATTTTCTCTTTCAAAATCAGTATACTGGACCTGTCACTTAACTGAAACAGTTACCTTAGCCTCCTCTTGGGCTTTGTACAATGATCCTCCCCAGCGGAGTCAAACAACATCTAGCCTCTCTCTCGGGCTTTGTACGAGACACATAAAGAGACTCCCTCGTTGAGTCAATCCCCCTTTCGCCTCCATCTCGGGCTTTATACGAGATACAAAAAGGTTTTTATTGAACCAAACAAGCAACAACCTCTATCTCGGGCTTCGTACGAGATACAAAAAACTCTCTTGTTAAGACAAGTAGCCTCCATCTCGGGCTTTATACGAGATACCAAAAGATTCCCTCGTTGAGTCAAAACCTTTTAGCCTCTCTCTCGGGCTTTGTACGAGACACATTTTAGCCTCCTCTTAGGCTTTATATAAGAAAACCACTGGTTAATCCAATTAACCTTTTAGCATCAAAGTTGTGCCTCGTTCACAGTACACAAAAATCAACAACTCCTTCCCCTTTCATCTAATCGCTGTAAGTGGCAAGCCTCTGGATCATTTACATCCACGCCACTGTCCCTCTTTTAGCATGAGAAATTCCTAAGGAAAGATGGCATTGCTCTACACTGAGTTAAAGTCTTCTCCTTCAGGTTAAAACCTCATTTAAAGGAAATTATGGCATTGCCGGATTCACAAATCCCGTTTAAAGTAATTCTCCTTTATAAACAATTGTGACATACAACCCCCTCTTTAGAGATGACAAATTCTCTCTAAAGACAACACCCTTTTAGCTTCATATCTTGGGCTTTGAACAAGATACAAATAGACTTTTCAGCTTCATATCTTGGGCTTTGAACAAGATACAAACCACCTTTCGCTTCACGTCTTGGGCTTTGAACAAGACACCAAAAACACCCATTTCCTCCCATAGAATAGGAGGAACTACGAACGCTCTGATTTCCCTGTTTCGGTAAACGGGAATACGTAGGCATAAGATCGAAAGAAAAGATCTTAGCGAGCACACTAAACAAAAACCCAAATCCCATATCTCCATCAATCAAAAGAAGTAATTCAAAACATCAGTCCTAACATCCTAATCCTTGTTCCCCACTATAAAGTCCTAAAAAGAAAGAAATCAGTATTGGCGAAAATACAAATAACCAGTACAAAGGCCCCCCCACATTGATAGCATCCATAACCTAACAGACTGTTGTTTAAACTCAGTATGCAAAGCAAGGTTAATTGGAGACATCTATTTCCCTTCCTTATTCAGCTCACAATAGGATAAAAAATGAATCGACCTGTAGTAAGCTCAAACCGCAGAGAGCGACCAGCGCTTAAGAACCGCGTCCAAAATCGCTCGCTACACCCACCATGTCATGGGATCAACACTTAGGTCATTCAGAAACTAATCAACATAACGATGAATCTGCAACGTTTGTAGGACTTGAATTCATCAACTATGCTTTTCCTGAGGTCAACGTCATCGAGAGGGATGACTCCTCCAGTTCCAGAGAAGCATGGGACACCCTGGGACAACCAAGTGGAAAATTTGACTATATGGTCAAATACTCCACTCCCGAAAGCTCTCGTATCAGGCTCGAAGATATCCAGCCAACTGGATGGGGAGATACAGTTGAGAGCACAAATGCTATGCAAAATACAACTGAGGAATTCTCCTCCGACAACTCTGCCTGGGAGACAGATTCCAATGATCCTGTTCCACTAGAAATCAGCGTCATTTCTGAAGACAAATCAAGGAAGGTGCCAGACTTTGTGATTCACTGAGGATTTCGCCGCCAATGGGTTGCCGTCGATGTTCCGAAGGTCGTTCATAAGTCAAAGTAATTGCCATCTTTAACCTTTCACCTTGCCCAGGTGAAACGGATGTTTCGACAGGGCTCGCTTTCTGTAAATATCCCTCTTCGCTTTGCCCAAACCGACAGAGTTTTGTTTTATAGGGTTGTAGTTTCAAGGATCGACTTGTTCATTAATAAAATAACGTCGTTCTGTAATTTCCGCATTAATTATTGTTTTCTCTTTTTGCTTTTTCAGAAAATGGTAATCCTAAAAAACAATTCAAAATAAAAACAAGCAGTAAAATAAATACACTGCACACACTCTTGCATTTCCTCTATCTCTTCTAAACACGAATCATCACGTCATGCAAATTGCTTGTTTTAAACCCCGTTGAAACATATGATCCGATGCCTTCTCCCAACTTTGAGTTCCCGGTATTTGGGGCTGAAGAAGAAGTTGACAACGAAATTCCAGAATAGATCTCTCGACTACTCAGACAGGAGGAAAGGTACATTGAACCTCACAAAGAGTCGTTGGAAATGGTAAACTTGGGTTCGGAAAAAGAGAGAAAAGAAATCAGGATTGGGGCACTGCTCAGTCCAACTGCCAGAGAGGGTTTGATAAAGTTTCTCAGAAAATTTCCCGATGTATTCGCTTGGTCCTATCAGGATATGCCAGGGTTGGATACCAGTGTCGTGGAACATCACTTAGCGTTAAGATCGAAATGTCCGCCGGTAAAGCAAAGGTTGAGACGGACTCACCCGGACATGGCCATCAAAATCAAAGAGGAGGTACAGAAACAGATCGACGCAGGTTTCCTCGCTACATCTGAATATCCTCAATGGTTAGCCAACATCGTACCCGTTCCCAAAAAGGACAGAAAGGTCAGAATGTGTGTTGATTACAAGGATCTGAACAAGGCAAGTCCAAAGGATGACTTTCCTTTACCACACATTGACATGCTGGTTGACAGCACAGCAAAGTTCAAAATTTTCTCCTTCATGGATGGATTCTCGGGCTATAACCATATCAAAATGGCGCCGAAAGACATGGAGAAAACTTCGTTCATTACCCCATGGGGTACCTTTTGTTACAAGGTGATGTCGTTCGGCTTGAAGAACACCGGGGCAACCTATCAAAGGGCCATGACTACTCTGTTTCATGACATGATACACAAAGAAATTGAGGTATATGTCGATGATATGATTGCAAAATCAAAAACAGAGAGTGAGCACGTTGAACATCTGTCAAAATTGTTCGAACGTCTAAGAAAATTCAAGCTCCGCTTGAATCCTAACAAGTGCACATTCGGTGTCCGTTCGGGGAAACTCTTAGGGTTCATCGTCAGCCAAAAAGGAATTGAGGTTGATCTTGACAAGGTCAAGGCCATTCAAGAAATGCCTTCTCCGAAAACTAAAAAACAAGTTAGAGGATTCCTGGGACGTTTGAACTACATCTCCAGATTCATATTCCTCATGACCGCGACATGCGCGCCGATCTTCAAGTTACTTAAAAAGAACCAGGATTGCGTTTGGTCAGAAGATTGCCAAACCGCCTTCGACAGTATTAAGGAATACCTGTTGAATCCGCTGATTCTATCACCTCCAATGGAAGGAAGACCACTGATCATTTACCTCACAGTCCTAGAGGACTCGATGGGATGTGTACTTGGCCAACAAGACGAAATCAAAAGGAAAGAGTCTGCCATCTACTACCTAAGCAAGAAATTCACCGACTGCGAAACTCGGTACACTATGCTTGAGAAAACTTGTTGCGCTTTGGCTTGGGCAGCCAAATGTCTTCGCCAATACATGATTCGTCATACTACTTGGTTAATCTCAGAAATGGATCCAATCAAGTATGTCTTCGAAAAAACTGCTCTCACGGGAAGGATTGCCCGTTGGCAGATGTTGCTATCAGAATATGACATAGAGTACCATGCTCAGAAAGCCATTAAAGGAAGTATTTTAGCTGATCATTTGGCTCATCAACCGATTGACGATCAAGAATCAATCAGGTTTGACTTCCCGGACGAAGATGTCATGTATCTAAAGATGAAAGACTGCGATGAATCGTTACCTAGTGAAGGGCCAGAACCAGGTTCCCAATGGGGACTTATCTTTGACGGAGTAGTTAATCATTATGGAAATGGAATTAGGGCAATCATTGTTACCCCTCAGGGTACCCACATTCCTTTCACTGCCAGACTTACGTTCAAATATACAAACAACGAGGCCGAATATGAAGCTTGTATCATGGGTCTCAAAGAAGCGATTGATTTAAGGATAAAAAACTTGGACGTATACGGCGACTCAGCCCTGGTTATCAATCAGATAAAAGGAGATTGGAACACATACCAATCAGGACTGATTCCTTACAAAGACTATGCAAGAAGGCTATTACCTTTCTTCAACAGAGTTGAGTTTCATCATATCCCTCGTGATGAGAATCACATGGCTGACGCTTTAGCCACTCTCTCTTCCATGATTAGCGTAGGTCAATGGAATGACCTACCTAAGATCGACATAATGCGCCTTGAACGGCCCGCTTACGTCTTCACGATTGAAGCAGTCATAGACGACAAACCTTGGTATCACGATATCAAATGCTTCCTTCAGAAACAAGAGTACCCATCTGGGGCACTCAGAAAAGACAGAAAAACCCTCAGAAGATTGGTTGGAAACTTCTTCCTGAGCGGTGACACTCTTTATAAGAGGAATTTTGACATGGTCTTGCTCCGATACGTAGACAGACCAGAAGCAAACATGCTGATGAAAGAAATTCATGAAGGATCCTTTGGCACTCATGCCAACGGACACACAATGGCGAGAAAAATCCTAAGTGCAGGGTACTATTGGTTAACAATTGAATCCGACTGCTACAAGTACATGAGGAGGTGTCACAAATGTCAGATATACTCCGACAAAATTCATGTACCGCCATCACATCTCAAAGTTCTTTCTTCCCCGTGGCCTTTTTCCATATGGGGAATCAACATGATTGGCATGATTGAGCCCAAGGCTTCAAACGGACATCGGTTCATCCTAGTAGCCATTGACTATTTCACCAAGTGGGTCGAAGCAGCATCATTCACCAATGTGACCCGACAAATGGTGGTCCAATTTATCAAAAACAATATCATCTGCCGTTATGGTGTTCCAAGCGAGATCATTACTGATAATCAATCTAACTTGAACAATAGGATGATGAAAGAGTTGTGCGTAGAGTTCAAGATCGAACATCATAACTCATCTCCCTACCGACCCAAGATGAATGGAGCGGTAGAAGCGGCTAACAAGAACATCAAGAAGATCGTTCAAAAGATGGTTGTAACCTACAAAGACTGGCACGAAATGCTACCCTTTGCTCTTCACGGTTATCGAACATATGTCTGTACTTCTACAGGGGCAACCCCTTTCTCTCTAGTATATGGCATGGAGGCAGTTCTCCCCATAGAATTAGAGATCCCATCAATCCAAGTATTGATGGAAGCTAAGCTCACCGAAGCTGAATGGTATCAAAGTCGACACGACAAATTAAACCTGATCGAAGAGAAGCGAATCACGGCACTATGCCATGGTCAGTTGTATCAGCAGAGAATGAAGAGGGCGTTCGACAAAAAGGTTCGACCTCATGTCTTCAGAAAAGGAGACCTCGTGCTCAAGAAGATACAATCGTTTCTCACTGACTCTCGGGGCAAATGGACCCCAAATTATGATGGCCCCTATGTGGTCACGAAAGCTTTCTCAGGCGGCGCCTTGAGACTTGCAACCATGGACGGAGAGGAATTTGCCTACCCCACGAATGTTGATGTAGTCAAGAAATACTTCGCCTAAACTAAAAAAAAGTCTCGGTGGATTGAAAACCCGAAAGGGCGGTCCAGGCAAAAATTAGAGACATGAAAAAATCATCCCGATGGATTAGAAACATCAAAGTACAATCCAGGCAAAAATTAGGGATAATGGCAAGTAACTATGTTCAACAGAGGCAAGTCCCTCAGCAGCAGTAGTTACACCATCCATTGGAGGAAAATTCCAGTCAAGGTCATCTTCGACAGAAGCTCAGGATACCCCGAATTCAAAGTTGGTAGAAGGATAGTGGTCGTTATGTTTCAACGTAGCCCTTTTCTCTGTAAATTACCATTTTCTAGCTTTGTATATACTCTTTGGAATCACACGTTTGGCTGATCTCCATCTTATCAATAAAATTTGAGCCCTTGTGCTTTTGTTTGTAATTCTTATTTGTTTTAGCTTTACAGAACGATGTTGTTAACATGATTAACGATTCTTGAAACAAAACAAAAATGAATTTACTTGTTAAAACTTTTTCTGCTTTTAAAATAAAGTCGGCAATTTCTTTTGACTGTTGAACATCAGAAGAGCATCAACCGCTTCTCCAGAAGTAAGCAAACTTCAAAGTGCATAATCAAAGTACTCCTTCTACGCCAGTGCATCTGAATGAAGGATCAACAGTGTCGGATGCGACTATTCCATCTGACCTCTTCGGCCGAGTTCTTATCTCCTAAGCCCGACCAACGGCAGCTCCCAACGGGGACTATCTCTCCTAAGCAAGGTAAAATTGCTACTTTCTGAACCAATGGTACTTCTTCGCCCCGCGATGGCCGAGTATCCATTTGTGTTAATCCATTAGTTTGTATGTCGCGTTAGTTTTGTCAGCACATACATACATACATTATGCATTTGATTTGCATTCATATTCATATTGCATCGCTATCACTCTAGTCGGTTTTGTCCCTTAGTGATGGGAGTCCTCTCAATCGAGTTGTCAGTTCTTTCCTCGTCAGGAAATACTGTGTCTGAACAATCTTTTCTCCAGTTTATTTCTGGATTGAAATTGGCCCTTGACCACTTTGATAACTTGAACCTCTGAAAAACCAGAGGAACCTTCAGTCAGCATCACTCTTTGCCATTGAAGATGATATCCTTGCTTTCCCGGATTAAGGAAAATCCACAGGGAAAGCCTCGTAATCAGAGATTCGGCAGCACGCCAGTTTCGCTCCAAAAAGATCGCTGAGGAAAAGGTCATCGGCACCTCGAACTTGGACCCCGTCTTATGGCGTTTCTCCGGGAAGATCCCGAGAAAAGTATGATGTAAGATCCCAAGAGACAGCAGTCTCCCAAGAGACCTGCTTTCCCCCCAGTAGAAACAAATGGCGTCTCCAACAGAGAAGTTTGTGCACCTCTACAACTCAGACAAATGGGTTCCCCAGCAAGTTTGACATCATTTTTTCCACTCAAATGGCATCTCCCCAGGAAAATCCAGCGAGAAGTTTGAGGAAAACCGCTACAAATAGCGTCCCTTGTCAATAAAGTTTATTGACGGAAGAAACTTAGACCAGTTCCCTGGGTAAGAAACCAGGATCGAGGGGAAGTTTATTTCAGAAACTAAGACCAGTTCCCAGGGTAGAAAACCAGGATCGAGGGGAAGTTTATTTCAGAAACTAAGACCAGTTCCTGGGTAGGAAACCAGGAATGAGGGGAAGTTTAAATTAGAAACTTAGACCAGTTCCTTGGTAGGAAACCAGGATCGAGGGGAAGTTTATTTCAAAAGAAAACTGAGACCAGTTCCTGGGTAGGAAACCAGGATCGAGGGGAAGTTTGTTTCCGCAACTGAGACCAGTTCCTTGGCTGAAGACCAGGATCGAGGGGAAGTTTTACCTTTTCTAAGCATCATTGCTTAGCAAAAGAAGATGAATGTGTTCGCTACCATTCATAACCACCATCAAAATTTCGGGTATTCCGATATTTAATCCTCTTGCACCCCGAATGCCCGAATACCTTCGTCTTTCACACCTTCGGGTCCAAGAAGATTAAATAGGGGCATCTGTCATACCCCAAATTTTGACCACTAAGATTTCCCATCATTGTACAAATCATCATCACAATATGGATGAACCATCATGCCTCATCAAATGCCTCAAGGGTTGTTGAGCATTCACTACAATCAAAATTAGGGTTTTAAGCCCTGTTAGAGCCTTAGACAAAGGATCAATCAAGGAATGACTTGATCTTCAACTTGTCTAGCCTCTAAAATATCCACAATGGATCAAAAGGACTCCCACTTCAAGGATTAAGCACAAGGTTGCTCCCTTCTAGGTGGATCAAGTCTCATGATCGACAGTTTCACAAAATTAGGGTTTTGGTCGACCAGGGCCTCCAGATGGAAAATTTTCATCTGGGCACAAGCCAATGATCCAAAACATAACCTAATATACTCCATGGAACCTCATGGACCCAATCATCAAGTCAATTTGACCTCAGGGGATGCATACATCAAAAATCAGGAATTAGGGTTTCTTGACCTAATTCACCCCTAAGTTGACTTTTGGGGCAAATCATGAGCCAAGACCTCAAGAGAGGGTTTGAGGGTCTCTAATGAACTATATTGATCCATTTGGAACAATGGATTAATCCAAGAAGCTTGAGCAACAAGTCTCAATTCCATCTGCACCATAATTAGGGTTTTAAGGAAAAAGTCAATTGTAACTTTGACTTTTGACCAGGACATGCTCCCAAACTCTAGGTCATGCCTCAATATACCCCATGACACCCATGGATCATGTCCATTAAGTTTGATTTAGGTCAAGGCCATGATTTCCTGAAGAATTGCACAATTTGGAATTCATCTGATAAAAAGTCAACTGTGCACAAAAGTCAACTTTGACTTTTTGAACCAAAAGGGATTTTTAACCCTAAAATGATGTTAATGTATGATTTGAATCATCATTCATCAAGAAAAATCAAGAAAAGTTGGATAACTTGTAAAAGGGGTAACCATAAAAACTTAGAAAATTTTCTAAGTTAAAAATAAAGTGGCTAGGGTACCAACTTTGGAGGGTCATAACTCCTAAACCACAAGGCCATTTTTTCCCATCCAAAGCTTGATTTGTAGATCTCATTGCCCTCTACAAAAACTTCAACTAAACCTAACTCCAATTCATTGTGGATTTTGAGCTATGAGTGAGCCAAAATGGCTGAAAATATGAAATTACACCATTTTCCAACACTTAGAAAAAATTTTGTCCAACACAGATTTTGTTGAAACACCAAAACTTGTGAGATCTTTTCACATAGATGCAAGTTGAATCAAGTCCAAAGTTAAACATAAATGTTGTTGCATATGTTGCCAAGAATTCAAAGAGCTTAACAGCATGAATTGATTCAACTTGAGCCAAGAGAAATCCATGCCCAAAGTCATGCTGCTGCAAGTTGTTTTGGGAAAATCAGTTTGTATGTTTGCTTGCCACACACGATTTTGAACCAAAAACTGAGGATCAGCATGCCACATGTATTCAAACCAATCACATTGCATCTGATCCAACTGATAAATCTGAGTCAAAAAGCCAAGGAATCTTCCAACTTGAAATTCATCCACTTTGGCACATTTTGCCTTGAATTCAAAGTGCATTAATGTGGAATAGTGCATTGTCAAGGTAGCTACCCTACTCAGTCAAATTCTCTGATTAAACAACAATAAAAACATCTGAGGAATGTGATTTTGGTCAAGGCATAGCCCTGCTCTTGGGAATGGCTAGCTTGCCTTGCTTGAGAAGAAATCCTCCAAGCCAATCCATGCAAATGTGATCTGATCCAGCAGCCATTCACTATTCCTCCAAAACAAAACTTGATCACCTATAAATAGAGGTCCCAACGGATCATTCAACTCACACCAAAGCCAGTTACAGCACTGCTTTCTCTCATTCTTCCTTAAACCTCAAGTTTTTTTATTTTTGAGTAACCACTATCGGGTTTTGAGTTGCAACCTTAGGCAATCAATTCCAATTGCTCAAACACATCACATATGATGTATTTGAGGTGTCCAAACACTTAAACACTGACTATAACACCTCAGGCTCAAAATCACCCTTCAACCAAGCCATTATGCCTCAATTATGCAGGTGGAGGTCTCCAGCTTGATCCAAAGAGTTTCAAGGTGTTCCAAAGCTTGTAACACACTCCATAACATCCATTGAAACTGTAGGGATCATTAATTCACGACTAGAACAAAGTTTGTGCAGAGTTCCATTTCAGCTTGCATCAAGGTAAGCCTCAAAACTCAAACTCCATGATCCATGCATATTTCCTCGCATGATATTTTTGCCAATTGCTTGCCATCATATGCTGATTGTTTTCCCTCAGAAAATTTGATCATTGCACTCATAATCATGCCTACTCGATTGCGTTTGCAAAATTAGGGTTCATACGGCTACAATGATATAATTTGTTATACACTGAAAATGAATAAAATTGGGTATTGCCATCTTCTTCCTTGTGAAAAAACGCATGAGTTTGGTGTTTGAATGATGTCCAATGGTTGAGAGATGAGTGAGATATGGTGCTTCATGCACGAGCTTGAGGAAGAAGATGGCCATGGCGCCATTCTTCAGGTTTTCCAACTAAGTTTGATATATATTTTTCACTTGCCATGTTATTAATGAATTGGCATTGCGCCCCAGCGGTTCATCGGCTGGTTTTGTGTGTATTGGCAAGCGAGAGGTCTGGGGTTCGAATCCCCCTCGCCCCAGACTTCTTTTTATCACTTGTTTATTTTGTTATTTTTCATATTATTATTTTTAATGATTTGAAAAATTAATAACTCCTTCAATTTTTATCATTTTTGATTGGTTCTTTTTGCAATAATTCACAAAAATGTTGAAATATTTTATTCCACCAAAAAATTATATTTATATTATTTATTTAATATAATTAGTATTTTTGTGAATAAATTCATTTTTAATTGTTTTTAAACATTCTAAAAGTGAATATTTACTTTGAAAATCAAAACCTAATGAGTTTAAATATTCCTTGTGATTATCCCTCATTTTTTCCAAACCTTAAACAAAATCATAAATGGATTATTCAAATTTATTTTGTATTTTGTTTGATTTTCTTTAAATATATATTTTTAAAGATTAAAATTAGGGTGTTTGATTAATTCAACTTTCAAAATTGATTTTCAAATACACTTGGGCCTCTATTAGAGTGTAAGACCCAACCCACTTGTACAGAAACAATTTTGGGCCTCACTTATTGTATAAGTCCCTCTGTACATTTTTTAATTCGGCACGATCGTCGCCAGTTTAAAAAACCATCTGGGCCTCTCCTCGAGCTATAAGACTTATTCAAAACTTTTGGGCCTCTAATAGAGTGTAAGACCCAACCCCCTTTTAACCAAAACAATTTGGGGCCTCACTTACTGTATAAGTCCCTCTGCATTAAAAGAAAACCTCGGCGCGATCGCCATTTTTAACGAAAAGTCATCTGGGCCTACCCTCGTGTTATAAGCCCCACTCTTTTTCTTTAAAACTTTTTAGGCCTCTTGAGAGAGTGTAAGACCCATCCCTTTGTACAAAAAACCATTTTTTGGGCCACAGTCACTTGTATAAGTCCCTTTGTACAAATTCAAACATTGCGCTCACTGATAAAACCCTGGGCCTCTCCTTGGACTGTAAAGCCCCAAATCTTTCTTTTTCAAAGCACTTTCTCCTTTGATTTTGAAATATACTGTTGTTTTCAATCTTTATTTGTTGAACAACTAACCAAACAGCATGGAAGCTCTACTACCGAGTAAGTGGTTATTGCTTTCATTTACCGCTTTCATATACATATAACTGTATTGTGGGGCTGTTTCACTGTAAGTCTTCTTTCATAAACTCATATCAACTGTGTAATAATAGTATAGATATTTAGAGTTTCCCCGGCAACTACGTCTAGCATTAAGCTCGTTGATCACTCTTAGAAATAGTCTAAACTAGATCCCCAAAGGATTACGAGACACAGTCTTCCCTCCTCTTGGGGTTAAACAATATAGAGATATGAAAGGCAGCATTCTCTGTGAACCCTTTCATAGACTGTCACTTATAGAAGTTGTCAAAGAAGCTCTACTCCCCAGAGATGATCTTTTCTCCGTGAATGGCATCTCTTGAGTTTCTTCCAAAGTCTCAAACTTTCCTGGCTTGATCTATTCTCGGTGAATGGCATGTCTTGAACTTTTTGGGGTTTGGGGACCCACAGGCTTCTTAAAAGCACTTGTCAATAAGCTCTACTCCCCAGAGATGATCTTTTCTCCGTGAATGGCATCTCTTGAGTTTCTTCCAAATTCTCGAACTTTCCTGACTTAATCTATTCCTTGTGAATAGCTTGCCTTGAATTTCTCAGGGTTTAGGGACCCATCGGCTTCTTAAAAGCAATCATCCTCCTCTTGGGCATCGTACAAGGACCCACAGGCTTCCTAAAAGCAACCCCGCCTCCTCTTGGGCTTAGTACAAGGACCCGCCGGCTTCTTAGAAGTATTCACAGCCTTCTCTTAGGCTTCGTATAATAATCTCTTCCTTCGGGAATGATAGCCTCATCTTGGGCTTCGTACAAGGACCTCTCGGCTTCTTAAAAGCTTCCAGCCTCTTCTTGGGTTTCGTACAAATTGTCCCGACGACCTCCTAGAGGTATAGGAACAGAACTTAATCATCTACATAGAACAGTCCTTTCGAAGAGTCTACTACTGTTTCTCAAAGCATAGTACAAAAGACGAAACTCTAGACTTGGATAGTCTAATCTCCTTGAGTCTCAAAGACATTCTCAAGCACCTTTCAAGAATAGGAACTAAACCCGTAGACTTGGACAGTCTCAATACCCTTCGGATTTCCCGCTTCCTTAAAGAACAGGCATAACCCAGATCCTTGAATCAAATCCTTGAGTACAGTGTTACTCATATAAGAACTGATTTTCTCTTTCAAAATCAGTATACTGGACCTGTCACTCAACTGAAACAGCGCCATAGCCTCCTCTTGGGCTTTATACAATGATTCTCCCCAGCGGAGTCAAATAACGTTTAGCCTCTCTCTCGGGCTTCGTACAAGATACAAAAACTCTCTTGTTGAGTCAAATAGCCTCCATCTCGGGCTTTATAAGAGATACCAAAAGATTCCCTCGTTGAGTCAAAACCTTTAGGTCTCTCTCCCGGGCTTTGTACGAGACACATATTAGCCTTCTCTTAGGCTTTGTATAAGAAAACCACTGGTTGATCCTATTAACCTTTTAGCATTAAAGTTGTGCCTCGTTCACAGTACACAAACATCAATAACTCCTTCCCCTTCATCTAATCGCTGTAAGCGGCAAGCCTCTAGATCATCTACATCCATGCCACTGTCCCTCTTTTAGCATGAGAAATTCCTAAGGAAAGATGGCATTGCTCTACACTGAGTTAAAGTCTTCCCCTTCAGGTTGGAAATCCCCTTTTGAGGAAATTATGGCATTGCTGGATTCACAAATCTCAGTTAAAGTAATTCTCCTTCATAAACAGTTATGACATACAACCCCCCTCTTTACAGATGACAAATTCTCTCTAATGTTAAACCCTTTTCAGCTTTACATCTTGGGTTTTGATCAAGATACAAACTACCTTTCTCTTCACGTCTTGGGCTTTGAACAAGACACCAAAACAACCCTATTTCCTCCCATAGAATAGGAGGAACTACGAACGCTCTGATTTCCCTGTTTCGGTAAACGGGAATACGTAGGCATAAGATTGAAATAAAAATCTTAGCGAGCGCAATCAACAAAAAAACCAAAAATCCCATATCTCCATCAATCAAAAGCAGTAATTCAAAAAGCATCAGTCCTAACATCCTAATCCTTGTTCCCCGCCAGAAACCTTCTGTCAAAATAAAAAGAAAGAAATCAGTATTGGCGAAAATACAAATAACCAGTACAAACACCCCCCACATTGATAGCATCTGTAACCTAACAGACCGCTGTTTAAACTCAGTATGCAAGCAGAGTTAATTGGAGACATCTATTTCCCTTCCTTCATCAGCTTTAGTAGGATAAAAAATGAATCGACCTGTAGTTAAAACTCAACCGCAGAGAGCGACCAGCGCTTAAGAACCGCATCCAAAATCGCTCGCTACAGAAAAGTGGCACCCACCGTGGGGCCTGTCCTTCTTTCTTAATGTTTAAGGTGAAAACCTTGGACAAATATTTTTCATGGCGGTGGTGTAACACCCCAAAATTTGCCCTAGTGTTGCTAACCTTTCTGGCTTATGGTTCTTTGCATTTTTTGGATTATCATTTCTGCATTTTGCATTTTTTTTTGGGCATGGGATCAAGGTATTCTCCGGCAGCTCATGGCGTCACCAGTGCTAGTATCATTTCCAACAATGTTCAGAGCCAAGCAGATGGTTTTCAAGGTCTTTTGGAGCTTTTATTTTGCTCATCCAGGCATTTTGATAATCAGAAGCCTCAACAGTCATTTTCTGAGGAAGCGATCCAGCATCAGGCATTATTAATTCAACAGGATATTCCGAGGTGTCAGCAGGAATTTGTGGTCTTTTCCGGTGTTACTCAGTGGAAACATCAAATTTTGAGTTTCAGAGGTTTAACGGGTTCAGAACAACTGTCAGAAGTTACTTTTCCAAGTTTCCCTCCAAAAGGCGCCAAAATTCAGAATTTGCACTGTGTAACCGGTTACAGTGTATCTGATAACCGGTTACCCTTTGGTTTTTCTGCGCATTTTCTCAGTTTTTGAGCTGAGTAACTGGTTAGCAGATATGCTGTAACCGGTTACTCTGGGAAAAATTTGAAAAAAATTCAGATTGCATCATTGGTGATCATGTGTTTGGCATGTGCACGTGGGGGAAGGATCTAGAATTGATATTTTCATCATTTTCCACCCAAAATTCAAATTCCTCCCAACATTTTCCACTCTAATTCCTCATTTCCTTTCCTAATCCACTTTTCACCCCAATTTCCACCCACTAAACCTCACTCCAAACCACATTTGATTTCCTAACCTAGCTTCTATTTAAATCAATTCATTCCAAACCTCACACAACTTGGATCCATTTTCTGAATTTTCTACACATCTCTCTCCAATTCTCTCAAACTTTTTTTTCTCTCATTTTCCAAAACCCTCACTCAAAGTTTCACCATCAAAGTTCATCAAATTTCACCTTGGAATTTGTTGATCTTGAAACTAAACCACCATCCATTCATCAATTCTTGAAAGAATCTTGGATTTGCTACTGTTTTGGAGTGTGGAATCACTTTTGGAGCAGCTTTTGATTATTTGGAGTGTTCTAGTTTGGATCTTGATTGTTCTTGCTTGGATCTTGAAATTCATCACATAGATCTTTGGTTTTCTTGCTTGGATTCACCAATTTTCGTGCTCAATAATCACCAAGGCAAATCTCAGCCTTGTAGGTTGGTTTTCCTTAGATCTATGCTTGATTTAGCTTAATTTCAACTTATGCATTGTAGATCTTTGGTTTGTGATGTGATTTAATCCATTTGCTTGATTTGATTTGTGATCTTGTTGTTTGATTGATGAAATTGATGTTTGATTACTGATATTTCATGTAATTTTCGTGCATTGTTGATTACATGATCATTGGATATAATTGCATGAGTGATAAGCTGCTGAAAAGTGATTCTGAACACTTATTTTTGAATTCTGCTGCTGTGTAACCGGTTACAGCATATCTGCTAACCGGTTACACTGTGTTTTTTTTTAGCGTGTTTGTGCATTTTTGAACTGTGTAACCGGTTATCAGTTATGCTGTAACTGGTTACCACTGAAGCAGAATGATATTTTTGTGCATTTTCTTGCTTGTTTGACTTCCATAACATGTTTAAACTTCATGGATTAATGCATTGATGATTGGTGGATTGTTCTTGAGCTATTTCAACACACACCACTGTATGAACATGATTTTTCGACACGCGTTCTTTTGTTTTTTCATTGAACGTTAATGCTTGCGTTGTTGATTAATTGTTGTTATGATCATGTAATGCATACACTTTGAGCTTGTTGATTGTTAATTGATGATGATTGTTGGATAATTATGTGCATGTTCATTTACTTTCAATTTCATGAGGTGCATACTTGATTAAACTTGATCATATGCTTAGTATTATGCATTCTTTCATAATGTGATGCATTCTTCCACAATGCTTTCAAATCTCTTTCGTGTGAGTTCTAATGTGTTTGTGGTCATGATCAATTGTTTGATACGCATGATGTTTGATGCATGATCGTTTTTCCATGTTGAATCAAGTCGTGATGCATGCTGCCCTGCCTTTTCCATGGCTGTTTATGTACATACATGCTGTCATATGTGCTGCCTTGTATACACATGCTGTTTGTGGCTTTCTACACCTGTTTTCATGCTGAGTTCCATGCTGTTGATTCCTGTTTGGTGTATGTGTTTGATATCTTTGCTGTTCTGAAGCAACTGTGCTGTTGTAGGTGTTGTACCTTCTCTTGTCACTCTTTTCATCCCTTGAATCTCAAGACTTGTTTAAGTCTTGGATTCCTCTCCCTTTAGAGCTACCTAGTCCAACTTAATTTTTGATTAAGCTTGGAGTAGGATTAGCATTAGGTTAGGTAGTCGTCTCTCCTAAACCTAACTAACCATAGGACATCCATGCATGATAACATTAGGACTCTTAGTTCCCCTTTAGAGTTTCCTTTGTGTCGTCTCTCTTCTCATCTCAAAACTTCGTCAAGACACGTAATAAGAGTTAACATGTATTGCGCTCGAGCCTTCCATGTGGGAAGTGGGGAGTGAGGGGCTTCCTCTCATTCTTTTAGGATACCTAGTGTACGTCCTGTTGGGGACGATGCGCGAAGTATTCGTTCCTATATTCACGAGTTGGGTTCAATGCAAGTTACGAAACAACTTAAAAGACACTTCTGTCTAAAAAAACACCAAACAAATTCAAATCTTTTTATCTTTCGGGATTGTTGGGTTTCAAACTTCATTTTCAGAAAAGAGCTCGTCGCTCACGTAAAAAACACTTACCCATCCGTGGTCGTACCCACGAACTACGTCAGCTCTGATTCCTCTTTCTCGTCTGATTGAGGATACGTAGGCACAAGACAGCGATTGTCTTGGCGAGCAACCTTCCCCCACAGTTCCCGTCCGAACTACGTTGACTCTGACTTTCCCATTGCACTGAGGGAGTACGTAGGCCTAGGACAACGATACCGTCCTATCGAGTCACTTCTTTTTCTTTTCTTCTTCGTTTCTCCGTTCTTTCCGTTCTCGTTTCTTCGCCGATCCAGTAGCAGTGGAGTTCCAGACGACGACACCCTTTGATGCAGACAACAAGCGTGGATCCCATCGAGTACGATGGACGTGTTGGGTGCTAACACCTTCCCTTCGCGTAACCGACTCCCGTACCCGTTCTCTTGGTCGCAAGACCATGCTCTTTCCGTTCCTCCAGGTTTATGCAGTGTTTCCTTTCCCTCTCTTGGGATAAATACACATTGCTGGCGACTCTGTTTCGGTGCCACTCTCGCGTTTGTACTTGGATGAAAATCCCGGGAGCGACAGCTGGCGACTCTGCTGGGGAAGAATGGTTGACCTACTGCTGGTCCTTCCCCTTTAGCGAGTCAATCCTAGCGCTTGTCTGTTTATTTTCTCTGGGTGTTCGTTTTTATGGTGCTTTGCTTTGTTGTATATTACTGTATTTACTGTCTTATTTGCTTTACTGTATTTACAGCTTTTTATTGCATCGCATTGCATTCTATTACTGTCATACTAGATATATTGCGCTGTGCTGGCTGTTTTTCTGTTTGGCGGGTTGGGATGTTCTGAGAGATGAGCTCAATACCCAGGCTCGAGTATACACCTAGGTTTTAGCGTGGGCAGGCGTGACGCTCCCGTGGTGTTGGCCACGTGCGGGTGATCACGATCCCTACAATCAGATGAGGTTCTATCCGGAGCTTTCTGCTACTGTATGTTGATACAGGCCAGTAGTTATTCTCTGGAGGAATCGTCAACTCTGATGACCATTCCCAAGGACTCAGTTGCGGCACTCCTCCCAGGATGTGACAGTGGCAGCCCACTTTCTGTGGCAAACCCATTGCACACTCTCGATCCGAGGACCTAATGCTGGGAACTTACCATAGGATCCTTCTTTTTGAAAGAGAATCAGCAGACGACCTCTTTGATTGGCGGTAGCATTGTATCCTTCGGGCTGAATGTGCTATTGCTTCTCAAACCTCTGAAGCTGAGGATCTTTCGTTTTTGGAGAATCAGTTGAGGCCTCCTCGATTGATGATGATGCCAAACCAGAAATGGTGAATGTATCATCATTTCTCGATCTGAGAGCCCGGGATACTGAACATCCTAGTACCCACATGTGAGATGGGCGGGGTGTTTACAGGTTTGCAGGTAACCGTGACCTTCAACCGACCTGGATTTCTGTTATTATCACCATGGTTGTTGTTGTTCTGAGTTTGGTACAGAGCCTTGATTTGTTCAGTCAGCACAGTGCAGCCAGTTTTTGTGGATACCTTGATCCCGTGCTCTGCATTGCATTCCATTTTTCTGACATTCATGTTTGTACATTTTCAAGTAGTATCTAGTCTTTGATTCCAATCAGAGGGCGTTCTTAGGGATGGACACTAAGAGGGGTAAGAAGAATATCATCATCTACAAGTTTCCGAAGATCACTCTTGGTCCTTTGAGCAGTTTACAGAGTATAGCTGGTCTGGAAGTTTTGGGAGCCTTTGAAGAGAAGTATGGTTGGATACTGTCCCTGGTTCGGAGTCTCAGTGAATATGAATATAATGGGCTACACACCTTGATGCAGTTTTATGATCCTTCTCTGAGGTGCTTTGTGATGCCAGATTATGTGTTGGTTCCTACCCTGGAGGAATACTCCAACATCTTGTGGATTCCTATCAAATAAGGTGTTCCTTTCTGTGGTTCCCAAGGAGAGTGTGATTTCCAGGCAGTGTCTGAGGCTCTTTATTTGAGCAGATCTACAGTGGAGGCTGATTTTTCTAAGAAAGGAAAATCCCGAGGGTATCATTTGGAGTACTTGGTAAAGAGGGCTTGAGAGGAAGCTAAGGAGAATAGGTGGAGGGCTTTTAATGCAATATTAGCTCAGTGTATATATGGCATTGTGTTATTCCCTAATGAGTCTGACTTCGTCGATGCGGATGCTATTCAGATATTTACAGCTCAGAATCTGGTACCGACTTTGTTAGGTGATCTCCATTACGCTCTATACAACAGGAATAAGAAAAGGCGAGGTGGTGTGGTTTGTTGTTGCGCACCTCTCTTCTACAAGTGGTTTGCCAAACGTTTACCCCAATCTAGTGCTTTTGTGGATTCGAAGACTTCTTTAGAGTGGAGTAAGCGTCTGATGGGCTTAGCTGCTAAAGACATTCTCTGGGTGGATAAGGGTTTGTTGGGGACCGATATTCTACATAGCTGTGGCAGGTATCCTAATGTACCTTTGATCGGAAGAAAGGGAGGTATTAACTACAACCCGTCTTTGGCTATCAGGCAGTTTGCATACGCCCTAAAAGATCCTCCAGCTGGAAAAGATTTGGAAGAATCCTTGTATTTTCATATGACTGATGGTGTAGCTATTGCACAAGAAGCTTCTCAAGCCTGGCTCGGCGGACAGAAGATAGGTAAAACTGTTTTGGGGAAACCCAATAACCAAGCTTTCGTTCCGTATGTTGAATGGGTGAAAAAGAGGGTAGAAGAGTTCTATTTGCCTTTTGATCGGGCGTCTCCCTTGTATCCGGAGAATGTAGAGGAAAGACTTACTATGCCTATTGAAGAGTTCAACAAGCAACAGAAGTTGGTGCGCGAATTGAGAGCAGAGAATTCTGGTATGAGTACTCAGCTGCAAGGAGCTTTGCATGACAATTTAGAGCTGAAGTGGCAGGTCAAAGAGTCGACTGAGCGTCTAAAGAAGACAGAAAATGATCTGGATAGCAGAATTCAGCATTTCAAGAAGATCAGCATGGCAGCAGAGACCTCAAGCAAGACCACCAGGACAACTAAGAAGCTTTTGGCTAAGACTGAAACCGAGCTTGATGTTTATCAGGAGATGTGGAGTGAGGTCCAAGTCGAAAACGAGGTACTAAACAAAGAGCTGCAAAAGGCAAAAGAAAAGGGGAAGCGTTTCTTCAACAAGTGGAAAGAGTCCCAAAAGGAGATTGAAAAGCTCAAATTACAAGTTGGAATCAAGAAGGTGAGACATGAAAGTGGCAACGCTGAAGAAAAGATTGCAACGCTGAACCAAGAGATTGTAAAGAGAAACAGGTTAATCAAAGGGCTAATCTCGCGACCGGCACATCCTGACACTTTGAATCTTTTGGAAGAAGTGGAGGCTAGCCTGTTTGGGGTAGAGTTGTATTTTTTTGTGTATCTGTTTTTTATGTGGTTACCATCAGGATTGTTGATGGAATCACCGTTGGTTATGATTGATTTTGTATGAATTCTTCCATCTTGATAATAGAATGTTTGATTCAGATATTTTTGCCTTGGTAGTTTTTTATTTTTGTGATTGGTTTCCTGTGGTTGGATCCGGTGGTATTTCTGGGTCGGATTTATTTTCCGATATTGCGTCTAATCCCTGGCCAGGTTGCTTGGAATGGAATCAAAGCGGATATACCTTGGAAATTTTCAAATATGTTTGTTGCATTTGCATTTGCATAATCATATTCATTCTTTGCATTGCAGGTTTTCTTGGGTTTCTCTGGTTTTCTTATGCTCTCTCTTTCTTTCAGTCAGGATTGATCAACCAACTCATCATTATTCTACTCGACTCAATCAAAACAGAGTGATGGACAAAGTTCAGGCAGATATGGCCGCTATGCAAGCTCGCATCGACCAGTTCATGGAAATGATGCAGGGTGTGGTGCAAAGTCAGAATGAATTCAGAACTCTGGTTCAGCCATTGGTGGCGCAGGTCGACGAAAATGGTATCTTACACGGTGGTCTTATTAACCGTAATATCCCTCCGGGCGGAGTTGGTGCTGGTGGACAGGGCAGAATTCCTTCAGTGGTTGGAGAAGGAAGTACTATCCGAGCTATCCATGGTCCTCGTTTTGAGGATCAATAGGACGATGTGTTTTCAGTCAGAAGCTTGGACGCTGGTCTTCCTGTGGTCAGTGATGAAAGAATTCGTTTAATTGAGGCTCAATTGAAAGGGGTTGTGAAACAGGATGATTTGGGGATAGATTTGGACGACCTAGGGTTGGTTCCTGATATTGTCATTCCACACAAGATTCAGATTCCTACACTAGAAAAGTACAATGGTTCTACCTGCCCGAGAATTCATGTGAAGGCCTATACCAGGAAGATGGCTGCTCACGCTAAGGATGAAAAGTTAATGATGCACTTTTTCCAAGACAACTTGTCTGGCGCGTCTTTGGAATGGTACATGGGGCTAGAAAGTAGAGATGTTCGTACCTGGAGAGAGCTAGCTGCAGCTTTCATCAAGCATTATCAGTACAACACTGACATGGCTCCCAATAGAACCCAGCTGTTGAGCATGTCCCAGAAGAATGATGAGAGTTTCAAAGAATACGCGCAAAGGTGGCGTGAATTGGCGGCTAGGGTGCAGCCACCAATGCTAGAGAAAGAGATGCTGGATATGTTCATGGACACACTGCCTAAGCACTACTATGAGAAGCTTTTGCCTTGTTCTCTAGGCAAGTTTGCAGATGTGATTGCTATTGGACAGAAGATAGAGGTCGGAATTAAGGCTGGGAAGGTTTCTAGCAGTGATGGATCGTCCTTTGGACATGGAAAGAAGCCGTTTGATAATTATAAGAAGAAAGGAGAGACCAACGCTGTATCATCCTACAAGGGAAAAGGGAAACAGCGCCAGCATAACAATCAACAGGTAGCATCAGTAACCATTCCAGCAACGTTACCTCCACCACAGCAACAAAGGAGTAATGCTAATCAGAATAGGTAGCAGGGTCAGTATCAGAACAGACAGAGGAATGCAGAGAGGCATTTTGATCAACCCCCAATGTCGTATGCACAGTTGTTGCAACATTTGCTGCAGTTGCGTCTAGTTGAGCTTCGTACCCTAGCTCCACCAACAGGGGAACTCCCACGAGGCTACGATGCTAACGCACACTGCGATTTTCATTCTGGTGCTCCTGGGCACACGGTGGAGAAGTGCAGGGCGTTTCAGCATAAGGTGCAGGACCTTGTGGACTCTAAAGCCATCAATTTCTCGAATGACGGACCCAATGTTATTCAAAACCCGATGCCTAATCACAATGGGCCAAGGGTGAATGCTATAATTGAGGACTGTGAAACTTTGAATTTGATCATGGATGTGGAGGAACTGAAGACTCCGTTGGTTGTGGTTAAGAACAGGTTATTGAAGGGTGGCGTCTATCCGGGCTGTGGTGAGGACTGCTCAGATTGTTTGACAAAGGTTAATGGTTGTGATTCGTTGAAGATGGGTATTCAGAATCTGATTGATGAGGGTTGTTTACAGTTTGACAGAGGTAATCAGCATGAAGAGGTTATTAGTGAGAAGGTTGCCACTATCACTATTCCGTTCAAAACAATTACTATTTCTGGTCCAGCAAGGCCACCTCCAGTCATTATCACAAGGGCTGGACCCATTCCGTACGAGAGTTCTAAGGCCATTCCGTGGAATTATGGTGTAGAGGTGTTTGTCAATGGACAAAAGCAGGAATTAAAGAACACTTCACCAGTGAGTTCTAGTTCAGAGGTTAAAGTTGAGACTAATGCTATAACCAGAAGTGGTAGAGTGCTTACTCCTGTTAATGATCAACCCAGTACCTCTAGGCAAGATAGAGGAAAACAGGCGATAGATGGTTCTATTCAGACTCCAGTGATTGTGGAATCTACAGTAAAGCCGGTTGATGATGCTTTTTCTAAAAATGTTGAGGAGTTTATGAGGCTCATCCGAAAAAGTGATTATAAGATCGTGGACCAGTTATACCAGTCCCTGTCCAAGATCTCTATCCTGTCTTTGTTATTGTGTTCTGAAGCTCACAGAAATGCTCTTCTGAAGGTCTTGAATGCAGCCTACGTCCCTCAAGAGATTTCTGTTAACCAGCTGGAAGGGGTTGTAGCACACGTGAATGCGGGTAATGGCTTGGGTTTTACAGATCTTGACTTAACTTCTGCTGGCAGGAATCATAACAACGCCCTGCATATTTCGATTGAGTGTCGTGGCTCGCTGATGTCACATGTTTTGGTTGATACTGGTTCGTCGCTGAATGTATTTCCCAAGAAAGCGTTAATGAAGTTGGATACTCGGGGACTTATTTGTACACCAAGCGACTTGGTGGTGCGAGATTTTGATGGCTCGAAGAGATCTGTTTTTGGCGAGATTGTGCTTCCGATCAAGGTTGGACCGGAAATCTTTAATGCAACGTTTTACATTATGGATATTCAGCCAGCGTACAGCTGTTTATTGGGTCGTCCTTGGATCCATGGGGCAGGTGCTGTAACTTCCACTTTGCATAAAAAGCTGAAGTATATGGTTGATGGTCACGTAGTGACAGTATGCGGAGAAGAAGACATAATGATTAGTCAGTTATCAACCTTCAAATACGTGGAAGTGGATGGTGAAATCCACGAGACGTTGTGCCAGGGATTTGAGAAGGTGAAAGTTTCTGAAGAGGTTGTTCAGTCTGAAGCTATAGTGCAGCCTGTAGTGGTAAATCAACCTGAGGGTTCCATGTCTTCGTTAAGAGACGCCAAAGCTGTGGTTGAAGCTGGCAGCTCACAGAGGTGGGGCCAGGTGGTTGAAGTCCAGAAAAAGAGGGATACTTATGGATTGGGATACAAGCCATCCAGGAGAGATGAGGATCCTCCCAAATTCTATGGCTCAGTCCGTTTCACCAGCGCTGGAGTTTTCTTCGACAGAGTTAATGCTATTGATGAAGAAGGAGACAGTGATTGTGACATGGATAGCTGGATCCGTCCTTGTGTCCCAGGGGAAAGTCTGCACAACTGGTCTTCCGAGAAAGTCATTCAAGTGACAGGCTTCGAGTAATTGCTTTGTTTTCCTATTTTGTTAATCCTACGTTCCGCCCAAGACGTAGTGATTCTGTTTGTAGGGCTTTTAACTGTTGCATGTTTTGCCTTATCATCAATAAAGGACTTTTCACACTCAAATATTTTGATCTCTGTCTTTCTTGTTTTTATTTTTATGCATTAAAAACCCACATCAAAATGGCAATGTGTTTCTTTTGTTGCATCATAATAAAACATACCTCATCAATCATTGCAGGTCTTTTTGTTCAGATGACACCGATCATGACTCAGCTATAGCTCGGTATGACTTTGACAATCCAATCTATCAGGCTGAAGAAGAGACTGACGAAGATTGTGAACTGCCTGAAGAGTTGGCCAGATTGTTGAAGCAAGAGGAGAGGGTCATCCTGCCTCATCATGAGGAAATTGAGATTGTGAACTTGGGAACCGAGGACGCCAGAAAGGAAGTAAGAGTAGGGGCTGCATTGGAAGACAGTGTCAAGGGAAGATTGGTTGAAATGCTCTGTGAGTATGTGGACATCTTCGCCTGGTCTTACCAAGACATGCCCAGGCTTGATACTGATATTGTTGTACACCGGCTACCACTCAAAGAAGGTTGTGTTCTGGTCAAGCAAAAGTTGAGAAGAACTAAACCGAAGATGTCTGTCAAAATCAAGGAAGAGGTTCAGAAACAGTTGGACGCCGGATTTCTTGCCGTAACAAATTATCCTCCATGGGTTGCTAACATCGTGCCTGTACCTAAGAAGGATGGGAAGGTCAGGATGTGCGTTGATTACAGGGATTTGAATAGAGCAAGCCCAAAGGATGATTTCCCGCTCCCTCATATTGACGTGTTAGTTGACAATACTGCTCAGTATTCTGTGTTTTCCTTCATGGATGGCTTCTCTGGGTATAACCAAATCAAGATGGCCCCAGAGGACATGGAGAAAACAACATTCATAACACCGTGGGGAACTTTCTGCTACAAAATGATGCCCTTTGGATTGAAAAATGCAGGGGCAACTTACTAGCGGACGATGGTGACTCTCTTTCATGATATGATTCACAAAGAGATTGAAGTCTATGTTGATGACATGATTGCGAAGTCACAGACGGAAGAAGAACATCTGGTGAATCTTCAGAAGTTATTTGAAAGGTTAAGGAAATTCAGACTGAGGTTGAATCCAAACAAATGCACCTTCGGGGTGAGATCAGGTAAACTGCTGGGGTTTATTGTTAGTGAAAAAGGTATTGAGGTTGATCCTGCAAAGGTAAAAGCCATACAAGAAATGCCTGTGCCAAAAACAGAAAAAGAGGTTCGTGGTTTCTTGGGGAGATTGAATTACATTGCTAGGTTCATCTCGCATCTCACTGCCACGTGTGAACCAATCTTCAAGTTGCTAAGAAAAGATCAAGCGGTCAGGTGGAATGAAAATTGTCAAAAGGCGTTTAAAAAGATTAAAGAATACTTGCAGGAACCTCCGGTCCTTATGCCGCCAGTGCCAGGAAGGCCTTTGATTATGTATCTCACAGTTCTTGAGAATTCAATGGGTTGTGTGCTCGGTCAACAAGACGAGTCAGGTAAAAAAGAGCACGCCATATATTACCTGAGTAAGAAGTTTACTGATTGCGAGTCAAGATACTCGATGTTGGAGAAAACATGTTGTGCACTCGCTTGGGCCGCTAAGCGTTTGAGGCAGTATATGTTAAACCATACAACCTTTTTGATTTCGAAGATGGACCCGATCAAGTATGTGTTTGAGAAGCAAGCACTTTCTGGTAGAATAGCCCGTTGGCAGATGGTTCTAATAGAATACGATATTCAGTATGTTTCCCAGAAAGCCATTAAGGGAAGTGTTTTGTCAGAATATCTCGCTGAACAGCCAATTGAGGATTATCAACCGATGAAGTTTGAATTTCCGGATGAGCACATCATGTATCTGAAGATGAAGGATTGTGAAGAGCCTTTGCCTGATGAAGGACCTGAGATTGGATCTCAATGGAAGATGGTTTTTGATGGGGCTGTTAATTCATATGGCAACAGAATCGGGGCAATCATTACGACTCCACAGGGTTCTCATATACCCTTCACTGCCCGATTAGCGTTCATATGCACCAACAATGAGGCGGAGTATGAAGCATGCATCATGGGGTTAGAAGAAGCAATTGATTTGAGAATCAAGAACCTCGATGTTTATAGTGATTCTGCGTTGGTGGTGAATCAGATTACAGGTGAATGGGAGACTCGTCAAGTAAATCTCGTTCCATATAACAATTATGCCAGAAGATTGTTACCTTTCTTTGACAGAGTAGACTTCCATCACATTCCCCGAATAGAGAATCAGATGGCTGATGCGTTGGCAACGTTGTCATCAATGTATAAAGTGAATCTTTGGAATGAAGCTCCCTCAATCAGAATCATGCGCTTGGATAGACCTGCTTTTGTATTTGCAGTTGAAGGGGTATCAGATGGCAAGCCTTGGTATCATGACATCAAAGTCTTCTTGAAGAGTCAGGAATACCCAGCTGGGGCATCTTCCAAGGATAAAAAGACATTGAGGAGGTTATCAGGAAACTTCTTTTTTAACAAGGATGATGTGTTGTACAAGAGAAACTTTGACATGGTCTTGCTACGTTGTGTTGATGAACACGAGGCAGGCTTGTTAATGGAAGAAGTTCACGAAGGTTCCTTCGGTACTCATGCCAATGGGCATGCTATGGCAAGAAAGTTGTTGAGAGCGGGGTATTATTGGATGACTATGGAGTCTGGCTGTTTTAAATACGCCCGGAAATGTCATAAATGCCAGATTTATGCTGACAAGGTGCACGTACCGCCTACTCCTCTGAATGTTTTGTCGTCACCTTGGCCTTTTGCCATGTGGGGCATTGACATGATTGGAAAGATCGAGCCGACTGCTTCGAATGGACATCGTTTTATCCTGGTGGCTATTGATTATTTCATGAAGTGGGTAGAAGCGGCATCGTATGCCAACGTCACCAGGCAAGTGGTAGCCCGGTTTATTAAGAAGGACATCATCTGCCGGTATGGAGTCCCGGAGAGAATCATTACTGATAATGGTTCAAATCTGAACAACAAGATGATGAAGGAGCTATGCCAGAGCTTTAAGATTGAACATCACAATTCTTCTCCCTATCGTCTGAAGATGAATGGGGCTGTTGAAGCGGCAAATAAGAACATAAAGAAGATTGTGCAGAAGATGGTAGTGACATACAAAGACTGGCATGAGATGTTGCCTTACGCTTTGCATGGATATCGTACTTCGGTACGTACATCAACTGGGACAACTCCTTTCTCATTGGTGTATGGCATGGAAGCAGTCCTGTCATTAGAAGTTGAGATTCCTTCTTTGAGAATTCTGACAGATGTGAAGCTGGATGAAGCTGACTGGGTGCGTTCCCGGCTGAATGAACTAAACCTCATTGAAGAGAAGAGACTGAAAGCCATTGCGCATGGCCGGTTATATCAGAGCAGGATGAAGAAAGCCTTTGATCAGAAGGTGCGTCCTCGGTGTTTTCAAGCTGGTGAATTAGTTCTGAAAAGGATCACTCCTCCTCAAACAGATCACAGGGGCAAGTGGACTCCGAATTACGAAGGGCCATATGTAGTAAGACAGGTTTTCTCTGGTGGAGCCTTATTACTCTCAACTATGGATGGCGAAGATTTTACGGCCCCTGTGAACGCGGATGTAGTCAAAAAATACTTTGCATAAAAGAGACCCGCTGAACATAAAAAGAAGGTTCAGGCAAAAATGGGCCATCCTGGCGAACCATAAAAAGAAAAGGTTCGGGCAAAAATTAGGGATAAAAGGAAAAAGAAATAAACCCGCAAGGTTGGAAAACCTGAAAAGGCAACTTTGGCAAAAATGGGTATCCCGGTGGATTGAAAACCCGAAAAGGGCGATCCAGGCAAAAGTTAGGGATTTTAAAGCAAAGACTACGATCCGCGTTCGATTTGTGATCACCGTTCACATTTGGAAAATTCGGAGGAAAAGAATCAGTCCAGTTAGTCGTCTTCGAAGGCCAAAGTACCTGCGGATGAACAAGTCATGTGGGTTATAGCTGAGTCGAGTAATGGTGGATGTCTGTTCCCCACATTGCCGACATTTGTATTTTCTTTTGCTTTTTGCGCAATTACCTCTTTTCAGGAATTGCTCCCAGATGTAAATGCCTATTTACAGGCCAATTCATTCAATAAAGTTTGCATTTCAGTTAAAGAGCTTTTGTTTTCTGTTTTACCTGTTTTTTTTGTGAAAATGTCCGATATTTTTGATAAAAACATTACATGCTAAAACGTTGAGCTTTATGACACAAGTTGGAAAACAGTGGCAATTGCTTAGGCGACAGTCACTATGTTGATAATCAATGTAATCATTTTTGCGCATAAACCTTTCTGTTGGTTTTGCAGGATGACAGATGTACTCCCCCAGTAGAGTTGCTCTCTCCTTTTTTTGAAGTCTGGTCGTCCTCAGCAGCTTGCTGTTTTCCCCAGTAGAGTAGAGCTCTCCCCAACTTAGAAGTCTGATCGTCCTCAGCAGTTTATTACTCTTCCACATCAAATTATCGAGGGTCATCTTCCTCAACCAGAGTATAAAGAAATAATTCCCTAAGCAGAGTCGTTAAGGATCATCCTCCTTAGCAGGATATAAGAGGTTTTTCCCCGGCCAGAGTTGTGATTTGGCTCATCTTTCTTCAGTAAGTGATGTCTCCCCACGGAGCATGGGGCAGTTGTTTTTCCCCATCTAGTCAAGAAGCATGTGTTATCTGTAACACCCCTTCTATACCCCGTACAAAAATCGGAATAAACTAATCTTATAAATAAAACATCAGAGCAAAGAATAATTTATCATGATATAGCCAGAGATGCCACACCAACGTGAACTAAAACAACCTGCTCATATAGATATATAACAACCTGATAGTCATATAAACATAGGAACTCAGTTCCAAAATATCATCGTTCAGTTACAGAATTAAAGCGGAACATCCATAACTGATGTCATCACAAAAGATAAGTATGTCATATACATGCTCATACAAAGCCACTATATACAAGCCAAAAGAAACATCTACACTCGAACCCCGACTACCCGTGTTACATATCAGAGCCGACGGAACGACAAAAAGACGAAGACACTAATCTTCGCAAAAGACCTCCAGCGTCTAATCTGCAATGCCATTACAGCATTAAACCACAGCAGAAGGGTGAGAAACAGGATTATAATATAATTGCATATCATTATAAAACACTTAGCAAAATATGCACAATTATTCTCACCACACAAATATGATACTTGTAAACAACACAAGACATATTAAACCCATTTCACACATCAATCACATAAGCATATACATTAACACAATGCATAACAAATCCTTCTCAAAATTCAACTCATAAACATTCATGTAATGAATTATGCAAATGCACAGAGACCGACACAACGACTCTATGCATGCGGTGCCATTAGTCCCCTAGGAACTCTTGGAATCATCGCTCGTTACTTAGGGTAACTCCCCGTCGGGCATACGATGTTCCCCGTCGCTACCACTTATCAACAAGCATACGATGTTATGGATCGTTTTTAGTCCTTTATAATAGGCACACGATCAATACAACAATTGCTTACACCCATAAGGGATCTACAATTCAACATGCATTGTTTACACCCATGAAGGGATCTACAATGTCTACATGCATTGTTTACACCCACAAAGGGATCTACAATGTCTACATGCATTGTTTACACCCACGAAGGGATCTACAATGTCTACATGCATTGTTTACACCCACGAAGGGATCTACAATGTCTACATGCATTGTTTACACCCACGAAGGGATCTACAATGTCTACATGCATTGTTTACACCCACGAAGGGATCTACAATGTCTACAACCTGATGCATATCATATAATGACCCATGGCAATCAAGGCTCATACATTAAATCATGCATTTCAAGTACATATAATACAATGCACATAATTGCCAAACGGCCACAAACCTTCACCACAACATCATATACCCATCAAACATCCCTCACACAAGTCATACGTTACATATCATATCCTATCGCACAACATAGAAAATAACTCAAAAATTCCATTTTACGGTTTCTCGGAAAAGTCAGCTAAAAGTTGGCCAAAAATAATATTTTCTATCATCATCAAAAATTACTCATCGACAGCTTCGATTCGGTATAAAGAACTCTTAAATACGATAAACGATTAACAAGATATGAATATTTCAAAATAACGCAAAAACATAAACCGGACGCCCGTCACTACGAAACGGTTCGTAAAAACTGTACCGATTGGACTAGGTTCAGACCTCAAAACTATTTTTCCTAGAAAGAACATCTCGTTAGCTTTCCAACGCTTCGAACGGGGGTTAAAACCGACTTACGGTTCAAGAGATATGAATTTCCGAAGTTTCCCCGACAAACCCGAATTTTCTGGTTCACCACAATATGTATCGATACATAGGCTTATGTATCGATACAAAAAGGCCACATGTATCGATATATAGAACGCATGTGTCGACGCATGCTGTAGTGAAAATTCTGTTTTCTCAAATTTCTACAGTATGTATCGATTCATAGGGGTTATGTATCGATACATAAACCATTTCGTATCGATACATAGCTGTTATGTATCGATTCATAACTCTGTTTTTCTCAAAAACCGGATTTCTCAAATTACACCCTTGCTGCCATTTTTTCGAAATGCTCGGAAACTCGACTAAATCGAACATTTTCACCGAAACAAACATATACACTCAACCACCAAATACATAAGAACAATTTAGAACACATAAACGAAATTTCTACGACGTTCGATTTTTCGATTAAATTTCAACCTTTCAAAAACCAGAATTTTTAAACATCACCAAATCGAATAAAAAGCACGCTATACGACGACCTAACCTTGCTCGATACAACTACGTAATTTATTTCGAATTCTAACCGTGAAAACATCGGTTTTTATCGATTTCCTACAATTCGACCTAAACGGACAAAACAACGGAAACATAACGAAAACTAACCAAAACATAACCAAACTTCATGAAACTTTAAATAGCAGCTCACATACATATAACCAACCAACACATGTATTTATACGACTTTTCGACCGTAAAAACATCGGTTTCTATCGATTTTGTCAAAAATAGCAACCTAACCACATAATTCTCTACACATTCAAACAATTCAAAAACAAACATATATAATCATACTCAATCAATATAATAACCGAGTTTCACACCCTTACCCGATTAAATCGATTCCTAGAAGTGATTTTCTTGAGTTTCCAAGCTTTTCCTCTTTTTCTCTCTTTTTCTCCTTTCTCTTCTTTTCTTTCTTCCCTTTCTCTCTATTTTTCTGTTTTTCTTTCTTTTTTTCTCTTTCTTACTACTTTTTTTTCTATTTATAAAAAATCAAAATATCTAACCACCCAAAAAGACCAAAATACCCCTACACTCAAATTTCTCGCAAACGTTCCCAAAACGCGACAAAATATCACAACATTGAAAAATAACATATTTCCAAATAAAAGTCAGAAATAAAATAATATAATAATAGAATAATAATAAAATAATAAAAAACGACTCAATTAAATAAAAATACTAAAACTTGGGCGTTACAACTCTCCCCCACTTAGAAATTTTCGTCCTCGAAAATATACCGAGACGAACAACTCCGGACACGACTCTCGCATCCGACTAACAAACCAACATGTCAACAAAAGGCACACCACAAATAACACAACAACAACGACAAGATGCAAAGCCCATACAATGCACTTGACGACCAACTCACAACTCAAGGAAAACCACGATACCAACACACAGGTTCACTCTAGAACCGAAACACAATCAAGATCGTTACCATCACCACAGGTAACACTCCCCTAATTCCCCATCATAGGAATTAGCTACACACACTCGAACCATCACCATGGAAACGAGGCAACAACACAAACAAGAACACAAGTTCCACGACACAACATCGATTCCACAACCTCTACAAAACCAGAATACCAACATCCTTGTCACACAACCTTATTACAACAATGCTACGATTCCCAATCGAACATACAATCAAAACATCCATTTACATAGTAGCCCATGAATAATATTTAAACCTTTCACCTAACACTTCCATTCTGAAACGTCCAATGGTCTCATCATTCCTACATGTTTCCAATGTTCCACCTATGAACTCTTACAAGTCACACATGTAAATACAAAATGTGCCACCTCACGCTTCCGCTGAGCACACTGATTACTCGCAACCATCAAAACTATCAATTTCACGTCCAAAGTCTAACTCTTTCTCATATTCGCCAAAAATCACTGTTCACTTTAATATTACCAACCTCACACTCTCCTGTGTTATCTCATACACCATACACCAGTCTCGGAATTGCTTAAATAATTCTAACTCCCTGACCATCAAAATAGACATGCATAGAAACTTCCAACTTAACTTTTCAGGCACAACAACAACTTTTTCCCGAAGGATAATCCAAGCTAAATTCATAACTCATCACGAACTCTAACCATCCTTGTTGTCTCATACTCTATTCCTTTAGACCAAACAAGTACTCAATATCCTTGCGATTACCAAACACTTCGAACCTAGAACCATAAAGATAATACCTCCAAATATTCCAACACAATACCACCGCAACTAATTCCAAATCCATAATAATACAGATCCTTTTATAAATCCTCAATTGTCGTAAAGCATAAGCCACGACTTTACCCTCTTGCATTAACACGTTGACTAAACTCATCAAAGACACATCACAATACCCCACAACCGGTTTATTAGGATCACACAAAATCAAAGCTGAAACCGTAGACAACTTCTACTCCAGCTCACCAAAACTTACTCACAACGAACATCCAAACAAACGACTCACCCTTTGTAAGTCAACTGAGATACCAGAAGTACGAACTTAACAAAGTCTTCCATAACCTGTAATAACAACCAACTGAGTCCAAAAGTTTCTAATCTCCTTAACTAACTTCGGAGCCTCTCATGTAGAACTACATCTACTTCCGATGGATCCATTATCCATACTCTCATCTGAAATAACATTTCCAAGAAACTAACCCTTTTCAACCAAAATTCCCACTCGAATAACTTAGCATAGAACTTCGTCTCTTTTCAACACTTGTAATTCAAATCTCAAACACTTTACTCATTCTTCCTCTGAGTTTATAACAAATCCAAATATCCTCAATCGAAACCACTACGAACTTATCCAATTAAATATGGAAGATACGATTCCTCCACTCCATAAACATTAGAGACGCGTTACTAACACCAAATACCATCACTGTACGTTGCAATTCCCAAATAAAATCCAAAAGATATAAATCCTTAAAGCTTTTGCAAAACTTTTCACTGGGTAACTGGTTACTCACATACAAGCTTAACCGAGTAAATAACAACCTATTCCGAGGATAACAAACCTAACCAGTCACATTAAATCGATCAAAGCCTCAACTCACACAATTCACCACTCTTATCAAACATTCCAAACAATTGTAATTCACTCAAACTCAATCAAACCATTCTAGTCATCTGTTCATGAAATTGGACACTTATTCTCAATCATTACCTTATTCAACTGTTAGTAATCCATACCCAATTTCTTCTCCTGACCGTCCAATTCCGCAATTCCAACATGTATCAACAACCAACCAAAAAGAATTCTCAAACACAATGTTACATCCACCCACAAGGGTTTCCTCACAATTTCCATTAATGCCTTAAAACTCCAAAGACTCCTAACCCACCAGAACTCTAAGTTTGCTGTCCATAGTCTCAATACCATTATACTTGTTATTCCATTCCATCATCCTTCCTTTTGTTACCAATAATACTGGAGCTCTTTAAGACAACACCTTAATGTTCCATCCAAAAACACATCTGAAAACTATGCCCAACTGACGGCCCATCACTGCGACTTCCTGCCAATTCCCAGAACACTACCATCACAGACAAAACAAACATCTTATTCCCATCTACTAAGAGTTTCCTACTTACTTAGCATATATAAACCTCAAATATTCACCTTCGTCCAATTAAGTTCAATCTCTACTCTCTGTGAAGCAGTCCTTAAATAAAACCCAATCATTCTCTCTCAACGACTTCCCAACTGGACTAACATACCAAAACTTCTAATCCATTTCATCTTCCGATATTAGCATCTTCATCGACTCATCAAAACAATCTGTAATCATCTCCTTAAATTCCAAACAACTCATTTCACACACTATCAAAGCCGGAAAGACCCGCCTATTCCATCCAACATAATTTCCGTCTGCTATCAACAAGAGATTAAGGGTGATCAGTTCCTCAATTTGCCAATAGACAGTCGACAATCATGATGGGGCATAATCCATCTTTACCAAACTATAATAGCATTCCTTACATCTCATGCACAAAACTAACTAAGGCACCAATCCTTAGCCGACATAAACCTTACCTCCGCATTCCCTCCGGAATCGGGAACAACACTGTCCAAAGAGCACTTACAATCTTGCAATTCACAACACACTGAGCCAACGCTCCACACCTGAAGCAACTTGGAGAAGTACCAGCTTCTCCCCCACTTATCTCAATCTAAATCCTGCAGACAAAGGACTAGAAAAACCAGAAAGTACTGACAGTGTTTCCCACACATATCACGTACTACGGAACAAACAACATCGACAGTATTCAACTGTCATGCCAACAGACTCAACAACTTGGCCGGACGGACCGACCTGCTCTGATACCACTTAATGTAACACCCCTTCTATACCCCGTACAAAAATCGGAATAAACTAATCTTATAAATAAAACATCAGAGCAAAGAATAATTTATCATGATATAGCCAGAGATGCCACACCAACGTGAACTAAAACAACCTGCTCATATAGATATATAACAACCTGATAGTCATATAAACATAGGAACTCAGTTCCAAAATATCATCGTTCAGTTACAGAATTAAAGCGGAACATCCATAACTGATGTCATCACAAAAGATAAGTATGTCATATACGTGCTCATACAAAGCCACTATATACAAGCCAAAAGAAACATCTACACTCTAACCCCGACTACCCGTGTTACATATCAGAGCCGACGGAACGACAAAAAGACGAAGACACTAATCTTCGCAAAAGACCTCCAGCGTCTAATCTGCAATGCCATTACAGCATTAAACCACAGCAGAAGGGTGAGAAACAGGATTATAATATAATTGCATATCATTATAAAACACTTAGCAAAATATGCACAATTATTCTCACCACACAAATATGATACTTGTAAACAACACAAGACATATTAAACCCATTTCACACATCAATCACATAAGCATATACATTAACACAATGCATAACAAATCCTTCTCAAAATTCAACTCATAAACATTCATGTAATGAATTATGCAAATGCACAGAGACCGACACAACGACTCTATGCATGCGGTACCATTAGTCCCCTAGGAACTCTTGGAATCATCGCTCGTTACTTAGGGTAACTCCCCGTCGGGCATACGATGTTCCCCGTCGCTACCACTTATCAACAAGCATACGATGTTATGGATCGTTTTTAGTCCTTTATAATAGGCACACGATCAATACAACAATTGCTTACACCCATAAGGGATCTACAATTCAACATGCATTGTTTACACCCATGAAGGGATCTACAATGTCTACATGCATTGTTTACACCCACAAAGGGATCTACAATGTCTACATGCATTGTTTACACCCACGAAGGGATCTACAATGTCTACATGCATTGTTTACACCCACAAAGGGATCTACAATGTCTACATGCATTGTTTACACCCACGAAGGGATCTACAATGTCTACATGCATTGTTTACACCCACGAAGGGATCTACAATGTCTGCAACCTGATGCATATCATATAATGACCCATGGCAATCAAGGCTCATACATTAAATCATGCATTTCAAGTACATATAATACAATGCACATAATTGCCAAACGGCCACAAACCTTCACCACAACATCATATACCCATCAAACATCCCTCACACAAGTCATACGTTACATATCATATCCTATCGCACAACATAGAAAATAACTCAAAAATTCCATTTTACGGTTTCTCAGAAAAGTCAGCTAAAAGTCGGCCAAAAATAATATTTTCTATCATCATCAAAAAGTACTCATCGACAGCTTCGATTCGGTATAAAGAACTCTTAAATACGATAAACGGTTAACAAGATATGAATATTTCAAAATAACGCAAAAACATAAACCGGACGCCCGTCACTACGAAACGGTTCGTAAAAACTGTACCGATTGGACTAGGTTCAGACCTCAAAACTATTTTTCCTAGAAAGAACATCTCGTTAGCTTTCCAACGCTTCGAACGGGGGTTAAAACCGACTTACGGTTCAAGAGATATGAATTTCCGAAGTTTCCCCGACAAACCCGAATTTTCTGGTTCAGCACAATATGTATCGATACATAGGCTTATGTATCGATACAAAAAGGCCACATGTATCGATACATAGAACGCATGTGTCGACGCATGCTGTAGTGAAAATTCTGTTTTCTCAAATTTCTACAGTATGTATCGATTCATAGGGGTTATGTATCGATACATAAACCATTTCGTATCGATACATAGCTGTTATGTATCGATTCATAACTCTGTTTTTCTCAAAAACCGGATTTCTCAAATTACACCCTTGCTGCCATTTTTTCGAAATGCTCGGAAACTCGACTAAATCGAACATTTTCACCGAAACAAACATATACACTCAACCACCAAATACATAAGAACAATTTAGAACACATAAACGAAATTTCTACGACGTTCGATTTTTCGATTAAATTTCAACCTTTCAAAAACCAGAATTTTCAAACATCACCAAATCGAATAAAAAGCACGCTATACGACGACCTAACCTTGCTCGATACAACTACGTAATTTATTTCGAATTCTAACCGTGAAAACATCGGTTTTTATCGATTTCCTACAATTCGACCTAAACGGACAAAACAACGGAAACATAACGAAAACTAACCAAAACATAACCAAACTTCATGAAACTTTAAATAGCAGCTCACATACATATAACCAACCAACACATGTATTTATACGACTTTTCGACCGTAAAAACATCGGTTTCTATCGATTTTGTCAAAAATAGCAACCTAACCACATAATTCTCTACACATTCAAACAATTCAAAAACAAACATATATAATCATACTCAATCAATATAATAACCGAGTTTCACACCCTTACCCGATTAAATCGATTCCTAGAAGTGATTTTCTTGAGTTTCCAAGCTTTTCCTCTTTTTCTCTCTTTTTCTCCTTTCTCTTCTTTTCTTTCTTCCCTTTCTCTCTATTTTTCTGTTTTTCTTTCTTTTTTCTCTTTCTTACTACTTTTTTTTCTATTTATAAAAAATCAAAATATCTAACCACCCAAAAAGACCAAAATACCCCTACACTCAAATTTCTCGCAAACGTTCCCAAAACGCGACAAAATATCACAACATTGAAAAATAACATATTTCCAAATAAAAGTCAGAAATAAAATAATATAATAATAGAATAATAATAAAATAATAAAAAACGACTCAATTAAATAAAAATACTAAAACTGGGGCGTTACATTATCCCCTAGCAGGGTGGATGTTGACAATTACTTTCTCTCCCAAGCGGAGTCGTTGAGGATCGTCTTCCTCAGCAAAGTACAGAGGATTGTATATCCAACCGAAGTCGTGTTTGGATTATTATTCCCCAGCAAGTACTCAGAAGATGATTGCTTTAAAGTGAGTGTTGCCGTACCTCCCGCAGGAAGTTTGTGGACGAAGATGTTTTTATCCCCACAGGGTCCTGGTGTCTACTTTCCTCAGTTGGTCAGAAAGTATAGTCTCGGCGACGATGGTTTGATCTAATACCCAGCAGGGTGAGGGTAAAGTTACTTCCCTAGTAGCAGATTAAGCTCATTTCCCCAAGCAGAGTCTGGTGGTGAGTGGTATCCCCAGCAGGTCTTAAGGCCAATCGTTTTTGGCAGACGCCGAAGCCAAGTTCTGAAATTGTTGGTCGTCCCCAGCGGTGGAATTTCCATCTTCGGTATTCATCTCCCTCCCCAGCTGAGTGGGTATTTTCTCGGAGTTTCGTCCATTTTTGGCAGAAGTGTGAATTTTGATATTCCCTAGCAGAGCGGGTATTTTTTATCGGAGTTTCGTCCATCTCCGGCAGAATTGGTGATTGTGATCTTCCCTAGCAGGGAGAAGTTTTCCTCAACAAGTTTTCCTTTGTTTCAGTGGCAATTTAATTTGCCATCCCCAACGGAGTTGCTTCTGGTCTTCAGCATTTATTTTGCTGGGACGTCTATTTTGCATTGCATAGGCATTTGTTTTGCATGGCATCCTCCCAAACGCGTAGCATTTCCACTTCGTGTGGAGCATTACGGCAAAATTCAAACATATGCATCCGAAGCATAAGCCAGGTTTGGGGGTTTTTCCTTCGTCGGGAAAGCCGGATTTCAGGAAGATATCTTTTGACTCTACTCCACAAGTGGTGGTTTTAGTCATTCAAAGCAATATTTGACAGTTCCCCGGTAGAGTGTTTTGCCAAGATTGTTTATCCTTGATTTCATGTTTACCCCTTCATCCAGGTGGTCCTTTGGTTTATCCCCGCAAGGTTTGTACCTTCATGCACTCGTCTGTGTTCCCTTCAGCACCCGTTCGTGTTTGAACTTTTGATTTCAATACCCGTCCGTATTGACCTTTTGATGACACTCGTCCGTGTTGCCTTCCATCCACCAGGGAGATTAATTCCCGATAAAGTTGCTTTACAACCTTTTACACCCGTCTGTGTACCTTTTCAGTACCCGTCTGTATTGAATCCTTTTTACACCCGTCCGTGTACCTTTTCAATACCCGTCCGTATTGAAACCTTTTTACATCCGTCCGTGTACCTTTTCGATACCCGTCCGTATTGAAACCTTTATACACCCGTCCGTGTACCTTTTCAGTACTCGTCCGTATTGAAACCTTTTTACATCCGTCCGTGTACCTTTTCGATACCCGTCCGTATTGAAACCTTTTTACACCCGTCCGTGTACCTTTTCAATACCCGTCCGTATTGAAACCTTTTTACACCCGTCCGTGTACCTTTTCAGTACCCGTCCGTATTGAATCCTTTTTAATACCCGTCTGTATTGAAACCTTTTCACACCTGTCCGTGTACCTTTTCAGTACCCGTCCATATTGAATCCTTTTACATCTCCGTGTACCTTTTCAGTACCCGTCTGTATTGAATCCTTCTTTACACCCGTCCGTGTACCTTTTCAGTACCCGTCTGCATTGAACCTTCGACACCCGTCCGTGTTGCATTTCAATCCCCAGAGAGGTCGCCTTGAAACTCTTTTTACACCCGTCGTGTACCTTTTGATACCCGTCCGTATCGGTCTTTGACACCCGTCTGTGTTTATCCCCAGCATAGATGACACTCGTTTGTGTTTAGTTCACGACTTTTCAATACATTGTTTGTATTGATTTCCGACACTCGTCTGTGTTGTGACAGTGCAGCATTTAGTGCTTGTTCCCCAGCGGAGTCATCTCTCCTTTGAGGATTGCAAATTTTAGGTTTCTTTTGGTATTCAATCTCCATGTACCTTGAATGTCTGAAAGCCGTTGCTATCAGCCTTTCAGGTCCAAGTTGATTGAATAGGGGCAGCTGTAACACCCCAAAATTTGCCCTAGTGTTGCTGACCTTTATGGCTTATGGTTCTTTGCATTTTTTGCATTATCATTTCTGCATTTTGCATATTTTTTTTTTGGCATGGGATCAAGGTATTCTCCGGCAGCTCATGGCGTCACCAGTGCCAGTATCATTTCCAACAATGTTCAGAGCCAAGCAGATGGTTTTCAAGGTCTTTTGGAGCTTTTATTTTGCTCATTCGGGCATTTTGATAATCAGAAGCCTCAACAGTCATTTTCTGAGCAAGCGATCCGGCATCAGGCATTATTAATTCAGCAGGATATTCCGAGGTGTCAGCAGGAATTTGTGGTCTTTTCCGGTGTTACTCAGTGGAAACATCAAATTTTGAGTTTCAGAGGTTTAACGGGTTCAGAACAACTGTCAAAAGTTACTTTTCCAAGTTTCCCTCCAAAAGGCGCCAAAATTCAGAATTTGCACTATGTAACCGGTTACAGCGTATCTGATAACCGGTTACCCTTTGGTTTTTCTGCGCATTTTCTCAGTTTTTGAGCTGAGTAACCGGTTAGCAGATATGCTGTAACCGGTTACTCTGGGCAAAATTTGAAAAAAATTCAGATTGCATCATTGGTGATCATGTGCTTGGCATGTGCACGTGGGGGAAGGATCTAGAATTGATATTTTCATCATTTTCCACCCAAAATTCAAATTCCTCCCAACATTTTCCACTCTAATTCCTCATTTCCTTTCCTAATCCACTTTTCACCCCAATTTCCACCCACTAAACCTCACTCCAAACCACATTTGATTTCCTAACCTAGCTTCTATTTAAATCAATTCATTCCAAACCTCACACAACTTGGATCCATTTTCTGAATTTTCTACACATCTCTCTCCAATTCTCTCAAACTTTTTTTTCTCTCATTTTCCAAAACCCTCACTCAAAGTTTCACCATCAAAGTTCATCAAATTTCACCTTGGAATTTGTTGATCTTGAAACTAAACCACCATCCATTCATCAATTCTTGAAAGAATCTTGGATTTGCTACTGTTTTGGAGTGTGGAATCACTTTTGGAGCAGCTTTTGATTATTTGGAGTGTTCTAGTTTGGATCTTGATTGTTCTTGCTTGGATCTTGAAATTCATCACATAGATCTTTGGTTTTCTTGCTTGGATTCACCAATTTTCGTGCTCAACAATCACCAAGGCAAATCTCAGCCTTGTAGGTTGGTTTTCCTTAGATCTATGCTTGATTTAGCTTAATTTCAACTTATGCAATGTAGATCTTTGGTTTGTGATGTGATTTGATCCATTTGCTTGATTTGATTTGTGATCTTGTTGTTTGATTGATGAAATTGATGTTTGATTACTGATATTTCATGTAATTTTCGTGCATTGTTGATTACATGATCATTGGATATAATTGCATGAGTGATAAGCTGCTGAAAAGTGATTCTGAACACTTATTTTTGAATTCTGCTGTTGTGTAACCGGTTACAGCATATCTGCTAACCGATTACACTGTGTTTTATTTTAGCGTGTTTGTGCATTTTTGAACTGTGTAACCGGTTACCACTGAAGCAGAATGATATTTTTGTGCATTTTCTTGCTTGTTTGACTTCTATAACATGTTTAAACTTCATGGATTAATGCATTGATGATTGGTGGATTGTTCTTGAGCTATTTCAACACACACCACTGTATGAACATGATTTTTTGACATGCGTTCTTTTGTTTTTTCATTGAACGTTAATGCTTGCGTTGTTGATTAATTGTTGTTATGATCATGTAATGCATACACTTTGAGCTTGTTGATTGTTAATTGATGATGATTGTTGGATAATTATGTGCATGTTCATTTGCTTTCAATTTCATGAGGTACATACTTGATTAAACTTGATCATATGCTTAGTATTATGCATTCTTTCATAATGTGATGCATTCTTCCACAATGCTTTCAAATCTCTTTCGTGTGAGTTCTAATGTGTTTGTGGTCATGATCAATTGTTTGATACGCATGATGTTTGATGCATGATCGTTTTGCCATGTTGAATCAAGTCGTGATGCATGCTGCCCTGCCTTTTCCATGGCTGTTTATGTACATACATGCTGTCATATGTGCTGCCTTGTATACACATGCTGTTTGTGGCTTTCTACACCTGTTTTCATGCTGAGTTCCATGCTGTTGATTCCTGTTTGGTGTATGTGTTTGATATCTTTGCTGTTCTGAAGCAACTGTGCTGTTGTAGGTGTTGTACCTTCTCTTGTCACTCTTTTCATCCCTTGAATCTCAAGACTTGTTTAAGTCTTGGATTCCTCTCCCTTTAGAGCTACCTAGTCCAACTTAATTTTTGATTAAGCTTGGAGTAGGATTAGCATTAGGTTAGGTAGTCGTCTCTCCTAAACCTCACTAACCATAGGACATCCATGCATGATAACATTAGGACTCTTAGTTCCCCTTTAGAGTTTCCTTTGTGTCGTCTCTCTTCTCATCTCAAAACTTCGTCAAGACACGTAATAAGAGTTAACATGTATTGCGCTCGAGCCTTCCATGTGGGAAGTGGGGAGTGAGGGGCTTCCTCTCATTCTTTTAGGATACCTAGTGTACGTCCTATTGGGGACGATGCGCGAAGTATTCGTTCCTATATTCACGAGTTGGGTTCAATGCAAGTTACGAAACAACTTAAAAGACACTTCTGTCTAAAAAAACACCAAACAAATTCAAATCTTTTTATCCTTCGCGATTGTTGGGTTTCAAACTTCATTTTCAGAAAAGAGCTCGTCGCTCACGTAAAAAACACTTACCCATCCGTGGTCGTACCCACGAACTACGTCAGCTATAATTCCTCTTTCTCGTCTGATTGAGGATACGTAGGCACAAGACAGCGATTGTCTTGGCGAGCAACCTTCCCCCATAGTTCCCGTCCGAACTACGTTGACTCTGACTTTCCCATTGCACTGAGGGAGTACGTAGGCCTAGGACAACGATACCGTCCTATCGAGTCACTTCTTTTTCTTTTCTTCTTCCTTTCTCCGTTCTTTCCATTCTCGTTTCTTCGCCGGTCCAGTATCAGTGGAGTTCCAGACGACGACACCCTTTGATGCAGACAACAAGCGTGGATCCCATCGAGTACGATGGACGTGTTGGGTGCTAACACCTTCCCTTCGCGTAACCGACTCTCGTACCCGTTCTCTTGGTCGCAAGACCATGCTCTTTCCGTTCCTCCAGGTTTATGCAGTGTTTCCTTTCCCTCTCTTGGGATAAATACACATTGCTGGCGACTCTGTTTCAGTGCCACTCTCGCGTTTGTACTTGGATGAAAATCCCGGGAGCGACAGGTGGCCACCACAGAAAAGTGGCGCCCACCGTGGGGCCTGTTCTTCTTTCTTAATGTTTAAGGTGAAAACCTTGGACAAATCTTTTTCATGGCGGTGGCCACCACAGAAAAGTGGCGCCCACCGTGGGGCTGGAATGCTTTTAAACCTTTTTTTCTTCACTTATGTGAAAACCACAGATTGGGGCTTCCGCCGGGGAACCCATTTTCTGTCAGGAACTTAGGATTCATAGCTTTAAAGGTCTAGGATATTTAGGACAAATATATATACTGCTTTTCCTAATTGCTATACGTGTTTATTTTTCTGCTAATGGGAATGCGTGTGATGCCGCATGTGGAAAGATTGAGTATACACTTAAGATAAGTGATGGCGACGAGGTCAACCATCAACCTCAGTGAAGGCTGACTAATGTAACCATTCTCTCACCTAGACAATGGGTCGGTTGTGATGCCTGAGAAGCTGAGGAGCCAAACCCTTTCGTAGTGCAGAAACTATCGGGAATAGTTGTTACGCGATACTACCCTCATTTGAGGCTGGTGATTTATTCTCGGTGAATGGCACTTACTCTAAGATTGCTCTACAACTCGCTGGCGATCCGCTTGTTGTTTTGCTTTCCTGGGAGGAGCTGATGATAATGAGTACAGGTACAAAAATCACCCTAGTATAAACCTTTGGGATGGGTAGAGCCTTGACTTCATGACAACTACCCTTTGACCCCATGTTTTTTCTATGTTTTTGTGTGCTGCATTCATGCATTCATTTAAAAACATTAAAACATTCAAAAGATTTTCTCTTCTAGTCTCTCTATTTTTCAAATTAAACTAAGACTGTGATTGCAAATATCAGAGAAAAGGATTACGCTAATGGATTTCGGAGAAAGAGAACCCATAGGTACACCTTCAAGGTTCCAAAACTAGAGGATTTGAGAAGGTTAGCAAGGATGATCACTAACCCTAAGGCTTTCAGAGCCAAGCACGGAGGTTTGCTACCACTGTTAAGAGTCCATGTGATTGAGGGAATCATGGATGCGCTCATTCAATTCTACGATCCGGTTTATCACTGTTTCACATTCCCAGATAACTAGCTAGCACCAACACTGGAGGAGTATTCTCATCTGATTGATTTACATATTACGGATCGAGCTCCATTTTCTGGACTGGAAGAAATTCCAAAGAATCAGACCATTGCAAGAACGATTCATTTGGACGAGTCTGAGGTCAGGACTCACATGACCATCAAGGGTGGCATCCAAGGTTTGCCAGCCCAGTTCTTGACAAAGAAAGCCCTGTATTTTTCCAGTATAGGAAACATAACTTCTTTTGAAAGCATCTTTGTCTTACTCACCTACGGGTTATTTTTGTTTCCCAACATCAATAACTTCGTCGATATTAACTCCATTAAGGATTTTCTCATCGGAAACCCTGTGCAGACTTAGCTCGCAAATGCGTATCATTCTGTACACTTGGGAAATTTGTACAGCGGAGGGGAAATCACATGTTGTGTACCTCTGCTTTACAAATGGTTTATCTCCCACTTGCCCAAGTCTGCTGCTTTTTGGGATTGCAAGAGTGCCTTACGTTGGTCGCAGAAGATCATGTCTCTTACCAACTCTGACATTGATTGGTGTAATAGGATTTATGATGGAATCAGGATCATTGACCGTTGTGGAAAATTCCCCAATGTACCCCTTATAGGAACTAAGGGAGGAATCAATTACCATCTGGTATTGGTTCTTCGTCAATTTGGATACCCGATGAGACACATCCCACGAGGTGATCATCTGGAAGGTCTTTTCATCAAGGAAGGAGAAAGTGACAGAGCACTAAAGACGGAAATAGTGCACGCTTGGAAACACGTTCATAAGAAAGGACGAGAGTCTCTGGGAAAACCGGACTGTGTCTCGGGGGAGCCTTACCTCCACTGGGTACAAACTAGAGCTCTTAAGCTAAAAATGCCTTATCCTCGTTACGGAATTCTTCCGCCAAAGGAGTCTGTCATGTACTTCATAACTGAGACTGAAAGGCTTCAGGTTACTCTCAACAAATTTCAACGGGAGAGAAGATCTTGGAAGAATAGGTACCGCACCCTCGACGTCGAGTGCATCAAAGTACAGCAATTATTGAAAGAGAAAGATGCTCTGATTGAAATTTTGGAGCAACATGTTGTAGAGAATCAAGATGACCAAAGGAATTTGCTCACTCCTTTCACTTGGCAAAGGAATGACAACCCGACAACGGCTCAAGAGCCCCGGTCAAAGAAAAGGAAAAAGTCAGCACCCGATTTCTCTTCAGAGAGGACTCGGGACCCATTAGCTTAGGTTTCTGTTTCTGCACCTTGTAATCTACTGTATTTCCATTTCTGTAATCCTTTGAATTTCAATAAAAAGGGGTTTCCCCACTGTTTGATATTTGCAATCTAATTGTCGAAGTTTATTTTGATTAAACCAAAAAAACAATTAATATAATAATTGCATTCATCATTGCACATCGCGAATTCTTCTTACCTACGAATCTGACGTTTGTGTCTCAGTTCTAGCGTTAAACTGTCTCATTCGTACAATACTCGGGCCAGTCGTCAGAAAAAGATGGATGATCTTGAGGAAGAAAACAGAGAATTGAAGGAAGAGATCGACGCTCTGAGAGAGGATATGAGAAAGCTTCGTAACGACATGCAAGCCATGGCAGAAGCTCAGCTACAAAGAACTGTGATCTTAGAGATCACCTCAACGCCCATCATGGAGAAGTATGATCCTAGGTATCAAATGCCGAAAGATCGTCCTTGGGGCATGCCTGTTAACTATATCCCGGAAGGATATGTCCCGCCGATCGCTGAAGATCAGGGAATCACAACAGAAGCCGCTGGGCCTGAAGGTTACAAACTTCGGGAAAGCGAAGATGCTAGGGGCATACTGAAGACTCCTGAAGGTTACAAACTTCAGGAAATGCCAAGACTCACTGTCGTAGTCACGGTACCACCCCCTGTGGTGCACACTATCCCGGAAGGACAGATTCCACAGATACCTTCTGGTAAAACGGAAACTATGTTCGATAGAATGGATGAATTTCAGGAACAGTTTCTGAAAATGCAGAAGGAGCTGCAAGCCATTCACGGTCAGGATTTATTTGGAAAGGACGCTGCAGACCTCTGCTTGGTCCCCAATGTGAAAGTCCCGCACAAGTTCCAAGTGCCCGACTTTGAAAAGTACAAGGGTAACTCTTGCCCTCAAAGCCATCTGGTGATGTACGCTCAGCAGATGTCAGCTCAGACGGAGAATCAGGACCTACTGATTCACTACTTTCAGGATAGTTTAACCGGTGTCGCACTCAAATGGTAGATGGGTTTAAACCGTGCCACGATTAGCACTTTCAGAGATCTTGGCACTGCCTTCGTCCAACAATACAAATACAATTTGGACATGGCACCCGACAGAGATTAACTCAGATCGATGTCGCAAAAGGACAAGGAAACCTTTAAGGAGTATGCTCAAAGGTGGCATGAAATTGCCGCTCAAATTTATCCACCTCTTGAGGAAAAAGAGATGATAAAGATCTTCTTAAAGACCTTAAGCTCATTTTACTATGACCGAATGATTGCCAGTGCACCCAGTGATTTCACCGAGATAGTGGGCATGGGCGTACGTCTTGAGGAAGCCGTCCGAGAAGGACGTTTGGCAAAAGACACTGGATCGACGAGCGGTACTAAAAAATACGATAGTGCTCTCCCTATGAAAAAAGAGCAAGATATTGGGAATATCTCTCTTGGAAAGCAAAGGCGACGTTATCAACCGGTAGCAGCTGTAACTCCTGCTATTAGCCCTGTGCCTATTCCTACGTATCAACCTCAGGTTGCGCAGAGCCAACCTAATCAGCAAAGGACACAACAACCTCTTCAGCAGGCTCGTCCTCCATATAACAACAACCGTACAACATGGTCATCAGGGTTTGATCCTATACCCATGTTGTACGCAGAACTATTTCCGTTACTACTGGCTAAGGGGCACATTCAGACTAAGTCTCCTCTTACAGTACCAGAAAATCCGCCTTTTTGGTTTAAGGTGGATCAGAGATGCCCTTATCATCAAGGAGGATCGGGGCATAACATTGAGAATTGTCTCAATTTTAAATCCGACGTGCAAAAGCTTGTTAGGAGCAGGCTCTTATCTTTCAAAGATACGAATCCTAATGTTCTTACGAACCCGCTGCCTCAACATAAGAAGGCTGTAGTCAATTTGATAGAAGGATAGACTAACAATATCTATCAAATTCACGATGTACTCTTATTAAGGACCAATTTGGTCAAGATGAATTGTAGACAGAGTGGATATGGCCATGTGCCACCTCATAACTATCACCGGTGTGATATATGTTCTAAAAGTAATCAAGGATGTTCTGTGGTGCAAGAAGCTCTACAGGAACAGATGGATCTCGGATAGATCCAAGAGCACCGAGTTCGTGAAGTTAACATGGTCTATACGAACTCCAATTTCATTCAGAACCACGACATTCGTGCAATGAATGTCAACTTGGTGGCCATGAACTCAAGACAAAGCCAGTATCATAATCTATCGCGGCACGATTACAGTTCCTGTCTGACTTGTTCAGTAAACAAACAGGGATGCTCTTTCATACAAGAGGCCCTCCAGCGTCAGATGGATCTTGGATGGATCCAAGACTACCATGATAGGAATCCCTATCAGATCAACATGGTTCAGATCTTCGATATTCGCGTGATGAATACCAACCTGGTAGAGTTACATGCTGAGCAGGTCCGACTCAGATTCTTAATATCACATGACTATCAAAGCTGTAAAGCGGGTTGCAAAATCGATCGAGGTTGTACCCTTGTCCAGGAAGCACTCCAGCACTTGTTAAATCACTGGTGGATGCCAATCTATATGGATGAAGATACTCAGCAAATTAGTATCAGTAACAGGAATCCTACTCGGCGTCAGAGTCAGGATGTCCGATTTGTGGAAGCTAACCTAGTGAGGTTACATTGTATTCAAAGTGGGCGTGGCTAGGTGCCACCACACAATTATGAACGTTGTGGAGTCTGTTCGGAAAGTAACCATGGGTGCTACCTTGTGCGAGCAGCTCTCCAGGAGCAATTGGATCGTGGAAAGATTTGCCCATATCCGGGTTCTAGACCCATCAACTGGACGCCGAATTATCTTGCCGATCAAGTCAAGGATGTTGTCACAATCTCTGGTCGTCACCAAACCAGGGATGTTTTTTTGCCATCATCCCTCTACTTGATGAATCTAGAGTTCCCAACCGGGAGCGGATCGAGATTACTTATGATGGTCAGAAAAATCAGAAAGTTCCCATAGTCATCTATCTATCGGGACCACTACCGTATGAATCAACTAAGGTTATCCCTTACAAATACGGTGCAACGATAATTGAAAATGGAAAGGAAATTCCATTACCCTTCGTTGTGAATATTGCAGACATCAGTCGTGTAACACGGAGTGGTAGAATCTTCAACCAAGGGGTTGAGGAACCTAACAAAGAAAAGGAACTTCAGACAGAAGCTCCCGATCCACCAGTCGGTCAATCCAGTAATCCTGACTTTTCGAAAGATAATGATGAGATGCTGAAGCTCATCCAAAGGAGTGAATACAACATTGTCGATCAACTGTTACAAACTCCTTCAAAGATCTCAGTATTATCACTGTTACTCGGTTCAGAAGCCCACAGGGAGGCTCTACAGAAAGTCTTGGAGCAAGCCTTTGTGGAACAGGATGTAACAATCAGACAGTTCGATAGTATTGTCTCTAACATCACTTCCTGCAATAATTTGGGATTTAGTGATGAGGAATTACCTGAAGAGGGTCGCCGACATAACATGGCGCTCAATATTACAGTTAACTGCCAGGACGATGCTTTAGCCAGCGTACTGGTAGACACAGGGTCAACCCTGAATGTTATGCCGAAGTCCACTTTGATGCAATTATCATTCAAAGGCCCTCCGATGAGAATCAGCGAGGTCGTCGTCAAAGCATTCGACGGATCCAGAAAAACGGTTATCGGCGAAGTTGATCTTCCCATAACTATTGGTCCTCACATTTTCCAAGTCACTTTCCAGGTCATGGACATCCGGGCAACATACAGTTGCTTATTGGGAAGACCTTGGATACATCAGGCTGGAGCGGTTACTTCGACCATCCACCAAAAGCTAAAGTTCGTCCAGAACGATCAACTTGTCACGGTTTGTGGGGAACAAGCCTTGCTTGTGAGTAACTTGTCATCATCTACTGGTATAGGACCCGAGGAGGTTATTGGAACATAGTTCCAAGCACTGACAGTGAGCAAGGATAATCAATCCCAAGGAGGAACCTCGATTTCCTCATACAACGATGCTATCAAAGCGGTCGAGAGTACCGATACAACTGGATGGGGACAGCTTGTCATTCCTATTGACAATAAAACAAAGAAGGGTCTTGGTTTCTCTGCAACCTGTACCCAGACAGCTGTCAACGATGAAAGTCTTCATCCCATTCAGAACTTCTTCCACAGTGGAGGTTTCCTTCACCCAGTATCTCAAATAGTTCATGCTATCAATGAGGAGGATCCCTCTGACACAGAGGAAGAGTGGAAGTCCTATCTTAACAAGGACGGTTATATGTCTCAGGACGAAACGTAAACTCCTTTTTGCTTTCCTACAAAGAGTCCGAGATTTATACCAAGGTCAGACGTCGAAATGATGTATGGAGATTGTGATCCGGACGGATGCCGTGCTCCACCAAATTCGTTAGAGGAGGACACTCTGATGAAAGACAACTTTGACTACACCTACTATAGCCCAATGGATGGTCTGCCAATGTGGCAACCTTATCCAGGAGACTTGGGGCAAGAGAGTCAGCCGAACAATGAAAATCAGTTGACCGTCATTGAACAGAATACTTGTGTACCCACCATATCATGGGATCAACACTCAGGTCATTCAGAAACTAAAACGTTTGTAGGACTTGAATTCATCAACTATGCTTTTCCTGAGGACAACGTCATCTAGAGGGGTGACTCCTCCAGTTCCAGAGAAGCATGGGATACCCTGGGACAACCAAGTGGAAAATTTGACTATATGGTCAAATACTCCGCTCCCGAAAGCTCTCGTATCAAGCTCGAAGATATCCAGTCAACTGGATGGGGAGATACAGTTGAGAGCACAAATGCTATGCAAAATACAACTGAGGAATTCTTCTCCGACAACTCTGTCTGGGAGACAGATTCCAATGATCCTGCTCCACCAGAAATCAGCGTCATTTCTAAAGACAAATCAAGGAAGGTGCCAGACTTTGTGATTCACCGAGGAGTTCGCCGCCAATGAGTTGCCGTCGATGTTCCTAAGGTCGTTCATAAGTCAAAGTAATTGCCATATTTAACCTTTCACCCTGCCCAGGTGAAACGGATGTTTCGACAGGGCTCGCTTTCTGTAAATATCCCTCTTCGCTTTGCCCAAAGCGACAGAATTTTGTTTTATAGGGCTGTAGTTTCAAGGATCGACTTGTTCATTAATAAAATAACGTCGTTCTGTAATTTCCGCATTAATTGCTGTTTTCTCTTTTTGCTTTTTCAGAAAATGGTAATCCTAAAAAACAATTCAAAATAAAAACAAGCAGTAAAATAAATACACTGCACACACTCTTGCATTTCCTCTATCTCTTCTAAACACGAATCATCACGTCATGCAGATTGCTTGTTTTAAACCCCGTTGAAACATATGATCCGATGCCTTCTCCCAACTTTGAGTTCCCGGTATTTGGGGCTGAAGAAGAAGTAGACAACGAAATTCCAGAATAGATCTCTCGACTACTCAGACAAGAGGAAAGGTCCATTGAACCTCACAAAGAGCCGTTGGAAATGGTAAACTTGGGTTTGGAAAAAGAGAGAAAAGAAATCAGGATTGGGGCACTGCTCAGTCCAACTGCCAGAGAGGGTTTGATAAAGCTTCTCAGAAAATTTCCCGATGTATTCGCTTGGTCCTATCAGGATATGCCAGGGTTGGATACCAGCATCGTGGAACATCACTTACCGTTAAGATCGAAATGTCCGCCGGTAAAGCAAAGGTTGAGACGGACTCACCCGGACATGGCCATCAAAATCAAAGAGGAGGTACAGAAACAGATCGACGCAGGTTTCCTCGCTACATCTGAATATCCTCAATGGTTAGCCAACATCGTACCCGTTCCCAAAAACGACGGAAAGGTCAGAATGTGTGTTGATTACAGGGATCTGAACAAGGCAAGTCCAAAGGACGACTTTCCTTTACCACACATTGACATGCTGGTTGACAGCACAACAAAGTTCAAATTTTTATCCTTCATGGATGGATTCTCGGGCTATAACCATATCAAAATGGCACCGAAAGACATGGAGAAAACTTCGTTCATTACCCCATGGGGTACCTTTTGTTACAAGGTGATGTCGTTCGGCTTGAAGAACACCGGGGCAACCTATCAAAGGGCCATGACTACTCTGTTTCATGACATGATACACAAAGAAATCGAGGTATATGTCGATGATATGATTGCAAAATCAAAAACAGAGAGTGAGCACGTTGAACATCTGTCAAAATTGTTCGAACGTCTAAGAAAATTCAAGCTCCGCTTGAATCCTAACAAGTGCACCTTCGGTGTCCGTTCGGGGAAACTCTTAGGGTTCATCGTCAGCTAGAAAGGAATTGAGGTTAATCCTGACAAGGTCAAGGCCATTCAAGAAATGCCTTCTCCGAAAACTGAAAAACAAGTTAGAGGATTCCTGGGACGTTTGAACTACATCTCCAGATTCATATTCCTCATGACCACGACATGCGCGCCGATCTTCAAGTTACTTAAAAAGAACCAGGATTGCGTTTGGTCAGAAGATTGCCAAACCGCCTTCGACAGTATTAAGGAATACCTGTTGAATCCGCCGATTCTATCACCTCCAGTGAAAGGAAGACCACTGATCATTTACCTCACAGTCCTAGAGGACTCGATGGGATATGTACTTGGCCAACAAGATGAAACTAAAAGGAAAGAGTCTGCCATCTACTACCTAAGCAAGAAATTCACCGACTGCGAAACTCGGTACACTATGCTTGAGAAAACTTGTTGTGCTTTGGCTTGGGCAGCCAAACGTCTTCGCCAATACATGATTCGTCATACTACTTGGTTAATCTCAGAAATGGATCCAATCAAGTATGTCTTCGAAAAACCTTCTCTCACGGGAAGGATTGCCCGTTGGCAGATGTTGCTATCAGAATATGACATAGAGTACCATGCTCAGAAAGCCGTTAAAGGAAGTATTTTAGCTGATCATTTGGCTCATCAACCGATTGACGATCAAGAATCAATCGGGTTTGACTTCCCGGACGAAGATGTCATGTATCTAAAGATGAAAGACTGCGATGAACCGTTACCTAGTGAAGGGCCAGAACCAGGTTCCCAATGGGGACTTATCTTTGGCGGAGCAGTTAATCATTATGGAAACAGAATTGGGGAAATCATTGTTACCCCTCAGGGTACCCACATTCCTTTCACTGCCAAACTTACGTTCAAATATACGAACAACGAGGCCGAATACGAAGCTTGTATCATGGGTCTCAAAGAAGCGATTGATTTAAGGATCAAAAACTTGGACGTATACGGCGACTCAGCCCTGGTTATCAATCAGATAAAAGGAGATTATAACACATACCAATCAGGACTGATTCCTTACAAAGACTATGCAAGAAGGTTGTTACCTTTCTTCAACAGAGTTGAGTTTCACCACATCCCTCGTGATGAAAATCACATGGCTGACGCTTTAGCCACTCTCTCTTCCATGATTAGTGTAGGACAATGGAATGACCTACCTAAGATCGACATAATGCGCCTTGAACGGCCCGCTTACGTCTTCACGATTGAAGTAGTCATAGACGACAAACCTTGGTATCACGATATCAAATGCTTCCTTCAGAAACAAGAGTACCCATCTGGGGCACTCAGAAAAGACAAGAAAACCCTCAGAAGATTGGCTGGAAACTTCTTCCTGAGCGGTGACACTCTTTATAAGAGGAATTTTGACATGGTCTTGCTCCGATGCTTAGACAGACCAGAAGCAAACATGCTGATGAAAGAAATTCATGAAGGATCCTTTGGCACTCATGCCAACGGACACACAATGGCGATAAAAATCCTAAGAGCTGGGTACTATTGGTTAACAATGGAATCCGACTGCTACAAGTACATAAGGAGGTGTCACAAATGTCAGATATACTCCGACAAAATTCATGTACCGTCATCACATCTCAAAGTTCTTTCTTCCCCGTGGCCTTTTTCCATATGGGGAATCGACATGATTGGCATGATTGAGCCCAAGGCTTCAAACGGACATCGGTTCATCCTAGTAGCCATTGACTATTTCACCAAGTGGGTCGAAGCAGCATCATTCACCAATGTGACCCGACAAGTGGTGGTCCGATTTATCAAAAACAATATCATCTGCCGTTATGGTGTTCCAAGCGAGATCATTACTGATAATGGATCTAATTTGAACAATAAGATGATGAAAGAGTTGTGCGTAGAGTTCAAGATCGAACACCATAACTCATCTCCCTACCGACCCAAGATGAATGGAGCGGTAGAAGCGGCTAACAAGAACATCAAGAAGATCCTTCAAAAGATGGTTGTAACCTACAAAGCCTGGCACGAAATGCTACCTTTTGCTCTTCACGGTTATCGAACATATGTCCGTACTTCAACAGGAGCAACCCCTTTCTCTCTAGTATATGGCATGGAGGCAGTTCTCCCCATAGAAGTAGAGATCCCATCAATCCGGGTATTGATGGAAGCTAAGCTCACCGAAGTTGAATGGTGTCAAAGTCGACACGACGAATTAAACCTGATCGAAGAGAAGCGAATCACGGCACTATGCCATGGTCAGTTGTATCAGCAGAGAATGAAGAGGGCGTTCGACAAAAAGGTTCGACCTCGTGTCTTCAGAAAAGGAGACATCGTGTTCAAGAAGATACAATCGTTTCTCACTGACTCTCGGGGCAAATGGACCCCAAATTATGATGGCCCCTATTTGGTCACGAAAGCTTTCTCAGGCGGCGCCTTGAGACTTGCAACCATGGACGGAGAGGAATTTTCCTACCCCACGAATGTTGATGTAGTCAAGAAATACTTTGCCTAAACTAAAAAAAAAGTCTCGGTGGATTGAAAACCCGAAAGGGCGGTCCAGGCAAAAATTAGAGACATGAAAAAAATCATCCCGATGGATTGGAAACATCAAAGTACAATCCAGGAAAAAATTAGGGATAATGGCAAGTAATTATGTTCAACAGAGGCAAGTCCCTCAGCAATAGTAGTTACACCATCCATTGGAGGAAAATTCCAGTCAAGGTCATCTTCGACAGAAGCTCAGGATACCCCGAATTCAAAGTTGGTAGAAGGATAGTGGTCGTTATGTTTCAACGTAGCCCTTTTCTCTGTAAATTACCATTTTCTAGCTTTGTATATACTCTTTGGAATCACACGTTTGGCTGATCTCCATCTTATCAATAAAATTTGAGCCCTTGTGCTTTTGTTTGTAATTCTTATTTGTTTTAGCTTTACAGAACAATGTTGTTAACATGATTAACGATTCTTGAAACAAAACAAAAATGAATTTACTTGTTAAAACTTTTTCTGCTTTTAAAATAAAGTCGGCAATTTCTTTTGACTGTTGAACATCAGAAGAGCATCAACCGCTTCTCCAGAAGTAAGCAAACTTCAAAGTGCAGAATCAAAGTACTCTTTCTAAGCCAGTGCGCCTGAATAAAGGATCAACAGTGTCGGATGCGACTATTCCATCTGACCTCTTCGACCGAGTTCTTATCTCCTAAGCCCGACCAACGGTAGCTCCCAACGGGGACTATCTCTCCTAAGCAAGGTAGAATTGCTACTTTCTGAACCAATGGTACTTCTTCGCCCCGCGATGGCCGAGTATCCATTTGTGTTAATCCATTAGTTTGTATGTCACGTCAGTTTTGTCATCACATACATACATACATCATGCATTTGATTTGCATTCATATTCATATTGCATCGTTATCACTCTAGTCAGTCTTGTCCCTTAGTGATGGGAGTCCTCTCAATCGAGTTGTCAGTTCTTTCCTCGTCAGGAAATACTGTGTCTGAACAATCTTTTCTCCAGTTTATTTCTGGATTGAAATTGGCCCTTGACCACTTTGATAACTTGAACCTCTGAAAAACCAGAGGAACCTTCAGTCAGCATCACTCTTCGCCATTGAAGATGATATCCTTGCTTTCCCGGATTAAGGAAAATCCACAGCGAAAGCCTCGTAATCAGAGATTCGGTAGCACGCCAATTTCGCTCCAAAAAGATCGCTGATGAAAAGGTCATCGGCACCTCGAACTTGGACCCCGTCATATGGCGTTTCTCCAGGAAGATCCCGAGAAAAGTATGATGTAAGATCCCAAGTGACAGCAGTCTCCCAAGAGACCTGCTTTCCCCCAATAGAAACAAATGGCGTCTCCAACAGAGAAGTTTGTGCACCTCTACAACTCAGACGAATGGGTTCCCCAGCAAGTTTGACATCATTTTTTCCACTCAAATGGCATCTCCCCAGGAAAATCCGGCGAGAAGTTTGAGGAAAACCGCTACAAATAGCGTCCCTTGTCAATAAAGTTTATTGACGGAAGAAACTTAGACCAGTTCCCTGGGTAAGAAACCAGGATCGAGGGGAAGTTTATTTCAGAAACTAAGACCAGTTCCCTGGGTAGGAAACCAGGATCGAGGGGAAGTTTATTTCAGAAACTAAGACCAGTTCCTGGGTAGGAAACCAGGAATAAGGGGAAGTTTAAATCAGAAACTTAGACCAGTTCCTTGGTAGGAAACCAGGATCGAGGGGAAGTTTATTTCAAAAGAAAACTGGGACCAGTTCCTGGGTAGGAAACCAGGGTCGTGGGGAAGTTTGTTTCCGCAACTGAGACCAGTTCCTTGGCTGAAGACCAGGATCGAGGGGAAGTTTTACCTTTTCTAAGCATCATTGCTTAGCAAAAGAAGATGAATGCGTGCGCTACCATTCATAACCACCATCAAAATTTCGGGTATTCCGATATTTAATCCTCTTGCACCCCGAATGCCCGAATACCTTCACCTTTCACACCTTCGGGTCCAAGAAGATTAAATAGGAGCATTTGTCATACCCCAAATTTTGACCACTAAGATTTCCCATCATTGTGCAAATCATCATCACAATATAGATGAACCATCATGCCTCATCAAATGCCTCAAGGGTTGTTGAGCATTCACTACAATCAAAATTAGGGTTTTAAGCCCTCTCAGAGCCTTAGACAAAGGATCAATCAAGGAATGACTTGATCTTCAACTTGTCTAGCCTCTAAAATATCCACAATGGATCAAAAGGACTCCCACTTCAAGGATTAAGCACAAGGCTGCTCCCTTCTAGGTGGATCAAGTCTCAAGATCGACAGTTTCACCAAATTAGGGTTTTGGTCGACCAGGGCCTCCAGATGGAAAATTTTCATCTGGGCACAAGCCAATGATCCAAAACATAACCTAATATACTCCATGGAACCTCATGGACCCAATCATCAAGTCAATTTGACCTCAGGGGATGCATACATCAAAAATCAGGAATTAGGGTTTCTTGACCTAATTCACCCCTAAGTTGACTTTTGGGGCAAATCATGAGCCAAGACCTCAAGAGAGCGTTTGAGGGTCTCTAATGAACTATATTGATCCATTTGGAACAATGGATTAATCCAATAAGCTTGAGCAACAAGTCTCAATTTCATCTGCACCACAATTAGGGTTTTAAGGAAAAAGTCAATTGTAACTTTGACTTTTGACCAGGACATGCTCCCAAACCCTAGGACATGCCTCAATATACCCCATGGCACCCATGGAACATGTACATTAAGTTTGATTTAGGTCAAGGACATGATTTCCTGAAGAATTGCACAATTTGGAATTCATCTGATAAAAAGTCAACTGTGCACAAAAGTCAACTTTGACTTTTTGAGATTTTTCACCAAAATGGATTTTTAACCCTAAAATGATGTTAATGTATGATTTGAATCATCATTAATCAAGAAAAATCAAGAAAAGTTGGATAACTTGTAAAAGGGGTAACCATAAAAACTTAGAAATTTTTCTAAGTTAAAAATAAAGTGGCTAGGGTACCAACTTTGGAGGGTCATAACTCCTAAACCACAAGGCCATTTTTTCCCATCCAAAGCTTGATTTGTAGATCTCATTGCCCTCTACAAAAACTTCAACTAAACCTAACTCCAATTCATTGTGGATTTTGAGCTATGAGTGAGCCAAAATTGCTGAAAAATATGAAAGTACACCATTTTCCAACACTTAGAAAAAATTCTGTCCAAGACAGATTTTGTTGAAACACCAAAACTTGTGAGATCTTTTCACATAGATGCAAGCTGAATCAAGTCCAAAGTTAAACATCAATGTTGTTGCATATGTTGCCAAGAATTCAAAGAGCTTAACAGCATGAATTGATTCAACTTGAGCCAAGAGAAATCCATGCCCAAAGTCATGCTTCTGCAAGCTGTTTTGGGAAAATCAGTTTGCATGTTTGCTTGCCACACACGATTTTGAACCAAAAACTGAGGATTAGCATGCCACATGTATTCAAACCAATCACATTGCATCTGATCCAACTGATAAATCTGAGTCAAAAAGCCAAGGAATCTTCCAACTTGAAATTCATCCACTTTGGCACATTTTGCCTTGAATTCAAAGTGCATTAATGTGGAATAGTGCATTGTCAAGGTAGTTACCCTACTCAGTCAAATTCTCTGATTAAACAACAATAAAAACATCTGAGGAATGTGATTTTGGTCAAGGCATATAGCCCTGCTCTTGGGAATGGCTAGCTTGCCTTGCTTGAGAAGAAATCCTCCAAGCCAATCCATGCAAATGTGATCTGATCCAGCAGCCATTCACTATTCCTCCAAAACAAAAGTTGATCACCTATAAATAGAGGTCCCAATGGATCATTCAACTCACACCAAAGCCAGTTACAGCACTGCTTTCTCTCATTCTTCCTTAAACCTCAAGTTTTTTTGGTTTTTGAGTAACCACTATCGGGTTTTGAGTTACAACCTTAGGCAATCAATTCCAATTGCTCAAACACATCACATATGATGTATTTGAGGTGTCCAAACACTTAAACACTGACTGTAACACCTCAGGCTCAAAATCACCCTTCAACCAAGCCATTATGCCTCAATTATGCAGGTGGAGGTCTCCAGCTTGATCCAAAGAGTTTCAAGGTGTTCCAAAGCTTGTAACACACTCCATAACATCCATTGAAACTGTAGGGATCATTAATTCATGACTGGAACAAAGTTTGTGCAGTGTTCCATTTCAGCTTGCATCAAGGTAAGCCTCAAAACTCAAACTCCATGATCCATGCATATTTCCTCGCATGATATTTTTGCCAATTGCTTGCCATCATATGCTGATTGTTTTCCCTCAGAAAATTTGATCATTGCACTCATAATCATGCATACTCTATTGCTTTTGCAAAATTAGGGTTCATACGGCTACAATGATATAATTTGTTATACACTGAAAATGAATAAAATTGGGTATTGTCATCTTCTTCCTTCTGAAAAAATGCATGAGTTTGGTGTTTGAATGATGTCCAATGGTTGAGAGATGAGTGAGATATGGTGCTTCATGCACGAGCTTGAGGAAGAAGATGGCCATGGCGCCATTCTTCAGGTTTTCCAACTAAGTTTGATATATATTTTTCACTTGCCGTGTTATTAATGAATTGGCATTGCGCCCCAGCGGTTCATCAGCTGGTTTTGTGTGTATTGGCAAGCGAGAGGTCTGGGGTTCGAATCCCCCTCGCCCCAGACTTTTTTTTATCACTTGTTTATTTTGTTATTTTTCATATTATTATTTTTAATGATTTTAAAAATTAATAACTCCTTCAATTTTTATCATTTTTTATTGGTTCTTTTTGCAATAATTCACAAAAATGTTGAAATATTTTATTCCACCAAAAAATTATATTTATATTATTTATTTAATATAATTAGTATTTTTGTGAATAAATTCATTTTTAATTGTTTTTAAACATTCTAAAAGTGAATATTTACTTTGAAAATCAAAACCTAATGAGTTTAAATATTCCTTGTGATTATGCCTCATTTTTTCAAAACCTTAAACAAAATCATAAATGGATTATTCAAATTTATTTTGTATTTTGTTTGATTTTCTTTAAATATTTATTTTTAAAGATTAAAATTAGGGTTTTTGATTAATTCAACTTTCAAAATTGATTTTCAAATACACTTGGGCCTCTATTAGAGTGTAAGACCCAACCCACTTGTAAAGAAACAATTTTGGGCCTCACTTATTATATAAGTCCCTCTGTACATTTTTTAATTCGGCACGATCGTCGCCAGTTTAAAAAACCATCTGGGCCTCTCCTCGAGCTATAAGACCCATTCAAAACTTTTGGGCCTCTAATAGAGTGTAAGATCCAACCCCCTTTTAACCAAAACAATTTTGGGCCTCACTTACTGTATAAGTCCCTCTGCGTTAAAAGAAAACCTCGGCGCGATCGCCATTTTTAACGAAAATTCATCTAGGCCTACCCTCGTGTTATAAGCCCCACTCTTTTTCTTTAAAACTTTTTAGGCCTCTTGAGAGAGTGTAAGACCCATCCCTTTGTACAAAAAACCATTTTTTGGGCCACAGTCACTTGTATAAGTCCCTTTGTACAAATTCAAACATTGCGCTCACTGATAAAACCCTGGGCCTCTCCTTGGACTGTAAAGCCCCAAATCTTTCTTTTTCAAAGCACTTTCTCCTTTGATTTTGAAATATACTGTTGTTTTCAATCTTTATTTGTTGAACAACTAACCAAACAGCATGGAAGCTCTACTACCGAGTAAGTGGTTATTGCTTTCATTTACCGCTTTCATATACATATAACTGTATTGTGGGGCTGTTTCACTGTAAGTCTTCTTTCATAAACTCATATCAACTGTGTAATAATAGTATAGATATTTAGAGTTTCCCCGGCAACTACGTCTAGCATTAAGCTCGTTGATCACTCTTAGAAATAGTCTAAACTAGATCCCCAAAGGATTACGAGACACAGTCTTCCCTCCTCTTGGGGTTAAACAATATAGAGATATGAAAGGCAGCATTCTCTGTGAACCCTTTCATAGACTGTCACTCATAGAAGTTGTCAAAGAAGCTCTACTCCCCAGAGATGATCTTTTCTCCGTGAATGGCATCTCTTGAGTTTCTTCCAAAGTCTCAAACTTTCCTGGCTTGATCTATTCTCGGTGAATGGCATGTCTTGAACTTTTTGGGGTTTGGGGACCCACAGGCTTCTTAAAAGCACTTGTCAATAAGCTCTACTCCCCAGAGATGATCTTTTCTCCGTGAATGGCATCTCTTGAGTTTCTTCCAAATTCTCGAACTTTCCTGACTTAATCTATTCCTTGTGAATAGCTTGCCTTGAATTTCTCAGGGTTTAGGGACCCATCGGCTTCTTAAAAGCAATCGGCCTCCTCTTGGGCATCGTACAAGGACCCACAGGCTTCCTAAAAGCAACCCCGCCTCCTCTTGGGCTTAGTACAAGGACCCGCCGGCTTCTTAGAAGTATTCACAGCCTCCTCTTAGGCTTCGTATAATAATCTCTACCTTCGGGAATGATAGCCTCCTCTTGGGCTTCGTACAAGGACCTCTCGGCTTCTTAAAAGCTTTCAGCCTCCTCTTGGGTTTCGTACAAATTGTCCCGACGACCTCCTAGAGGTATAGGAACAGAACTTAATCATCTGCGTAGAACAGTCCTTTCGAAGAGTCTATTACTGTTTCTCAAAGCATAGTACAAAAGACGAAACTCTAGACTTGGACAGTCTAATCTCCTTGAGTCTCAAAGACATTCTCAATCACTCTTCAAGAATAGGAAGTAAACCCATAGACTTGGACAGTCTCAATACCCTTCGGATTTCCCGCTTCCTTAAAGAACAGGCATAACCCGGATCCTTGAATCAAATCCTTGAGTACAGTGTTGCTCATATAAGAAATGATTTTCTCTTTCAAAATTAGTATACTGGACCTGTCACTCAACTGAAACAGCGCCATAACCTCCTCTTGGGCTTTATACAATGATTCTCCCCAGCGGAGTCAAACAACGTTTAGCCTCTCTCTCGGGCTTCGTACGAGATACAAAAACTCTCTTGTTGAGTCAAATAGCCTCCATCTCGGGCTTTATACGAGATACCAAAAGATTCCCTCGTTGAGTCAAAACCTTTTGGCCTCTCTCTCGGGCTTTGTACGAGACACATATTAGCCTCGTCTTAGGCTTTGTATAAGAAAGCCACTGGTTGATCCAATTAACCTTTTAGCATTAAAGTTGTGCCTCGTTCACAGTACACAAACATCAACAACTCCTTCCCCTTCATCTAATCGCTGTAAGCGGCAAGCCTCTGGATCATCTACATCCATGCCATTGTCCCTCTTTTAGCATGAGAAATTCCTAAGGAAAGATAGCATTGCTCTACACTGAGTTAAAGTCTTCCCCTTCAGGTTGGAAATCCCCTTTTGAGAAAATTATGGCATTGCCGGATTCACAAATCCCGGTTAAAGTAATTCTCCTTCATAAACAGTTGTGACATACAGCCCCCCTCTTTAGAGATGACAAATTCTCTCTAAAGTCAAACCCTTTTCAACTTCACATCTTGGGCTTTGATCAAGATACAAACTACCTTTCACTTCACGTCTTGGGCTTTGAACAAGACACCAAAACAACCCTATTTCCTCCCATAGAATAGGAGGAACTACGAACGCTCTGATTTCCTTGTTTCGGTAAACGGGAATACGTAGGCATAAGATTGAAAGAAAAATCTTAGTGAGCGCAATCAACAAAAAACCCAAAATCCCATATCTCCATCAATCAAAAGCAGTAATTCAAAAAGCATCAGTCCTAACATCCTAATCCTTGTTCCCCGCCAGAAACCTTCTGTCAAAATAAAAAGAAAGAAATCAGTATTGGCGAAAATACAAATAACCAGTACAAAGGCCCCCCACATTGATAGCATCCGTAACCTAATAGACCGCTGTTTAAACTCAGTATGCAAGCAGGGTTAATTGGAGACATCTATTTCCCTTCCTTCATCAGCTTTAATAGGATAAAAAATGAACCGACCTGTAGTTAAAACTCAACCGCAGAGAGCGACCAGCGCTTAAGAACCACGTCCAAAATCGCTCGCTACACTGGTTATCTCAATCACTTTAGCTAAATAGTTCTTCCTTAACTGGTCACGTCAAGCACTTTAGCTAAACAAATATTGCTTAACAACAAACACAATCACACTCAGATGCTGAAACACATGCTGTCACATCTTGTTCCACACGTTGCCTAAACTACATCTTGTACATATGTTGTTTTACCTAATGCAACCGTACAAAAGGAACTATAGTCCCCCTTTTGGAAAACTTTGGCTAAAACAACTAAAAGATGAGATCTTCATGAAGTAGCATAAGTAGCACATCGTATCACCTAAAAGAATTAACAGAGTAACAATAACACTGGAAGTATTACATAAGTAAGATGATTTCTATACATCAACAGATGATTGAACATCTCATTTCTCCCACCTTTTACCATAATTTGGCAAAGGTATGAAAAGAACCACAAACAAAATAGCAAGCTTCAGAATCCAGGACAACGATCAGAGATGCGACATCAATAATTAGTAGCACAGAGTCAAAAACCACATGTTGCTCCACACAATAGTCAATGCTCCATAGCAGACAGTCATGCAATCATAATATCAGCCATGCATGAACACACAGTTAGTAGATAAGTCGGAATTGAAAGCATATAATATCATTTGGTATCGTTTACATGCTTTAAGTATCAATTTTGTTTTAATGTTTTATAATTCGATTATTGTTTCATCACGTATTTGTAATTTATTTATTATCTCAATTCATCTGTGTGATTATACTATTCTTTCCATTTGATTGTAATCGCTTCGGCTACTAAATTATACCACTAAAAATCCTATGCATTTCATAATTATATTCATTTGATCCTTGTTAGTTTATCTCTTTTTTAACCTATAAAAATTACTATTTTTTCATTTCCACATGAGTAGCTTGAGTCACAAAGTATAACATTTGAATTTGGATGAAACGGTATTTGATTTGAATCATGTGTTATATTTGATTTAAATCACTAACATGTTGAAAATTGGAGCATCATTCTGGATCAAATGATTCAGATAAAAAATTCAACATGATTCGATCATAACCTTATTTGATTTGAATCAAGTGCAAATAATTATTCGAATCATTAGCTTTAAAAAGAGCCCTTTTTGGCACTGTCCAAATTGATTTAAATCACAAATCCTACTTGACCAAAGCTCAAAAAGTCCAAATTTGCCTCACTAATTTAAATGATTGTTTCTTTTGGTGAAAGTAACAAGTGTGGGACACCTATGGTGATCCATAAAGACAGAAATTATGGTCTTTGTCTTCTCTTCTTAGTGTATTCATCTTTACACCATTATTCTATCTTCCACTCAAAACACCAATCTTTTGATATTGAAACCATGTGAATTCTTTATCCTTTTTTAATTGCATCTTATTTTGTGATCTTTGGTTGTTGTTCTTATATGAATTTGAGAATGAGTTGATCAATCTAATTGAAAATTGATCAAGCTCTTGATAACAATCAAGAACTAAGACCCACTCATATAGAAATTTGATTGAACCTTGTGCGTGTGTGTGTGTGTGTGTGTGTTCATCATTCATCGAAACTGACTTACTTGACTAATAACTCGTAATGTCAGTGGTTTTTGAGATTATCTGACACTGTTCACTATCTTCATCCTTAGTCGTTTTCCTTGTTTATGGACCCTTCTCTAAAGATTAAGTGTAAGGGAGATTAGTGGTATATTAGGTTATCTAAGGTTTTTGTGTCTAGCTGGTTTTCTATCATAAGGGGTGCAAGTAACATTTCTTGAGTGCAGTTTGGCATTGATTTGATATCCAACAAAATGAGAGTTTCCATTATACTCCGAGGAAGACTTTGGCAATATCAAGTATCAACGGCCTATAAGGTGGAGTAGGAAATTTTCCTTCTTTGGTGGAGTTGGAGAAAGATTGCTTACAGAAAAAGTTCAGAGTTGTCCAATATACGCTCACTTAATGGAAATCACTCCGACAAGAAATCAGTGGGATCAAGGGGATCGTCACACACGAATACTTAGAGCAGGTTATTGTGGTATTGAGGTTTCTTGATCAATATCTTGACGGATCTTGTATTTTGTTAGCAATTTAGTGTTTGCATCATTAGAAATAATTATAGTGTGATAGTTCTTTGTAATCAAAATGATGTAAACATTTTACCATCATAGTGGAAGACTGTGATTACGTTCAGATAATTAAGAGTGCATGTAGGAAAAGCGAGGATGAATGCCAAAGCACTATATATCTTTGTGTATCTATCTCTTTCCCTATCCTTTTACCTTACAAACATTCATTTATACATATTTGATGTTACATATTTGCAAGATTGCATTGATTGTATACCATATAGTTAAGGTGGTGCTTATATCAATTTAATGTATAAGCTTAAGTATGTAGTGTATAAATCTTAATGTATCATCATGAAGTCAATTATGCATTGTTAAGAACATCTAAGTAATACGTTTATAAATCGCTTTGTCTAAAGCAGATTTGATTGACTTCCACTAGAAGCAATCAATCTCATGGAAATTTCATATACCATTTTTATGGCTTGATTCATTGAGATGCTTCCAAGCTCTCTCATTTTGTATTTTGCTTCAGCGCTTCTTAAAGTCTCCGATTTTGTTTTATGGGACCTAACAATTTTTTTAATTTGTATAAAGGGATTTTGGGTCTATTCAACCCCCCTTCTAGAAATTGTTGATTATTCATTGCAATGCATTACGTAGATTAATTCAAAGTAAAACCTTATTAGAATTTTCTTCAAGGCATTAATTATACTTAAGATGGTTTCTAAGTTTTGATTCATCCAGGATTGAACTAATAATGTTTTTGAGATATGTCCAGTATGTTTATGACACTATTTCTTAAAGGTTGTTTCTAGATTGATCCTAATTTGAATGTCACGAATTCAGACTACAAAATGCGGGAAAGTATTATGAGAAAAGAGAAGAAAACAAAAGCATCTTCTAGGGACCTAGTTTTCCAAGGTTGTTGTAAAAAGACGATGAAGGCAAATTTGAAACCTATGGTGATCCATAGAGACACAAATTGTGATTTTTGCCTTCTCTCCTAGTGTCGTCATCTTTACACCATTCTTATCTTTTCTTCTCAAAACACCAACCTTTTGATATTGAACTCATGTCAATTCTTTATCTTTTTGTTTGCATCTTGTTTTGTGTAATTCAGTTGTTGTTCTTGTGTGAATCTTAGAATGAGTTGATCAATCTTGTTGAAATTTGATCAAGCTCTTGATAACAATCGAGAACCAAGACCCACTCATCTAGAAATTTGATCGAACCTTGTGTGAGTGTTCATCATTCATCAAAACTGAATTACTTAACTAACAACTCATAATGTCAGTGGTTGTTGAGATTGTCTGGTATTGTTAACCATCTTCACCATGAGTCTTTTTCCTTGTTTATGGACCCTCCTCTAAATATTGAGTGTAAGGGAGACTAGTGGTGCATTAGGTTATCTAATGTTTTACTTGTAGTTGGTTTTTTATTGTAACATGTGCAAGTATCATTTCTTGAGTGGAGTTTGGCATTGATTTATCATCTAACAAGATTAGAGTTTCCATTATATTCCAAGGAAGACTTTGGCAAGATCAAGTATCAATGATGAGTAGGAAGTTGTCCTTCTTTGGTGGCATTGGAGAAAGATTGCTTGCAGGAAAAGTTGGGAGATGTCCAATATACACTCAGTTAATGGCAATCGCTCAGGCAAACAATCGGTAGAATTAGGAGGATCTACACACACGAATACTTGGAGTAGGTTATTGTGGATAACGAGGTTACTGGATCTAGATCTTGAGGAATTTTATATTTTGTTGGCAGTTTAGTGTCTGCATCATTAGAGGGAATTATCATGTGATAGTTCTTTGTAATCAAAACAATGTAAATATTTTATCATCAAGTAGAAGATCGCGATTATGTTTCGAAGACATCATCCATTGAATAGTGCATGTAGGCAAAGCGAGGACGAATGCCCAAGCACTATATATCTGTGTAACTTTCTCATTCCCTGTCCTTTTACTTTATAAGCATTCATTTCATACATATTTGACGTTACATATTTTCAAGATTACATTGACTGTATACCATCTAAGTTAGACTGTGCTTATAGCGATTTAATGTATAAGCTTAGGTTTGTGGTGTATCAATCTTAAGGAATCATCATGAAGTCAATTATGCATTGTTAAGAACATCTAAGTAATGTGTTTTTAAATTGCTTCATTTAAAGCGAATTTGATTGACATGTAAGTGACTTGCACTATAAACAATTAATCTCATGGTAACTTCATTTACCATTTCACATGGCTTGATTCATTGAGATGTTCCAAGCTCTCTCATTTTGTGTTTTGTTTCCGCGTTTCTTAAAATCTCCAGTTTCGTTTTATGGGACCTAAATTTTTTCAAATTGTCTAAAGGGATTTTGGGTATATTCAACCCCCCATTCTAGACTTGTTTTTTTTCCATATTCTCACCCAACAATAATCAGTAGCAGATACTACTAACATACAGATCATCACACAAAGTTGAGGTCCAGATGTCGGGCCCGATTCTATAACATGTGTGCATACACAAAATCATAACAATTAGTACCACATACACCAGATAAAACCATTCACACTAGAGTCAGCAACATAAATCATCTCCACGCCACACAGTTAGTAGAGTCAGTAGTCAGATCATACTACCCTACGCAATAAAAAATGGAGGTAACAACAATAGGTTGAGGCGAACCAGCTCCAACAAATCTTCATACAAAACTAGATCAAATGTTGGTCACGGTCTTCGAGACTTCTTTCCCATTATTCAACTTGTAATAGATCCTTAGCAACCCATGAGGAATACCATCATCCTTAACATCAATCTTCTACATTAACATAGGATAACAAGCTCCAGCACAATCTTCAACAACTGATCATCACTATGAGGCTCCATAAATTCAAAACACCTCAATGCTTCAACAAAAAATTATTTTGCATCCTTATTTGAAGCTTCTTCTCCTTCCTTAGTTCCCATTTCCTTGGTCATAATCTGACTAATAGAGGTAACCTTACTTCATCCCAGATGATTAATGGTTGAATGTGAATGCTTCACACACTTTCCACTATCATACAATTTTCTAAGCTCCTTGACCATCTTTTCATAGCTAGAACTATCATTAACAATAGTCTTCATTAGTACATCAACTTTCATGTTTTCTTTGCAATTAAGAGCTTCTTCGCCTAACTCTCCTTCAACTGCAATCCTTCTTTAAAGAACATACTTCCACTTCTGACCACTTGTTTCGGGATCGAATGTCACTTTATCCATGTGAGCAGAGGAGGCATCCACAAGCGTTCTCTTCCCTCTAATCTTTCTCCTCATAGTGACCACAATGTCCTGGACATTTGCTTCAGCAAATGTCACTAATTCACTTGTTTGAACAAGCTTGTTATTCACTTGATAATTAACAAATGAAACATGTCCATTATTCCTCTGAGTTGGAAAATCAGTCACCAACATGTCATACCTGCTGTTTGGCACAACTTGGTTGACATCTTCATTACCATCGTTGATGACATCTTTGAGCATTTGGTTACTCCACAACAGTTGAGTGCAACTACTACTAGCAAGTATACCTTGATAATCACATGTGTAGTCTTTCATTTGCTTCACTTGAAAATCAGAAAGGCATCTTACATCTTCTACCATGCTCAACTCAAAATCGGACTGTATTTGACGAATAATATACTCCACTATCTTGTTTGACATGGCATCAAAATTCATGTAAACTCTCTTAAGATTCTCATTGTCTTCCAATTTGACATTCTCCATGTTTTTTATATCAATAGTAGCATCCATACTGACTTCCACAAGGTCATTCTTCTTGATGACACCATCCTTGTCAGTAACCCGCTTAATAATAACTTTATTGACTTCTACCTTTAAGTACCTATTGAGGAAGGTACTTTTCACATCCATTTGATAAAATTCGATCTTCATAATACATGAGAATCTTGGTATCAATCTAATGGCTCCAAGATGGACCATAGTATCAAAAGTTTTAGTATCAAATAAACTTCCATCTTCTTCAACATGTAGCATAGTGTTTCATAAATTGTCAGTAACAACTTGCTCCATATCAAGATCACTGATATCAAAATCTTTATCATTATTAGGAGTCATATCATCTATAGATTATGTGCCATTGGTAAATAATCCATACACCTTGCTATTTATAGCACAAACCACAAGTAAGCTTACATCCTTACTTATCATGTCTTCACGCAATGTCTCCACATCTTCAACATAATCAACATTTTCATAGAAAAGATCATTATTCTCCTTATGAATTTGAGACTTTGTTAACATGTCAGACAAGATGTATGACACATATTTATCAATATCTTGATTTTTCAAATTGGTTTCTTAGGTTTCTTCACCAACAGACATGTTAATAAGATGATGATTTCTCATAGGCCCATTCATGAGTGGGACATCAATCACACTTCCTCCAGTAGCTAGTAAAGTCTTATCAACATGTGAAATGTTGTGAAAAGAAATATCTGGAACATATTTCTTGACATACAGGCTGTATCTGGACTTCAATATACTAAGAGTACCACTAATCCCAGCTTCACCAAACACACTATCATGGTTTTGGTTAATCAAAACTCCAGACATATGAGAAGGAACTCCAATAGGGAGAGTTATGTCATACTTATTATTCTTCTATAGATTCTTCTTTTAAACCACTACTTGTTATTCAATGTTGGGAGGACCTCCAGCCTAACCATCACCATTCCCTTCAATGACAACTCCTTATTTGAGTATCATAAATTCCATATGTGGTAAGTCAAAAGTATGAGTAAGATGTTGAACCATTTTGGTTTGCTTCTCAGGTTAGCAATCTTCATAATTTCTTCCTTCTTTAGCATTGAGATTAGTACACATATGAAAGCTTTCTCCGAAACAACCCTCAAGCTTTTTGAACCATAGTTTAGTTTCTAACACGTCTTCCATGATGTCTGAAACATTGTCTTAAACATTCTGCTTTCAGTGGCCGCCACCATTTTCATTTTTACAAATTTCTTTCTCTTATGGCTATAGTCATGCCCCAAAATTTGCCCTACCTCTTTTCACTTCTCATCTGGCTCTTGATCTTTAATTCATCAGTATATTCATGCCATATTCATTTATATCATTCATTCACAATGGCATTTTCAAACAAGCATCATTGATTCAGAGTTCCTTGTTATTTATGCCTGACAATGAGCTAAGGTTTCTCTGGGGATCAAACCTATGGAATCTTGCTGATACACTTGACTTGGGATGTGCATCTATTTGGCTAGAACCTTTGTGGAATCCTAGTTCTTGGACTATGGTGTTTGGTTACTATGGATTGTATTATTGCATTGAAATTGATTATTGATTGCAAGTTTGGCTTGGTCAAAGTCAACCATGGGAGTTTGGCTCTTGTTGACTTAATCTCTTTATGGGTTTTTTTCATACACTAGCTCATTGGTCATTTGGCGTGGATTCAAGACAAGGCATTGCAATTCAAAATTCATACAAGATGCAAGATTCATGTTCAAATTCAAATTCAAGAAGTCATTCAAATGCATATTTAAGTACAAGTTCAAATATTCAAACCAAGTTTTGGAGGAAAATAATTTTTCTTAAAACACAAGACATAATTCATTCGAAAAAGAACATTTCATTACAGAAACATCGATTTCATTCATTACAAAAAGAAGCCCAGCATCAAATATACAAAAAGTACACCTTTTAACCTACAATTGACTTTTTGGTCAAACAGTTGACCAAAGTCAACTACCTATCCTAAAATCCTATCCTACTTCTTTCACAAGCCATCCCCATTTTTGTGAGTCTTCAAGTCTTCATAACTCTTGATGTTGCCGAAAGCTATGATCCATATCTCATGCCTTGCCAATGTTGATCAATGTCATGCCTAACTCTCCAAAAAACCATCCCTACACAATCCATAGCCATGATAATTATAACTTATACAAGCTTAACATTCACACATTTGCATACCATACATTAACACATAACCATATACAATCCAATTCAAACCAAATATACCATCCAATATGATATGTTAGTCACAATTCAATATGTCGAGCCATACACAAGAAAACCAAGACAACATGCTTGCTTCATTCACACACATACAAGACAATGCATCCAAAATATAAAGGCAAGCTACCATTTCAAGTATCTAATGCAGTTCAAATCTCATTGCAATGCATACCATAATAGCTCAATATCATAGCAGCAAAACCTTACATAATTCATGTATAATAATTCTAACAAGTTCTTCTATCACTTTAAATCCCATGGCCAATTTGAATCAAGCTTCTAACAGTTCCAAAACCCCATGACAATTTCATTTCATTAATACACCACATAGCAACTGATCCTTAATTCATTAACTTCATAACATTTCATAAATCAAATTGCCTAATTGTTCTACCTGTCAACACTACACTTGAACCAAGCTATTCATTAACTAACTAATTTTCACATCACCTAACATGCTAAGTGACATAGTCTCTTTTGATTCAGTCATTTGCTTATCCTTAAGGAAGGCAACATATCATGTTGGTAACTGGTTAACCAAAATGATTTTGGTTAACCGGTTACACCTGCGCCATGCACCATTTCGTAATTCATGTTTTCATCAAGTAGATATTATTTCTAAGAATCAATTCATAAATGCTCAAACAACAATTCAAAATGCATAGCCTTAAGCTCCATAATCACATTTGTACTAACTGAAACAATCTATTCATTTCGTAATAGCCTGCATATTTTCAAGACAATTAACAATAGTTCATTCAACTTCAAGCCAAGCTAGCTCCACAACATCCCCTGATGCATCCTGTATAAATAACTAAGTGCTTTCACTAACTAGCATACAATTCATCATTCTAACTAACTGTCAAATTTCTTAAAAGCCCTTAATGAATTTTTTCACACCATAATCAACCAACTATAACTAATTTCAAACTCTCACAATTTACTAACTATAATTCCAATTCATTTCAACAAACTAACTACAACTAACAACCTCACTAATTCAAATTCATTCTAACGTACTACTAACTAAACTCCAATTTAGTCTAACTAATTTTAACAGCAAAACTTAACAGTGTTAAAAATCTAACCAACTTTCTTCATTGAGCTACCCAAGCTTAATTGTGCCCTAACTCTAACAAACCCTGCCCAATCGATTGCTCGAATCCATTACACAAATCTCCCTATATAAGCTCATCCTCACCTTCAATGATCATCATCAATCTCATTCTACAAAGTCATTCCAAATCCTTCACTCTCTCAACTCTACACTCTCTGAACTTTATGTAATTCCATTCATCAACAACCTTTCTACTCTGCTCAATCTCACATGCGCATTTAACAACAACAATAAGAGATTCTACTATCCTACAGGCTAGCATACAAAGAAGAAGAAGGAGGAGAATTGTTTAAGAAAGAATAAAATTCGAGCTACATACCTATTTTTCTCTGGCGTTCTTCATCTTCATCATCAACAAGCTCCAACAAAATCCAAGACAATTCTCAGTCTTGCAGGTCGGTGACATATCTCCTTTCTTCCCTTATTTGCTTGAAGCTTGATACCACAATGTAGTGTCAGGTGTGAGGAATCAAAGCCCTAACGTATCAGGCTCTGATTCTCCTCCACCTCGTTTAATTTCTAATTTCGTATCTTAGGGTTCTTGGTTTGATTTTCGATTTGGGCATTTTTTGTGAGTATAGGACGAATTAATGCTACAGTGAGGGAGAGGCGGTTAAGAGTTTTGTTCTAGTGGTGGTATTGACCACTTTGGGTCATCTCCGCCGCCTCCGGTGCGGCGAAGCCAAACTCTGGCAAAGCAATGTTTGAGAGTGATATAAAGAGATCTTCAAACAAAATGAAATTGTGAAATGATACTTTGCTGAAGCATCTCTATTCCCCTTACTTTGCTTGTTGGGCCTGAACCACAAGGCCCATAGGTTTTACTTCATACGCCCCTCGTTGCTGGTGCACTCCTTTCTGCACTCACTACAACAATGCATAACTAGGCCTCAATCTGTTTGGGCCCAACACCTTACTTTCCAGGCCATACTCCCCGTCTGACCTACACCCCCTGCAGAAATAGGTTTTTATTTTTATTTTCTTTTATTTTTTTTCTTACACTTTTTACACATTAAATAAGTACATAAATAATACATTTTATGGACATTGAAAATTCTTGAAAAATACTAAAAATTTCATAGTTTAATGCTTAGATTTTAATTAGGACTTAATTAGAATTAGTTAGTTTTTTTCTTTAAATTTTCCAATTAAGTCAAATTAGAAAATTAGGGTTATGCTTATTAATCTTAGTTCTTGATCAAAAAAATCCATGTGCTTATTCTATCCTTAGCATGATATTTGTCCCTTAATTAGTCGATCGAATTCAACCTTGATCAATTAATTGCACTTGATATTGGACCTTGTCTTAGACTTGTCTTGAATAACTTTTTTATTTCCCATATCCAGTCAAATGATCATAAGTCCTTTGATCACTTGATTAAGGTCAGACCTCCGTACGTGAATTGCACTGATCCCTTGATCACTTAATTGCCATAAGATTTCACACATGCAAATACCAATTACACCCCTCAGTATTTCAAAATTAACATTATCTAAGGCCTTAGAAAAAATATCTCTTAGTAGATTAACTTATAGGTCAAGAAAGTAGGTGAAACTTCCTATAAGAATCATCTCAATTTCAGACTTCACTTGTTGAACATAATGTTCCAACTTCTTGTATGACATTTCATCAAACCCAAAGTCATAAATGGGTTTTCTTTTATCATTCTTCACACATAGGATGTTATTTCTACCACCCAAACCTATATATTGTGCGAATTTAATGAGGATCATAAGAGTTAACTTCAGAACTATATAGGAGGTAGGATGCTAAAACATCTTGTGAGGCATCTTTCCTATTTGACAATATCCACAAATTTTCCCTTTTTCACTTTTTAGCTTTGATAAACCCCTAATGGTTTCTTTAGATATATTCTTATTCATGACCTTGAGGTTGAGATGACCAAGTTTCTGGTGCCCTAGCTCAGTCTCATCAACCTTGGATATCAAACATGATGAGGGCTGAGAAATCCACATATAAAAGTTGCCTTTGGATCTTGAACACTTCATTAACACTTCTTGATCTTTGTTGGAGACAATACATTTAAACTTGTTGAAGTTCACATTTAGACATTGATCACATAGTTGACTTATACTTATCAAGTTTGTATTCAATCCTTCTATCAACATCACATCATCAAGGCTAGAGAGGCCTGGGTAGACCAGTTTTCCTATTCACTTGATTCTTCTTCTTGTTCCATCACCAAAAGTCACATAACTATTAGAGATATGGCTTTAACACTCCGAGATATCTATTTTCACCAGTCATGTTCCTTGAATATCCACTATCAAAATATTACTCTTCTCTTGAGGAAACTCTAAGAGATGTATGATATATGAGACAAGTGATAGTTTCTTTGGGTTTCCACACTTTCCTTGCTTGAGTTTTCTTCCCTTTATTTTTGTTGAACCTTGGTTGACTATAAGATTGAGGATATCCATACAGTCTATAGCAAAAGGGTTTTATATGTCCATATCTACCACAGTGGTGACACCTCCAAGATGAGTTATTGTTGCCTCTGTTATGAGGATGCACATGTTGAACAGGATGCTGGGATATGCGGTCCTTCATCAAAAACTTAGTTTTCTTCTCAAGAGTAACAAACTTCTTAATGGGAATTTAACCTTTTTTTTCATGGAATTGTAGTCAAACTATATTGCCTTCACATGCCTAGACTTCTCCCCAACTTTCAAGATCTCTTTTAACATATCATAACCATTGTTCAACATACGTACAAATTTTGTTATATTGTCAAGTTTGGTTGAGCCAAACTTATATGTTTTTAGAAGTAGAGCACTTATGGTCTTCTTTTGTTTCTGTTCTCCCAAGCAAGATTCCTTCCACTAAATGGGAAAAAGTCTATAAGTTTCAGCTATTTCTTCTTCTGATAAATCTTCATCACTAGACTCACTATAAGAGTTATATTTTCCAATGAAAACCATCACCTTGTTAGCTATTTCTCATTCACTTTCATCATCAGAATCAAACCAAGTGATTGACAGTCCCTTTTTCTTCTTATGTAGAAAATTAGGACATTCATATTTAATGTGACCAAACCATTCACATTCATAACATTGAGCTCATTTGTCTCTATTAGGTTTGTGATCCTCTTTGCTCTTGTTCAGAAGACTGATATCAAACATCTTGTATAGGATATTTGTTATCCAACTTATCACTTATGTCTAGCCTTCTCAAAGCTTTATTAAACTTTCTCCCAATAATGGCTATAGCCTTTAATAGACTCTATTCACCTTGATCTTCATCCTCTTCAGTGTTGGGTGCAAAAGCTATACTTTTGTTCTTCTTTTCAGATCTGTCATTCAATGTCATCTCAAAGGTTTGTAAATAACCAATGTGTTCATCAACTTTGATGCTTCTTAGTTCTTAGGCTTCTTTAATAGCTGAGTCCTTCATATCAAACTTATTAGGAAGAGAACTTAGGATTTTTCTGGCCAGCTTTTCTTCAAACATATTTTCTCCTAATGCAAAAGACCGAGGAGTTAGCAATGTCACATACTCTGATGTTGAAGTCAGAAAAATATTCTTCTTCATTCATTCTCATATTCTCAAACTTTGTAGTAAGGAGCTCTAGCCTTGATATTTTAACCTTGGATGTGACTTCATGACCAGTTTTGAGAATCTCTCATGCTTCTTTGGCTTTAGTACACGTGTTGATCAATTTAAACATGTTCTTACCAACACCAGTTAAAATAGCATTTAATGCCTTGGAATTTCCAAGAGCTTCATCATCTTCAGTATTTGTCCAATAATCTTTAGGCTTTAAGGTTGATGTTCCATCTTGATGAGTAATCACAGGGTGTTTCCAACCTTCTATAACAACTTTCCATCTTTTGTTGTCTATGGATTTGAGGAAAAAAAAACCACCTTGGTTTTCCAATAACCATAGTTGGTTCCATCCAAGATAGGTGGTCTATTGACATATCCTCCATCCTTAGTGATGTCCATCTGAACATAAAATATCTTCCTTAGAGTCACCCAAACATAACAGGGTGCCCATTTTGATGCCAATTTAAATTCTGTTGTTAAGGGGACAGATGTTGGACCAGATGCTTAAGCAAATGTGTTAAATATCTTAAACCAGAATTGACATATTATTAACAAATAGGATGTGTCACAACTGCGAAAAAATAACCGATAGAAACAGAACAGAAGATTCACCGCCGAACGTTATTTATCCCGACGCAGGGAAAGAAAACGATCGAAGAAACCTCGAAGAGGGAGAAGATATGGTCATCACAACCATAGTCCGGGTTCGGGAGTCGGTTACTCAAGGCGAACGTATTAGCACCCCCATGCGTCCATCGTACTCGATGGGATCCACGCTTGTTGCCTAATCAAAGGGTGAGTTATCTAAAGCCTACTGCTAAACGAAAACGGAAAACAAAAGGAGAAAACAAAAACGGACTCGCAAGCATTATCGCAATCCTATGCCTACGTATCTTCGTGGACGAACGAAGAATCAGAGTCGACGTAGTTCGCCGGACTACGCACTAAAGGGGGGAAGTTTGCTCTCCAAGACAACGCCATCTTGTGCCTACATATCCTCAATCGGACGAGAAGGAGGAAATCAGAGCGTCCTTAGTTCGTGGGACTACGAAAAAAGGAGAAGGGTGCTCACCAAGACATCGTCGTTTTGTGCCTATGTATCCTCAATCGGACGAGAGAGAAAGTCAGAGCAGTCGTAGTTCGACCTACGACTAAAAAAAGGGGGAAGAGTGCTCGCCAAGACATCGTCGTCTTGCGCCTACGTATCCTCAATGGGACGAGAGAGAGGAAGTCATAGCGGTCGTAGTTCGACGTACGAGTCTATAAGTATTTTTTATGTGAGCGACAAGCTCTTTTCTGAAAATGATTTGAAACCCAACAATCCCGAAGGATGAAAAATATTTGAATTTGTTTTTGTGTTTTTTAGACATAAGTGGATTGAAGTTAGTTTGAAACTCACATTGCACTAAAGTCTATGACATAGGAGAAAATGAGTCGCATGGTCGCCCCCAATGGGACATATGCTAAACACTCTAGAAGAGTGAAGGGAGACCCCTCATTCTTCATTTCCTATGTACTTAAAGCTCATGGCGCACAATGCTCGTTGCATTTATTAAGTGTTTTAGACTTGTTATTGAGATGAGAGGAGAAGACTCAAAGTTGAAAAAGAAAAAAAAACACTAAGGGAATTCTATCCTAATGTTAGCATACATGGATTAGCTCCTAATGTCTATCCTACTTCAAGCTTAATCAAAGATTAAGTTGGACTAGAGAATCCTTAGGGGAAATGCAAAAGCAAATCTAAGACTTAAACAAGTCTTAAGACTTAGGGGAGGAGAAAGAAGTAAGAGATGAAGAAGAAGATGCACCAACGTGAACCAACATGAAGTTCAACTCAAGAAGCAAAGCAACATGGCAAACATCATACTCATACCAAGTAACCACCAATCATTATGTCCAAGCAAACAAGATTATGCAAGACAAAGTGTTCAAACACACTCAAGTGATCTAGAATTCCAAAAGAGATGTCACAAGACATGGAACAATGATAAATGAGACCAAATGAAGTGAGATACAAGATAAGGCATCAAGCACATCATGTAATAGCAAGCTCAAATCATCAAATAAGGAACATCATCCATCACACTCAAAACATGTGTCAAAACTAGGCAAAACATTCACTTATGTCATTCATGCAAGCAACAAAAGATCATGTGAGGAAAGAAGTGAGAAAATATCATTCAATGGACACCATATCAAGAGGATCAGAACCTCACACATGTTATTCAAAGCAAACAAGAGTCACCAAACATTTATAAGATCATATGAGAAGGCATCACAAAGACATAAGTTCAAAACATCCAAAGAGTAGTGCCAAAACATTGTCAACTTGGAAAATCCACCATAAACAGAAAAATGATTAAATGAAAATGATTCCAAAGCCAAAAACAAACCAAGTCAGTACATGATCACATCATATAAGCATTTCGAGCTTCACTTAAGCACAAATGGTCAAAAAGATCCAAACTAGGTCAAGTACCCAAAACAATCCATTCAAAGTTCAAGTCACATGTAAATATCAACCAAAAATAGATTCATGCCTTATAAAAATACAAATAAATTTCAAAATCATTTTGTCTCCATCAATAATGTATTTGCAAAAGATCTCAACAAGAATCACAAAATTTCATCATCAAATGGATCAAACATCACACATATCAAGCTAACCGAATAATAATCGAGGAGCAACGAAAACTACATGGAAAATAATCAAAAATTAATCACCAAGGCAGAAACTTGACACTAAAACATTCCTCATCCAAGTATGAACACATGGTAAAAAATTCAGCTCAAGGAAACATGGTAAAGTCACTAGACATAAGCATGAATCACATGAGTAGGCATGGAAGACACTTTGGAAAAGAAAATCAAGATTAATTATCAAAATAAATAGAAAATACAAATAAAATTCATGAAAAATTAAATAAGACATTAAGGAACATACTTGATTTTTTTTGGAATATTTTCATAAAATTAAGTATTTTTAATAATTAAAAAGGAAACGAAAATAAAAAAGAAAATAAAAAGTGTTAAAAAAAATGGGAGGGTATGTTAGCAAATAAAAAAAAGAAGGCCACAGTTTGGGCCAGTACAGGGAGGTGCTGAAAGGAATTCGCTGGGCCCAGGAAGACAAGTCACATGTTTAGAATTTTTTAATAAAAAGAAAATGAAAAGGTTATTAAAATGTGTTACAAAAGTATGTAACTTATGTATCAATTGGTCCATTTTATTTTAAAACACAAAAGACAAAAAACATAAAACAACCCCACTATTTCTCCGCCACGTCATCATCATCTTGCCCATGCAAAGAAATTCTACATTTGAACAATAACTCACGGCCAAAAATGCATGCAGAGCCTCCAGAAAAACGCTTCGGTTAGGCCGACCACCGCCGGCAGCGGTCGGCTCTGCCGGAAACTTAAAACAAGGGCACTCTCCCCCCTATTTTTTTACGTAGATTCCAAAAATGACATTTATTTCCTTTAAAAATCCCTCTAAACCCATGAAAAACAAGCTTCAAGAATGGACACTCATGAAACTTCAATCACCAATCAAAACAACATACATACCACAATGTAGTACACTCCATGGTGAGTTCAAATATGCAAAAATAAATGAAAAGCGACCATTAAAACTCAAGAAAACAAGGATTAAAGTTTGTACACATTACATGAAACTCCATTAAAACACAAAAATAATTATGCAAACATTGCCTACCCTAAGGTAGGACTTCAGATGCACCCAACATGAACTTAAAACAAAGCTAAAATGCAAGCTTAGAGTTGAAGAAAATTACTCAGCGGAGTGGCTCCGTTGGCCCTTGAAACTTTGTAGAAACTTCAAACAAATGCTTCCAATGGTCTCCTTGTGTCTCAGTGATGAAGAACCAAACGAAAAATACAGAGAAACTTGGAGAAAATGAGAGTTTTTTTAGAGAGAGGTTTTGGGAGTGAGAGAGAGTTCTTGAGTTTGTGGCTGTTGAGAATGAGTGTGTCCTGCTAGGGTTTCACATTTAGCTTATATATGAAGCTTTGGTGTGGTAAAAACAAATGTATTGTGGTTAAAACTTAAGGTTAAAGTTTTGAGGAAAATTTGAAAAGAGGTGAAAATGGTGGTGGTATAAGCTCACATGGCATGATGTGATTTTTTTCTGTCATCTTGTGTGGACAATGGCTGATGAATTCAGAGTGGATTAGTGGAAACAACAATCCTTGTTGAGCAAGTTTTAGATGATTTTCATTTTTGGTAAGAAAGTTCAAATATGGAGCATAAGGTACAAGGGGATGTTTGGCTAGGAATGGCAAGTTTAGGACAACATTTGGAGTGGAAAAGAGAATCAGAGGCCTGTGAAAATGAGAAGCAAGTTTGATGCATGAAAGGTTGATGTTATGCATGGCAATATGGCAAGAAAATCACAAATCCATGAAGCTCACTTTGAACCACAACTTGATGAACTTAGCTCCAATTCATGAGATTTTTTATCCAATGCAAAGTATGAAGATCACTCAAAAATCTTTATTTGAAAATCAAGATGAAACAAGCCTTGGAAAGTGATGAAAATTGCCATGGAAGGTAGTCAAAAATTATGTCCAAAACTTAATGAAAATTTCACTAAGTTACCAACTTCAAAACCCTAACTTGGGAGAATCATAACTTGAGCTTCACACGTCCAATGAAAGCATTCTAGTACTCAAAAGAAAGCTAAGAGAATGCTCTACAACTTTGATGTTGGGGGAAATTGAAATGAAGTCTAGAGCATGGAGAAAATTAGCCATGAAGTGGACTGATTTTGGGCTAGAACTTTCCAAAAATGGAAACTTTCTAAAACCTTAATCTTTCCATAAATTGCAACTTTTCTAAATTCTTGATTTTTGATGAATCCCTTGACATTTCTCGACCAAAATCCATCCATTGATCACATTTGACATAATGACCAATATTTGACCTAAAAAGTTAGGAGTTGACTTTTTCACTGCACAGTTGACTTTATTCCCAATTCTCTTGATTTTCAATCCTCTGATCAATTGAAATCCTTCTGAATCAAATGGATGGCCCATCTTACATCCCCAGACACCTTAGGACATATAGAACACTATGGAACCAAGTCTCGCTCAAAAAAATCAGAAATAAACTGATTTTACCACAAACCCTAGTTTTGGTACCCACAATCTAGGAGAAATCGACCCAAGCTCAAAACTCAAAAATTCCTCTGATTATGATGTGAATCCTCTTAAACAAAGATGAAATGTGCCTGTTAGATGTCAAACATGATATATATTTGTATTTGATACTTGGCATTTTTCATTACTTTCATGTCTTAATTGTGGATTTTTGTAGTGAATTGTTGTTGCTCTTCATGCATTATCTTTATACCTTTGGTGCTTGTAATTTGTGTGCTATTGTGTAGGAAAGTGCACTAATTGATCAAAGAAATAAGACACAAAGAATTGATGCAAGCTTCCAAAGAAAGAGGAAAACAACAGCTGGTTCGCTTTGCGAACCCTGGAGAAGTCCCCAGCGAACGTTCGCTTTGCGAACTCTGGCGAAGCTCTCAGCGAGTAAGGCAGTGGTAAAAGGACCCAAAATTCGCTTTGCGAATGTTGTGGTGAGTGGTTCGCTTTTTGAATGAATTGTTTGCTTTGCGAACTCACGAAGACAGCCAAGGGCGATTTAGCATTGAGAAGGCACTTAAGGTGCCATTTTCTTCATTAGCTAGGCCAATGGATCATTCGCAGTGCAAATGCATCAGATCCCAAGTATACTATAAAGTGTTTTTTACATTTTCTTGGGATGATAACTTGATATTTTCACACCAAAACATACTTTTCTGAGTTTTGATCATCCAAGAGTGATTTTTCACATAGAGAAGCTGAAGTCACATCTGATCTCGATTATTCGACGCGGATGTTCTTTTATCTCCTCTTGAAACTTGTTATCCAAGCTACCATGAAAATGAGTAGCTAAACACCTCTTGTGTTAAGGTTAGAGGTAGTTAATCTTGCTTATATGTATTTCTTTTGATCTTTTGTATATGAACAAGGTTGATGATCAATATATGATGAAGTTGTTTGTTCTTAATGATGTATTTGTGGTTTGAATCACTCTAGACATAGATTTTCCAAATCTTCACCTAATATCTTCATCTCTTAAAAACCAAACTCTAGACATATATTTGGGCTTTAATATTCGCTTTGTATTGATCTTAACAGTTGTTGTTTCGATTGTTAGCGGGAGACATCATCTAATGGTCTAAACAACAATACTCACGAATTTTCTTTAGACATAAACTTATTCGAGAGGATACACGATTGTATTGGTCGGAACTAAGTTCATATGCTTGATTAATTAGATATGTATGAAAAGGATTAGCGAAATCTAATCTTGACATGCTTTTATAAAACTTACAACATCTTTGTTATAGTTGACTTCTTTGCAACCAAAATTGATGTTACAAAACCAAGAACAATTTGAAAACCCCTTACTTAAAACGTTTCGACTATTGAATGGCAAGCATCAAAATATCACGCAATCCCTGTGGATACGATAAAAACACCCCCCAAATTACTCTTTCAAGAAAATGGCGTCGTTGTCGGGGATTGTTGTTTGATATTGCAAGCATTGCAATAGTTGTTTTGTTTTAAGCTTGTTTAACTTTTTCTTGAGCTTGTTGATTTGTTTGGTTTAGTGTGCAGACTCCGTTTTATGCGAGGGAAGTTACTCGCATACCAACTTCTTTTTTATCCTGAAATCGAAAGAACTGCGCGTAAATTAAATAGTAGAACAAGGCGGAGGAGGCAACTTGCCAAAGAAAGATGAGAGCGAGACGAAAGTTCAACTTCGCCGCAAATACCACAGTTACCGCCAATTATGGCTGCTCCACCACCTGCTTCAAGACCTTGTACAAATAGTCTGAGACACACTGCACAATATTCGCGCAATGCTCAGAACGGTAGGCATTCAGAAATGAAAACTGGTATCCTCTCGCTTCTATATCAGAATCCTTTCACTGGTATGGATCACGAGGATCCTTTTACACACTTGACTAAGTTCTATGAGATTGCGGGAGCAACTGGTGCACCCGAAGCTGAAGAAGAATCACTGTTTAAGAGACTATTCCCGCATTCCCTCATTGGGAAGGCCAAGGAATGATATCTTGATCAATCTACGGTAATCATGATGGACTGGAACGTACTTGAGGAAAAGCTTTTGGAACGATTTTTCCCACAAAATCGTTTCATGGAGGCTAAAACAGCAATTGTAGTTTTCACTCAGGGTGGAAATGAATCTCTCAACGAAGCTTGAGAGAGATTCAAATCCATGTTGAGAAAGTGTAAAGGGCATGGTTTCGATGAGCTTACTCAAGTTCACATTTTTAGAAACGGTCTTCAATTGGTGCATAAAACATTGTTGGATGCCACCGCGGGTGGATCCTTAATGAGCAAAAGTGCCGAAGAAGCCATTGCCATCATTGACAAGATGGCTTTAAACGACCATCAGGGGAACCATAACTGTGACCCTTCTCAAAAGACACCGGGAGTTCTTGAGTTGGGAACCAATGATGCTATACTTGCTCAAAACAAGTTATTATCCCAACAAGTTGAGTTGTTGACGAAATAAATGTCCAAGCTTCCTCAACAACTCAAAGAGATTCATGACTCTCCGAGCAAGAATGCGCCAGTAGCTCGTTGTGAATTGTGTAGAGGAGATCATCCTACCGGATATTGTCTTCCAGTTGTGGAGGAGGTAAACTATGCTGGAAATCTAACTCAAGGTTATCAAGGAAGACCTCCTTACCAAAATGCTCAACAACCGTACCAAAATCAACAAGGCTACCAACCAAGAGGCAACTACCAAAATCAACAAGGATGGAGACAAAATCCTTACCAACCACCCCAAGATCAAAGTGGAAGTTCAAGAATGGAGGAGACTTTCACACAATTTATGCAATTATCAATGGCAACTCAAAAGAGTATGGAAGCTTCGATTAAAAATCTTGAATCTCAAGTAGGGCAACTTGCCAAGCAAATAGCCGAAAAGCAACCGGGGCCATCCTTCTCCGCTAACACTCAACCAAATCCCAAGGAGCATTGTAAAACCATTTTCACAAGAACTGGAAGAATAATTGGAGGAGATGTTGAACATGAGGTGGTAGTTGAAAAGGAAAATTATATTGTGTTGGAGGAATTCGAAAAAAAATGACGAAAATGGGGTAGTTGAAAAGAATGATGAAGAAGTAAAGAAGAAAAAAGAAAAAGAAAGAAAGGAGTATGAGAAGGAAGTTTTACAAAGAAGATTATTATATCCCCCTGCTCCAAAGAAAAAAGAGAACGATAGGCATTATGCAAGATTCTTAGAATTGTTTAGTCGATTGCAAGTAACCGTTCTTTTCTCTGAAGCTCTTGAACAAATGCCTAAGTATGTCAAATTCATGAAAGACATACTTATGAAAAAAAAAGAGGTGCACTGACAAAGACAACATTGATCTTAATGCCGAGTGTAGTGTCGTCATCCAAAGTGTACTTCCGCGGAAATAGCAAGATCCGGGAAGAGTAGATTTACCTATTACTATAGGTAATGATTTTAAATGCAAAGCTTTGGTTGACATGGGTGCTAGTATCAATCTGATTCCTTTGTCTGTGGTGAAGAGACTTGAAAATATGAATGTAAAAACGACAACCATGACATTGCAACTTGCAGATAAGTCAAGAACTCGTCTGTATGGTGTTGTGGAGGATGTGCTTATAAAAGTGGATAGATTTCTATTTCCGGTTGATTTTGTGATTGTTGAGATGGATGAGGACGAAGATACGCCGATTATATTGGGCAGACCGTTCATGAAAACCGCCAAAATGTTGGTGGACGTTGATGAAGGCATAATGAAGGTGCGGATCAAGGATAGTGGTAAGGAGGAAGAAGCTTGTTTTACATTGTTCAAAGGAGTGATGTATGCAAATCAAGTAGATGAAAGCGATCATAAGAAGAAAGAATTGGAAAGAGCGAGTTTTCAGAAGAAAAATGATGAAGAGGCGAAGGTAGCTTTGATGAAGTCATGTTGGGATTGGTCGTTTCTAAAGAAAAGGAGACCAAAAACCGAGCACGATAACGGTTGAAGTTCTTGTTCGTAAAGTGTGTTTTTCTCGGAAGCCAATTCTTTAGCTTTTGGTTTCGAGGCATCAAGTCTCCGGACCGTCGAGCTTAACTGACGTTAAACAAGCGCTTGTTGGGAGGCACCCCAACATTATAAGTATTTATTGATATCTTTGTTGTGTTAATGATTTTTTTATGTTTAAAAGTGGTTTAGGAAGTGGCAGCAGTGCAGAAATTTTTTTCAAAAACCTGTCATGTTCGCTGGCGTTCGCTTTGCGAGCCTGGGGAAAGCATTCGCCAGCCAGTTCTCTTTGCAAACTCAGCGAGACAGGGGAATATTTGTTGCTGCCACCTCAGATTAAAAAAGGGAGTCAATTTTACGGGTGGGCCAGACTTGGGCCCAATACCCATATCATTTTCTGAACTTTTGAAAGGGAATACCATACTCCCTTTGGACATTCTCACTCTTTCACTCTCAAGAACGACACTTTCTCAAGCTCTCTTTTTCACTCAATTTTCACCAATTTTTCCCCAATTTCAATTACAAGCTCAAGTTTGAATCTTTTCTTCTTTTAATTTCTGTGTAGAAATATGGTTAGGATTGTAGATTAAACATTAGAAACATTTTTGGATTCTAGGGTTTTCACTTCTGTTTTGAAGTTAGGATGCCGATGTATGTTGAAATGTGTACAAACCTTAGATTAGAATGATTTTGTAAAGGGTCTCTAATGTTGGACTTGTTGGCTGCTGTTGTTTTTCTGAATTTTCGTGGGTTCGATGTTCAGTTCGCCTTGCGAACCTGGGCGAGCATTCGCCAGACCTTCGCTTTGCGAATCTGGGGCGAATGTTCGCCAGCCTTTGCTTTGCGAACTCTGGAGCAAACATATCAGAACTCTGAATTTTTTTATGATGTTTCAGTTGTGGTTTTGTTTTGGCTGCCAATTCTAATGACTTGTGTTGCTACTTGTGTTGTTTTATTTGTTGATTTGTGCAGATGGGTCCAAAGATCACTCCCGCTAAGAAGAAAAAGACAACCAAATCAAGACAAGTACCAATCCAGTTTGACGACACTCGCTTTAGGGGTGCCAAACAAGCAGCAAGGTATCTTACCTTAGAAAAGAGAACCATTTTGGCAGAAAAGAGATTCAACTTGAGTGACAGAGGGAGTTATCAGTTTGTGGCTGCACTTTTGGAAGAAAAAAAATGGGGACGACTGATAACTCCAGTTGATAGCTACAACATTGAGCTTGTCCGAGAATTTTATGCGAACGCCCTTCCTGATGATGGCGAGCAGTTTAGTTGGACAACCTTCGTTGGGGGGAAGGTGGTGAAATTTGACCGTAGAGCCATTAGTATTGTTCTTGGAAGTCCTCTGCCTTTAAGAGCTAGCGAGATAGATGACTTGAAGGTGCGAGAAAGACACAAGAAAGGGGGGTTTGAATTGTGTATTCACTCTTTTGAAAACTTTTCGCTTCTTATTATTAAGGCACTGAAATAACATCAAAGTTCATTGAGAGATTCTGACCGGCGAAGAAACATTCAGACTTGATAATGCATGAAGCATAAGAACCAATAAGAGTCTGAATGCTATATGTAGTATTCAGAACTTGCAGAGTGGAAGCTTATCAGAGTTAAGCTGCAAGGTTCTAACTTGCTTATGTAAGGTTCTGATACTCAGAACAAAAACATTAACAATAATATAAAGCATGGCAAGAGTAAAGAACACACGATATATCCTGCTTCACCATAAGGCTAATCCAGTCCACCCTCCTCAGGTGATTTTTCCTTGAACACAAGGACTTAATCCACTATAATCAATCTCGATTACAGATGCACGGGCAACAGTTAGTGACTAACAACCTGCACAACTGCAGTTGTGACTAACACATAATGAACTGTTCAGGGATTCAACTTAATGAATATAACGAACATTGACCTGCAGGTTCCAATCTCGCAAGATCTACTACTAGGATTTCACAACTAAACGTTCAGGGATTCATCGCAATGAATATAACGTTTACTGGCCCTATTCCAGAATTTACCACAATGACATCTCGTCATTGTCTTCTCAAGTCTCCAGTCACACAGACCACTTGAGGAATCCTAATTCACATAGAATTAGTTAAACAAGAGATTACAGTGATGCTTCTTAACAAGCAGATAACTCCTAAGTTTAAGTACAAAAGAACACACAAGTGTTCAAGTAAGATTTGAGCAACAGCTCCTTGCTTTCTTTTTATTCTACAAAGATGTATATTAATTTGACAGTTGATGACATCTTGTAGATCTTTTTCTTCGTCGTCGTCTTCTTTGTTGAGCAAGCTTCGAGCAACAACTCCTTACTTCGGATCTTCAATGTAGCTCAGACAAGAAGGTTGTTGATGACTTGACTGATTTTCAATGTTGTCTTCTTCATCAACAGCTTCAATACCAATTGATTGTTGTTGTGTTGATTTCTGATTTTTGAGCTTCAACAACAATGGCCATGTGTAAATAGTGATAGCTTTGGATGCTTAAGTGTTACAACGAGTACTCATCGTTGTTGCTATCTTTACACAATGACTTAATCAATTCTCCTTTTTGGACTTCATCGATCTCATTTTAGAAGCGAATACTGCTTTCGTTATATAACCCAGTAAAATATAGCCGTTTGAATTTGGCTGTTGGAAAAGAGACGTTGTGTAATAATTACAGCTGTACTGACACATCTCCTTTTTACTGTGGAGGAAGTGACATGATATATTTTCTTGCGCGTTGTGTATAGTCTTTCACAACAGTAACATTTGTCTTCAAAACTTCAGAGGCTTCTGATGGTAATTAATTGAAGCATGAGTAGAGACTTCTTAACAGGATATCTGAAACTCTAAGTCTTCAGTCTTTCGAAGTCGTCCATTAGGAATCAGCCTTCAGAACTTCAGCACTTGTCTTTAAATCCATTATCCTTTACTACTTCAAGTCTTCAGAAACTTCAAAACTTGTCCATTAGGAATCTATCTTCAGAGTCTTCAGCACTTGACCTTTGGAACCATATTCTTCAGAACGCATAAGTCTTCAGAGTCTTTCTGCACTTGGTCTTCAGAGCCTTCAGCCTTTCAGAACTTCAAGTCATGAGAGTCTTTAGCACTTTGGTTCTCCATAGGATTATCTTCTTCAAAAGCTTCGCTATTCTTCAGAATCAAAACCATTCTCAGAGAGCATCCACAAGAACATTGCAACAGCAATATCGGCATCCTTGGATCTGACTGATCATGATCATATACAGAAGCATACTTGCTTCTTGCGACTTGTGTCACACATAGTAACTTCGCATATAATCAATTACGCTCGTTTGGCTGGTGCTTTGTTGGATCTGATATCTTATGTAATTATGATCTGCACACAACACACATTACAACATAAAATGGTTCTTTCACAAATACCATTGTTATCATCAAAACATAGAGACGACTTGTAGAGACAACTCTTGCTCTAACAATCTCCCCCTTTTTGATGATGACAAAACCATGTATTTTGATTGAACATTTTATACAAGGTAATCACCAAAACTAAACATATTCAGAGTCCGGAACAACAGCTACCCCTGAATGTGTTATCCTCAAAGTTTTATATGTGATCATCTAAAATCTCATATGATCCAAAGACACACAAAATAACAACTTGAGTTGCCAGAACAAGGAATAGAAAAGGAATACTTCTCTACCTTGTCTTTAAGGAGAAAAAAGTCTTCAACATCTAGACTAGTTCATCAGAACTTCCATCTTCAGATCTTTAGAGCTTAGTTCCTTTGTACGTCGTATCAGAGCTCATAATCTTCAGATACATCTGAAGCATTTTCTACTTTTCAGCAGATTCATTTAAGCATTGATAAGTGCAAATTGTACTTATTTTTGTATATAAGTTTTGTTGCACTTATCCTTACTTTGTGTTAAAATTGGTTGAATAAACCCCACTTTGTGTGTAAATACGTTTACTTTACGTTTTCGTGTGTATAGTGCGTTACCGTGTAAATAACATTGAGTTTAATCGATTTTCATTTATTTTTGTAGGTTTTCTAGCAATGGGATTTTTCCATATTCATAAAGAGCATTGAATAAGCTTTCCAACGCTTCAAACCGTGCGTCAATCGGAGTTACGGTTCAAGAGTTATGAAGAAAACAAGTTCTGATTTTCTGCCATGCTCGCTAGGCGAGCCCCCGTAGCGAACACTCGCTAGCTTGTTCGCTAGGCGAACCGGGGCGAACGAAAAGTTCCAGAATCGTGAAAAAACTCAACTTTAAGGCGGTTTACGTTCGCCTAGCGAACGGGGACTCGCTAGGCGAACCTGGAAAGTGAGATTTGCCTATTTCAACCATTTTTCATCATTTTTTATGGGATGTTTTTGGGGGAACTTTCTCCCAACTTCATCAAACATGTTTTAGGAGTAGATTAGCTTAGAAACAACATTGGATGATACGTCTTGATGATTCGGAGTCGAATTTTCTTCGATCGACTTTGACACGCCGTGAGAAGTTTGTTTTTCTCCTTTCTTCTCTTGGTATCCTCTATTTGTTGATGTTTGGTATGTAAATCTCTTGATACCTATTGTATTTCATCTAATCTATGTTTATGAATATATTTTGATTCTCTATTGATTGTTTGTCTTTGATTGATTATTTGTGGGTCGTGACAAAACCTATATCGAATCGTTAATCTTAGATTTTCATCTGTCAATGAGCAAGCTTTTGACAGGGGTTTGTGAATTGATATTCATTGTATCCTTTGTTGTATTGTGTTGATTAAGTAGCATGGGTAGCATGAGTAGGATTGATACGGTATTGCGAGGATTCGTGACAATAGCGATGAAGAACGGCGTTCGTATACAGTTGGTAAATTAGTTGAATGCAGGGTTAATCATATGTTTGTATTCTGATCAGGGCTTTGTATATGAATTACTCATGAGTTTGACATGGATGTTATAGTAATATCTGTTTTGTCTGAACTCTAGAGATAGATTTAGACTTAACACTTACGTGAGTATCAGTTCTTACTTCTCTGTGTTGTTGAGTTGCGTGAGACATCACCAATGAGACAATACCGTTGTTCTCTCGACGTTGCGTTAGACATAACCTCTGTTGTGAGTGATACGTGAGGATATTAGACGAATGAGTGATTTGTGTATGAAATGGTCGGAAGAATGCATGTGTTATTGAGTGATCTCTATTGAGTTTCTTTCCTCCGAAGAATGTGTTATTGTTATTTACTTGCTTTTTGTTCCTTTAATTTTCCGCATTTGCTTTTGGTTCGCTTTAAACCAGAACTTTTGATTCATGAGCTTAGAAATATAGAAACCGTTGAATGGCATTCTTTCCCTCGCACTGATCCCTGTGGAGAACGACAAAACTGGGTTACTTATATATTTTTGCTTGCTGCTATTCTAGTTCCAACAAAATGGCGCCGTTGCCGGGGATCGGCGTGTCGATATTGAGTTGCATCGCATAGTTTCTATGTTTTTAAGCTTCGTACATAATTGTCTATATTGTATATTTACTTGTATAATGGTGCATAGTTAGTTGGGGAGAGTTTGTTAGATGTCAAACATGTTATATATTTGTATGCAATACTTGGCATTTTTCATTTCTTTCCATGTGTAATGTATTGATTTTAGTGAGGAATGGTGTTGTTGTGCATTCATTGAAATATACTTGTGGTGCTTGTAATTTGTGTGCTAATGTGCAGGAATAGGCATAAAAAGATCAAGATTGTGTTACACAAATGTTGGAGGCAAGTTACCATTGAAGGAAGAAATCAACAACATCATTCGATAGGCGAGTGTTGGCGAAGATGCCAGCGAAGGTTCGCTTAGCGAACGTTAGCGAGTGTGCTAGCGAGGGGGGTGGCAGAAAGTATGCAAAAACCTCCAGTAGGAAAAATGGGTAAATTCGCTGGGCGAGGAATCCAGCGAATGCTCGCTGATGTGTTCGCGGGGCGAATGTGCCAGCGAAGGGTGACAGAAACTTTCTTATTTGAAAAACTCCCAAACTTCGCTGGAGCGAAGGTTGTAGCGAAGGCTCGCGTCGCGAATGATTTGGTTCGCCTAGCGAACAAAGCTTAACAAGTGTACATACTTGTTAATAGTGTTTTCCATAAGTGATTGTATATATGTGTTTTCCATCATGTTTATGTGTGTGTACATATTTTTGTTTTTGGTTTACGTTTGCTTAAGTGTTGCAGATTTTATTTGGTATCTACCGGTGAACGAAGCAACATGGAGGAGCTTGTACGTAAATAAGGTGTCGAGCTAACGACGTGAAACTAGCGCTTATTAGGAGGCAACCCAATGATTCTTGAGTTTGTACAGTTTTATGTTTAGTAGTATAGTTAATATAAAGTGATAATGGATGGAGTGAATAAGAGAAAGAACCAATTTTGAAAAACAAAATTTTCCTGCCCGTGCTTAGCGCGCGCAGAGGGCGCTTAGCGCGCCTTGTTTTGCAAAGAAAAATCTTCCATTTCCATTTACTTTCACAAATTTTGGTTTTTATGTTTATTTAGTTTTAGTTTAATTTTGTTAGGTTGTTAGAATAATTTATGAGTTTGTTCTCAAGTTTTGTTTTTGATTAGCTTGAGGATGCATTGTGTGATTTTTCAATTTTGATTGTTTCAACAAGAAAATGTTTTGGTAGTGTGAAAAGTTTAAAGAAAGTTGCATTGCATTGGTTGGTGTTTATTGCTTTTCTAGAACATAACATGTTTATGAACCTTAGGATTTGTACAAATTACATGTCTTTCATTCTTTTGCAATTTTTGTTCATTTATGAATCACTTTAGTTCATAGCCCCATGTGAGGAAACCTCCATTGTTTACTAAATGCTTGGATGACTGATAAACTTTGTTTAATTCGTTTGATTCATGCTTTATCTTCTGATTATTGTGATTTTGTGGAAGCGTTAGAAATGATCAAGGCGTTTGTTTATATTGAGCACAACCGTATCCAAAAGTATCTTACCCGTGAGTAGTGAGAATTTGTTAGCCCCTTTGAGACTAAAACAGTTTAGATCTCATTTTTAGTGATGAACCTGGTTTATGTACATAATTTGCAAGTTTTGTTCATCATTGAATTTAGTGAGTTTCTAAAATTTCTTCTTGAACCTTTGAAATTGTATACTTTGATTTCCTTGCCGTAAAAAGCAAGGAGCATTCACTTGAGGTTTGGTTGAATTCAAGTTGGGGAAAATGAAAAAGAAGATTGGTAAGTTGCTTGAAACTTTTGAAAAAGTTCAAACAAGCATGAAAAGAAAAAGTGTAAATATGAATGTGAAAAACAAAAGAAAAAGAATGCTTGTTTGAATGAGAAAAATAGAGTGAAATAATTGTGCATAAAGGTAGTTTGAGAAGGTTTGTGGTAAAGGAATGAGAATGGTGAATGAAGTTGTAATGTGTAAATATCATTTATCGGCAATTTCGATTCAATGGCCTGTAGAAATGTCCCTTTATTGTGAACCCGACCAAGCTACAACCCTTAAAGCCCTTAGTGATCTTTTTGCTTCCATATTTTCATTTTTGATTGTTAGATGTTATATGAATTGAATTGTTATTTGCAGTGTTTGTCAGATGAGTGAAATTTCCCCGCGGTTGCAAACGCGCATTAATTTCTTCATTCTTATTTGAAGTGGAGTGTTAGGTGTGATTCATTCTTGAACATGTATTGCTTTTGGATGTTGACATTTGTTTTGTGCTTAGACTTTGTTTCATATTCGTGGTGTCGTTGTAGTTTAGTGGTAAGTATTGCTTTGCATGTACTTTTGATATTTGTACCATACGTTTATTCTCCGTTTGTAAAAACTTGTTGAGCATGATTTCTTGATAAATGCTTTTGTTTCTTTGAGTTGATTGACTTTTGTTTGAGGACAAACAAAATAATAAGTTGGGGAGAGTTTGATAAGTGCAAATTGTACCTATTTTTGTATATAAGTTTTGTTGCACTTATCCTTACTTTGTGTTAAAATTGGTTGAATAAACCCCACTTTGTGTGTAAATACGTTTACTTTACGTTTTCGTGTGTATAGTGCGTTACCGTGTAAATAACATTGAGTTTAATCGATTTTCATTTATTTTTGTAGGTGTTCCAGCAATGGGATTTTTCCATATTCATAAAGAGAATTGAATAAGCTTTCCAACGCTTCAAACCGTGCGTCAATCAGAGTTACGGTTCAAGAGTTATGAAGAAAACAAGTTCTGGTTTTCTGTCATGCTCGCTAGGCGAGCCCCCGTAGCGAACACTCGCTAGCTTGTTCGCTAGGCGAACCGGGGCGAACGAAAAGTTCCAGAATCGTGAAAAAACTCAACTTTAAGGCGGTTTACGTTCGCCTAGCGAACGGGGACTCGCTAGGCGAACCTGGAAAGTGAGATTTGCCTATTTCAACCATTTTTCATCATTTTTTATGGGATGTTTTTGGGGGAACTTTCTCCCAACTTCATCAAACATGTTTTAGGAGTAGATTAGCTTAGAAACAACATTGGATGATGCGTCTTGATGATTCGGAGTCGAATTTTCTTCGATCGACTTTGACACGCCGTGAGAAGTTTGTTTTTCTCCTTTCTTCTCTTGGTATCCTCTATTTGTTGATGTTTGGTATGTAAATCTCTTGATACCTATTGTATTTCATCTAATCTATGTTTATGAATATATTTTGATTCTCTATTGATTGTTTGTCTTTGATTGATTATTTATGGGTCGTGACAAAACCTATATCGAATCGTTAATCTTAGATTTTCATCTGTCAATGAGCAAGCTTTTGACAGGGGTTTGTGAATTGATATTCATTGTATCCTTTGTTGTATTGTGTTGATTAAGTAGCATGGGTAGCATGAGTAGGATCGATACGGTATTGCGAGGATTCGTGACAATAGCGATGAAGAACGGCGTTCGTATACAGTTGGTAAATTAGTTGAATGCAGGGTTAATCATATGTTTGTATTCTGATCAGGGCTTTGTATATGAATTACACATGAGTTTGACATGGATGTTATAGTAATATCTGTTTTGTCTGAACTCTAGAGATAGATTTAGACTTAACACTTGCGTGAGTATCAGTTCTTACTTCTCTGTGTTGTTGAGTTGCGTGAGACATCACCAATGAGACAATACCGTTGTTCTCTCGACGTTGCGTTAGACATAACCTCTGTTGTGAGTGATACGTGAGGATATTAGACGAATGAGTGATTTGTGTATGAAATGGTCGGAAGAATGCATGTGTTATTGAGTGATCTCTATTGAGTTTCTGATCCGATGTACACGAACTGGTCCACGCGGGCTGGTCGTTATGGAAGTGCCCGGATGGGTGCTGGTCGTACTCGCTGTCCGGTAAGTAATTGAGGAGAGGTGGTGGTGTACCTGCAAGGCACTCCGACGCCCAAGTAAGAAAGGGTCAGAAAAAGGGGCAAGTACAAAGTATTAGTTCGTAGGGAGAATATTTGATACCTGACCCTCTCAAGTGAGAGGGTTTATATAGGGCTCTAAGCGCGTGGCTAACGGTCCTATTTTCGGGGCGAAATAACCGTTTTCCCTAAAGAATCGGTCGCTGCCCAAACTAGCCGTTACGACGGGCAGGGTGTCCAAAACTAGCCGTTATGTCGGGCATATGCTTAGTTTCGGGCATCTGCCCATGGCTGCTCGGGGAGCATTGAAGTTGCGCGTGTTGGGCAGAATTTCCGGGGGGGAACGTTATGTTCCTTGCCCGGTAGGAGGAGCAGAAAGGTAACTTTCACCCTTCTGTGGGTTGGACTTAGGCGATTTGGGCTGCTCTGTAGCAGAGGCTTATTGGGCCAATTCTATCCATTGGTTCAGTCCAGAACAGGAGCCCCCCAAGTCGTTGCTCCCGAGCATGGGAGTGATGACTTAAGGACTCCTCGTTGTCCCGGGGAACTATCACGAAGCCGCCGTTGGATACGAGGACGACTGCCTCGAGGTGCTCGTGATTCTCCGTGTCCACGATATTCGTGGTCGATTCCATCTTGCCCGGTAATCGGGGAGGTGACGCGTCAGATGGAATGGGAAACGTTGGGTCGCCACGTGTGCATCGAGACCTGTGTAGCAGTTACCTAGGCAATTATGGCTAGTGGGTCGTCATTATTGCCTACGGGCGCGTATGTGTACGTGCCCCTTGGTATAAAATGGGGGAAACCGTCCCATTTTCCACTTTTCCTTCTTCTGATTCTTCCTCGTCACCAGTGCGTTTGCCCGTCACCTTCTTCAAGCAGCCGACCGTCGTGCCGACCACCGTGACAAGTTTCGAGCAACCGTTTTCTTCCACTTTCTTCTAGTAAAATTAAGTAAGTATCCTGATTTTTTTGCTTGTTTTGCTTCCTTTTGTTGTAAGTGGTAGATTTCATGATGCTAGGGTTAGTTCTAGATGGCAAAATAAGTAGATTTCTGGCGAGTGTTGGTGGTGGGCGGAGGTTCTGCCTTTTTTTCTGTACCAAATGTCTCGCCGGATTAGGTAGCACGTTTGGTGGTCGTGGTGGCCCGCGTGGTGGTTGCGAGTCGTGACCATCGCGTCCTATCATCCGTTGATGGATTTGGTGAGTTTCCCACTAGGACGTTTCTAGATTCCGGTAGAGTTTCGACGGAATATGGGTACAGGCGCGGGGATATTTTGTCCTTCTTTGTTTGATGTTAGGGCTTAGGCCGGGGACGTAGTTCCTAGCCTTTCGCGTGCCCTTTCACTTGTCTTAGCGGTGGAAGGGTGGATTTGATTTCCTGTCGAATTCACTGCCTTTCTCTGCTTTTTCAGGTGATCATAGTGGCGATGGAGCCCGAGAGGGAGGTTATACCCGTTACGTCCGAAGAAACTGTCTCCGATGAGAGCAGCAGTGCAACGGCCTCGAGTTCTGCGTCCTCGAGTTCGTCGGCTTCGAATTCCTCGAGCGACGTCGAGGGGGAAGCGAGTGATGCCGAGGAGGGAGATGACCTGGGGGTCGTGGAGGAAGATGTAATGGAAGAGGACGTAGACGTGTTCTACCCGGAAGAGTGGGAGGTGGCCGAGCCTTCCGAACACACTTCCACATTTGCGAGGTTTGCGGCGGACACTTTTACTGAGGTGGGGCCCTCAGGTGAATGGAGGGTGCTTCTGCCTAGCGTGGGCGAGCGGATATGCTCGAGCTTCGGGGACTGCTTCGGGATGTACGAATACGTCTTCAAAGAACTGGGGCTGAGGTTGCCCTTCACTGACTTCCAGCGGTCGGTGTTCCATCATCTGAAGCTGGCGCCTTCCCAACTCCACCCCAATTCGCTGGCCTTTATACGGGCTTTTGAGTTGGTGTGCGAGCACCTTGCTTTGGGGCTCACCATCCCTCTGTTCTTTGCTGTTTTCCACCTACAGCGGCAGCTGACGGGGAAGAGGTACGGATGGGTCTCTTTGAAGCAGCCCAAAAAACTGTTCAAGTCGTTCTCGGAGTCCATCCGAAACTTTAAGAGACGGTACTACATCGTCGAGCCTCTGTCCGAAGCTGCTCAGGACAGCGTGTATGCCTGGGAGTTAGAGTGCGACGAGAACGGAGATGAGCTTCTCACCGAGGAAGGGAAGTACGTCGGGGAGAGGGTGTATAAGTTTCCAATCCGCTGGACACCCGACCACTTCTCAAAGAAGCCCAGTGCCTATGTTTTTGAGCCGAGTACTTTACGCGGGCAGGATGCCGTGTCTTACGAGACCCTGGTGAAGTGGGTCAACTCCTTTCAGCTCGCGACCTGTTGGACGAGCAAGGGTAATCCTATCTTCGAGGAGGATGGGAGTCAAAGGGTTGAGCGCCGGTTTATCCCCGTCAAGGCACTGCTGGAGTGCAAGACTTCTGTGGATGTCACGGCGCTGCTCGGTAGATCTAGTTACTTAGACTTTATTTGCTATTCTTTCTTCCCCATTTCTGACGCGCTTGTTTTCTTTGTGCAAGTGAGATGCCTCAAGCCCGTGACCGTGTGGTGAGGAACGCCATGGCGAGGGGTAAGGCTGGAGCGACCCCCTCCAAGACCCGGACTGCTGCTGGTGCTCGTGCGCCTCCCCCTGTTCAAACTGCTCCGGGGACCTCCTGTTCTCCCACTCCCTGTCCGCGGGATTCTCCGCTGCCTTTGGTCGGGCGACAGAAGCGCCTCCGGACAACAGATACGGTGGATCTGAGGGGGGAAGTTCAAACTTCCTTCGTGCATCAACGATATGAGGTTCTTTGAGGGTAATACCTTGGTTGTTCCTCGGGCTGAATCTCTTAGCCTGGGGAACATGGATCGCGCGGGCAAAAGGGCGATGGTGGCCAGGGATGCTTCTGCCCTCGTGAGGATGCTCGAGATGGCAGCTGTGTACGCTGAGGGGGACCACGTGCTCGAGGCGGAGCTTACTGCTGCTCGGGCCTCCGAAGCGACGCTGAAGGAGGAGGTCCGGAATGCCCGTGAGGCGAAGAAGAAAGCCGAGGAAGAGGCGACAACACTGAGGGAGGAAGTTACCAAGCTAAAGTCGGAGAAGAAGGCGTCCGAGGAGTTGAACGCGGAGTTGATGGCGGCCAATGCCCCAGGTGATGACGAACCAGAGGAGATAAGAGTGTTGAAGACTCAGGCAGAGCTGGCGCTGGCATTCTGTAGGCCGAGGATGATGGTATTACTGTGGCCGCGGAGTCTTTTGATAGTGTGGTAGCCCAGTTGCGAGTGGTGAACCCTGGGCTCGAGATTTCGACAGGGGTACTTACTACCTAGCTCGTGTGGAGGGTGGCCGCATTGTCCTGTCCGAGGGTCTTGTTCTCGATACTCCTGAGGAAAATATCGAGGAGCAGCCCGTGGAGGAACCGAGGCCTGAAGCTGCGTCAACCGAGCGTGTGGAAGAATGAAGAGTTTTTGTTGCTTAGCTGTATCTTGTCTGGCCTGCGTGCCGTTGAACTCGTTGTAATCTTATTTTTGTTCTGGGGCGTGGCCCCCTTTTTAATGTAACAAGCACAATCTTTGGCCCTTGCGGCCTTTTAATTTAATGCCCGGTTAATTTATACAACTTTTGTTTATACTGTTGTACTTTGTTTTAGTTGTGCATGTGTGACTGCCCGTCGGAGGGTGTGTTTGTCAACAAGGCTTATTTTTGACAGATTGCTCGTTGCGTTATGAATTCGCCAGTGCGGGGAACTGGTCGAACAGCCGGGGAAGATCTTGGCGAGGTTGCGGATCTCAGGTCGCGATTGAGGCCTTAGGTCACAGCGTGAACGTCCCATCGCGAGCTGGGGTTCTGCCAATCATGGTACTTGGGCGAAGGCGGTGCTCGATCGAGGACCGCCGACGAGCGGAGCTCCGGCTCATTTATTTGAGCGGGATTCCACTTTGTATGTATGCGTCGTTTGTACCTGAACGAGCATGATGGTCGTTAGACGGCCTTGTGACGCGAGGAAGCTTCTTGTGCCTTTTAGCTGTAGTATTGCTTAAGTTTTTCAGCGTTCCATGGTCGAGGGAGAGTTTCCCCATCGAGGTCTTCGAGGAAGTATGCGCCGTTCCCCTTTTTGGCGCGGACTCGGTATGGTCCTTCCCAGTTGGCCGCCAGTTTACCTTCGCGGGAGTCCTTGTGGTTTCTTCGCAGGACAAGGCTGCCCACGTCGAACTCCCGTCGGAAGACTTTGGCGTTGTGCCTGATCGCTATTTTTTGCTTAAGAGATGCCTCGCGGAGGGCTGCTCCCGTTCGGATTTCCTCGACGAGGTCGAGCTCCTCTCTTATCGCTTCGTCGTTCATTTCCTCGTCCAGGGGTGTTTCCGTCCTCCTGGACGGTACGTGGATTTCAATGGGTATGATTGCCTCGGTGCCATATGCCAAACGGAAAGGTGTCTCCCCGGTGGTGGACTGGGGAGTGGTGCGGTATGCCCACAGGACACTGTGAAGCTCCTCGACCTAGGCTTTCTTTGTTTCGTCCAGTCTTCGCTTGAGGCCGCGCAGTATGACACGATTGGCCGCCTCTACCTGCCGGTTGGTTTGGGGATGCTCTACGGAAGCGAAGTGTTGCCTCGTTCTGAGGTGTGCGACAAAGTCTTGGAATTTTTTGTCTGTGAATTGTGTTCCATTGTCCGTGACAATTGCTTGGGGGATCCCAAACCGGGCAAGTATATTTCGCTTGTAGAAGCGCAGAATGTTGAGCGCTGTTATCTTGGCTAAAGCTTCTGCTTCTATCCACTTTGTGAAGTAATCTACACCCATTATCAGGTATTTGTTTTGGCTGGACCCCGTCACGAAGGGTCCTAGGATGTCTAGGCCCCACCAGGCGAATGGCCACGGGGAGGTCATGCTTTTTAGTTCGTTTGGCGGAGCTAGGTGCATATCCCCGTGCCGTTGGCATTTGTCGCATTTCTTCACATGCTCCTTGGCGTCTTGTTGCATGGTCGGCCAATAGTACCCTTCCCGGAGGGCCTTACGGGCAAGGGACTTTCCTCCAAGGTGTTGGGCGTTGATGCTCTCATGGATTTCTCGCAATACGTGGGGGGCGACCTCCTCTTCTATGCATTTAAGAAGTGGGATGGAGAAGCCTCGTCGGTAGAGTTTGTTTTCGAGGATAACGTACGAGCAGGCCCTTCGTTTGATGGTGCTGGCCTCCTTGGGATCCTCTGGAAGTTTGTCCCTGGTGAGGTAGTTGTATACGGGGGTCATCCAGCAATCGCTATCCCCGATCGCGTGTACGTGTAGGGTCGAAGATCCCTTAGTGATGCTGGACCGGGGAAGTATCTCTTGGATGACTGACCTGTTTCCGCCTTTCCTCTTGGTGCTTGCCAGTTTTGACAATACGTCTGCTCGTACGTTGTGTTTGCGTGGAACGTGTCTTACTTCCACTGTTCTGAATTTCGACATCTTTTCTCTGACGAGGGTGAGGTATTCGGAGAGACTGTCATTTTTGGCTTGATATTCCCCGAATACCTGGTTGGCTACGAGCTACGAATCCGTGCAGATGATGACTTCCTCGGCCCCCAGGTCTTCGGCTAGGCGTAGTCCGGCGAGGAAGGCTTCGTATTCGGCCTGGTTGTTCGACGTGGGAAAAGACAATGTGAGGGAAGCCTCGACTATGGTTCCTTCGTCGTTTTCCAGAATTACGCCTGCCCCGCTGCCACTAGAGCTGGATGCTCCGTCCACATAGATGGTCCATCTGTTCACTAGGTGGGGCGAGGAATTTGAGAAAGTCACCTCTGCTACGAAATCGGCCAGGGCCTGAGCCTTAAGAGCTTTCCTGCTTTCGTATTGGATGTCGAATTCGGACAGTTCTAGCGACCATCTGAGCATTCGCCCGGCCATGTCTGGCCGTCCCAGTAGCTGCTTGATGGGCTGATCTGTCCTCACCACGATCGTGTGGGCCAAGAAATAGTGTCTTAGTTGTCTGGCAGCGTTGACGAGGGCCAATGCTACCTTCTCTATCTGTTGATATCTCAATTCTGTGTCCTGCAGTGCCTTGCTCGTGAAATATACCGGCTTTTGCCCGCTAGGATTTTCGCGGATGAGAACGGCGCTAACGGCCTCGGCGGAGACGGCGAGGTACAGGAACAAGACCTCCCCGGTATCTGGTCGTGACAACACGGGCGGTTCCGATAGAGCTTGCTTCAAGTGGAGGAGGGACGCCTCGCATTCTTCGGTCCATTCAAACGCTGCTTCTTTCCGCAAGAGCTTGAAGAAAGGAAGGGCTTGCTGGGCGGATTTTGCGACGAAGCGGGATAGCGAGGTCAGCACTCCGTTGAGGGATTGGATGTTCTTTTTAGAAGTGGGCGTTGGGAACTCGGAGAATGTCCGACATTTGTCGGGGTTAGCCTCTATTCCTCGTTCCGTTAGGTAGAAACCGAGGAACTTACCTGCTCGTACCCCGAACGTGCACTTCTCCGGGTTGAAACGCATTTGGTATTTCCTTGCCTGCTCGAAAATTTTGCGGAGGTGGGCAACATGGTCTAGTTCCTCGTGGGATTTGACGATCATGTCGTCCATGTATACCTCGAGCATGTCGCCTATCTGTTCGTGGAAGACTTTGTTCATCATTCGTTGGTATGTAGCGTCGGCGTTCTTCAGTCCGAAGGGCATTACGTTGTAGTAATAGTTGCCCGATTCGGTCATGAAGGCTGTGTAAGTTTTATCGCTCGCGGCCATTGGTATTTGGTTGTAGCCCGAGTAGGCGTCGAGGAACGATAACAGTTTAAAACCGGCCGAATTATCTACGAGTTTGTCTATATTGGGGAGGGGGTAGGCGTCCTTCGGACAGGCCTTATTAACATCAGTATAATCAACGCACATCCTCCATTTGCCATTATTTTTTCGTACAAGTACAACATTAGAGAGCCATGTAGTATATTTGGCCTCGGAAATAAACCTAGCTTCTAGAAGGTCTTTGACAGCTTTCTCCGCGGCTTCTGTTTTCTCCGGGGATTGCTTCCTTCTGCGCTGGGCAACGGCTTTGATGGTCGGGTCGATCGTGATCTGGTGGCAGGCGACGGAGGGGTCCAATCCGGGCATCTCAGCAGCGCTCCACGCGAACAAGTCTGCGTTTTCGCGGAGGCATGCTTTCAGTTGTCTTCTGGCCAGGTCGGGTAGATCTGCTCCGATCTTCACTCCCCGTTGGGGGTCTTCTCCGAACGGAACGATCTCGAAGTTGCCATCTGGGACAGGTCGTAGGAGATGGCCGCTGTTGTCGGACTTACTGCCCGACGGCGTTGGAACCTTGGCGCGATCTTCTTCGTTGAACCGGCTGTCTAGATCGATTGATTCGACCTGGGGAAGTGGTCTTGGTTGCTCGGAGCTGCTGGGCAGGGGGGACGACCAGATGCTCTTGGCTTCGCCGAGATGGTGTTAAGTCCCTTTGACGCTGCTTCAAAGCAGCGTCGGGCAGCCTCGATGTCGCCGTGGAGGGTGGCGACCATCCCTTCAGAAGTGTAGTACTTCATTTTGAGATGTACGGTGGAAGGTACTGCAATCAACTCTGCCAGGGTTGGCCTTCCGAAGATGCACTGGTATAGTGACGGGCAATCGATTACCAGAAACTTTGCCTTGATTGCTCGGGTTGTCTTTCCTGAACCGAAGCTTACGATGAGCTCTACGTAACCTCGGGGCTTTATCACCGCTCCGTTGAACCCTTGCAGGTCAGATCCGACGTATGGAGTGAGGTGAGAGTCGTTCAGCTGCAATGTCTCGAACAGGTGGTTGTACATTATGTCAACCGAACTGCCTTGGTCCACGAGTATCCTTCGGACATTGAAATTCGCCATCCTGGCCCGGATAAGCAGTGGGATGTTCGAATTCGGTGCCCCGCCGAGGAGTTCTTCCTTGTAGAAGGAAATGGGAGCGGACCCTTTGTGCGTGGTGTCCAGCGTGGTGACCTCGTTGGAGCTTTTGCTGATCAGTTGGTCGAATCTCCTTTTGACCGAGCCAACTGTGACTTTGTTGAATCCGCCCCCGGAGATCACCATGCCCGACGGGAAGGCCTCCCATGGGCTGCTGGCAGCGAGGTATGTGGAGGCATTCAGATTGTCCGGGAAGCGAAAGTCTTCTGGTCGGGTCACGGACATAGCGACCTGGATGTTGGCGTCGTCGGAGGGCGGAATTTCCTCTGCGACCTTTTTGCTTTCCTGGGCCTCTTGTCGGGGAGCGTCCTTATTTTTTGCGAACTGCTTCAGATGGCCGTCGCGAATGAGGATCTTTATGGCATCTCTGAGGTGGATGCACTCTTCCGTTGTATGGTCGTGACTCTTGTGGAAACGGCAGTACTTGGACTTGTCCATCCCTGGTCTGTCCGGCAGCTGCTTGGGGAAGCGGACTCTCGCCTGTTTGAACTCCGAGTTGGCGCACTTGGACAGTATTTTCTCCCTCGAGGCAGTGAGGGGGTATAATCGTGGAATCGCCCGGAGGGTGCTCTCTGCTCGCGTGTATCGCGGGGTCGATCGTCGCGTCTCTTGTCTCCTCGACGGGACGTCGAGGGCTCTTCAACTCTGGACGTCCGGGCACCTTCTTGGTTGCGAGATGTCTGGACCGAGTGGGCAGCGACTTTCTCCTCGTACTGTATATGTGACTGGGCCTGGTGGAGAAGCGCATTGAGATTCCTCGGTGGGTCGAGGCCGATGGCTTTCGCAAAATTGGAACCAGGACGTAACCCTTGCTCAAGCAAGAATTTCTTCATGGCGTCGGTCGTTGGTACTTGGACAGCCTCCTTGTTGAAGCGCTCGATATAAGCCCGGAGAGGCTCATCTTTGCCTTGTACGACGGCTCCCAGGGACGCCTCGGTCTTGGGGTGGCGTCGTGAAGCAGTGAAGTGACGGGAGAAGATCCTTCCCAGCTATCTCCATGATGTGATGGATTCCTCGGGCAGCTGCTTGTACCACGTCATTGCTCCTTTACGGAGCATGGTCGGGAACAGGCGGCACTTGATGGCTCCCCGTACCCCTCTATAATCCAAGAGAGCGTTAATGTTCTCTATATGCTCGTCCGGGTCGGCGGTTCCATCGTACGTCCCCAGCGGCGGAGGCTTCTCCAGCCCCTTAGGAAGGCGGGTTGCTAGGATCTCCCGGGACAGCGGGCCGCGAGGTTCGTCGTCGCTATCTGAACTTGGCTCTGATGGTGACCGTCATCTGCGCTCGCGGCGACGGTTTCTGCGAGGTGAGGGCGAACGGGTCCGGTCACGAGGTCTGCCCGGCGGGGAGGGCCTATCTTGCCTCGTTCTTTTGCGTCTTGACGGGGATCGATCCCGCGGGGAAATCTGGTCGCGCTTGCGAGTGGGTCGTATCTCAGGCTCGTGCCTAACCGCACGGTCTTCTCCGCGCCTAGGTGGCGGGCTTTTGGATCTTCAGGCTTTATTCCGGGGAGGAGAGGATCTTGGGAAAGATGCCTCCTCAAGAGCTCCTATCCTTTCTCCTTGTTGTAGGATGAGGAGGTTGGTGCGGTTAACAGCTTCTAGAAGGGCTGCCACGGCCAAGTCGGCGCTGGGCGGACCGGGAACTGGCCGGTCTTCCGATGGGATCTGCACGTCTCCTTGTCCGGTGGGAGGAGGAGTTGGAGATGCAGTAACCCCGTCCCGACGGAAACAGGGGTCAGAGAGTAACGAAGAATGGCCGTCAACGTCCATCTTGTTGACGGGGACGAGAACAGTGGTGTCCGCACCTATTGCGGAATTCTGGGCAGCCATACGTGGGCGGATCAAAGATAATATGTTTTGATCTTTCGGTTTCCAAGGAGGAATGAAAGAAGGGGAGAACAAGGAGTTCCCACAGACGGCGCCACTGATCCGATGTACACGAACTGGTCCACGCGGGCTGGTCGTTATGGAAGTGCCCGGATGGGTGCTGGTCGTACTCGCTGTCCGGTAAGTAATTGAGGAGAGGTGGTGGTGTACCTGCAAGGCACTCCGACGCCCAAGTAAGAAAGGGTCAGAAAAAGGGGCAAGTACAAAGTATTAGTTCGTAGGGAGAATATTTGATACCTGACCCTCTCAAGTAAGAGGGTTTATATAGGGCTCTAAGCGCGTGGCTAACGGTCCTATTTTCGGGGCGAAATAACCGTTTTCCCTAAAGAATCGGTCGCTGCCCAAACTAGCCGTTACGACGGGCAGGGTGTCCAAAACTAGCCGTTATGTCGGGCATATGCTTAGTTTCGGGCATCTGCCCTTGGCTGCTCGGGGAGCATTGAAGCTGCGCGTGTTGGGCAGAATGTCCGGGGGGGAACGTTATGTTCCTTGCCCGGTAGGAGGAGCAGAAAGGTAACTTTCACCCTTCTGTGGGTTGGACTTAGGCGATTTGGGCCGCTCTGTAGCAGAGGCTTATTGGGCCAATTCTATCCATTGGTCCAGTCCAGAACAGTTTCTTTCCTCCGAAGAATGTGTTATTGTTATTTACTTGCTTTTTGTTCCTTTAATTTTCCGCATTTGCTTTTGGTTCTCTTTAAACCAGAACTTTTGATTCATGAGCTTAGAAATATAGAAACCGTTGAATGGCATTCTTTCCCTCGCACTGATCCCTGTGGAGAACGAAAAAACTGGGTTACTTATATATTTTTGCTTGCTGCTATTCTAGTTCCAACAAGCATAGGAACAGAACAGTTCTTATCTAATAACATAGCCTTGCTATTTATCAGAACCAGACATTGTCTTAAGAAACTCCCCCTGAGTTTCAGACTTGGTGAAGATTGTAGAATTTTGAAGTTTGAATCTTCTGGGTAGTCTCCCCCTAATTTCCATAAGTCTGATATTGGGATCTTCAGAACGTAGTTCAGAAATATTAAATTTTTAATCACCAATAATGGTCATGACTTTTCAGAGTTTGACTTTGAACATAGGCCTTCATCTCAGAACCTTGTTACTATCAAAACTCAGTGGTTCATCAAAGCTCGATTTTTTATCAGATACCAATAGAAAGTTAATTTAGTGATCAATCAACGCTTTATTCTGAATTTGGTACATATGTGATCTGATTCTTATCTGATACCAAAGTATGTGCTGAGTCTGATACTAGTTGAAGGTATTATTCTTTTACCAATTGAAGGGTATTTCCTTAGTGTGCTGAAATCGATACCAATGAAGGTATATGTAAACATTTCACATCTTAGCTCTGATTGACATCACTACAGACTGAGTCTGATACCAATCTTGATATACTGAATCTGATTTCCAGGTGTAGATTTAGTCAAATGCCAAATCATTTCTTCTCAATTGGATTCTTAGTTAAAATCAGAACTTCTTCTTTTTGGATCTCCAATCCAGATTTTCAGACATTCTTTGACTTCTGATTTGCTTAGTTCTTCTGAAGAGCATTTTGAGATGTAGACTTTGTTTTAACTGCTTTCAGAGCTTTCCTTCTTCTGATTCTTATGTTTTGAATATCATATTCTTAGACAGCTTGCAGCTTCTGAACCAAGTGAGATAGAGATCAAGATAAACTTTGACATTCAAAAAGTTCTCAATTTCTGAACAGTACTGGGTAGATCTGATTCTGAACACATATTCACGAAGTGTACAACTTCAATCATATGAACAAACAGTTCATAAGAACTTCTATCAGAGTTCTTTCTTTCTTAACCTGTTCTGAGAATGCCTTGAGAATGCCTAGTGAACTTGTTCAGAGTTCCTCGGTTAAACATCAAACAACAAACGTTAGTAGGAAATGCATTTTATATGATTGATTTATTTGTTTGAGTTTGCATTCTTTTATCAAAATCATATTTCTATTTCTCCCCATTTTTGACATCATCAAAAAGTTTGGAGCATTTGAGTTTTCAATCATTAAGCATAAGTAGATTAATATGATAATGAGCAGTTTAACATAAAATAGTTTCAAAAGATATTTCATTAAATTCAAAGCATAGATTTTTCAAAAATCCTAACTAGTTCTGAGCAAACAAAACATAGACTTAACTAAAACAGGTTCCTAGGGTTTAGACTAATAAGTGCCTAATAATGAGGAGGAGCTTTCAGACTTATCGGTTTTTGAGGCACTCAGTTGGTTTTCTTCTGCTTGAGTAATTGCTAGCCTCTTGTTCTTCACAATCTCTTCTGAGATCCATCCATGGAACTCAGTCCAGATATTTCCTATTTCCATGGAATTCATGCAGGAACTGGATGTTTCTATTAAGTTCTGGATTTTAGTGATATTAATACATCACTTACAGTTTTAATTATTTTAATCATTTTAAGTAGAGCAAACATTTTAGATTACGATTGCAGTTTTTTTTTTTTTTTAGAATAGAATCCTAAGGTAAAGATTTTCGCATTGTTAAATCCAAAAAATATTACATTTGGTAACCAAAACAAGAAAACATAGTGCCAGAATTAATATAGCAGGACAGATACTTATAACCCTATTTTATTTCTTCTCAGGAACTCCCAGAAAGATCTGTAAGATCTATGGGTGAACATTCCAAGGTTACCCCTATGTGTTCTAACCTAGTGATCACATCTTGAATTTCTAAGACTCGAGATATAACTCTTCCATATGGAATACTGAGAGAAGGTTTGTCCTTAGATAAGAGAATTTGTTCTTTCAAGTGATTGAACATGGTTAGAGGAAGGTTTATTTTTCTTCTGTAGATAAGAAGGAAGATAAACAGTCGATCTGAATGAGTCAGCAATTTTTCTCCAATTTCTCTAGGTCGTAGGTTTATTTCCATTATTCTGTGCCAGACTTTAGCTAAAGGATTGAGTGTGGAGACACAGTTGGAAGCACCATTTCCATGATGAATTCTACAAATGAGATCATTGAAGATGTTTCTTTCCTTGTAATCTTCAAGGGTGTCACCGCTTTCATCACACTTGATTGCTTGGGCAATGACAGAGGAATTAATCATTACAGGGATTCTGGAGATGGTTGATTGAATGATGTGTTGGTTAAACACATTTGAAAACACATCAGCATTTGCCCAGAATTCTTTGACACGGTCTGAGTAAATGAGACCTGGAAGCATGTCAAGATAACCTTCCCATTTCTGACATTGTAGTTCAGACGAGGTTCTTATAAATCCAAGTTCTTTGAGAGAACTAGGGTTTATAGAGAATTCATTTAGGACTTTTGACTTAGAGGTTTCACTCTTAACAGCTTCTGAATGTGAGGTAGACGTTTTGGAGGAAATACAAAAGAGAGAAACTAACTGAGATGGGTTTGAATGATGAATAGAGAAGTGAACAAGATGCCTTAAATAGGCGACGAATAGAGTGAGTTAATGAATGCTAGTGATACCAAACAACAGGTTCATCATTTCCTAGAAGTTAGACTAGATAGGGTAAGGGACGTAAACTAGCAGACTCTCAATCTTGGGAAGACCAAGAGATCACGTATAGAATTTTCTAATTAATTTTTGACAGGAGTCAGAGATTCGCAATAAGTGCATGTGTAGGAGTGACTCTTGAAAACATTAAATGTCGTGAAGCAAAAGACAAATTGCCAGAAAATATTTTATTTTTCATAAGCATAAGGTAAGCATAAGAATTAACAGTGTGAGAGAATGGTTAAAAAATAATGGAACAAAAGATAACACATATTTCATTAATTTAATCATAAATACACGGTATGAACAATACTGATTCATGTACTTAATAAACCATTACACGTTAATAACTTAGCCTAATTCTAATCAATCATCTAATTTTATGATAACCATCTGTTGTCGAAGTTTTCACAAAATTTTCTATCAAGAGCAGTGTCTGGACCGCCTTTTACTCTGCAAATTATTTGCACGATTCCAGCTCTGAAGAGGACTTCAGATAGCACTCTTCCATAAGGGATGAATGATATGTTCATGGTTCTTGATAGAAGGATTGACTCTTTAAGATGGTTAAAGATTACTTGGGACAGATCTATAGGAATTGACCTAAGAAGACACATGATGAGAAGCTTATCATCATGATACAGAAAATCTTTGTTTGTATTGCGAGGTTTAATGTTTGTTAAGACAAAATTGAACCGTCCTTTTGCATTAGGCAGAAGTCTTTCAGGATTTGTTGGTTCAAAGACAGAGCCTTTATAGAACATATAATGCATTTTAGCATTGGAGGTGCATCGAATGGATGCGTGGTTGGTTGTGACACCCCCTTGGGGATAGTCAATAGCTTCAGCAATGTTTGTGACGTTGAAGGTAACTGGAATACCATAGATGTTTGAAGAGATGGTTAGACCATTACTGCTAACAGAGGCATTGATCCAAAAGGATTTTAAAATGTTTGGATAAATTGAGCCTCTTAACATAGATAGATATCCGTTCCAATTTTGAACATGAATCCTAAGATAAAAGTTTCGACTAGTGTTTGCAGGATTAGGTTGTTTTTCAATGATGACGTCTAAGAGATCATCGTTGTCGTGAAATGTTCTTGGAGTCATTTTCGAGGGTGTTTTAGAGTTCTATGATGACTGAAGATGAGAAATAATGAAGGAATTTTATTGGAGTTGTGGTTAAGACTCTAAATAGATAAGGGAAATGGATGAATTGAATGGGTCAATAACTGAGATTGACTCAAAAAGACTGGATCATGATTACCTAGACTTTATAGATGTAGGGATATTTTAATAGATAAGAACAGTCACACAGTATAACAGTCTGTCAACCTAGGGAAGACCAAGAAATTACGCATACGATTCTTTTTAATTAATTCTTGGCAGGAGTTAAGTATCTTCAATAAATATATTCGAATGAGTGTTCAACCAAGGAGGAAAGCTTAAGGATTTTTACTATTTCCAACACTGAGACGAATCCTAACTTGTCAGCAAATGATCACTCCTTGTTAGTAGCTAAAAAGTAGGTGACAGGCTACTATGGACAAGGTAGCACACTTTCTAATTTCGTGTTTAATGAACAAATGTCATTCAATTTGCGTATTTCAAGGAGATTTGAACGGCTGAGATATTCCTAGGTAAAGAGCAAGGTAGGGATGTTGGGAATCCGTTTTGCTATATGAGATGACTCAAGAGAAATTTAATATCACTATTTCAAAGACTAGCTGAAATAGATGGATATACTCTAATAGAAAGAGTCAGATAGAAATAAGAATACTTGTTAAGAATATACTTATGAACTGTAGGAAGTAGCCAACATAGAGTAATTGACATGATGGAGAGAAGTTTATATTTGAGACTGATTTAATCAAATTATACATCAGTCAAATGCAGACGCAAATTTTTTTTTAACCTATTCTCACGAAATTTATCATGACATGACGTATGTTTAAGATTACAATAAAATGTTGTGATTTGTTCAAGTGTATTTGTCATGAATTTTTAATAAGTCATAGATGGAGAAAAAAAATCGTACCTACAAGATTCTGAAATTCTTTCCGTGATACTTCATCTGAGTGTTCTCCATTTTGTCTCTGAGCTTTTGATCATCATCTTTCAGCTTCTGCTTTCTTCAGATTGATCTGATATTTGAAGAATATCTTATGTCCTCTTATTCGAATCTCTAGACAAGAATCACTTTTTCTTTTCAGATGACCACTTCGTTTGCTTGTTCAGAAATATCATATGTTTTCTGAAGGTAATCCTCAGAGTGTGGAGGTACTAATATCTCAAAAACTCTTCTGACATTGTTTCTTTGAACAAGTGTGAAGTGTGTTCAGAACCATGTATTAAACATGTGTGTGACACATGACAATCTTGTTCTTGCAATGCTGATCTAATTCTTTTAGATTTAATCCATCAAGGATTTACATCATATCTGCTTCTGAAAAGAATGTCAACTTATTTCTTCATTCTGAAGGATATCAACAACTTATATTCTTTTGACTTTTAAGTAGATGGCTTTAGTCTTTGCATCTAGTTGATCTACTTCTGATTCCAGAATTTAAGCATCATGAGCTTCTGAGAGAATTATCAGATAACATTCTGACCAATTCAAGTTGGTTCAACTGAGATAGAGTCTCAAGTTAACAAAACTTAATTGTCTATGTTATTACAATCAATGCTTAGGAATCATTCTGAATCAGATTCCTAAGGGGTTGCCAGATTTCCATCTTCTGAAAATTCTTCAGTTTTCTGCACAGCTTTTCAAGAAAACAATATTCAGTTCTTCATTGAATGAATCTTTCAACTTCTTTATTAGTTAAGATTCAGATGTTGAATCATTTCTAGGAGTTTGAAAGCTTCAGATTTCTGACTTCTTCTGCAGACTTCGTTCTGAAGTTCAAAATCATAGAACGACAATCATTCTTCTTTACATGAAGAAGTTCTTAATGGGTTTCAAACGAGAAAGTCAAGGGTGGACCTAATTCGTTTCTTGAAAACATCTCAAAAACTCATAAAGAAATTATCTTCAGCAAACAAGATTTCTTGTTTTCTGATGATTCAACTGAAATTCTGGTACCAGATATGTGATGTCACACTTAATGTCACAGCAACACACTCTGCTATGGACAATAACAAACAACAATAAATCACACAAAGAATTGTTCACCCAGTTCTGTCTAACTACCTACGTCTGGGGGCTACCAAGCCAGGGATGAATTTCACTATCAGTAGTATTAATTTACAGACTCAACAACCCAGTTGACATCTCCTAAACTTAATCACTACCCAATGAACTTTATACCTAAGAGACCACTTAGATATGAGAACACTACTCAATCCCTAAACCACTTCAGTGATATAATTCAAAGATCACACACTTTGAATAACACAACTTGATTCTGCTTCACAGCTTTGATCAAGAACAACTCAAATCAACAACACCAATTCACACTAGAATGGTTTACAATACAAACACGAAGACTCAATCGACTCTCAGTCTTTAGCTCTCTTTCTTCATTACTTTTCCTTCAGTACTGATGCGCTTTATATAGCTAGTTGAATTGGACTTGGACCTGCTATAATATCTGACCTGATTTGTTATTTAAAACTGAATCTTTTAAAACAGGTTTTCTCTCTCAAAATCTTCTTAAATCTTCAGCCTTTAAACCTCCTACAAATCTGCGCCAGATCTCCTATGCAGCGAAGAATATCTATCCCAAGATATTCGTATCCAATGAGACAACTTGCTCTCCACAATTCCAGATAAAATACAAACCCTAACAACATCACTAAACCTGATGTTATTAATTTTCTGCAGACCTGATGTCACAACATCGCATGTAACATCAGACATCACAACTTCAGCAACTTAACTTCTTAACATAAACCAATGTTAAGACTCGATGTTAAGACATCACTCATGTGACATCAACATTGAACACCTTTGTTTTACCAAAATTCTAGCCAATCCAAGAACCAACAATCTCCCCCTTTGGCTAATTTTGGCTAAAACAATCTCTACAACATCAGAGACTTCAGCAGCCGAAAAAAAATTAGTATTTTTTTAAACTTCAAGCAGCAGCATCTTCAATACATAAAGACTTCACTTCACAGAAAACTCTGCTGCAACACCATCTTCAACAGCTACAATTTTCAACAATCAACAATGGTGCTCCCCCTCAAAGCAAGAACCAGCATAACAACTGTTCAGCAGATCAGCAATTACTCCCCCTGAATTTCTACACTTCTGCATCACATCACTTTAGCACACTTCTGCATCGCATCACTTTAGCAGCATTTGACATTTGTACTCTTTGATACTCTTGGCTCACTTGGCTATTTCTCCCCTTTTTAGCCACAATTAGACAAACCTCAACAAGTTAAATCTCCTATGACACCCTGTATAAAACCATACTTCTTCTGCCAGACATATTCTTCATCCATCCAGTTATGAAGGCTTCACACAATCATCCACAAGATCTGAAACACACACACAATGCCTTCCACTGAACTCTAAGTCAACTCCTCACACTTAGAATAACACACACCAAGACAAGTGTACAATCTATTCAAGGCCATGATTCAATCTTGTCTTCAGACATCTCCTCAGAAGCATGTACGCACAAGATTCAAACAATTTGCTTCATATGACTAGAACCATTCAAGGCCACACCAAAACACCAATCAACAGCCTAATGTCATAACATGCTATCTGACATTATATCCTCATAAGAGGCAACCAATCTCCACAAGCTTGATAAATGCACCTTTGCTGCAAAATCCATAGACAAGTACTCCTCCTGTCATGATTAACAAATGCTCTAGATGGAGATGAACATTTGAGCACATTTTCTGAGTACATGCATTTTGGTACCACTGTCCCTTTCTCCAAAGGCTATCATACAATTCATCTTCACCATCTAAGGTAAACCTTCTACTTCATCATTCTCCCGTATGACTATGTAGATGCTCTTTAGATATAATGTAAGCACTAAGCTTCAGATCCAGAACAAAGACATCCTTCACCAAGGATACTCTTGACACTCTTGACACCAAGGTATTACATATGCTCCACTACTGGATTTACTATCAGCAAAATAATCCAAACTCAACCCTGTGTCACAAACTCCACAAATTCTCAGTTTACTTATAAGCTTTACTGAGATCCAGTCTCTTCAAGAGATCACAATTCCTCCATCCTTACATCCACCAGTAGTTGTTGAAACTGGTGAAGTCTTCAAAGACAGTAGTCATGCTTTGCCAGAACAAGCTACTAAACACATGACCATAATCTCCACCTCTTCTGACCAAAAATGCTAGAGCATCCAACTCCACATGTCCAATCTTAACCATCTTCCAGATATAACCACCAGCAAACATGATGCTATAACATCTTTTGGGACATCAGCTTCTCATCACCATTCAAAGGACTCATTGCACAAAGAAGTCCTTCAAGAAGCTCCCAATAAAACACAGTCAGAGCAACTTATTCATACACACCTGAATACCATAAGTTCCCACACCCTCTCTGAACCATATCCTAGCAAACTCAACCATATCCAGAGTATCTATACCGAATTCTTTTTCCAGAACATACTTCCACCATTTTATGAAAAGCACAGAAATGTTATCTAGTATGGCCTTTTGAATTTTCTCATAAGTTCTAACAACAATGGCTTCCTTCATTTGAGAGATATCCTGGACATTATCATCAGACTTATCTCTGATCTTCCTATTTCTGGAAGAGATTAACACTTTACTCCTGGATTTTGTAGTACCATCCACATAGATCTTCTGCTTATCAGTTCTCATCTTTGGAGGTGACTCAATAGCTTTCCTCTTCCTTGATTTCAGGCGTTTAGCAACCCCAGGAACCACTTTTCCAATTAGTTCATCATCACTCTTCTTTATTTTAAGGCTTGAAGTACCTTTCTTGACTTGAGATGTTTTAACATCAGCTCTAACATCTGCATCTTCCAACCTAAGGATTGTCAACCTGTGAAATTTTTCTTCTGAACTATAGGAGTCATTAGTCAGGTTGTCATCTATCTTGGCCTTGCAAGTATTCAGCTCCCAACACTTCTTAAGATCATAGCTTTTGATCCTTCCATCAGCATTGTTGACTCCTTCATCTAAGGAAGAACTTGAGCCTAGAGAAATCCATAGATAGTAATTGTCTTTGGACTTAACAGCTATACATTCAGAATTAGTAAAGTGGATCTTAAAACCATGCTCACATAACTGACTAATCAAGTTGGCTTTTAATCCCTTAACTAGCAACGCATCATCCAACTTAGGAGTAACAACATGATTTAATCTTCCCACTCCCTTAACTTCTCCTTGAGCACCATCATCATAAGTCTTTAACCCTGATTGACTTTTCACCATATTCAGATCTTCACACCTAATGTTATAATCTGATGTCACAACATCATTCTTAACATTACCAGGTAAGCTGACCTCTTGAGGAACCCATTGATAACAATTATCTCTGGATTTTGCTCCCTTCATCACTACCTCATTCTGCTCATTTGTCACCACACACTCATCTTTGGTGTAGCTTACTTTGTAACCTTCATCACAAAGTTGACTTATGCTAATCAAATTAGCACTCAAACCTTTGACAAGCATCACATTGTCAAAATCAGGTCCATCACAACACTTCACTTTTCCAACTCCATCTACCACCCCTTTTTCTCCATTGCCAAAAACAACATCATTTGCATGGCAAGGATTAAACTCTACCAAATGCTTCTTGGATCCAGTCATGTGCTTTGAACATCCACTATCAAAGTACCATGCATCCATATCAAAATGTCCATCTGATGTGTGAGCCAATAGACATGTGACCTGGGCTTTAGGAACCCATTGTTTAACAACTTTGGGCCTGACCTCCTTTAGTTTTCTTTGAGGAGCAGATTGTGGATAACCATGCAGTTTAAAACAAGAGTACTGCATATGTCCAAACCTTCCACAATAGAAGTATCTAACTCTGTCATCTCTGAATTGGTTATATCCTCTACCATTATGATGATGATGTTGCTGGTGCTGCCATCCATAGTGTTGATTTCTTCTTCTATAGTAAGGCTGTTGTCTTCTACTAGCATAGTTTGACTGTCTTCTATGGTAAGGATATTGTCTTTTGAACTGTCTCCTATGGTGTTGAGGCTTCCTTCTTCCATAGTAGTGAGGCACAACATTGCTGTATCCATATCCATATTCATACATGTTCCCCTGATGTTGATTAAACATGTTCTGATTGAACCTAGCAGCCTTCATGCTCTTGTGATATTGAGGTAGCATATACTGACTAGCTCCCTGAGACTGCACCTTCTTCTGATGATGAGCATTCTTCTTCTCAACATTCTGATGCTGTGGATGAGTAACCTTCTTAGGTGTAGAATCATGTCTCTTTGTTTGATGCTGAGACATTGGTTGGGACGCCTCCTTCTTTGTTTCAGAAGTGCTTGCTTCTGTAGAACTCTTTTCCTCAACCATATATCCTATACCTGATTTATCTCCAGCAAATTTCTCTGACTGAAGAATCTTATCAAGAGTGGTTGTACCACTGTTCATCATCCTAACAAATTTAGTCATATGATCAAGTTGAGATTTAACTAGCACAACTTCATTTTCCAGATCAGCTTTTACATTCTCAAGTTGAGCAATCTGTTGCTTGTGACACTTATTTTCTTGACAAATCTCAGCACTTTTTAAACACAGCTCTTGATAAGTAGATGCTAACTCCTCATAAGTTATTTCTCCATTACTATCACCATCAGAAACAACAGTTTCTGTTAAGGCTCTAACAGGCTTTGCTGACTCACCTTCACTTTCACTATCAGATTCAGACCAGGAAACTGTCATGCCCTTCTTCTGCTTCTTCAAGAATGTGGGACATTCTTTCTTGACATGTCCATACCCTTCACATTCAAAGCATTGAACACCTTTATCCTGGGCAATCTTCTCTTCATCCTTCTCTTTTGACTTGCTGATGTCAGAGGAGATGTTCTTGACATTAGGCCTGGAGTTATTGTTCATCCTCTTGAACACCTTGTTGAACTGCCTTCCCAACATAGCTATGGCCTGAGATAAATCCTCCTGGGATTCAGTACTCTTCCCTTTCTCTTCTTGAGCATTTGAAGTCAAGGCTATACTTTTTGGCTTCTTTTCAGGTTCTTCTTCATTTAACCCAAGCTCAAATGTTTGAAGAGATCCAATGAGCTCATCAACCCTCATCTGGCTGATGTCTTGTGCTTCTTCAATGGCAGTCACCTTCATCTTGTACCTCTTAGGAAGTGACCTAAGAATCTTCCTTACAAGCTTTTCTTCTGACATTTTCTCTCCAAGAGTACTAGATGCATTGGCCAGCTCAAGAACACTCATGTGGAAGTCATGAATAGTCTCATCTTCCTTCATCTTCAGGCTTTCAAACTTAGATGTTAGAAGCTAAAGTCTTGACATCTTAACTCTAGATGTACCTTCATGAGTAGCCTTCAAAATATCCCATGCAACCTTAGCAGCTTCACATGAGTTGATCAACCTGAATATGTTCTTGTCAACTCCATTGAAGATAGCATTTAGGGCTTTTGAATTTCCAAGGGCAAGCTCATCTTCTTCCTTGGTCCATTCTTCTTCAGGTTTCAGCTTTGAGGTGCCTTCTTTATCTTTCCCACACACAACAGGTGCTTTCCATTCTTTAATAATGGCCTTCCAAGCCCTGCTGTCCAAGGATTTCAAGAAGGTGGTCATCCTTGGCTTCCAATAATCATAATTGGAACCATCCAATATAGGGGGTCTGTTGACAAATCCTCCAACTTCTTTGTCCATCTTTACACCAGAAAGTAACTTCCCTAGATCTCACCCAGAGACAGACAGGATGCCTGCTCTGATACCAATTGAAATTCTGGTACCAGATATGTGATGTCACACTTAATGTCACAACAACATACTCTACTATGGACAATAACAAACAACAATAAATCACACAAAGAATTATTCACCCAGTTCTGTCTAACTACCTACGTCTGGGGGCTACCAAGCCAGGGATGAATTTCACTATCAGTAGTATTAATTTACAGACTCAACAACCCAATTGACATCTCCTAAACTTAATCATTACCCAATGAACTTTCTACCTAAGAGACCACTTAGATATGAGAACACTACTCAATCCCTAAACCACTTCAGTGATATAATTCAAAGATCACACACTTTGAATAACACAACTTGAATCTGCTTCACAGCTTTGATAAAGAACAACTCAAATCAACAACACCAATTCACACTAGAATGGTTTACAATACAAACACGAAGACTCAATCGACTCTCAGTCTTTAGCTATCTTTCTTCGTTACTTTTCCTTCAGTACTGGTGCGCTTTATATAGCTAGTTGAATTGGACTTGGACCTGCTACAATATCTGACCTGATTTGTTATTTAAAACTGAATCTTTTAAAACAGATTTTCTCTCTCAAAATCTTCTTAAATCTTCAGCCTTTAAACCTCCTACAAATCTGCACCAGATCTCCTATGCAGCGAAGAATATCTATCCCAAGATATTCGCATCCAATGAGACAACTTGCTCTCCACAATTCCAGCTAAAACGCAAACCCTAACAACATTACTAAACCTGATGTTATTAATCTTCTGCATACCTGATGTCACAACATCGCATGTAACATCAGACATCACAACTTCAACAACTTAACTTCTTAACATAAACCAATGTTAAGACTCGATGTTAAGACATCACCCATGTGACATCAACATTGAACACCTTTGTTTTACCAAAATTCTAGTCAATCCAAGAATCAACATCAACCTTGAGCAAATACTTGATTTATCCACACGTATTTTCTAAGATAAGTATTTAACAGATGTTGTTACTTATCTGATGAGTCTATCTTATCAGCTGATTCTTCAATCTTCAACAAGGCTTTAGTGAGGAAGATTTAGTTGTTTGACAACTGCGAAACTTCTAGAATCAGTTATTTGCTCAAGTAATCTGATTGATTACAATTTTGTACACAGTCATCTTCTAAGTTGTTACAGAAATTGTAAGTGGCTTGAAATCTCACCCAGAGTATTTCTACGCACCGCATCTGGATCTTTTTCTGACACTGTTAAGTGTATGGCATTCATCAATAACAGAACCGGAGCTCTGATACCAATTGAAGGTGCAAGAAAGACACAGGAAATGGGGGTTTGAATTGTGTATTCACTCTTTTGAAAACTTTTCGCTTCTTATTGTTAAGGCGCTAATATAACATCAAAGTTCATTGAGAGATTCTGACCGGCGAAGAAACATTCAGACTTGATAATGCATGAAGCATAAGAACCAGTAAGAGTATGAACACTATATGTAGCATTCAGAACTTGTAGAGCAGAAGTTTATCAGAGTTAAGCTGCAAGGTTCTGACTTGCTTATGTAAGGCTCTGATACTCAGAACAAAAACATTAACAATAATATAAAGCATGACAAGAGTAAAGAACACACGATATATCCTGGTTCACCACAAGGATAATCCAGTCCACCCCCTCAGGTGATTTCGCCTTGAACACAAGGACTTAATCCACTATAATCAATCTTGATTACAGATGCACGGGCAACAGTCGATGACTAACAACCTGCACAACCGCAGCTGTGACTAACACACAATGAACCGTTCAGGGATTCAACTTAATGAATATAACGAACATTGACCTGCAGGTTCCAATCTCGCAAGATCTACTACTAGGATTTCACAGCTAAATGTTCAGGGATTCATCGCAATGAATATAACGTTTACTGACCCTATTCCAGGATTTACCACAATGACATCTCGTCATTGTCTTCTCAAGTCTCCAGTCACAGAGACCACTTGAGGAAACCTAATTCACATAGAATTAGTTAAACAAGAGATTACAATGATGCTTCTTAACAAGAAGATAACTTTTAAGTTTAAGTACAAAAGAACACACAAGTGTTCAAGCAAGATTTGAGCAACAACTCCTTGCTTTCTTTTTATTCTACAAAGATGTATATGAATTTGACAGTTGATGATATCTTGTAGATCTTCTTCTTCTTCGTCATCTTCTTTGTTGAGTAAGCTTCGAGCAACAACTCCTTGCATCAGATCTTCAAAGTAGCTCAGACGAGAAGGTGGTTGATGTCTTGACTGATTTGCAATGTTGTCTTCTTCATCAACAGCTTCTATACCAATTGATTATTGTTATGTTGATTTCTGATTTTTGAGCTTCAACAACAATGGCCATGTGTAAATGGTGATAGCTTTGGATGTTTAAGTGTTACAACGAGAACTCATCGTTGTTGCTATCTTCACACAATGACTTGATCAATTCTCCTTTTTGGACTTCATTGATCTCACTTTAGAAGCGAAAACTCCTTTCTTTAAATAACCCAGTAAAATATAGCCGTTTGAATTTGGCTATTGGAAAAGAGACGTTGTGTAATGATTACAGCTGTACTGACACATCTCCTTTTTACTGTAGAGGAAGTGACATGATATATTTTCTTGAGCGATGTGTACAGTCTTTCACTACGGTAACATTTGTCTTCAAAACTTCAGAGGCTTCTGATGGTAATTAATTGAAGCATGAGTAGAGACTTCTTAACAGGATATCTGAAACTCCAAGTCTTCAGTCTTTCGAAGTCGTCCATTAGGAATCAACCTTCAGAACTTCAGCACTTGTCTTTAAATCCATTATCTTTTACTGCTTCAAGTCTTCAGAAACTTCAGAACTTTTCCATTAGGAATCTGTCTTCAGAGTCTTCAGCACTTGACCTTTGGAACCATATTCTTCACAACGCATAAGTCTTCAGAGTCTTTCTGCACTTGGTCTTCAGAGCCTTCAGCCTTTCGGAACTTCAAGTCATGAGAGTCTTTAGCACTTTGCTTCTCCATAGGATTATCTTCTTCAGAAGCTTCGCTATTCTTCATAATCAAAACCATTCTTAAAGAGCATCCACAAGAACATTGCAACAGCAATATCGGCATCCTTGGATCTGACTGATCATGATCAGATACAGAAGCATACTTGCTTCTTGCGACTTGTGTCACACATAGTAACTTCGCATATAATTAATTACGCTCGTTTAGCTGGTGCTTTGTTGGATCTGATATCTTTTGTAATTATGATCTGCACACAACACACATTTGAACATAAAATGGTTTTTTCACAAATACCATTGTTATCATCAAAACATAGAGACGAATTGTAGAGACAGCTCTTGCTCTAACATGACTATCATAGGGACTTGCACCTTCACTGAGATATTCCACAAATGACCAGAGATCTCATTCGACCGGGAAAAACTGTTGGACTCAACCCATCTGGGGTTGCTATTAGGTACCGGCGTGAGGATATGCAACCTTTGGCTCAGCTTATATTGCTTTTGGTGATAACCAACATCAAGCTGAAGTCGCATTCGTCTACCATCCCTATACCACTAGCTCACCTTGTCCATAGTATTTTGACTAACGTATAGATAAATGTGGCCCGTATTATTGCCAATGAGATAAGGCCAATTGTGGATAGTGGCCTTGGTGGTTCCGCTTCTCGGAAGAATGCCCCTCTCGCTTTTCCTTGTCTGATCATGTCTTTGTGTACGGGTGCTGGGGTTGATATTCCCACACGCCGCTAGGTCACTATTTCTTCTGCAATCGACGATCGTTATGTTGACAAGTTTTGCAAGCCTAAGGGGACAAAGGGCGAGACATCGAGTGCTGGTGCTGAGGCCAGCACAAGGGATGGTGATGCTTCTGGTTCTGGGTCTCAGAGTTTTTACCCTTATCAGCAGGAGATATGCCAGTATAAATGGGACTGGATGGTGGCTTCTCAGCGCGCCATAACTGATTTACATGACTCCATGTAGGTAATGTAGCTACAGATTTGCGATCCCGCCACTGAGCATACGATGATGACAAAGGAGTAGTTCCTTGCACATGTTGATTGGCTTGAGGCCAGGTCAGTATTCGGAGGGGGAGATGACGTAGCTGGTGCTGATGATGATGCTGATGAGGAGGGTGATGGTGTTGAGGTTGAGGTATCAAGTTCTGGATCTGGCTCAGAGGAGGAGGAGGTCGAGGTTTATGGTACAGAGTCTGAGGAGGACTGATTTTTTGTTGTGATGATTTTGTGCTTCCTTTGAGCATCAAAGTGAAGTTTTCTTGTATTTTGTTTTTTATTTCAGTTTTTATTGATGTACTCTATCCACTTTGTTTGATTATTTTGGTTATTATGATGTACTTGTACCCTTTTGTGGTACTTTTGACTTTGTAGGTGTGTTCACACCAGTACATTTTTATTATTATTATTAGTAATATATGTTATTTTTCAGTAAATTTTTCTATTTTTAATTTTACTAATATTTCGATTTTAATTATTGTTATTAAGAGTTGAGTTCTTCAGTTTACGAATGCTCAATCTTAAATTGTTGGTATGCTTCCATTTTTCGTTGTTGTTATTAAGAGTTGAATTCTTCAGTTTACGAATGTTCAACTCTTAAGCTGTTAATATGCTTTTTATTGTTTTATGTTGGTATGCTTGTGGAAGTTAATATTTCCAACTTTTGGATGTTTTGTGGAAGAAACTTAGGTTGGTGTTGATTGATCATCAAAGAAGATTCTTCCAAGATTGGATGGCAATGATATTACTTTAAGCATGATGTGGTGGCAAGGTACATAGTTACCTAGTTCTAGAATTTAGAATGTATTGGAACTTTGTTGTCTTTGTACAAATGAAAATGTTGTTTCTTGTTACAACTCTATTTGATTGCTTGTGTCATTTAGGTCCAAAAATCACAAAAGTGAGAAACCTCCATGTTATACTAAATGCTTTGGATTGATGATGAATGTTGTTTTATACTTATAATTTATGCTTTATCTTGCTTGTTGTTTTGAAATTATGGAAACATAGAAATGATCAAGGCAATGTTTGTGCACTTTGAGTATAACTACCATTCCAAAAACACTTCAAGTCACCTTGTGAGTGTGCGTGTATTTGAAACCTCTTTTGAGCCGAAATGAAATTTTTGTTTGAATCATGAACCTGACTTTAACCCGTTTTGAAGAGCATTTAAGCTAATATTATGGCAATGTTGAAGTTGGGGAGAATGGTTTATTTTGAAAAGAGAAAAAGGATTTGGTGATACAATGCATTTTAAGACAAAGAATTTGAAAAAAAAAGAGAAGAAAAGAACGAAAAAGAACAAAAAGAAAAGAAAATCAAAAGAATAGAATGCATTGTGAAAGAAAGAAATAAGGAATGAACAAGATCGAAAACTTTAAAAAAGAAATGCTCTTCAAAGTCTTTACCCTTTCTTGTTTCAATGGCCGTGTACATATGTCCCTTGTTTTTAACCCCGACCAAGTTACAACCGATAAAAGCCCTTAGTGATCTTTTTCTTCCATAATTTCTTGCGATCGATTAGATATTGTATGAATTGCTTAGTATTTGCTTCATTTGTCATTTGAGCGAAATTGCCCCGCGGTTACAAACGCGTTAATTTCCTTCAATCCTGTTTCGAAGAGGAGTGTTAGAGTGACATGAGCATGATGGTTTAGTTGTTTCTGGAAACATGTCTGAGATTTGTTTTAAGAATCAAGTTCTTTTCCATTGTCGATTCTAGGATTGTGTAATTGTGCTTTGTTACATTTGTTGTTTTATTTGAGTCGTTTATCCTTTCTTGGATTAAATCAAATGCTCGAGCAAATCCTCTTGTTTTCAATGAGAGGCATACTTTGCTTGAGGACAAACAAAGACTTAGTTGGGGAGAGTTGTTAGATGTCAAACATGCTATATATTTGTATTTGATACTTGGCATTTTTCATTACTTTCAAGTCTTAATTGTGGATTTTCGTAGTGAATTGTTGTTGTTCTTCATGCATTATCTTTATACCTTTGGTGCTTGTAATTTCTGTGCTATTGTGCAGGAAAGTGCACTAATTGATCAAAGAAAGAAGACACAAAGAATTGATGCAAGCTGCCGAAGAAAGAGGAAAACAACAGCTGGTTTGATTTGCGAACCCTGGCGAAGTCCCCAGCGAACGTTCGCTTTGCAAACTCTGGCGAAGCTCTCAGCGAGTAAGACAGTGGCAAAAGGACCCAAAATTCGCTTTGCGAATGTTTTGGCGAGTGGTTTGCTTTGCGAATGAATTATTTGCTTTGCGAACTCACGAAGACAGCCAAGGGCGGTTTAGCATTGAGAAGGCACTTAAGGTGCCATTTTCTTCATTCGCTAGGCGAATGGATCATTCGCAGTGCGAATGCATCAGATCCCAAGTATACTATAAAGTGTTTTTTACATTTTCTTGGGATGATAACTTGATATTTTCACACCAAAACATACTTTTCTGAGTTTTGATCATCCAAGAGTGATTTTTCACATAGAGAAGCTGAAGTCACATTCGATCTCGATTATTCGACACGAATGTTCTTTCATCTCCTCTTGAAACTTGTTATCCAAGCTACCATGAAAATGAGTAGCTAAACACCTCTTGTGTTAAGGTTAGAGGTAGTTAATCTTTCTTATATGTATTTCTTTTGATCTTTTGTATATGAACAAGGTTGATGATCAATATATGATGAAGTTGTTTGTTCTTAATGATGTATTTGTGGTTTGAATCACTCTAGACATAGATTTTCCAAATCTTGACCTAATATCTTCATCTCTTAAAAACCAAACTCTAGACATAGATTTAGGGTTTAATATTCACTTTGTATTGATCTTAACGGTTGTTGTTTTGATTGTTAGCGTGAGACATCATCTAACGGTCTAAGCAACGATACTCATGAATTTGCTTTAGACATAAACTTATTCGAGAGGATACATAATTGTATTGGTCGAAACTAAGTTCATATGCTTGATTAATCAGATATGTATCAAAAGGATTAGCGAAATCTAATCTTGACATGCTTTTATAAAACTTACAACATCTTTGTTATAGTTCACTTCTTTGCTACCAAAATTGATGTTACAAAACCAAAAACAATTTGAAAACCCCTTACTTAAGACGTTTTGACTATTGAATGGTAAGCATCAAAATATCACGCAATCCCTGTGGATACGATAAAAACACCCCCCGAATTACTCTTCAACAGTGCCACATTATGATGATAAAGCTTCAAAAATCTTGTCCATTGGAGCAACTCATTCCCAGATATCCACAACCCTAGTTTGATAACACCTAGATAGAAAGCAGTAATCCACCTCAAAACTTTTGCCAAATCTAATCACCTTGAACAATGCTCCTCTATGCACACACGATCTCTTGCTTGAACCTCTGAAAAACATCTTCTTCTCTTGAGCCGACCAAGATACCTTGATCCCATGCAAAGAACCAATGATATGCACAGATGACAATGCAAAATGAAATGAAATATAAGCCAGTTAGAGTTAGAAAACAGAGGGCAAATTTTGGGGTGCTACAAGATGATAAATGATAATGCAATAAATGAACACAAAGAATTGTTAACCCAGTTTAGTGCAAATAACACCTACGTCCCGGGGGTTTCCAACCTTAGAAAAAAATTCAATCTTCAATAGAATTAGTACAAAGTGTATTAGATGAACAAACCCATGTTAAATGCCCATCTTCTTAATTCTACCAGTGTATTTCTATTTAGGAATCACCCTAAATATGAAAACCTCTCTCACTTTCTCTCAATCACTAATCCCAATTGATCACTATAATAACCAGAGTAATGAATGTTGAATTAAAACTCAACTAACAAACTAAACTCTATGCCTTTGGATATGAGTGCAGACACTAGATTGGTTCACAAACAACAACAAAACAAAGACTCAAAGTATATACCCTAATACACAAATCTTCAATACTTGCACACTTCAAATGTTACGTTTGAGTCTCCTTAAATAGAAATGCAATCTTCTGGGCTTTTCTTCCAATGGGTAAAAGATGTGATCGTGTCCAGATTTGTAGAGGAATTAGTTTTTATTTGTATTTCAACAACCTCCAAAAAGATTTTATTTAAATTTGATTTCAAATTTAAATCTCTAATTGATTTGATCCTTTTAATCAGCTAAAAAAAATTAATAAATGCATTGCTAAAAGATAGAAACAAATCGAATTGAGATCTAATCAAGAAACACACTCAAAATCGCTACAACACTGGCTTGCTGACAGGGCCAGATGTTGCACACATGTCAGAACATCAGGTCCCACATGTGTCCTTTCTTCACCTAAACATCTTGTATAATCCATGTTGTTTTGCATAATGCAGCAAATTCAAAATGAGAGACATCATGAATAATATTGCTTTTAGGATATTTAACACAAGAAAACCAACTATTATATTGTATGAAGAAAGGCGTTTACAACAAGCTATCTCACTTTTATTATCCTGTTGTTCTCATCTATTCCGAAAGTGGCTCTATTGGAGGTATAGCCTCAGACTTATACCCGATCTCCCAAGAAACCTACCATGGAGACTTTAAAGGGTTTAAAATTCTCTTGATCTAGCTGTAGTCTTTCAAAGACATCCTAGTAGAGAACACAAGTTGAACTGTCGGGGTCTGTGAGTGCTAGCTTGACATCTCAGTTAAACTTGTGTACAATGATGAGAAAGTGAACTCAGATGAAGATGTTCAGTGATATTTTGAGGTTGAATCTATGACTTGCATGACATGTTTAGAATAATCTAAAGTGAGAAACTTGAATCGCCTCCTCTAAAAAAACCTCCATCGATCGTGTCGAATGTATGACGATTTGGTTATTCATTCTTCATTTTTTATGTTTTCTTTTCTCTTCTAGGTGAAGGAATTCTAGGCATGTTCTAGGTATATCCACTACTAAAAATAACACATTTTATCACAAAGCTTTCATCCCACCCAACAAATAATTGAAACCTAGGCGTGCCACGCTTTTTATTTAAAAATATATAAATATATTCCCTTGGTTGCAATGCAAAACCGAGAGATAAAGTAACTAAGGGACACGCTTTGAATCCTAGCAACTGTAGTTTATGTTTTATTTATTTATTATTTTATTCTATTCCTTTGGTTATCCTTACAACCGAGGGGGAAAATTACTCATTTTTCTTATAAAAGTACCAGTTCATTATGTTTTTCCCTAACCTAACACATTTGTTGCCTCTAAAACTTATAAACATCATTTTCTTAGATGGATTGCAAGGCAGAAAAATATTTAAGGTTTCTTAACTAGTTAGGAAATATTTCAAGGTTGTGTGTTGTTTTTGTTGTAGTTGTTGTAGTTATTGTTGTTGTTGTTGTTGTTTACCAACCTTGATCAAACATTTTTCTACTCTTGCAATCCATCTCATGAAATGTCATTGTTGTTCTTTCTTTATCTAACAACATTTAGAAACCTATTCCTATTCATACTTAGAAATATTGCAACCCAAAAATAAAATGGTGGATGATAAAAATCTTAAGAGATATACCTTACAATACACCATTTTCTTTCTGGGTATGCAATAAAAGTAATCTATTCCCTTGGTTGGTCTGAAATTCGAAGGGAAATATCATTAATTTATTTTATAAACAAAATTTCATTGTCCATAAAAAAACTTTGTCGTCCATTTATTGAGTATCAATGCTCAATACATTGCCAACACATTGATGCACATGAAATGTTATAGATCCGAGTCAAACGGTCATAACAAACATTCAGAAAGCGAACGCCACACTATATATTTGAATAAAGAATATTCTAAATTACAAATATTGATAATGAAAATATTAGGATTTAAAAAAGTGAAACTTACATAATCTTTTGTCTTTAAACATGATAAATTATTTTTCTTATCTAACCTATGTTAATTTTATATCAAAAACAAACAAATGAGAAGCTATTGAGAACATATTGCAATATACAAATATGCAACAAATTCTATCATTTGTTCTTCACCAAGATTCACAAGGATGATGATGAAGATGTTTCAGGATTTTTCTTCAAAATTGTACTTGTATATTTAAAAAAAATAATGTAAAATTATAAAAATTTGTATTTCAATGAAATATGTGAAACAAATATATATATATATATGGCTTAATACCCTTTTTAGTCCCTTACGTATGTCTGTGGGTCCATTTTGGTCCTCTTTCTTATAAAAGTTTCAAATTGGTCCTTTACGTTGTCTAACATAATCAAAGTAGTCATTTCCGTCAAATATTGGCAAATAATGTTAGTTGAGATGACGTGTCAGCTGAGGTGGTGTTAGTTGAGATGACTTGTCAGCTGAGGTGGCGAAACAGGACTACGTGGAAGAATTCTTTTTTATTAGTTTTAATTATGTTTTTTAGAAAATCTATTTAAATTAAATTTCATAAACTTTAATATAAAATATTTGGGCCTAAGCCCATGTTCTTCACAACAGTCCAATAATCAAGTTTTATTATTGCAATGTGAACAAACTATATAAACACTTAAATCTGTTGTTGAATATTCAATGTGGAACTTCACAAACCCCATGAACAACTTCTTATCATTCCAATCTCACGCTAACAGCTTCTTATCATTTTACGAAAATGGGATAAATCCCCGATCCACTATTTGATTTCAACTCCTCCGAATGCATAAAAGAGGCTTAAATCGTGGCATAATAGACATGGATGTTAATAAGAGTGATAGACTATGCAACTTAACAAACCAAATAAAAACAGTAGATTGATATACCAGACAGAAATTTAAAACAGTGCTAAATTAAACATAACAATCTAAAAAACAGAGATGGTAAAAACCACAGTCCACAGGAAATGAAAATATTTTCCATTTTAGCCGACAAAGTACACTGAAGTGGAACTTCAAGATCCATGGCATAAAAATTTAAAATCTATAGTAGCACCTTAGATCTAATAGATGTAAGTGAGCAAGATACAAGAGGATGACAATTACCATCTCTTCCAACTGTCTAGACACAGCTCCATCTGTCACATCTTTTCCATGCAATGATATATGGGTTGTAGGTCCACAAGGTTCCTCGGTACTTGTATTCTGGTATATACTTTCGTCTCTAGTGTTAGGCAAATAAGTTGAAGTAGAGGTAAGAACATTGTTTTTGTTCATGGATGTTCCACAATCTACAGAGCACTCTGTAGAGTAATTATTAGTTGATGGCATAGGAAGCGATGCCAAATTCACAATTTGATCCATCATATTATCACCACCAATTTTGGATTGTCTAACTATGTAGCCGGATGCTACAGGTTCTTGCATATTTAATGTCATGTGCTCAGCATTAGAGAACCAACCATACCTTCAATAAGATACGTAAATATAATCATATTCTGATCTAGATATAGCAAAACATGAGTTTTACCATATACTTTAACTACAATACAAAGTTATGTGTTTTTCCTATACTTTAACTACAGTACAAAGTTATGTGTTTTTCCTAGTGAAGAAAAAAGGAGTAACTGCTTTAAATATTTGAATTTATACAACCTTTACATTACTACAAGTATCTTAACTTTACACATGAAAACTCAATCTCAATTTTGTCTCAGCCAAAACCAATGAATTAAAATGAAAGCTAGAATACATGTTTTTTCAAATTCCATTCATATGCTTTATTTTTTATCCATCCCTTACAGTCTGATAAAAATTTGTATTCCATAAACACAAGACCTTCAAGTTGTTTTCATTTCTCTAGCATGTTTCCCAAACTTCAATTTTGAATTACTTCACTATCTTTGTACTACAAACATCAAGGGCTCAAAACACTAAAAAAAACACCTTCAATCTCTCCCGTAACGAAGGAAAGATAACCAACATGGTTTTTCATTTATAGCTCACTTTTCTGTTCAGAATACTAAAATATTCTATAAATTTCTTAACTCTACATTTAAAACCACCCTGTTTACATTTGCCACGTCAATTCAAAATTTCATTATAATAAAGCCTGATTAATTTATTAACCAATCAATAATAGAATGGATTTTCGCATGTTCTTTGGATACAATAATGAATGAAACCAAGATGGCAACATGGAAAAGAGATACCTCAAACGGAAAGATAGTTATGGTGACTAGTTTGTCAGAGAAGAAAGATAGTTACGTAGTAAGCAGTGACAAATCAAGCAGAGTTTCCAGCGACGAGTTTTAGTTGCATATCAATCCTCCCAAATAAGTATTATTTCTTGGATTGAAAGCCAGAGCCAGAGGTTTTGTCTAGAGAAAGAGATAGAAGTGTGTTGCTTTCATGGGGTTTGTGAAGTCCCATATTGAATATTCAACAACAGATTTAAGTGTTTATATAGTTTGTTCACATTGCAATAATAAAGCTTGATTATTGGGCTGTTGTGAAGAACATGGGCTTTAAGCCCAAATATTTTATATTAAAGTTTATGAAATTTAATTTAAATAGATTTTTTAAAAAACTTAATTAAAATTAATAAAAAAGAATTCTGCCACGTAGTCCTGTTTCTCCACCTCAGCTGACACGTCATCTCAATTAACACCACCTCAGCTGACACGTCATCTCAACTAACACCGTTTTCCAATATTTGACGGAAAGGACTACTTTAATTATGTTAGACAACGTAAGAGACCAATTTGGAACTTTTAAAAGATAGAGGACCAAAATGGACCCAGAGACATATGTAAGGGACTAAAAAGGGTTTTAAGCCTATATATATATATATATATATATATATATATATATATATATATATATATATATATATATATATATATATATATATATATTTCACCCCAGGTAGTTTTAACACCGAGAGGAAAAATTATGTGTTTTCAATAAAATATGAAGTTGTAGTTACTTAGGTTCGAACCCATGAACAATACAATTTTTTCCCATGGCGGATCTTTAACCGAGGGGAAAAGTGACAACTTTTTATGATGCCCTACATTACTGTGAGGAATATTCTTCTATTTACCTTGTTTTAATGATGTCAACAAACATGTAAGAAATTAGATTGTAATTTGAGCGGTATCACTACACGTGTCGGGCATATTGCGTCTAACCATTATCGTTCATGTGTCTAGATGCATAGGATCCTGTCTTTCCCAAAAATAAATGTCCACTATCGTTTTAGTTGTGTCTAGTATGTGTTTCTGATCTTGGTTTGGTGAAAATGCTCAGAAAATTGAATTTCCTGAAAAAATGCACTTCATGCGCTGACCCTCCCAGTTCATGCGCTAACCTCCAAATTCATGCGCTAACCTCCAAAACCTGCGGGAAAACGCACAATTCAATGGACACAAAAATATTCATTTATGCATCGATGCATGGAGTTAGGAGGTCGACGCATGACTTCAAAACTCTGCATTTTTCACTTAATTTCTTTTCTGTTATGTCTGTTATTATTTTTTGTTGGTCATTTTATTTTCCTATAAATAGTTTTGGTCATCCTTTCATTTAATAACAAGAAACGTGAAAGATATATGTCATTTCTCTCTTCATCTTTATATTTTTCATTGAGTAAACAAACAATCACACATAATCATCTTCGTTTGTGTCGCCCATTGATCGGAGTGATAACGTTCAAAATTTAGGAAGTGTGATCTTCATCTTCTGGGTTGAGAGTTTGGCAGGTGTTTCTTGAATCAAAACCAGTTGGTTTTGTCCTCCAAGAATCGAATAGATTTTGGGGGTTTTTGCACAAACTGTTCTTTCTACAGGGATTCGGCTGGGCGAAGGTAACCGAAAATTGACGCAATTGTTCGGTTTAGTAGCTGTAATCAGATGATCATAGAAGGGAGGTTTGGGTTCGAATTCTTGGTAGATCGCAATTGACCGAGTGAAGGTAACTGAAGAACGGTGGATTTTTTCGGTTTAGTAGCGTTGGACGGTAATTGGATCAACCATATTCGAAGCACTTGATTCATCTCGAATCAAGGGAAGAGAAAATTATGCATCAACGATCGAAGACGTTCGAGGGTTTGGATGTTCATAGTTTTCTCTTGTAATAAACAATTTGCAACAACTTTATATATACATATCTCAATTCCATTTGTGGAGTTGGGGGCAGACGTACCCAAAGCGAGGACAATTGGGGAACTGCCTAATCAAATCGTGTTTGTTCTCTCTCTCCTTAACTCTTTTACAATTTAGTTCGTTCTAATTTGTGAAGTCGCAAGTTATTGAAATTTCTGTAGTAGAGTAATTGTAAGCTGATAAATTGTTTTGTTAAACTGATACAATTCTTTGAATTGTATCTTGGAGCAACTTTACATTACCCTCCATAGAAATTCTGCACTTAGTGTGTTTACGCACACTAGGTATTTGATAATTTGTTTCAAAGCAAATTCGAACACGTTGCTTTAAATTGCTTATCACTTTACCTCATTGGATTAGAATAAACATCAAGCAACGGATATTTTGTTGACTGCGTTTTTAAGTGTAGTATTCAAAACTGAATTTTTCTCTTCCATACTCATCTGTGATATATTCGTGCATATCCGATCCTTTTGGTAGAAGGTTCGTTGTAGACGTTCTATCCAGTGGTAGCTTCCGTTAAACAATTTTTTAAAACAGATTTTTGTAAACCATTTGCTTGTAAAACTCAAGGGATCTATTCAACCCCACTTATAGATCCATAGCCGTCGTCTAACAAGTGGTATCACGAGCTCCGGTTAATTCTGGTGCTTCGGTAAAACTTCTTGGATTATGGCGAACGAACCTAAGGGGGCTTATAATAGAGCTCCAGTTTTTACAGGTGAATACTACAGCTACTGGAAGGATTGTATCCGCGTCTATATTAATTCTATAGATCGAAAGGTTTGGAACGTTATTTTAAACGGTCCCGTGGAAATTACTATGACTAATGCGGAAGGTGTTGTCGTTCCTAAACCCGAAGCTCAATGGACTGAGGAGGACGAGAAAAAGTACAGCTATGATTGGAAGGCTCGTAATATGATCATCTTCTCCTTGGGAGTTGATGAGTATTATCGAGTCTCCCATTGTGAAACAGCCAAAGCCATGTGGGATGCTTTACAAGTAGCTCACGAAGGCACTAATGATGTTAAGATGGCTTGTATTAATACACTAACGCAAGAGTTTGATTTGTTTTACATGAAGCAAGGGGAAACCATTGCGGATATGCAAAAATGATTTACTCACATTATCAACAAATTGTATGTTCTTGGTAAACCAATTCCAAATGAGGTTTCTACTAACAAAATTCTGAGGTGTCTTAACAGGGAATGGCAACCGAAGGTCACCGCTATCAAGGAGGCCAATGATCTTGCTACACTAGACCTCACAACACTCTTTGGTAAACTCGATGAGCATGAGCAAGTGCTCATTAGCTTGGATAAACATGAAAAGAGTATCAAGAAAGAGAAGGCAAAAGATACGGAGAAGAAGTCAATAGCTCTTAAGGCTTCTTGTTCAAAGTCCACACATCAAGAGCTAACTGATGATGAAACCAATAATGACAAAGATGAAGAATCCGGTGATGATATGGGCTTATTTGTGAAGAGATACAATAGATATGTTCGTAAGAACGATATTCAACACTCGGATAGAAATATAGTCAAGTTTAGGAAGCAATCTAGAAGCGAAGGAAATAAAAATGGCAAGGTAAAAGGGACGTGCTACAACTGTGGAAAATCCGGGCACTACAAGCCGGATTGTCCATCTCTAAAGAAAGACAAAGATAAGGATAATGACAAGAGTCGCTCAAACAAAAAGTCCAACAAGTCTCGACGAGCATACATCGCTTGGGGAAACGATAGTGAGTCAGAGAAAGATGATTCCTCAAGTGAAGAAAGTGAATCCGTTAACTTTTGTCTTATGGCACGCCACAACAAAGCAAAAGAGGTAAAGCATTCTAAATATGATCATGTTAATACTATGTCGTATTTAGAGTTACGAAAGGATTTTGACATGTTACACTATGAGGCTAAGGAAGCATTTCAACATTTAGCCTCAAATAAAAGGATTTTCACGTATTTGGAGAAGAAGGTTTCCGATTCCGAAAAGGAATTAAAAGCTCTCAAAAACTCTATAATGGACACATCAAAAGCCAAGGTTGAAGAGGATCCTACCTCTTGGTTCAATTGGGCTGTGACACTTGTCATATTTGGCAACGAGAGGTGAGAACCCTCAAGGCGAAATTGGACAAGGCTCTTAAGCCAAAAGTTACGTTTGTTATTGATCGATCACATTTTCGTGAGAGCATGAATAATCCATATCAAAAGTATACCTATGTGATTCGAGATAGTGATAGCAAAAGTAAATTCCAAATGAACCGTAATTGTCTTTACTGTTGTAAGCCTGGTCATACTATTGCGAAATGCCGCTTCAGAAGGTTTCTTGTTCCGAAAGGCATCTACCAATGGTTGCCCAAGTGCGGTCTTGGTTTCACTCACCTTAAAGGACCCAAAGAGAATTGGGTACCTACAATCCCTTGATTGTTTTTGTAGGTACGAAGTCTTGAGACCACCGAAGGAAGATGGGTTCTGGATAGTGGCTGCTCGAGACATATGACCGGGGACATATCTCTTTTCATCGACTTTGTGGTGAAGAAAAAGGGGTTTGTTACCTACGGAGATAACAATAAGGGACAGATTCTCGGCAAAGGTAGTGTAGGTAACCCCTCATCAACTACTATCTCTGATGTGCTGCTTGTGAAAGGCCTTAGACACAACCTTTTAAGCATTAGTCAACTATGTGACAAGAATTATAAAGCGTCTTTTTCAAAGGATTGTTGCATAATTGAAGATAGCGACAAAAAGAATGTGTTTAAGGGCTTGAGGGTAAACAACGTCTATATGCTAGACTTAAATGAGGTATCATTGAATGGAGACAAGTGTCTAGTCGCTATGAATGAAGATTCATGGTTGTGGCATAGACGGTTGGCTCACATCAACTTTGATTTGCTTAACAAAATTGTCTCTAAAGGCCTAGTCATCGGTTTGCCCAAAATTAAATTCACAAAGGATCACATTTGTGATGCGTGTCAAATGGGGAAGCAAACAAGGATCTCCTTCAAATCTAAAAGCATTGTTTCAACTATGAGACCCCTTGAGCTCCTCCATATGGACCTCTTTGGACCATCTAGGGTTAAAAGTCTAGGTGGTAACTATTATGGGTTTGTTATAGTCGGTGATTTTTCTAGGTTTTGCTGGACCATTTTCTTAGCAAATAAGAGTGATACCTTTTCGGACTTTGAACGATTTGCTAAGTTATCTCAGAACAAGTTAAACACAAACATTGGGTCAATTAGAAGTGACCATGGGGGTGAGTTTGAAAATCATTTATTTGAAGCATTATGTGATTCCAACGGAATTGATCATAATTTTTCCGCACCACGTACCCCTCAACAAAATGGGGTAGTGGAACGTAAAAATAGAGTTTTGGAAGAACTTGGAAGGACTATGATCAATGATGGTGGATTACCAAAATACTTTTGGGCCGACGCCATAAGTACAGCTTGTTATGTTTTGAATAGGGTGCTCATCTGACCTATTCTAAACAAGACACCGTATGAGCTTTTAAAAGGGCGTAAGCCAAACATCTCTCACATTCATGTATTTGGTTGCAAATGCTTTGTGTTAAATAATGGGAAAGAGACTCTTGGTAAATTTGATGCCAAGGTCGACGAGGGTATTTTTCTTGGATACTCTCAGTCAAGTAAAGCGTATAGAATTTATAATAAGAGGTTACGCGTAGTTGAAGAGTCAGTTCACGTTACTTTTGACGAGTCTTATCTGAGAAATGTCGGAGAAGGTAGTTCTTTTCATGGTGCAGGTGTACCTACTGAAGACATACTCAAGGATGCTGATAAGGGAATTGATCAACCTGAAGCAGTGCGTATTGAGGAGGAAAAGGATCACCAACCAGTGAAAAGTGAGGATGATTATCATGCTGATAAAGATGAACTTCCTCCAGCTTGGAAGTCTTCAAAAGACCATCCAATTGACAACATTCTCGGTGATATCTCTAAGGGAGTAACTACTCGCTCTAAACTTAGTAACTTTTATTATTACTCTGCTTTTGTCTCCCAAGTTAAACCTAAAAACGCTAAGGAGGCGTTACTCGATGAGCATTGGTTTCTATCAATGCAAGATGAACTAAATCAATTCAGGAGAAATGAGGTTTGGGACCTTGTCCCCCCTCCACGAGATCATCGAGTAATCGGCACCCGATGGGTGTTTAGGAATAAACTTGATGAAAATGGAGTAATAACGCGTAACAAAGCTAGGCTTGTAGCACAAGGCTATAACCAAGAGGAAGGAATCGACTATGAGGAAACTTATGCGTCAGTTGCCCGACTTGAGGCCATACGCCTTCTACTTACCTATGCTTTCACAAAGAACTTTAAATTATTCCAAATGGATGTTAAAAGTGTATTCCTTAACGGATACATAAATGAAGAGGTTTATGTAGCCCAACCTCCAGGTTTTGAATCCCACGAATATCCTGATCATGTCTATAAACTTAAACGAACTCTGTACGGACTTAAACAAGCCCCTAGGGCTTGGTATGAACGTCTAAGAAAATTTCTACTTGATCAAGGGTATTCAAGAGGAAAGGTTGACACAACCCTCTTTATTAAACGTCAAGGAAAACACTTAATTTTGGTACAAATTTATGTTGACGATATCATATTTGGGTCTACTAACATGACCTTGGTCAAGGAGTTTTCTAGTTTGATGGAGTGGGAGTTTGAAATGAGCATGATAGGGGAGCTCAACTATTTCCTCGGATTGCAAATCAAACAACTTGAAGAGGGCACATTCGTGAATCAAACGAAGTCTTGAGTTACTAAAACATTTTGATATGCTGAACTGCAAAGCAATAGACACTCTTATGCCTACAAGTGCTAATCTTGATCATGACGAAAAGGATAAGGATGTTGAGGTAAAGAAGTATCGAGGGAACTTGGCATTCTCGATATCTTGGATCGTGCTTAATAATCCTTTAAGGTAGTGATCTTCACATATATACATGCTTGTTTATTCTTTTAACTAACAATGCAAAGAGATATTTAGCTATATGTGAGGGATCTTATCGTCATGATGATCAAGGTAATATCGTTCTGATTTATAGATGTTTATCAATATTTTGTGCCATATTAATTACTCTAATCTTTATGTTTATTGCATTTTGAGCACTTATCGTTCTTGTGGATGTTTTGTTCTGTATGTGTATATGTCTATTTATCTGGTTGGAACTTAAAAATTGCAAAATTTCACTTCTGTATGTTCATGCGTCGACGCGTGATTTGTGCGCTGACCTAGTGAAAATGTCCAGGATAGCGCATAACCAAATGTTCAACTTTTTCAGAAAATTCATGAATCATGCGCCGATGCACAGATTCATAGGTCGACGCATAAATCAAACGTCCAGACTTCCTACTTTACTGGGACGCGTGCGCCGACCTAGTATTGCCTATTTTCCCTATATATTCTCATTGCACATTGATTTATGGTTATTACATGTCATCTCATTAGACTTTGTGGTCAATCTCTCCTTATCTTCCTCCATTAAACCTCATCAATAACCATTATTCTCCACTAAATCCTCATCAAAACCCTAAAAATCAAAAACCCACCAAGAGAAAATTATCTATATTACTGCTACAAGGTTTTCTAAGGGCTGCACATATCTCCTCTTCACTCTCTACGAAAATCAAGTGTCATCATCTTCTTCCAACTTTTCTTCAACCATGGCTTCAAGAAGAAATCCTAGTAGAAGGGGAACAAGAGGCTCATCTTCACAACCAGCACCAACCAGAACATCATCTTCACAACGGGTAACCTTTAAGTCTTTAATTTTTGAAAGGCTAACTATTCCTTTTGAGGAACTATTTTGTAACCATGCGGTTATAAGACAACATGGCTTTTATCCTCTGATGGGTCTAGATTTTCACATTCTTGAGATTTCTGAACTTATAAATTTTCAAAATCTTGGTGAATTTGTAGAATGTGATGATAAGTATAGTGAAGATTTGACTCGGTTGTTCTACTATGGGATCAAGGGCAAATTTCATGGGGCTGAATTTAAATTCTCTATGAATAATGCAGAATTTGAAGTGACCAATAATGTATGGTCTACATTGTTTATATTGGACACTGATGACACTCTCCCAAAGGTTACTGATAAAACCTTTGTTAAGGACTATGAGTTCAAAACTGCTCTGAATTCGATGTTGCGGGAACCGTATCCAGATGATTTTGTGGCAAGTGGATTATTTCCTAAAAGTGTCACTACCGGCCATTTAAAATTTAAAGATCGTATTCTTCAGTGGATTGTTGCTCGCATCTTGAGGCCTAAGAAAGGAGGGTACTCAAGAGTTGAGCAAGCATAGGTTTATCTCATCTATATCCTCAAGAATAAGATCAAAATTAACTGACCTTATTATTTTGCTTATAGGATGTTCGTTACTCGCAGCTCCAGCAAATTTTCGGCACTTGGTTATGCATCTGTTGTTGCAAACATTTTGAATCACTTTGATATTCCTGTTTCGCAGATTTGTCACATTCATATTACCGCTGAACAACAATTTCTTGCCAAAACCCTTTCCATGATGGGTTACTTTTGGCATTCACGTGAGAACAAGTTCATTTATCGACCAAGATCCACCCATCCTGAACATGATGAACCTGTTCACCTTAAAGGAAGTGATGATGAGGGCACTCCAGAAAATGCAAATCAAGCTGTTAATAATGAAGATGTGCTCATGCAAGAAGATGTGGTTATGCAAGAAAATGTGGTTATGCAAGAAGAGGACAATGAGGCATGGATGGGCTATCAACCTGAAAAAACTTCTGAAAATCAGGGCTGGGGTCAGTGGCAACAAAATTGCTGGACTGTGTCTGGAAATGCCTATGTGCCTCCAACCTATGGTGAGGACTATGAATGGCAGCAACCTGACAATTCTGCTCCTCCAACTCCACCGGTTCAGCATGATCCGCAGGCTTCTGAAGAAATTCTGGCTAGGTTGAACGAATTGACTCTTCAGCATCAAGAATTTCAAGCTCTGCAAGATACTCATTACTATGCTCAGGAAGAACGGTTCACCAATCTGTCTGATCAAGTTTCATCTCACATTACCAACTTCAACCATTTTCCTAACGCCGCTATGAATCGTTTCAATCAGATAGACGCCAACTTCACTTAACAAAACCAGAACCTGGCAAATAGTCTTGGAAACCTAAACAGCATATTGCTTGAACTCAACCTACATCTAGAGGACCTTCCACCACCAAGCCAATACTATAGGGGAAGAGGTCATCCATTTAGGGGGAGAAGGCCATAGAGTTTAGGGCATTATATTTCATCTGTGCTTGTATTTCTGTTTTGTTTTTGTTCTCTACTGTTGAACTTTGAATGTTGCTTCCATTTGTTTGAACTTTATCGGATTGAATGTATTGCATTTGAGTTTTTCCCTTATTTAAGTGTTTGTTAATGTCTGTATGTTGCAAATTTGTGATGATCCTTTACGTATTATAGTGTTTTATTTTGACCACCGTCTTTTCTTCTTTTTGATGTTGTCAAAGGGGGAGAAGAATAACAACAAAAGCAGAAATTTTACTAACCAAGTGTCAAAGACAGGGGGAGCTTTGCTCATGTTGCTCACTCACAAATTACAAATCTCATGACAGCTAAGAAAGTGTTGCCATCATAAAAAAGGGGGAGTATATGAGGGATATTCTTCTATTTACCTTGTTTTAATGATGTCAACAAACATGTAAGAAATTAGATTGTAATTTGAGCGGTATCACTACATGTGTCGGGCATATTGCGTCTAACCATTATCGTTCATGTGTCTAGATGCATAGGATCTTGTCTTTCCCAAAAATAAATGTCCACTATCATTTTAGTTGTGTCTAGTATGTGTTTCTCATCTTGGTTTGGTGAAAATGCTCAAAAAATTGAATTTCCTGAAAAATGCACTTCATGCGCTGACCCTCCCAGTTCATGCGCTAACCTCCAAATTCATGCGCTAACCTCCAAAACCTGCGGGAAAGCGCACAATTCAATGGACACAAAAATATTCGTTTATGCGTCGACTCATGGAGTTAGGAGGTCGACGCATGACTTCAAAACTCTGCATTTTTCACTTAATTTCTTTTCTGTTATGTCTGTTATTATTTTTTGTTGGTCATTTTATTTTCCTATAAATAGTTTTGGTCATCCTTTCATTTAATAACAAGAAATGTGAAAGATATATGTCATTTCTCTCTTCATCTTCATCTTCTTCATTGAGTAAACAAACAATCACACATAATCATCTTTGTTTGTGTTGCCCATTGATCGGAGTGATAACGTTCAGAATTTAGGAAGTGTGATTTTCATCTTATGGGTTGAGAGTTTGGCAGGTGTTTCTTGAATCAAAACCAGTTGGTTTTGTCCTCCAAGAATCAGATAGATTTTGGGGGTTTTTGTATAAACTGTTATTTCTACAGGGATTCGGCTGGGCGAAGGTAACCGGAAATTGGCGCAATTGTTCGGTTTAGTAGCTGTAATCAGAGGATCGTAGAAAGGAGGTTTGGATTCGAATTCTTGGTAGATCGCAATTGACCGAGTGAAGGTAACTGAAGAACGGTGGATTCTTTCAGTTTAGTAGCGTGGGACGGTAATTTGATCAACCATATTCGAAGCACTTGATTCATCTCGAATCAAGGGAAGAGAAAATTCTGCATCAACGATCGAAGATGTTCGAGGGTTTGGATGTTCATAGTTTTCTCTTGTAATAAACAATTTGCAACAACTTTATATATACATATCTCAATTCCATTTGTAGAGTTGGGGGCAGACGTACCCAAAGCGAGGACGATTGGGGAACTGCCTAATTAAATCGTGTTTGTTCTCTCTCTCCTTAACTCTTTTACAATTCAGTTCGTTCGAATTTGTGAAGTCGCAATTTATTGAAATTTCTGTAGTAGAGTAATTGTAAGCTGATAAATTGTTTTGTTAAACTGATACAATTCTTTGAATTGTATTTTGGAGCAGCTTTACATTACCCTCCATAGAAATTCTGCACTTAGTGTGTTTACGCACACTAGGTGTTTGATAACTTATTTCAAAGCAAATTCGACACGTTGCTTTAAATTGCTTATCACTTTACCTCATTGGATTGGAATAAACATCAAGCAACGGATATTTTGTTGACTGCGTTTTTAAGTGTAGTATTGAAAACTGAATTTTTCTCTTCCATACTCATCCATGATATATTCGCGCATATCCGATCCTTTTGGTAGAAGGTTCGTTGTAGATGTTCTATCCAGTGGTAGCTCCCGTTAAAAAAATTTTAAAAACAGATTTTTGTAAACCATTTGCGTGTAAAACTCAAGGGATCTATTCAATCCCCCTTCTAGATCCATAGCCATCGTCTAACAATTACCTCACCTATGAAACTGATGTTAAACCACTTTTTAACCGAAGTAAAAGGGGTTTTTCATAGTAGCGACCACACCCAAAAGGTCATTTTTTCGCTCCAAATCTATATGATGTGTGGATTTATGTGCTTACAGATACAATATATGAAGCAGGCATATATCCATGATGGTTTTGATGATGACAATACTATGATGTGAAGTCATCATAAATCAAGATCAAAAATATCAAAATGTTATGTTTATGAGATCAAGACGTCAAAGGCCAACATCTTTAAGGACAACATCTAATGTCAATCAATGTTCAGTGGAATCCTTGATGATATCTAGTCAAGATATATCTGATGATGGTTTCTATCAAGAATCTTTATCAGGCCTTATTAATTATAAGAAGTCAAGTCCCATATAAAGTTTAGAATCAATGATGAATCTAGCAAGGGATCTTGAAACTTCAAAGATTGTGAAAGAGAGGAAGTGTGAAAGTTGGTTTGGTTCGTGTCTGAGTGATCAAGGTTGTTAGTTCTTGTATTGGCTACAATTTTGGTAAAACAATGTTGTTGTTGAAGATGTCATTTGTCTGATGTCTTAACATGAGTTCTTAACATTCAGTTTATGTTAAATTATTTAAGGATGCAGTTTTGTGTGCTGATGTTAAACTTGATGTCTTGACATTAGTTGACAGAACATCAGAACATCAGTCTGTTGTGTTTTGTTAGGGCTGCGTGTATCAGTTTGTTTTGAGAGATCTGGTGGCGAGATTACAGGCGAACATCTTGGTAAAGATATATTCAGTTGCAATTAGATATGGAGCAGATCTTGTTTAGGGCGAAGAGATTTGGAGAATAAATTATTGTTAAATCAAATCTGTGATTTTATAATGCACAAGCCCAATGTAAGGAATGTTTCTAGGAATATTATGGTATCCTTTGTGGAGCTGATTTAGAGGTCTGGAAGATTCAAGATAAAATCAAGAGAAGATTGAGTATTTAAATATGGAGATATTTTAGGAAGATTTGATTGAAGATCTAATTTGTAGGAGAATCTTTTGCAGATTTGTAGCAGCTGATATGTAGTGATTTGAAGCCCAAATCCAGTTGGGTTTAGGTAATAAATAGAAGCATTGTAACCCAGAAAAAGCAAGCCAGCCATCATGTAAATTATAAGGGTTGTGTTGGTTGATGAACCACCCGGTTTGTGGGATGGTCATCGTGTTTATCTCGAAGCCTGTAGGTAAGAGATGTATTGTTCTTGGAGGAAGCTGTTAAGCAACTCTAAGTATTAATCTTAGTCATGTGTGTCAGGTCTAGGTATTGTCATAGAAGTGTGTCTTCTACTTTTCTGTGATTGAAGAGTTATTGAAAATCAAGCTGTTGATGTAGTGGCTGAGGTGTTGACTGATAGACATCATTGCGATGATTGGAAGTGAGATGGAGTCTCTTATCTAGGGTGGACTTAGGTAGAAGGGTCATTGGGTAGTGATTAAGTGAGTAGATCATCAACGGGTGTGTTGATTGTAGGGTCTATGAATTGATACTGCTAATAGTGGACTTCCTTCCTGGATTGGTATGCCTCCAGATGTAGGTTGTTAGACCGAACTGGGTGAACAAATTCTGTGTGTTGTTTACTGCTTTTTTTGTTTACTATTATTGCCTTGTTCATACAACAGATATTGATGTTGTGACATCGCACTTGACATCACATATCTAATACCAGAATTTCAATTGGTATCAGAGCAGGCATCCTGTTCTGTTTCTGGGTGAGATCCTAGGGAAGATACTTTCTGGTCATGGGTAAGGTAGGTGGTACCTACTGAAAAGTTGTTTGAACTTGGAGAAGTTCATTTTGTTGTTTGAATGGTCCCTAGAAGTGGAGGATGGACTGTTCATGACAGGGTGTGTATTGGACCTGTCTATTGTTATCAGGCTTGTAGCTTTGGTGGTGAGCTGCTGTGTGGTCTATTTTCAAACCTATATTGACCTATTGCACATGGAGTGTCATGTTTGTGCAAGGGTTATTATGTTTTGCCTGAAGGTTGTAGAGGAGTTTTCTGGTGTGTTTTGTGTGTTGAGGTCACAACACTCTGTTCCCCTCTAAAGGTGTATCACATGGTGATAATATTGACTGACTTATTAAAGTGACCAAAGATACTTGAGGTTTGACCCAAGTCCACTCATAAAGGCATTTTCAATAAGTTTGTTGATGAGAGATCAGAAGGATGCAATTTATTTTTGCTTTCTTCTCTGAAAGACCATCCACAGGTATATATTGAAGGATCCCTTGGTACTGTTCTTGAATGATGTTCTACCAGTTGTTGGGACATCAAACCAGTAGAGTGTACAGAATCTTATGGATAAAGATTTGACATTGCAGTTGCTTAGGGGCTAAACAAATGTGTATTGATCACATCTGTCTGGAACCTACTCCTGGCTTGCATATATGAGGTGTAATAACCTAACTGGTTGACTGGTGTTGGAATGTCATCCAAACCATCTATGATGAGCAGTTGTGTTTGGATCAAGGAGGAGTTGGTGGGACCAAAATATTATGGTATCTGCATGAGAAGCTGGATAATTATGTGGTGTCCTCACATAATGGAACATCCTTTTGTAAGGATTGAAGAGCATCCTTGTAGGTTTAAGTGTTGGGAGAAGCATATTTGTCTATGCTGTTTGTGATGACCAGTCAATGGTGTCTCTCCTTTAGGTGCAGAAGGATGGCATCCAACATCTCAAAGACAGACAGGAGGTCTGAACATTAGAAGTTTGAAAAGAAGATTCTTAAGATGTAGAGAAGGTTCCTGCTTGTGTGTATGTTCTGGGTTTGAAGGTTAATCAGCTACTGATGGTCAATCCTCTTGTGTCCCTTGCAAGAGATGTGTGTGATTTACTATGGTTGCTGATGTCGGAACTGATGTTGAAACATCATTTCAGTTCTTTTCTCAGGGTGGAGTGAAAGGTCAAGACACTGACCTAACCTGGAATGTTTTTGTGGTATGAATGGTTGTCATGATGGTTTGTCATGAAGAAGATTCAGAAGATGTTGGAATCTGAAGAAGGGTTAAACCACATGGATTTAAGATCAATTGTTATTTGTGAAATTCATAAGTACTTAATTGATTATCCTTGAAAGACAAGATTAAGGATGTTCTGTCAATTATTTTAACATCTTTTCATCAGAGGTTTGGAGAATCATGGGAGGGGTTCTACATTCGCTCACAAGTCGCCTAGGTGTTGACCTGGGATTATTGCTTAGCATCTGTTCCTAGTAAGTATTGTGGTGGTGATGTTGAAGATGAAGATGGAAGACTATGAAGACATCATAATCTTGATGGTTACAGCTTGGATCAGTTTAAGTGGTTTGGAGCATGGTGTTTGCTCTGGTTGTGAAGGTCGAGGATAAGTGGCAGTTATCTCTGGCTTTCTACTGACGGCTCTACTAAGGGAAGTGACATTCTTTAGTATTGCTATGGGGTAGTCTTGGACTACTTATTTTCTGAAGATTCAGATATGGCTGATTTGAAGTCATTGGAGTTTCTAAGCAGGATGGAGGTTATCTACTCAAACTTGATTGTTGAATCAAGTCTATGAGAGCATGGAAATCTGTTTCTGCAAAGGGAAGAGGTTCTTCTGAGTGGCAGAAGGAAGAGCTGAATTCAACAGTTGGATGTCATAATGTTCTGACATCTAGCTTAACATCAAATGTCTCAGCTGGTGATGTGGCATATCAGCTTATGATAGGGTGATCTACAGGAATGAACAATAGGATGTTTCAAAAAGATCGTTCTCATGGCAGTTTGCGGGAGCTGCAGGAAGGAGAATGATGAAGTAGAAGGTCTGCCTTGGATGGAGAATGTAGAGAAGACTGAAGTAGATCAGGTATTGATTGATTGGAAATCTGAAGATGAAGAGTATGATAGGGAATGACTGCCTTTGGAGAGTTGGGGGATCTATGTGACTTTGATCCTTATCTAACAGTTTGTTTGAAGGAGGATGGTGATTCTTATGTTCCTCACGAATAGCCTAATTATAACTTCATGTGGAGTTGGATGCTCAAGCATTATTGTCAGAAGAGGTGTTTTCTGACTTTGTGGATTAGAATGTGGGGATTCTGAGCTTGTTTTTAGTAGTATGTTCTGGCAAAGCATGACTACTAATTTTGAAGACTTCACTAGTATCAACAACTACAAGTGAATGTAATGGCAGAGGAATTGTGTCATATGATGTGATCTGATCAGAAAGTTTTTTTAAGAGTTGTTCTTTCTTCTACTGCAAGTATCTCTTGAAGAGATTGGATCTCAGTAAAGCTTTTAAGTAAGCTGAGAATTCGTGGGGTCTATATGAGCATAAAGAGGTTCATGTGCTTGAACTGAGGATTGGTGTTTTGTTTTCGTTGTGTGCCTCAGGGGGAGTAAAGTGGTGTTTTGTTTGATGTTTATGATGTCAGATCAGATGTCATGACCTTATGTCATGTGTGCACTATTGCTTAGGAAGAGTAGTTACATTTTTGTTGCTGAACTTGTGCAACTATTTAGGGGGAGCATGATAATCTGTTATGCGTGATTGCTGATGCTGAAAAGATGTGGAACTCCTTACTGTGTCTGGGAGAATTTATTTTTCTCTGCAGTTTGTTTTGGAAGAACTCTGCAGGGATCTTGGTTTATGGAAGATGTCACACTTGTCTTGGTGTGTGTTATTAATTCAAAGTAAGAGGACTTTACTTAGAGTGTAGTGGAAGGCAGTGTGTTTGTGCTTCAGAACTTGTGGGTGATTTTGTGGTGTTTCTTGTTGAAGGAGCAACTTCTGTTAGTTAAATGTACTAGTGTTGTTTGAGGATCAAGCATTAAGTGAATGCGTTTAGCAGGTGTGTTGAATAGAGGGTGCGCTCTTGAAGACATGAAGATGAGTCTTATGTTTTCCATTCATTTAAGGTGTTCATCTTGCAAAGGAGCACTGGTTATCTTAGATAGGGGGAGTTGAACTTTTGTTTATCAAGATTGTTTGTGGCTCTGGTGAAGGTGTTATGTCAGACAAGATGTCGTGACATTGTGAAGTTCATGGGGGACATGACAGTTTAGACCTGGTGTGTCAATGGATTGAACCAGTAGTGGACATTTACCCCAATGTTTGTAAATTTTTGGCCAAAAAAGGGGAAAGAAGTAGGTTTGTTCAGCTATTGTGAGATGTAGAATAGTCTGTTCTGGTCTGAGTATATTGGTTGGATGATTCAGAGTTTGCCCTTGGTATGACTTTGTGTTTACGGCTTTGATAGGTTCAAGGTTGTCAATTTGTGGCTAAAAAGGGGGAGGGTTAGCCTAGTGTTGTTGTTTGTTGTTGCCTAGCTTTTTGTTGTGGTTCTAGGTTTGAGGGGGAGTTTGTAGTTGTGCAGCTGTTGGTAGTTGTTGCTGCTGTTTGTGTGGTGAGAATGTTAGTTTGTCTTATCCGCTGCAGGTATCTCTGATGTAGGCTGAGGTTGTTTTAGCCAAAATTAGCCAAAGGGGGAGATTGTTAGTTCTTGTATTGGCTGCAATTTTGGTAAAACAATGTTGTTGTTGAAGATGTCATTTGTCTGATGTCTTAACATGAGTTCTTAACATTCAGTTTATGTTAAGTTATTTAGGGTTGCAGTTTTGTGTGCTGATGTTAAACATGATGTCTTGACATCAGTTGACAGAACATCAGAACATCAGTCTGTTGTGTTTTGTTAGGGCTGCGTGTATCAGTTTGTTTTGAGAGATCTGGTGGAGACATTGCAGGCGAACATCTTGGTAAAGATATATTCAGTTGCAATCAGATATGGAGCAGATCTTGTTTAGGGCGAAGAGATTTGGAGAATAAATTATTGTTAAATTAAATCTGTGATTTTATAATGCACAAGCCCAATGTAAGAATGTTTCTGGGAATATTATGGTATCCTTTGTGGAGCTGATTTAGAGGTCTGGAAGATTCAAGATAAAATCAAGAGAAGATTGAGTATTTAAATATGGAGATATTTTAGGAAGATTTGATTGAAGATCTAATTTGTAGGAGAATCTTTTGCATATTTGTAGCAGCTGATATGTAGTGATTTGAAGCCCAAATCCAGTTGGGTTTAGGTAATAAATAGAAGCATTATAACCTAGAAAAAGCATGCCAGCCATCATGTAAATTATAAGGGCTATGTTGGTTGATGAACCACCCGGTTTGTGGGATGGTCATCGTGTTTATCTCGAAGTCTGTAGGTAAGAGATGTATTGTTCTTGGAGGAAGCTGTTAAGCAACTCTAAGTATTGTTCTTAGTCATGTGTGTCAGGTCTAGGTATTGTCATAGAAGTGTGTCTTCTACTTTTCTGTGATTGAAGAGTTGTTGGAAATCAAGTTGTTGATGCAGTGGCTGAGGTGTTTACTGCTAGACATTATTGCGATGATTGGAAGTGAGATGGAGTCTCTTATCTAGGGTGGACTTAGGTAGAAGGGTCATTGGGTAGTGATTAAGTGAGTAGATCATCAATGGGTATGTTGATTGTAGGGTCTATGAATTGATACTGCTAATAGTGGACTTCCTTCCTGGCTTGGTATGCCCCCAGATGTAGGTTGTTAGAACGAACTGGGTGAAAAAATTCTGTGTGTTGTTTACTGCTTTTTCTGTTTACTATTATTACCTTGTTCATACAACAGATATTGATGTTGTGACATCGCACTTGACATCACATATCTGATACCAGAATTTCAAAGGTATTATAATTATATTAAATTAATTCTTAAACTACTAAGGAAATGCGCACACTCGCCTAAAATTGTTTTCAATCTCTATAAATTTTCTAAAACGCCTTAAAATATATAGAGGAACCATCAAGGTGTTTATTCGATTGATTAATGATACTCATACTTACTTAGGAAGATTATATACACTACTTAATCGACTAGGTCCCTCAACCAATCTATTTGAGTAAAGTTAAAAAAATTATTAATCGATTAAGAAAACTCATGATCGATTAAGACACTAGCTGTTGGAGGTTTTCTATATTGGGAATTAGGGTTGTCGCATTTTAAAGCTCATAATCAATTAACCATATGGCATAATAGATTATGATATTTAAATGACCATGAATCTTTTTCCTTTTTGAGTCAGGTTTTTAATTTATAAATAAAAGGTCTCTTCTCACTTTCAAAACACACCAAAAAACATATTTCTTTATACTTTATCACTTTTTACTATCTCCTTTCTCATTTCTTTCTTTTTCACTAAATTGCCTTAGTGCGTTGAAAGTGAAAAATATCTTGTGAGAGTTTTTGTTTATTCTAGTCTTGGAGTTAGTATTGTAATTTATCAATATGAATTTATCTCTTATGTAATATCTTTTGTGAGAAGTTGTTTTTTTAGTTTGTGAGTTAAGACAATAAAAGCTCTCATTTGGTTCATGAGATTTTCCATGAAAATCTCAGTTTGGTTCGTGAGCTTGTCTGTCAAAATCTATGTTTGGTTTTATGAGCTTAGTTTGGTGTAAAAGCTCTCACTTGTTTTCGATATTAGTCTGTGGTAAAATCTCGTGTTTGGTTTGGAGGATAGTTAGTGTAAAACACCAATTTGGTGTTAAGAATGTTTGTGGGCATATCCTGTGAAAAAGCTCGCATCTATAATGGAAATTCTTGAGAAGAAATTCTTGGGGAGAGGAGCAAGCCAAGTGGTTCTGCATAACCTCTATAAATCTCTAGTACAATTCTATTAACCTTTATATATTTATATTTCCATTCTCCTTTCATCTTTCCTTTACTCTAATTTCATTTTGGTTACTTATTTCGCTGCCTATTCTTTGTTTGATTTACAAATTTTTTTTTAACAATTGCTTTTATCAAAGAAATTTTTAATTGGATATCATTTTTCAAACCCACATAATTCACTTCCCTCTTGTGTTTTCAGTCACTTGTACAACATGATATGCCCTTGACATATCTCCTTAGATACCCCACTTGAATGAGGCACTCTATTTCCTTCATCAGCTGATGAAAATTAGCTTTGTGGAGACTCTTAGCCTTGTGGTATCTACACCACTTGTTTGGATCCTCTCCCATCACCTCTCATTTAGAGGTTAGAGGTTCAGGAGTGACTTTGGTCTGTAAAACTTCTCTCCATATTTGTTCTCTCCTAGTGTTTAATAACATATAATTCTTCATGAGAATCGTATGAGGCTTTAAAACCCCTTCCCTGATTGATTAAGTGATTTTTTTTGCATTAAATCAAGGATATATCTCTCATTGATGAGTTACTTTGCGTCTTTGACTCTCTTATCCATGCTAATTTCCTTGCCTTTTCCATAAAATTTCGCCTTCGCCATTATTTCCTCCATTGAGTATGCATGTTTTTAGGTGAGGGACTCGTTCAAATGTACGACTTTTAACCCATTTTGAAAATCCCCTACACAAATCTCATGAATAAGGTTTATCCCCTTGATGGTAGACTTGTTGAAGCAAACAAGGTACTCGCACAAGGACTCATAGTGTCCCAACACACATTGAGTGTGGTTGTAGTAGACACCTGGCGGTTTTTTTACTCGCAGTAAACTGATGGATCAATTTCCTAGACATATCTTGATAAATGGTTATAGAAAACCATGAGAGGTTCATGTACTAGTGCATAATTTCCTCCTTCAGGGTTTAGGAGAGAAGCTTGCACTTGAGAGAATGTGTCACGCCTATGACCGCCATATGTGTATTAATGGTAGTGATATGCTTCTAAGGATCATTCTTTCTATGAAACGCCTCGAGAGGGAGTGACTTAAATTTTTTTAGGACTAACGTATCTTAAATATCTATGATATAATATTGTTCATTGTCACGACGTTGTTGTTGTTAGATGTTCTAAAATCTTTTTTGCAGGGTTTAATTATGGTGACACAATATCTCCATAGAAGCTTGCCCCTTCTCTAGGACCTATTGGTCACATTTACCGGATTAGTCCTTGTGGCAACCATTGTGAAACATCAGATATGTTACTCTAAAGCTATTTAAAAAGGCGTGGTTTAGGAACATTTTATCGAACCCCACTGTTGGCGCCAAATGTACTTGTAGTGAGTAGAATAGTGGTAACCTTGTATGCGATATAATAAGAAAGAAGTCTTTATGGTTGTAATATGTAAAATTGATGATCCAACCAAACTTGTTAGGAAGGTATATATAGTCTCTATGACCTAATAAGACATGCTGAATCTTGAGCTTATAATCTCGGTCATGGCTCATATGAATCTGTTGTATTAAGAAGTGTGATGGATGGTTCATCATCGAAGATATAACAAGATGTATCAATGAAGTAGACAAGATCCTAGAGCTACATTCTCAATTAAAACTTGAATGACTCCTCTATATTAGGGAGCATGGTGGATGACTCATTAGTGAAAACATAGCCAGATGTGACCAAATCGCTTGAAAGTCACATTTATCGTACTATTTCTTTTACTTTATGTATTGATATAATTTAAATGAAGTTTCCACCAAACTTTATATTGTACTATTGAGAAGTTATCTATAGACAAAACTCTTTGTGATTTGGGATCTAACAATAACTTGATGTCTCTATCTAAGATGAAAAAATTAGATGGCGGAGATGTGAAGTCCACTAAGATCTCCTTGAAACTTAGAGATAAATCCATTAAATGCCCATATGGAATACTAAAAGATGTATTTGTAAAGATTAACAAATTTGTTGTTTTGGAAAATTTTATAAATCTTGATATGGAAGAAGATGATAAAGTTCATCTCGTATTTGGAAGACCATTCTAGGATATTGGTAGATGTATGATTATGTGGAGCTTGTTGAGTTCATGTTGAAATTTCAAGAGGAACAAGTAATTTTCAATGTCTTTGAAGCTATGTGTTACAGAAATAAAAATCCTGACTATATTAAGGGTCTGTTTGTTTTAGCTTTAAAAAAATAGATTTTTTTTTTGTATTTTTAAAAATAGATTCGACAAAAATGTTTTTTTTTTTAAATATTACAAGTTTTTTTAATTTTGTTTTTTATAACTTAAAAGACTAATTTTGACATTCTATAACATAAATATACATTATTGAAAATTAAAACATAGTCAAAATTACAATTTTTTGGAAAAGTTGTATTTCAAAAATGATTTTTATGAAAAACTATTTGAAATAGCTTCAAAATTAAGTGATATTTTAAAATTTTGATATCCAAAAAAAAATTTCGATAAAATAATGAAATATCTAAAATAAAATTTTAAAAATAATTATTCAAATCAAATTTTTATTTGAAACTTTTCTTAAAAGTTTCTTTGTAAAATTTGTTTTCACAAAATTATATTATACTATAAAAATTATTAAAAAAAAAACAAAACAAACGGGCCCTAAGATTGAAATGCTTGAAGATTTAGTGATTAAAATAGCTTAACAATAACCACCACATGAAAGTGATAGTTATGTCGTTTCATTTTTTAATGTGGATTTTGATTATATGCATATTACTACTTCTTGCTTGTAAGTATTTTTCGATCCCCTAACAAGTTATACAAGTTGACCAAAAACTAGAAGCCGCGTAAGCAATGGTTAATAGTAACCCTTATTTGGGGTGAAAATTGATGCTTTAAAACTTTAAGTGAATCAAAGATAATTTGTCGAAGGGTGAAGAGATCCTAAAGAACCAAGAACGGCTCAAGCTATTCTAAGAGAAGGTTTGAGATGATAGGTCTAATGTAAATGAATAGAACGTTGTTTGAGATGAGGTCATATGAGGAGGCCTTGAAGAAAGGGACGGGAAAATATGTGTAGAGTGTAGAAGATTTGTTGTGGAGTTATTTTTGAGTTATAATTTTTTTTTTTAAATTACGATTTCGATTATGTTTTGATATTTAATAATGTATGTTTATGTTATAGGATGTTAAAATTAGTCTTTCAATTTAAAAAAACAAATATAAAAAACTTATAAAATTTAAAAAAAGGGCGTTTATAAAATTTATTTTTGAAAAAAAAAAAAAAAAATCCATTTTTTAAGATAAAACAAACAGCTCTAAGTTGTAGGAAAAATGTGGGGGACGGGTGAGAATAACAAAATAATGAAGCGGGGTTAACAAGAACATTTTATTTAAGATACCAATATCACGTTCAAATTCAGCTGGGCTAAAGGATATCGTTTTGCAAAATGGAAAGCCCAAACTAGTTCATATTCATTTTTTTTTTACTTTATATGCCGCCAATATGAGCAATTTACTTGACACTCCTGAAATTACATTTGAAACCTCCACATATTTTAAAAATGACACCGGTGATCCTTTTATAAATTATCTTTCACAAATAAAATAAAATAAATACTCTCTATGAATCAATAAAAAAACTAAAAATCCAATAGTTTTTGAAATATTTAGTGGAAATCAGAATTTTTTTGGCGGAACGGTTGGGATTTAACCGAATTTTTTTAATCATATATATTTATACCAAATTTTTTAAAACTCCAGTGCGTATTTTCATTCCTATAGATGTATTGGCTCATTTAACCTTTAGAAAAATTATGTAAGTCTATCATTAACTTATTTTATATTATAACTGAAATATATTTTCGTTCCAGCTTAATGTATTATAATGGATAAAGTATTGGCCGACAACACGATATTCTTATAGTTACATTTGCTTTGATACAATAAATGGTATAAGAGGCAGCTGCGACAAAATAATTCTTGGTTGTGAGAAAGGAAAAAATTACAACAACAAAGAAAAACCTACCATTACTTATTGTAAATAGGTCAAGTGCCTTTTTTCAGCTGAGATTTGTACCAAGTGAATGTGGTTGGAACATAAAGGTTAAATGTGTTATTTATAACCAGAATCTAGTTGAAGATTTACACGAACACTAGAGAAGTTAGATGAGTTGTTCGCATCTGAGAAGTTGATATCCAAGGTTATGGTGATTGATCGATGATGATAATCCGTCATTACATATAATCAGTTAAAGAATTGGGGAAAAACGAGCGAAAGAGGAAGCAAAATGATGAAGAAAGATCCAATAATAAGTGAAAAATAGCCAAGTATGAAAGAATAAGACTTGGTGAAAATTCTGGTAAAAAGGGGTGAAAAACACGCATTTACTGGAATAATCACGCGCAGCATCGCGTGCGCGATAGAGGCGAAAAGGATGCACTGCGCGCGATGCTTCCATAATGCCCGCGATGGTTACTTTATTGGGCTTTTTATGATGCGTTCTGACCCGTTATGACAGCTTTAAAAGGGAATTTTTTGTACTTTTTCAAGGGTTACGAATTTTGGAGAAGAGAGCACGAGTTTGGGAGCACAAAAGAAGATTTTTAGGGCATTTGAAGTCATTGGAGGCCATCTCTTCAAGGGACTTCTTATGTTATTTTCATCTACCGATTGTGGTATTTTTCTCTAAATAATGTGTAGCTAAATTCTCCTAGGTTAGGTTGTGTGATGATGAACCTTATTCAATCTTGTTGGCATTATATGGCGATTTGACTTTGTATGGATCCTTTGACTTATAATTATATTCAATTATTTCTTATGCTTAATGCTTTTTATTTGAGATACTCTATTAATCTGTTGTTATACGCATAAGGATTATCGACCCGTGGCCTATGTGTTGGACCTAGGGCAACTGTTCTACTTAAGCCGGTTGAATAGGGATAGAAGACCTCGAGTAGCGGCACAGGGAATTAATGGTCGGTACATCGCCTAACACTGCTTACGCTAGCGGACTAGGGATAGAAAGCTCCGAGTAGTTATTAGTGAGTTATTTTGTGGGGGACTGGATATAACATTTTTGTTAATTCGCCGTAAGACTATAAGGATAAGATCATTCATACAAGGCATCATACATCAACTAGAGGGGATAATGGGATTCTAAAACACAACCTTACCGGTTTCGTGATATTGTTTTCTATTTTAATTACTTTTTGCTCTGGAACTTGCAAAACCCCCCTTTTTACTGTTTTTATTTAATATTGTATAAATCATTTTTCTGTTCGAACACAGTCATTGTGGGTTCAATCTTTTTATTATTGCGACATTATCAGTACACTTAACAAGAAGTCATCAATCGAGAATTTTTCTTAATGAATGTCATTGAAGTTGTTTTCCTAACCTAAGTGCACCTATTATGTACTTTTCATGATGTAAAAAATGTTGGGGGCTAAATGCAAGGTGTGTGTCAAAGATAAAAGACAAGTCTATGTGTTAAAACTACGGAATAAGATCATGCAATAAAGTGACTGATTATGAGCAACACTTGCAACTTTTTGAGTTAGTAAGTGTTAATATATATATATATATATATATATATATATATATATATATATATATATATATATCTTCGTTGACTATGCTAACCAAAAATAGTTGTCTCTCTACAAATAAAAATTGTTGGTACTGGATCAATCAAGTAATTCATTTAGGGAACATGACAACAAACAACTAAATATTTAACATGAGTTTACATTTATTATTTAAATAGAAGTTAACTTTTAGCATATTTCTGTAATAATATTTTATAGGATTGCGTATGCTCATTAGAGACTTAAAACACATGTTAAATACTAGTAGAGTAAACCTTTGTAGAAGTTGTGATGTTATAAATTACATGTTAGGTGTTTAGGAAAGTGACAAGTGGAGGACGATTCTTGATATGAGTTATCCTATTTCTTCTAGGTATAACATTATATAAATTACCTTGTCTAAGAACCTAAACATCACATTTTTCCACTTATATTTTCCACATCGGGTGAAAACTCAAATTTTTTATACCGATATATATTACAAATTTGACATAAATGCAAAATATGTCGAATTTGTGTCAAATATTAACAATATCAAGTATAAATTAAAGAAAAGCAAAAAATTAGACAAACTCACTCAAATTTATAAAAATTTATAAAATGCAATTAAGTTTAACATATTTTTTCATTTTTTTTCAATTAAAGGATAATATGATTTTTTTTTTGTGGAACCATGTGCTTACAGGTATAATCAAGAAGCAATTCTGGATAATGAACAAGGAGCAGATGTTTATCCTTGACGATGACTTGGTTTTGATGATAACAACATTTGAAGTTAAGTAACTACTAAAGTTAGCTCAAGCGGTCAAAGATGCATAAGGTGGTTGATCAAGCTATTTTTCATAATAAAGCTAAAATTTTAGGGTTTACGATCATCAGTGATATCTTTACAACTCTCTAATGATGATGATTAACTTGAACACATCTCGGGTCTCATCCAATAGAAAATTCAAGTGAAGTGCTTATATGATTGATACATCCGTCAAAAGGACTTAAAACTTTAAAGTGTGAAAGAGAGAAAGTGTGAAAGCTCAACTAATCATGTTCTTTTGAGTGGTCAGTCTATTGTAAAAGTACAAGGATGTTTCTGGAAGTATTATGGCTAAATCTCACACATGCACGCACGCACACACACGCACGCGCACACGTACACACACACACACACGCACACCACACTAGGGATGGCAATGGGCAGGGTATGGGTAGGGTACTATAGTACCCGTCCCCATACCCGCAGTTAGAAAAAATCTCCGTACCCGAGCCCATACCCTCTTGGATATCAACATTAGCACCCGTCCCCGTACCCTATGGGTATATAAATGTCCATACCCGTACTCGTTACCCGCATTTCTAATAAAAATAAATATATCAAGTATAAAATATCATAATATTTTAAGCTTTTAAAAACATTAAAAAGTTGTTAAAAAAATTTATTGTTAATTTATAAAATAAATGATCACTTATAATAAATATGTAGTAGTTTAAAATTGATATTTAAAAAAAAAATTATAAACATCTATTTTTATGTAATAATATAAATTAAAATATATATTGTGTGGGTATGGGGCGGGGTGGTTACTAAGGTGCCCATCCCCGCTTGTTTAAGTGGGTAATTATCCGAGCCCGTGCCCGTACCCATTTTTGCGGGTTTTTACCCTACCCGTTGTGGGTAATTTTGTGGGTACCCACTAGGGATTGGCCAAATTGCCATCCCTACACCACACATACACACACACACACACACCTATTTTTGAAGCCTTTCTTTTTCAATTAAAATCACCCAACATGTTTTTAATGCCTAGCTAGTTGACTAGGAAATTGTTTAATTTATTACAAGAATCTTTATAACTTTCTAATCAATTAGATCATTATTATAATCAATACGATAAGGGAAAATTGAGTATATACTCGATTATGATAGTGTCTTAATGAATGATAATGACTCTATCAAAACCTTTTAATTTGGATAGCCATAAATGATTATTGAAAGTATCTAATCGATTAGGTCATTTATTTGGCCCATGGATTATTTCCAAAAATACACCATTTCTTGGCCTATAAATAAATAGGTTATCCACCATTTCAAATCATCTAAAAAATGTGAAACTCATCACTATTCTTTTCTCTAACTCTCTCTAAATCACTTCCATTTTTTCACATATTTAAGCCACAGTGCTTTGAGAGCATTCTTGAGTTTAAGTGAGGAATTTGTTATGAGTGATGGCTTTATTGTAAATTTACCAAGAGTTCTTTTTCTCTTGAGTAAATCATTTTCTTTATGAAGTGATTATTTTGGTTCGGAACTAAACCAGTGTAAAAGCTCTTTTAGAGATTTGTATAAGCCTCTATTTGATTTGTGAACTCTGTCATTGAAGAAAAACTCTCTTTTAGGTTCGTGAAGAATAACCAGTGAAAAATTTTCACAATGGTTTTTTATCTCATCCCGATTAAAAACTTAGTTGGTTCGAGATTAGTCTAGTATAAAATCTCACTCAATTTATGAGTTCAGCTTGTGTAAAACCTCAGTAGGTTTGAGATCAGCCCGTTAAAATCTTGGTTTGGTTCGGAGGATAACAAACTCTAAACTCCATCTTGGCTCGAGACTAGCTTGCGCAAAATCTCTATTTGACTTATAGACTAACCGCTCAAAACTTTGTTCTTTGTTTAGTGTGAAGAGTAATCGCTTCATTCCACATTTCGTTGTTTGGTTGGAAGTTATCCTAAAATTTCATTTCCTTGTATAAGAGAGTTTGTGGCTTAACCTTCTAAAAACTTTCAAGCATTATTGGATGCTCTCAAGATCAATTTTTGGGGAGAGGAGTATGTCACTTCTTTAAGACCGAACCTCTATAAATCTATGGTGTTATCTCTTTTCTCTTAACTCTTTTATTTTCCTCTTATTTTTTATCTTGATTTTCCACTACTTATTTAAACGTTTTTATAAAATATTTTCAAACTCTAATTTAGAAAATGATTTTGATTTAAACTATCGTTTTTAAAATCTCCACAATTCACCCCTTTTACGTATAGAATCACATGTTCAACATTTTCATTTACAGTGTGTTTGTTTGAGAAGAAAAACATAAGAGAGAAGTTGAATAGAGAGAGTAAGGTGAGAAATGTCACATCAAAGTTGTTTGGAGAAGAAAGAAATAGAAAAGAGAGATTAAAATATGGTGGGGCCCACAAAATTTTCATTTCTTCTCAAAACAACAAAGAAAGAGCTGAGAAATGAGTAATTTTTCCAACTTTTCATATTTGCCCATTCTTCATTCTTATATTTGTCGCTAATTGAAAATAAAACTTAAAACATCTTTATACCTTCATTGCATTTATGAGTTTTGAGTGATAAAGAATATTATATAAACATAAATTTTTACTATTAATTGTTAAAAAATTATTTGTTTTATAAAATTTGAATGTAAAGAATAATGCAGTTTAAAAATAATATTTTTGTATTAGTTTAGAAACAATTTTTTATTTATTCTTTTATATGATGGTTGCATAAGTTTTTTTTTATAATAAACGTTAAAGTTTGACTCTACTCTTTGAAATAAAATAATTTCTATATTTTATATTTTGATAAAAAAAATATTATTGTATTTTACTATTTCTAAAATAATATATATATTAATATAAACATAATTATATATTAATATTTATAATAAAATATTAAAATTTAACTTAAGGACATTTTTGTCTTTTTCAAAACTAAACATACCTCTTTCTCTTCTATTTCTCTTCTATTTCTTTTATACCAATCAATACCTTAAATCTACTCTACTTCTTATCTATTTCTCTCTTCTTATATCCTTTCTCACATCTTTCTCTTTTCTCAATTTCTTCTTTCAACCAATCACACCCTTAATGTCTAAGGATATCAGGTGTAAATTTGAGATACTAGATAAATTTATACTTTAGTAACTTGAATTTTAAATTCTAAACAATATGACTCTTAATGTTTTAATATTAAAATTAAATGAAGAAAATTAAAATATAAGTAAATTCAGTAAGTATTAATATAAGTAAATTCAGCAAAATTCAGTAAAATATAAGTATTAATATAAGTAACTGAAGTAAATTCAGTAAAATATAAGTATTAATATGAATCTTACGTTATTAAATTAAAATTAAAAGAGACTTGTGTCATCTCAAATATTACTGAATTTACTTATATTTTAGTATTAAAATGAAGAAAAAAATTAGCAAAACATTGGGGAAATGAGGACCTAATTAAGATGCCAAAGCGAGTCCTCTTTCAATAAGGGGGAAAAGAAGAGAGATATTTTTTTTTTTTTCAATCAAAAGATGAGAGATTTTAAACTTATCTAATTCCTAACATTTATAAAAAGAAATATAATGGTATTGACCTCTTGTTTTAAGATTTTGTAGTAGTTTTCTATTTCTACAAGCTAATCAAACTCATAAGTCATGGTGTTGTTTGGCCCATAGGAAATGATCTCACATATTTGGTATTGGTTTGTAACGATATAGTAGACAATTAGACAATGACATTTATGAGGGGTAATGTCCAAAGTCTACTATTATATTAGATATATGAAGTCTACATACATACATTTTCAAATATTATTTGATCTATAAAGTCTATATGGATCAAGGTAAACGCTAATAAATCAAGATTTCAGTCTGAGTGGTATTTTGGTCAATGATTTTGTTTTGTGTGGACTTTTATAGGTGATACAGAAATCATGCTAGGTGGCAAGCTAGATTCAAAACCCACTTGTTGATATTCTCCAATCCAAGCAAATAGTTTTCATTTTCAAGCACGTTGAAACTCAAACTGTTGGTATTGATTTCTCTAAAGAAAGATATGTGTGATCTATTATAATGAGGGGGAGGGGGATAGAAGATGTATCAATTTAAGAGAGAAAAAAATGTAATTAGATTTTACATAATTTTAATATTTAAGATCAAATTAAATAAATTAAATACGTATTCTCTTTCCCCAATGTTTTTTTTTCCATTTGTTAAAATAGATTTAAGAGAGATTTTGATTTCCCTTTTCTATTTAAATAATTTAATTTTAAAATAATCTCTCTTCTCATTTCTCTCCTCCAATTAGAATTGTTTAAATCTAAAGCGATTTAAATTAAATATATAAATATATAATATAAAAATATCATAGGTTCTAGACCAAGTTAACTTTCTTCTTACAATGAGCAACTAACCTTTTTATGGTTTTCAATATCTATAATTTGCTTTTGACAACCAGATCCCACATTTGATTTTACAGCAATTATTATATTTAATTTGTTTCTCACATTTGGTTTTATTGCAACTATTATATTTCATTAGTTTCCTCCCGTTAAACCATAATATACTTTTTCCTCCACATCTACTATAAAGCAATCTACTATAAAGCAATTGAAAACAAGTTCATAGCTTTTCCGATTGTGCCCTTCCCCCAAAATCTAAATGCACTTGCAAAAGGGCAAAATCGTAACACGGCAATTCAACACACTTCCACCTTCCAAATTGCCAAGTGTCACTCAGATTTTCATTTCATTTTCAAACTCCTCTTCCATCTTCCCACACTTTTCCCTCTCTCTGTCCCATTTTCCCTCATCTCTCTATCAACCCTACACTGCTGCTGCCGCCCCCACCCCTCACCCTCGTCTTCGTTTCGCTTTGGTTTCGTTCTCTCTCACCTCTCACCGTGAATGTCTTTCTATCTCGCCTCTTACCGTGAAAATGAAAAATGAACACAAAACAAATCGAGCTCTCAGACGAAATGCAACAGATCCAGCATCAACGGGGACAACAGATCGACAATGAAGAGGTGGCTGAAAATTTAGTATCAAACCCTAAATTGGTGGCATTCACACTTATGTGGCTGAAATATCTTGATTCCTGAATCGTATATTTCTTCTCTAGTGGCTTGCAGGAGTATTTGAATCAGCTAGGGTTTCACATAGTTGGGTATGGATGCACCACATGCATTGGAAATTCATGGGATATTGATGAAGCTGTTGCATCTGCAATTACCGAAAATGGTACAGATCTTTTTAAAAAAATTGTATTTTAGAACTAGCCACTTATGAATCTGAAGTAATCTAAACATTGGTTTTCTGAAATTTCCAGATATAGTAGCTGCAGCTGTATTGTATGGAAATGGGAACTTTGACGGCAGAGTTCAATGAGTCGGAGCGATAAGTTTCAAGTAGGCCTACGAAACTTGAAACTTATTTACTCTTGGAAGGAAAGGAAACTTACTCACTATATCAACAGAAAAATGAAGGTATATGATTTGGATGCCTCATTAGTTATTTACAATTTATTTCTATAAAAACTAAGCATGTAAAGACCATAAACTATATAGCTCTCATTGTGCTAAGTCTTTATCACCATTATGCTAGCAGCAAAGTTTATGGACGACGCGTAAGTGCCATTTTGATTAGCTTTCATTGTCATTATTTGTTCAACATGTTAACATAGCTCTCTATTTGGTGTTGCAGATTCTTCAACAATGCTTACTATGCTAAAGTTGGAAGAGTAAGTACTTAAGAATTAAACAGATTGGAATTGAGCTTTTTGTTTGGTGTACATTTTAGACTTCAGGTTAGTGTAGACACATTTGGAAGATATTGTTTGCAATTGGAAAAATAAGGTTCAGAAACACTTCAAATTGAAAGGCCAATGCAGTGTAAATTTTCAATTAGCTTAGAGCATTGTTTTTTTGGTAGATTTGCATCCATTATCATCGAATCAAAACTTATATTTCTGTTAATTCATCTCAGGCTTTGCTGCAGGCGGCTCTTGGTGATAGGAAGGGTATTAACCAGTTTGGTAACTTCCCTGCTCCACTTGACGAAGCATTAGTTCATGTTTCTTTGGTGATTGGTGTACTTTTTCATTTACTCTAGCAATACTCTAGCAATACTTTTTACATATTATGGATCCTTTTTTATTATGTTTCACTGAAAAAAAAGGTTTCACAGCATATTTTTTGACAACAAAGTCTTGTGAACTTATTTGCCACATCATTATGAGACAGAGATTTGTTGCATTCCAACTTATTTTGAACATATATTGAAAACCAAACTCAGTTTGACAGCATAATGGGATGAGTGTTCTTGACATCAAAATATTTTTTACATCATAATGACATTTGTGTGTTTGTCATATTATGTTGGACTTTGTATGAATAAAAGTTTAAACTCTCTTTAGCATTTCAAGAATACCTCTCATATTTTGAGTTTAAGTTTGACACATATTTTGTAGCTTCTTCAAGTATGATATCATTTTCCCTATTGTGCTAAGTTGTACAATTTTTTCCTCACAGGTGTCAAGGCCTCCTATTCTGATCGAGGATTTGATGAAAGGTAACCAAAAGCTTTTTACAACTTCGTCTTCGTTTACCAAAAGCTGAAAGTTTTACACCTTCATTTTTACTTTGTTTTACAACTTCTTTGTAACTGGTTTAAAGATCACTTTGTTTCTAGCTTTGATTCCATTTCTTTGTATTTTTACTTGCTTTAACATATTCTATGGATTTTCCTACTTGAAAGTAGTTTTTAAACCATTTCTAGAAAGTACAGACTATGCTTCTATAGAGATACTATTGCTGAAAAAACTATTGAAATTTTGTAGATATTCTTTATCATGATGAGTTTGATTTTGATTTTCTCTTGCTTTCACAAATGTCTGATGGCACATTTGTTTCCTTGAATTCATCTTGCTTTCTCAGTCCTCAAATTACTTATCTGGCGTAAAATAGAAGTAATAAAAGCATGCCACCTTGGAAGCACATGTATAGAGACAACTTTCTAACTCCACTCATAATTGCAATAACTTTCCTACAAAGCACAGGCCCCATACTCTGCATTCAAAATTTCCAACATCACCGTAGAAAATAATGGGTCTTATTCAATTTTTTGGCCTTTACAATTTAGATGTTGCTCATTCATTTTGTTGCTCTTTCTGTTTCATGTTAGTGTTTGTCAACTGGTGTATCTTTTAATGGTTGAGGAGAACGGCATCCGTGCAAAGTCTAGCCCTACTGATTCAATGAAGTCTACTGGATTCCGACAAAATGGAAGCAGGCGTAAAAGCAAGCCTCGCCGCGCCGCTGAAGCTGGCGTAGATTGCAAGTGAGCAAGGTATTTTGGTAATAGTTTCATGACCTTGGAACTTTGAACTTTGGTATCTCAAGTCAGAATTTGTTTGATTGATTATATAAGGCTTCTTATGCCTGCTGCTGCTTATTATTATTGTAACTTTCATGTGCTTATTTTAGTTTTGAGGCTTCATAGTTGAGACTATGCTTCTATAGAGATACTATTGCTGAAAAAACTATTGAAAATTCATAATTCTGTAGCCCACAACATCAAGGCTGAGAAAATTTCTCAGGTCTGTTTTAAATCTACAAGTTTTTTCCTTCCCTTTCTGCTTGTCATTGTTGCTTGAAGTTGCTTTGCAAAATTGCAGAAAAGTGCTGAAAAGTGGTTAGTGTTAGATAGAATTGAATCATTGATTTACAATATTGTTATTGGGATAGATGAAATAGTGATTTGGTTAGTGTTTAGTTTCGTTATCATTTTCATTTTGATTATAAATCTGTGTTAGATTTGAGATAAGTTTCATGAATGTCTTCTTGATTCAATTGATTTATATGCACCTGCTGAGATTGTTGTTTGTTGTAGGTTAGTGATGTATTACTCTGGTCCATATGGAGGTCTGGAATGGATATTTGGCTGACTAACAGGAATAACAGAACTATTATCTATGCCTACCAAATCACCAATTAAACCTAGCACTGGCGTAGCAGCAGGTGGAGAAGCAGCTGATGCAAAGTCTTAATGTAAGTTGGTTCTTTCGCAAGCATTCACATTTTGTATCTTGATTGTTTATTATTCAAGCCCTTTTAACATTCTTATTCCCTGTTTTTTTTGGACTACAATCAGTTGTATACAGAGACCACCAAGGAATAACGAATCGTGTCGAATATATTCAGAAGCCATTGATCTCCATTGATCTGTGCTCTGCATGACAAAAGAGGGATAGTTGGCGCAATGATTGTTTCATGTAAGTTTGCTCTCATACGACCCTTAATTGAGAACAAATTAATTTTAACGCAGAGCGAGTGTAAGACTTTTTACACCGCAACCAATCATAAATCATCGTTTGTATTACTTTTTACTAACAATTATGATTGATTGGCATTGTAAAAAATAATTACCCTATCGGTGCATTTCAAATTAGATTGATTAATATCTTTTATTTGTTTATTGAATGCTGTTTGATAGAGATGGAATTCATTTGACACATGAGGGTAGCAAGATAGTGGCAAAAGAGATACTTAATACACTCAAAGAAGCAGATTGGGAACCTTGCTTGCATTGGAAGTCACTGCCAAATGAATTTGGAGAAGATTCACCTTATGATCCACTTGGCCCAGATGAAAAAACTATTAATGTTGCCAGCTTGACATTCCTGGAAACTGAGGAGTATGACTGATGTCCATTGGAGCTAGAGACATGCCACAGACCATTGAATCATTAGGCAACAACCACAAATAACAGGAATTTAGAACTCTGCCTAACTAAAGAAAAACTGTGTTCTTAGTTCCTATCCCAGGTTTTTCACCATGTGAGTTATAAGACCTCTCCGAATATATTGATTTGTGTTCTTAGTTCCTATCTCAGGTTTTGATTGTTTAAATTGTTTATAAGATTTCGCAATTTTATGGTTTTTATGTCTTTAGCAAAGGTTTTTATGTCTTTAGCAATTTTATGTGTGTAAAAATGAACATGAACTGCCTCTGTTGCAGGATCCACGAATGAAGTGAACACAAGGAGAAACCTCCCCGTTGACGTGGAAATTACCGCTGTTAGCATATTCTGGTTGACGGTGAAAAGAATCACCTTGGTACTGAGCTCTTGTCTCTTTTACAATTAAATCAAACATTTTTGCCACTTCATAACTGTTCAAATGATTCAAGGTAACATATGGTACAACAACACATTTCGTTGTTTCACTTGATGGTTCAAAGCCCTCCTCAACAGAAACTACATCAGAATGTCCATCTGGCTGATTTTGGAACAGGCATATATATATCGGAATTCATAAGGATCATAATCAAGCCCCAAAGAAGCACTTTCTAGAGCCTCTGCTGACAGGGTTGCCATGAGAAATGAGAATATGAGGAGGTAATTTTTTTCCATTTAAGTACATAAGGATAAACAACCATGCTTTCAATGATTTAATTTTAATTGAATTTGGCAGTATTGACTCGTCCATTTAGGTAACCCTGACTATTAGGACAAGGCTTGATTGTTATTGTGTCAATATCATTTGATCAAATGTCATAGACAATTTTAGTGTAGATATTATTTAGTTATTATTTTATGGATATCTGAACCTTTTGTTTCCTTTTTGGATAAAAGGGGTTTGATGTGGCTGGTGCCGGAGTATGTCTGAAGCGTTATTCTGATCCATCATTCTTTAAAGCAGAGCCTGCTTCATCTGTAAGTGTAACAGCAACAGTAGAAGTTCACAGGGAAAGGAAAATTCGTAAAGTCAAGGTACTAAAGGACTGATTATACCATTTGATGACATAATTTTTCACGAATTGTTTTAAGACTTAATAAAAACACAATTGTGTGCAATGGAAAATTGAATATTTGCAATTTTGGATATTAAATATGTATAATTTGTATTTCCAGCAAAAGAAAGGGGAATGGCGGAGGGATGGTGAGACCCTTGGAGCTGTACTATGACATTCAAAGTGAGTTCCAATAATTTTACATTGGTGCATAAGCTATGCCTTTGATTTGTCAAATGCAAAAATTTCCTTATAATGTCTAATCAGTTACTCAATTCATTTTCATTATTGCAGACTACATCAGTTGTTTCTTGAGGAGCGTATTGAGAATGTGTGTAGTGATCCTGCTCGTCTTGTGAAACTAAAAAAAAGACGTTACTGTTCTATGTTTCTTGCTTGAAGGTGCAGCCATAAAGTCTTGACTGTGAGCAGCTCCAACACAACTCTGTTGCAGCAATAATATCAGAATCCTCACCAAGAAATAACGACCACCAATTCAGTGCAGGCTGCATAGATCGTGCTTCATTTTCGGTTGGTTTTTCATTGCTGATATATGCCAGATGTGAATCATGCTGTTCTTGCTGTTTGTTTCGTTTCATATGCTTATTTTAGACTTGTCGAACAACTTATGCACTGCACATTGAGGTTATTAGCATATAAATTGCTGATATATGCCTCATAGTTTAGACTTTAGAAGAATTAACATATGAATTGCCTTAAAATGCTTATTTCTTAACCTTCTGTTTGGTTTGTTTTGTTTTGTACAGCCAAGATATATACGTGATTGTGATTACATCCCAAAAGCTAGGATAGTTGTGATTAGTTAGTTATTAAAACAAATAAGTCTTGAAATTGTTTAGTCTTAACTATCTTTTACTTAGATACTTAGCTTGTGTATTGTTAAATGCTCTCATTCTCAATTTTACTAACAAATTTTGCTTTTTAGAGGCTTTTGCTTTTTCACAATTTGTTGTTGTTGTTTCACGGGACACTTTCATCGTATGCCAGTATTTTTATCAAGTGGTTATATTCAATTATATATTTCGTATTATTATTGATCTTTGAAATTCTTTGTCAAATGTTCTATTACATATTGTATCATAATATTGTTTTTTTTTTATATTTTAATTTATAATTTTTTCGTGTTCTTTCTCAATTAAAATGACCTTTTAAGAGGTATATCTAAAATAATTATTTTTGCAATATCAAAATTAATTTACCCGTGCAGGAGCACGAGTCTCTTACTAGTTTATCAATTAAATAGTTTTTTCCGAATTCTAAACCAACTATATATCATATCAATTTATCAAAATTTGCTTTCAATAATTTCATATTTTTCAGATCTTTAATATGGAACTACAAGCATCTACATCTCTTTCTCTCCCCAATTTCATTTTTTTTCAAAATCCTATTTGTCAGGTCATGTTCATCTCCTTCTCTCCCCAACATACTCCAAATCCACTTTCCAAACCTTCTCAACAATCTTCATCTCCTTCGTCTCTAAAACCGATCAACCAGATGATGTTCTTTGCCTCATTTTCCCCTTTTCATCTTCCTCTACCAACCTTTTCAAATTCATGTTAATTCTTCTTCTCACTTCTTCAAAGCATTCAGGATTAATACATTCCTTTACTAATTTCATTATTGTTCTTTGATAGCAATTTTTGAAGTCATCATAACTTTCATCCCATCTGTTATTAGTTAATTTTTCATGTCATTTATTTGCATTTTTGGTTGTGAGATTTTCCTAAATATATCTCTTTTGGAATTAACTTTTACAAAGTTTTTGTTAAATTGTAATTCCTTGTGTCGAAGTGTCGAAGCAAGGGTGTGTCGAAACAATTGCTTCATACATATTTAATTTAGATTTGATTTGATATAATTTCAAAATAGGTATTTTGGGTTTTGGCTTGAAGAACAAGTAAATCTAAATCTATAAATAGGGAGTAACTCTTATTTTTGTAAATAATCATAACACATTGTAATTCACGGTTTGCAGTTGCAAATGAATAGAAAAGAAAAATCCCACAGTTTGTGGGTAACAACCTTCTTATCCAAATTCTCTTAGAATCCTAATTTCCTTTCTTTCTCTATTTTCTTCTTTTCTTTGGTATTGCTGCGCTAAGAACCCTTCTTGTTTATCAAGATAGGGTCGGAATTCCCATAAATTTTGGGTTAATTCTAACATCTGGTATCTAGAACTCCGGTTGCGATTCAAGGAAGGAAAATCATGATGGCAATGAATCATCCGAATGGGCACTTTTCGGCGAGTCTTTCGATTCTCAAGAAAGATAATTATGAGAATTGGTGCAAGCAGATGAAGCTGGTTTTCTGTTATCAAGATCTTTGGGATCTTGTGAAGGAAGGAGTAACACTGCTTGCGGAGAACGCGACAAATCAAGAAAAGGCTGCACACAAAGAGTTGAAGAAGAAAGATTATAAGGCTCTCTTTATAATCCATCAGTGTGTTGATCCAGATAACTTTGAAAAGGTTAGTGATGTAGAGTCAGCGAATGAAGCGTGGTAGATTCTTGAAAAGTCGTTTGGAGGCGCAGAGAAGGTGAAAGAGGTGAGGTTACAAACTCACAAGAGAACCTATGAGTTGCTTCAGATGGAAGACAATGAAAGTATAACAGATTTCTTCTCCAGAGTTACAAAGCTAGTGAATCAAATTAAGGTATGTGGAGAGGTGTTGACATCAAGATCAGTTGTTGCAAAGATCTTGAGGTCATTAGCTCCAAAGTTCAACCACGTGGTAGTAGCCATAGAAGAGTCGAAAGACTTGTCAGTATTGACGAAGGAAGAGCTTCAAGGGACGCTTGAGTCTCATGAACAAATGACGGCTAAAAGAGCTGCAAGAAAGTTGAAGAGTGATATGGCTTTGCAGGTACAATCGGAAAAAGAAAGGAAAGGTAAAGGAAGCTGGAATGGCAACAAAGGTAGATGAGGAAACTGGTCGAATCAGAAAAAACCCTGGAATCAAGGCAACCAAAGAGGTGGTGTTGCAGTTAAAGGAAGAGGTGGTGGTCGAAAATCTGACAAAAGTCACATTCAGTGTTTCAATTGTCAGAAATATAGCCACTATTTTAGTGATTGTCCAGAAAAGAAGAAAAATCAAGAAACTGATGCAAATATGGCGAAACATGAAGAAGAAGAGACGTTGCTGATGGTCACAACAAGAGATGAAGAAAGATTCCAAGATCAGTGGTACTTGGACTCAGGATGCTCATCACACATGATTGGAAGGAAAGATTGGTTTGTTAACATGAAGCCCTCGTCGAAAAACACGATGAAGTTTACAAATAACAACACTCTAGCAGCTGAAGGTGTTGGTGATGTTCTGATTATGAGGAAAGATGGCAAGAGATCAATAATTTCTAATGTGTTGTACATACCAGGCATGAAGAGTAATTTGCTCAGTATAGGGCAGCTGGTCGAAAAGAACTACAAGGTAGTTGTCGAAGATAAGATGATTAGAGTCTTTGACGTAGGTGCTAGGTTGATCTTGAAGGCTCCAATTTCTCAAAATAGGACCTTCAAGATTGAACTCAAGGTGATGGAGCACAAGTGCCTAGCAACTGCAGCCAACAGAGATGAGTGGTTATGGCATTTTCGACTAGGCCATCTCAACTTCAATGACATCAGAGAGCTGAAAAGAAGAAATATGGTTTCAGGATTACCAGAAATCGACATTCCAAGTGAAGTCTGTGAAGAGTGTGTTCAGTCGAAACAACACAAGAATAGCTTCAGCAAGGATGCAGGAAGAAAGTCGAAGGAAATTCTGGAAGCCGTATACTCTGATGTATGTGGTCCAATCCAGGTGGATTCGATTGGTGGCAACAGATACTTTGTCACGTTCATAGACGATTACAGTTGAAAGTTGTGGACTTACCTCATCAAGAAGAAAAAGCGATGTGATCGAGGTATTTTCCAGATTTAAATCCATGGTCGAAAGACAGAGTGGTCAAAAGTTGAAAATTCTGAGGACTGATAGTGGTGGAGAGTATGTTTCGAAAGAGTTTAATGCATTATGTGAAAAGGAAGGGATTGTGCAAGAGGTGGTGCCACCATACACTCCACAACAAAATGGCATTACAGAATGAAAGAACAGAACCATCATGAACATGGTGAGAAGTATGTTGAATGGAAAACATTTACCCAAAGAATTATGGGGAGAAGCCGTTTCGACGGCAACATATATTTTGAACAGATATCCGACGAAGAAGCTTGAAGGAATCACACCAGAAGAATGTTGGTCGGGTGTCAAGCCTAGCCTCAGTCACTTGAAGGTGTTTGGATCTATAGCACATAGACATGTGCCAGATCAGTTGAGAAGGAAGCTTGATGACAAGTCGAATCAGATGATCTTGATAGGATATCATTCGACTGGAGGTTACAAACTGTTCGACCCAGTGAATAAGCAGATAGTGATCAGCAGGGACGTGATCATAGATGAGCTTAAAGAATGGGATTGGAATGAGAATGTCAAGAAGGATTCAGTGAGAATCTCTTGTGAAGAACCAACCACTGAAGTCGAAAGAGAAGTTCGATAGGAACAAGTCAGAGATGAAGCAGGTCCAACAAACCTCGACGAATAAGACACATGCCTACAAGGTTGCAAGAATGTGTAATTACATCAGATGACGTGGTTGATGAAGAGGGCAAGTTGGTACACTATGATTTTTATGCAGATGTCAAACCAGTCAATGCAGCTGAGGCATTGACAGATTCGGAGTGGGTGAAAGCAATGAATAAGGAGTTAGAGTCCATCGAAGTCAACAACACCTGGTAACTTGTTGAATTGCCTCAAGGCAAGAAGGCAATTGATGTGAAGTGGGTTTACAAGGTGAAGGTGAATCCTAGAGGAGAAGTAACTCGACACAAGGCGAGACTTGTGGCAAAAGGATTTCTTCAGAAGGAAGGAATCGACTTCGATTAAGTGTTCGCACCTGTTTCTAGGATCGAAACAATCAGGTTGGTTGTTGGTCTAGCAAATATGAATAATTGGCACACATGTCAGATGGATGTGAAGTGTGTGTTCCTTAATGGCCCCTTAGATGAAGAAGTTTATGTCGCACAACCAGCTGGGTATGTGAAACAAGGCGAAGAAGGAAAGGTGTACAGGCTGCATAAAGCCCTGTATGGACTTAAGCATGCTCCAAGAGCTTGGAATAAGAAAATCTACAACTTCTTAAGGGAGAAGGAATTTGTGAAGTGTACAACTGAGTATGGAGTGTATGTAAGGAGAAGCAATAATGAATTGCTTATACTATGCCTTTATGTCGATGACCTGTTGATAACAGGGAGTTGTAAGAAGGAGATCGAAGATTTCAAACATGACATAAGCGAGGAGTTTAAAATGTCATACTTGGGAAATCTCTCATATTTCCTTGGCATCAAATTTTACAAGACTAGTAGAGGTTTGATGATGCACCAAAGAAGATATGCAGGCGACATACTCAAGAGATTTGACATTCAAGATTGCAACCCAACTTCGACTCCAGCTGAGACCAGACTGTAACTGTCGAAGGATTCAGATGAAGATGATGTCGACCCAACCCAATACAGAAGACTTATTGGGTCACTTAGATACCTTTGTCACACAAGGCTTGACTTAGCATACAATGTGGATATGGTAAGTAGATTCATGCAGAAGCCAAAGGTATCACACCTAGCAGCAACGAAAATGATACTGAGGTATCTAAAAGGAACTCTCGGCTATGACATTTTGTTTTCTGCAGCTGATGAAGGGAAATAATGCAATACACTGACTCTAGCTGGTGTAGTGATGTTGAGGATAGAAAATCCACAACTGGATATGTGTTTATGTTAGGTGGTGCACAAGTAGCTTGGAGTTCGAGAAAGGAGCCAGTAGTGGCATTGTCATCATGCGAAGCAGAATATATAGCTGCTTCTCTTTGTACATGTCAAGCAACCTGGATGGTGAACTTGGTCGAAGAGATTACAAGGAAGAGTCATGGAGCAATTACCATGAAGATCGACAGCATGTCAGCTATCAACTTGACGAAGAATCCAATAGGAGACAGTCGAAGCAAGCACATCGAAATGATGTTCCATTATCTTCGAGAGCAGGTAGCAGAAGGGAAGATGAACTTGGAACACTGCAGAACTGAGAATCAGATTGCAGATATCATGACGAATGGAGTGCAAGTCGAAGTTTTCAGAAGACTAAGAGCCATGATGAATGTAGACAGCTTAGACACAATGAATTAGGTGGTGTGTTAAATTGTAATTCCTTGTGTCGAAGTGTCGAAGCAAGGGTGTGTTAAAACAGTTGCTTCACACATATTTGATTTGATATAGTTCCAAAATAGGTATTTTGGGCTTTTATAGTTTTGGGTTTTGGCTTAGAGAACAAGTAAAGCTAAATCTATAAATAGGGAGTAACTCTTATTTTTGTAAATAATCACAACACATTGTAATTCACGATTTGCAGTTGCAAGTGAATAGAAAAGAAAAATTTCACAGTTTGTGGGTAACAACCTTCTTCTCCAAATTATCTTAGAATCCTAATTTTCTTTCTTTCTCTATTTTCTTCTTTTCTTTGGTATTGCTGCGCTAAGAACCCTTCTTGTTTATCAAGATAGGGTCGGAATTCCTATAGATTTTGGGTTAATTCCAACAATTTTGAGGACATTTAAATTTTAAAAAGCTTTGGTATCATAACAATATATGTATATACTTTTAATTTTTTAGATTTATGTTTACTATTGTTTTGTTGATTGTGGTTATGTCATTGGATGCAGATCTTTGGATTTAATGATTTTACTTTATTAATTAGGCTTAATACATGTTTTCATCCCTTAACTTAATTTAATGTTCCGCTTTAGTCTCTTAACTAAAAAAACGTTACAAGTTAGTTGCTTAACTTCACTTTTTTTACACTATTTGGTCCCTTCCTTCAATTTATGGCAAAAAAAATGTTAAGTTATGGTGATGTGAATGTACTACAAGACTAAAGGTCCAAATATGACTTAACATTTGTACTAAAGAGTAAGGTTTTCACTTACGTTTCTTAGAAGGTGAACAACGTTAAAATGAGAATCTTAAGTGGAAATCCTACTTTATAGTATACATGCTTAGTCACATTTGGACCTCTGGCCTTGTAGTACATTCGTGTCACTATAACTTAACGTTTTTTTTTGCCAGAATTTGACGGAAGAGACTAAATAAAGTAACAGAAGTGAAGTTAAGGGACTAACTTGTAATGTTTTTTAGTTAATGGACTAAAGCGAAATATTAAATTAAGTTCAAGGACATGCGGACTAAATATGCCTATTAATTACTCTCTCTGTCCCAAAATAAGAGTCTTTCTAGTAAAAAAAATTTGTCCTAAAATAAAAGTCTTTTAATGTTTTCAAGACAATAATAATTAATTCTTACCAACTTTACCCCTAATAAATATTATCTACACAACTTTCAAGATATTATATCACATTACACTTTTATGACAACCAATAGTAACTAAGGGCAATTTTGTAAAATTGTTACATTTAATTTTTCAATCATTATTTTTCTTAATTTATATGCAACAACCTTAAAAGACTTTCATTTTGAAACTGAGGGAGTATGTTTAATGTTTTCTTCATCAGATCAAACAATCTCCATGTTCTGGTTTTTTCCATTTTCAGGTCAAGCAGTCTTAAAGCGACTATCTTGCAGGTTTCTACATGGCTTAGTTGGATCGCATTACACTTTCATTTCAATTATTATTCATTATAATACACTGCACAATTTTTCTTCTTTTCTTTTATTAATTTAATTTGATTGATATATTTTAGAGGTTGCAGAAAAACAAACAATCTTATTAGTGATAACCTTAACTGAGTATAAATTTCATTTATCTATAAAAATAGATTCTTAAAGTCATACTAGAACTCTATATGTTTTTTAAGGTATATAGTTTGGTCTAATCTTTGATGAAGATTTTTTATTTGATGAAGTTTAAATCATTTTTTAATTGTCTAAACAGTTGTCTGGATGTGTTTGGTGCGAAGTGGGAGTTGTGGAATTTTTCTATTATGGTGCACGTGCATAAACTCATAAAGAACAGTTATATATTAAGCTTGATGATGACTTAATGGGAAGAGATTAATGTGTTGGCTCTAGTTCTCGGGTTATCTTGCTCACAAGAACAAATTCTAATGCAAATTTTGGTAATAATTTTTTTTTTTACTTTTAACAAAACCGGACGGTTTGGATTGGTTTGCAGTTTATATTTTACAAACCGAATTAAACCAAACTAAAGCACATTATGTGACAACTCAAACTTCATTTATCCCATATCCAACCTAAAATCCAAATCTATTATCCCTCAACCTTACAAATATTCTCTTACTCGCACTTAGGGTCTTAGTTTTACCCTTTTTAAACCTCTCCTAGTAGTATCGCATATTTTTTCATCTTCTTTGCCATGTATGTCTCACATCTTTTACTATAATCTTTCATCTCTTATGTTCTTTATTTTTCATCTTCTCAATTTTATGTTACTGATTTCTTTTCGAATTACGTTTTTATGACACATTTCTTCTCTAATCTCGCATTTCTTATGTTCTTTCTTTTTCATCTTCTCTAACTCTCTTCTCCTCCGTTTTTTCTTTTTTATTATAATATTTTTGATATTATTTTATGCTATTATTTGTTTTTATTTCACTTTTACATAATTTTATTTTTGTATATTGAATAAGAAGTTTGTCTATAAATGATGAGTTTTGTTGTTATTTGAAAATGTGTGAATGACTAGACACAAAGTTATATTGTTCTCTATAGGTGTATGTATGGCTCAATAAAAATTTTGTAAAAAACCGAACCAACCGAGCCCAAATTGCATTTGTTTGGTTTGGTTTGGTTCAGTTTTATTTTTAAAAACTAACTGAACTGCATGCTTTTTTTTCTTGTGGTTCAAATGATTTTTAGCGTCAAAATCGTCCAAACCGCACCGCAAATACCCATACATACTGCTAAGAGATAATATATTGTCCTCAAAACAACCTTGAAAGTGTTGGATTAGCAACAATAATTTCTCCCTTCACCATCTCGCAACACATGAAATGGCATAATCAATTCTACTTTGCATGGTACAAGTGAAATGGACAACTCTGTGCTATCAATTTTAAAACTCATTTTCCAATAAACCAACTTTATCCCATCTCCAAATTTCAATCTATATTTTATTATCTATAATATAGGAAAAGAAGTGGTTGTGGAAAACCAAAAATTAACCCTTCTCATTAGCCTTCCATGTCAGCAAATTGGGGGCATTTAGTGTCTAATTTCAACTTTTTCCAACCAAATGATGGGTTATTTGAATCCAAACTAGACTAATTGCAATACTTACATCAACTTGTGGCTAAAAAGTAACTGATTAAATGCATACAAAATCAATTTTTCCTTTACGGTACATTAGTCAGTTTGGTTTTGGGGAAATTTTTTCAAATTAGACAAGACAGCACAGCTTGCTTTACGGTACAATCTCTATTCCCCTTCTTCTTTCTTCTCTCTCCTGCTACCTTTCTCTTCTCTTCGTCTTCTTCTTTCTCCTCTCTTTTCCTGTGATTCCTTCTTCTCTCTGCCGTGGTTTCTCTCTCTTCATCTTCTTCTTCGCTATTCTCTGTTCCTTTTCTTTAACAAAGACAACCGGGTTGTGGGACAATTTACAGAAATCTACAAATCGAAGTTTTTCAGGGTTTGTGCTCTTTATCCTTCTATGCGTAGATCTACGGAACTCCGCTTAGAGATGACACGGTGGCTATAGATTTTAGGGTTTGTTTTCTTCCTATTCTGATTTTACGATTTCAGTGTGAGAAAAATGAAATAAAAAACAACTTAGGTTTTCTGTTATGCATCTTCTTCTTCTTTCTCGCTGTTGTGACTATTCGCAATTGCCTGCTTATCTGTTAATCAAAGTATTTAGGATGTCTTGGTGCTGATATGATTATTGTGTAGTTGATAACTTAGTTATGATTTTTGTGATAACTGGATACTCGAAAACAATTTTCAGATTGCTTGCAAGATGTTTGATTTAGCTTTCAACTTTGATATAAGAATAAACTATGATGGAAATTAGAAATAGGATACGCATTGTGAAATATACTAAGCATTTGTGATGAACATGAACATGCTTATTATGTTCTGATTTTCATGGTAATTTATTCCTTTTACAGTATTGGATATCACAGGACATGAAGCATATGGTTTAGCTATGTTAAAAAACTTAATCAATGGTATTCTTGCTCACCGACATGATTGAATTCTGTTGGGAGGAAGTTGAACAGCTGCAAAAGATAAGAGATTCTAATGAGACTCATGTGTGGATTTAACCTATATATTCCGTCTGCATTTATTTATTGAGGATGTTTGATCTGAACATTTTTACAAATTATTTTTGTGTTGAACTGTAATGTTTCTTCAATCAGTTATTATTATGTTAGTTAGCATCTGGTTTTTTTGGTTCATAGGAAATGGATGACGTTTAGTCTTCATTGATGTTGTAAAAGGATCTGCCACCACACCACCTGATTTGTCCAAGTATCCTGTAGATTTTGTTGCACTCTCATTTTACAAGGTATAAGGTTTTTAATTACCACTCTCATTTTACATGTATGTGTGACTAATAGACTATATAAGCAATACTGGCGTATGACGTTTTTAAGCTTACTACTATTTTTACTCTTTGCAGCTTCTGATTGACAAAGTTCAGATACCGGACTGGAAGAGGACATTCCTCTTTACACTGCTCGGTATCGTGTTGGTTGGTCCAACACTGCATTTCTGGTAATATCCTAGAATCTGCATCCACTTTTCTGAAAGTTAGTTGTGCTTACAGTATATTGATTTGTGATAGAAACCCACTGATTTGAATTTATCAGTGACGGAGATTGTGCTGGAACCCATTAGTGAAATTTCTGGTAGCATTACTTTGCATGGATCAAATTTTCTATCCAATTGAATTCTGCTTATAACTGCTCTCTCTGAGGTGAAGTTTTCTTTTAAGTATACTCAATTGTACATTTTGTGATTCTGTGATTAGGAGCTGCAGTTTGTTGTGTGGCTGATTTTGAATATAGTTTGATACTGAAATTGAAGCATTCATTTATACATGTCAATGATTGTGCGTGACGAGGACGAAAGCATTATAGTTTCGGAGTTCTCATTATATAGTTTCGGAGTTCTCATTATGGAGATTATAAGTGGCAAGAAGAACAACTCTTTCTATGAAACAGGATTTCTTGAGGATTTAGTGAACTATGTGAGTAGAGAAAAGTGTAAATTTTTCTTGAGTTTTATTTGTTCTTTCTTACTGTATAGTGATTAGTGATCACATTATAATAAATGTTTGATGAAAACTTGAGACAGGCCTGGAAACTTCGGAAGAATGGAACACCTTTGGAATTGGTGGACCATACAATAAGAGAATCCTATACTCCAAATGAAGCTATAAGATTCATCCATATTGGTTTATTATGTGTCCACGAAGATCCAGACGATAGACCTACAATGGCAACAATAGTGCTCATGCTTGATAGTCACACTGTTACTCTATCGGTACCGAAGCAGCCTGCACTTTTTCTACATACTGGAGCTAATCCTCACATGCCAACAGTACATATTAGTCAATCTAATAATACAAATTGAATACCAAAGTCTGTCAATGACATGTGAGTTTGTAATTAGATAATGATAAAGCTAGAAAATATGAGGAGATTTTAGGAGTATTGTCTATTGAGTTCGAAACCATGTAAATTTGTAATATTGTGTATTGGCTTATTTTTCAGTCTAAAAAGAGACAGCAGATTGGATGGATTTCTTCTGATTGCGACAGGATACCCAAGTGTTGTCATTTGGAAAAATACCTCTCATCATGTTCTATAGTTTCTTTATCATAATAATCCTCATCTTTTTCTTTCAGAGATTTGATCTCCAATAGGTTGACTGGTCCAATTCTAGATTCATTTGAGAACTTGGAGAGGGTGGTCTCTGTGGAGTATGCTCTGAGGGATGATAGCGAGAGGGTTAAAAATTATACCAGTCCCAGAAGAGGAGGAGGTCTTGCTAGATCTCCCAGTCCAGCCTATCGCAGGCGACCAAGTCCTGACTATGGTCGTCCACGTAGTGCTGTGTATGACAGGTATAGTGGACCAGACAGGCGGAGGAGTCCTGATTATTGCAGGAACAGGAGTCCTGAATATGGCAGGAACAGGAGTCCTGAATACGGAAGATACCGTAGGTATTGTATTTGAAGTTAATTTTATTTATTTCCTGCAATTATGTTCCTTTCTTGAACTTACTTATTCTGTTATTTATCTACAGTCAATCACCAGTATGAAGGTCGAGAGCGTAAGTGGTGTCTGGTTTGAAGGTAAGTAGCAGTAGGGCTTCAGTGGCACTTTATTACTCTCTTGATGTTAGAATAGCAAGTAGTACACTATTATGGATTAAAGAGTACTTTTCAGTCTTATGTGGATTGGTATGGTTTGCTATGTAGTAGTCACTGCTTTTATAGGAACTGAATTTAAAACTGTTTGTAGTTGGAATTATTGATTCATATTACTAAATGGACATCATGTTATGCTGCAACTGAATCTGAATGTTGTCCAACTAATGTTGAATTTGCTTTTTTCAATATGTAAATCAGAGGATTGAGTACTGAAAATAGTCAGATTTATAATTTGCTTACTGTGCTTGAGCATTGTTTTAGATGCAAGACACAACTCATTTCCTAAACAACAAATAAATATGTTTTAGATGTTTATCAGTTGCCCTACTGGAAATCACAGGGGGTAAAGGTGTTGTTCAAGTCAATGGCAAGACTTACCGAAGGAATGCCCGACTGATTTTGAATAGAGGCGATGAGGTGATATTTGGTGCTTCGGGAAAACATGCTTATGTATCCTTTCTTCAAGGATCTTCAAATATATAGTATTGCTTTTCGTTTTAGAAGTGACAACTCTTATAATTATAGATGAGTTTTTTTATTATTGTCGGTCTATATGTTCTGAAAGGTAGTGGTGAAACCAACTGTATTTTTGGATTATCTTTAGCAGTATGCTGATATATATATTCCTGCATATATTTAGGTATGGCTTTCTGCTCTATGAGGCTTACACATCTCAACTTCTGTTGAGTGTCTCAGTTTTTGTTTTGTAACAATTTAATATCCCTCCTGAAATGTACCAAGTTGGCTTCACCAAACTGTATCTTCAGACAGAACAAGTGGTATGTTTGCTTTGTATCCATTCTATTAAGCCTAGACAGGTTTTTGAGTCATATAACTGGACAAATTCCATGCTATCTTGGAAAAGAACTTGGAATGTTTGCCTTTATATTACATTGTTTTGAACTAAGAATTACTCAATATCAGTTTTTCACTTGCTTTATTTTTTCTTTTAACTCTTCAATTGATGAGCAAATCACAACCGTGTCCTCTAGATTGTGAAGTCAGATCCAACTAGTTATGTGTAATTAGTATATTGAAGGATGAATTGTTTATTACAGGTTTTTGGCTTAGGCAGCAATGATGCACTTTTTGCCTTTGGCTGCTGTATCCGCAGGTGTAGACCAGGTCAACGCTTTTGACAATGGCATTAAATAGACCAGGTAAATATTATATGTTATATTGTATACTTTCTGCGTTTTAAACTGTCCTAAAACTTTCAACAATTGGTGTGTTCCTAAAACTATTATCTTCCTAAAACATATACTACATTGAGACACCTACATGAGAACAGAAAGACCAAATATAGTGTCCTATAATATAGGAAAAGAAGTGGTTGTGGAAAACCAAAAATTAACCCTTCTCATTAGCCTTTCATGTCAGCAAATTGGGGGCATTTAGTGTCTTAATTCAACTTTTTCCAACCAAATGATGGGTTATTTGAATCCAAACTAGACTAATTGCAATACTTACATCAACTTGTGGCTAAAAAGTAACTGATTAAATGCATACAAAATCAATTTTTCCTTTACGGTACATTAGTCAGTTTGGTTTTGGGGAAATTTTTTCAAATTAGACAAGACAACACAACTTGCTTTACGGTACAATCTCTATTCCCCTTCTTCTTTCTTCTCTCTCCTGCTACCTTTCTCTTCTCTTCGCCTTCTTCTTTCTCCTCTCTTTTCCTGTGATTCCTTCTTCTCTCTGCCGTGGTTTCTCTCTCTTCATCTTCTTCTTCGCTATTCTCTGTTCCTTTTCTTTAACAAAGACAACCGGGTTGTGGGACAATTTACAGAAATCTACAAATCGAAGTTTTTCAGGGTTTGTGCTCTTTATCCTTCTATGCGTAGATCTACGGAACTCCGCTTAGAGATGACACGGTGGCTATAGATTTTAGGGTTTGTTTTCTTCCTATTCTGATTTTACGATTTCAGTGTGAGAAAAATGAAATAAAAAACAACTTAGGTTTTCTGTTATGCATCTTCTTCTTCTTTCTCGCTGTTGTGACTATTCGCAATTGCCTGCTTATCTGTTAATCAAAGTATTTAGGATGTCTTGGTGCTGATATGATTATTGTGTAGTTGATAACTTGGTTATGATTTTTGTGATAACTGGATACTCTAAAACAATTTTCAGATTACTTGCAAGATGTTTGATTCAGCTTTCAACTTTGATATAAGAATAGACTATGATGGAAATTAGAAATAGGATATGCATTGTGAAATATACTAAGCATTTGTGATGAACATGAACATGCTTATTATGTTCTGATTTTCATGGTAATTTATTCCATTTACAGTATTGGATATCACAGGACATGAAGCATATGGTTTAGCTATGTTAAAAAACTTAATCAATGGTATTCTTGCTCATTGATATGATTGAATTCTGTTGGGAGGAAGTTGAACAGCTGCAAAAGATAAGAGATTCTAATGAGACTCATGTGTGGATTTAACCTATATATTCTGTCTGCAAAATTATTTTTGTGTTGAAATGTAATGTTTCTTCAGTCAGTTGTTATTATGTTAGTTAGCATCTGGTTTTTTTTGGTTCATAGGAAATGGATGACGTTTAGTCTTCATTGATGCTGTAAAAGGATCTGCTACCACGCCACCTGATTTGTCCAAGTATCCTGTAGATTTTGTTGAACTCTCATTTTACAAGGTATAAGGTTTTTAATTACCACTCTCATTTTACATGTATGTGTGACTAATAGACTATATAAGCAATACTGGCGTATGACGTTTTTAAGCTTACTACTATTTTTACTCTTTGCAGCTTCTGATTGACAAAGTTCAGACACCGGACTGGAAGAGGACATTCCTCTTTACACTGCTCGGTATCGTGTTGGTTGGTCCAACACTGCATTTCTGGTAATATCCTAGAATCTGCATCCGCTTTTCTGAAAGTTAGTTGTGCTTACAGTATATTGATTTGTGATAGAAACCCACTGATTTGAATTTATCAGTGATAGAGATTGTGCTGGAACCCATCAGTGAAATTTCTGGTAGCATTACTTTGCCTGGATCAAAGTCTCTATCCAATCGAATTCTGCTTCTAGCTGCTCTCTCTGAGGTGAAGTTTTCTTTTAAGTTTACTCAATTGTACATTTTGTGATTCTGTGATTAGGAGCTGCAGTTTGTTGTGTTGCTGATTTTGAATATAGTTTGATACTGAAATTGAAGCATTCATTTATACATGTCAGTGATTGTGCTTGATGAGGACGAAAGCATTATAGTTTCGGAGTTCTCATTATATAGTTTCGGAGTTCTCATTATGGAGATTATAAGTGGCAAGAAGAACAACTCTTTCTATGAAACATGATTTCCTGAGGATTTAGTGAACTATGTGAGTAGAGAAAAGTGTAAATTTTTCTTGAGTTTTATTTGTTCTTTCTTACTGATTAGTGATCACATTATAATAAATGCTTGATGAAAACTTGAGACAGGCCTGGAAACTTCGGAAGAATGGAACACCTTTGGAATTGGTGGACCATACAATAAGAGAATCCTATACTCCAAATGAAGCTATAAGATGCATCCATATTGGTTTATTATGTGTCCACGAAGATCCAGACGATATACCTACAATGGCAACAATAGTGCTCATGCTTGATAGTCACACTGTTACTCTACCGGTACCGAAGCAGCCTGCACTTTTTCTACATAGTGGAGCTGATCCTCACATGCCAACAGTACACATAGTCAATCTGATAATACGAATTGAATACCAAAGTCTGTCAATGACATGTGTGTTTGTAATTAGATAATGATAAAGATAGAAAATATGAGGAGATTTTAGGAGTATTGTCTATTGAGTTCAAAACCATGTAAATTTGTAATATTGTGTATTGGCTTATTTTTCAGTCTGAAAAGAGACAGCAGATTGGATGGATTTCTTCTGATTGCGACAGGATACCCAAGTGTTGTCATTTGGAAAAATACCTCTCATCATGTTCTATAGTTTCTTTATCATAATAATCCTCATCTTTTTCTTTCAGAGATTTGAGCTCCAATAGGTTGACTTGTTCAATTCCAGATTCATTTGAGAACTTGGAGAGGGTGGTCTCTGTGGAGTATGCTCTGAGGGATGATAGCGAGAGGGTTGAAAATTATACCAGTCCCAGAAGAGGAGGAGGTCTTGCTAGATCTCCCAGTCTAGCCTATCACAGGCGACCAAGTCCTGACTATGGTTGTCCACGTAGTCCTGTGTATGACAGGTATAGTGGACCAGACAGGCGGAGGAGTCATGATTATGGCAGAAACAGGAGTCCTGAATATGGCAGGAACAGGAGTCCTGAATATGGAAGATACCGTAGGTATTGTATTTGAAGTTAATTTTATTTATTTCCTGCAATTATGTTCCTTTCTTGAACTTACTTATTCTGTTATCTATCTACAGTCAATCACCAGTACGAAGGTCGAGAGCGTAAGTGGTGTCTGGTTTGAAGGTAAGTAGCAGTAGGGCTTCAGTGGCACTTTATTACTGTCTTGATGTTAGAATAGCAAGTAGTAAACTATTATGGACTAAAGAGTACTTTTCAGTCTTATGTGGATTGGTATGGTTTGCTATGTAGTAGTCACTGCTTTTATAGGAACTGAATTTAAAACTGTTTGTAGTTGGAATTATTGATTCATATTACTAAATGGACATCATGTTATGCTGCAGCTGAATATGAATATTATCCAACTAGTGTTGAATTTGCTTTTTTCAATATGTAAATCAGAGGATTGAGTACTGAAAATAGTCAGATTTATAATTTGCTTACTGTGCTTGAGCATTGTTTTAGATGCAAGACACAACTCATTTCCTAAACAACAAATAAACATGTTTTAGATGTTTATCAGTTGCCCTACTGGAAATCACAGGGGGTAAAGGTGTTGTTCAAGTCAATGGCAAGACTTACCGAAGGAATGCCCGGCTGATTTTGAATAGAGGCGATTAGGTGATATTTGGTGCTTCGGGAAAACATGCTTATGTATCCTTTCTTCAAGGATCTTCAAATATATAGTATTGCTTTTCGTTTTAGAAGTGACAACTCTTATAATTATAGATGTGTTTTTTTTATTATTGCCGGTCTATATGTTCTGAAAGGTAGTGGTGAAACCAACTGTATTTTTGGATTATCTTTAGTAGTATGCTGATATATATATTCCTGCATATATTTAGGTATGGCTTTCTGCTCTATGAGGCTTACACATCTCAACATCTGTTGAGTGTATCAGTTTTTGTTTTGTAACAATTTAATATCCCTCCTGAAATGTACCAAGTTGGCTTCACCAAACTGTATCTTCAGACAGAACAAGTGGTATGTTTGCTTTGTATCCATTCTATTAAGCCTAGACAGGTTTTTGAGTCATATAACTGGACAAATTTCATGCTATCTTGGAAAAGAACTTGGAATGTTTGCTTTTATATTACATTGTTTTGAACTAAGAATTACTCAATATCAGTTTTTCACTTGCTTTATTTTTTCTTTTAACTCTTCAATTGATGAGCAAATCACAACCGTGTCCTCTAGATTGTGAAGTCAGATCCAACTGGTTATGTGTAATTAGCATATTGAAGAATGAATTGTTTATTACAGGTTTTTGGCTTAGGCTGCAATGATGCACTTTTTGCCTTTGGCTGCTGTATTAGCAGGTGTAGACCAGGTCAAGGCTTTTGACAATGGCATTACAATATACCAGGTAAATATTATATGTTATATTGTATACTTTCTGCTTTTTAAACTGTCCTAAAACTTTCAACAATTGGTGTGTTCCTAAAACTATTATCTTCCTAAAACATATACTACATTGAGACACCTACTTGAGAACAGAAAGACCAAATATAGTGTCCTATTATATAGGAAAAGAAGTGGTTGTGGAAAACCAAAAATTAACCCTTCTCATTAGCCTTCCATGTCAGCAAATTGGGGGCATTTAGTGTCTAATTTCAACTTTTTCCAACCAAACGATGGGTTATTTGAATCCAAACTAGACTAATTGCAATACTTACATCACCTTGTGGCTAAAAAGTAACTGATTAAATGCATACAAACCCAATTTTTCCTTTACGGTACATTAGTCAGTTTGGTTTTGGGGAAATTTTTTCAAATTAGACAAGACAACACAGCTTGCTTTACGGTACAATCTCTATTCCACTTCTTCTTTCTTCTCTCTCCTGCTACCTTTCTCTTCTCTTCGTCTTCTTCTTTCTCTTCTCTTTTCCTGTGATTCCTTCTTCTCTCTGCCGTGGTTTCTCTCTCTTCATCTTCTTCTTCGCTAGTCTCTGTTCCTTTTCTTTAACAAAGACAACCGGGTTGTGGGAAAATTTACAGAAATCTACAAATCGAAGTTTTTCAGGGTTTGTGCTCTTTATCCTTCTTTGCGTAGATCTATGGAACTCCGCTTAGAGATGACACGGTGGCTATAGATTTTAGGGATTGTTTTCTTCCTATTCTGATTTTACGATTTTAGTGTGAGAAAAATGAAATAAAAAACAACTTAGGTTTTCTGTTATGCATCTTCTTCTTCTTCCTCGCAGTTGTGACTATTCGCAATTGCCTGCTTATCTGTTAATCAAAGTATTTAGGATGTCTTGGTGCTGATATGATTATTGTGTAGTTGATAACTTGGTTATGATTTTTGTGATAACTAGATACTCGAAATCGATTTTCAGATTGCTTGCAAGATGTTTGATTTAGCTTTCAACTTTGATATAAGAATAGACTATGATGGAAATTAGAAATAGGATATGCATTGTGAAATATACTAAGCATTTGTGATGAACATGAACATGCTTATTATGTTCTGATTTTCATGGTAATTTATTCCATTTACAGTATTGGATATCACAGGACATGAAGCATATGGTTCATCTATGTTAAAAAACTTAACCAATGGGATTCTTGCTCACCGACATGATTGAATTCTGTTGGGAGGAAGTTGAACAACTGCAAAAGATAAGAGATTCTAATGAGATTCATGTGTGGATTTAACCTATATATTCTGTCTGCATTTATTTATTGAGGATGTTTGATCTGAACATTTTTAAAAATTATTTTTGTGTTGAACTGTAATGTTTCTTCAGCCAGTTATTATTATGTTAGTTAGCATCTGGTTTTTTTGGTTCATAGGAAATGGATGATGTTTAGTCTTCATTGATACTGTAAAAGGATCTGCTACCACGCCACCTGATTTGTCCAAGTATCCTATAGATTTTGTTGCACTCTCATTTTACAAGGTATAAGGTTTTTAATTGCCACTCTCATTTTACATGTATGTGTGACTAATAGACTATATAAGCAATACTGGCGTATGACGTTTTTAAACTTACTAATATTTTTACTCTTTGCAGCTTCTGATTGACAAAGTGCAGACACCGGGCTGGAAGAGGACATTCCTCTTTACACTGCTCGGTATCATGTTGGTTTATCCAACACTGCATTTCTGGTAATATCCTAGAATCTGCATCCGCTTTTCTGAAAGTTAGTTGTGCTTACAATATATTGATTTGTGATAGAAACCCACTGATTTGAATTTATCAGTGACGGAGATTGTGCTGGAACCCATCAGTGAAATTTCTGGTACCATTACTTTGCCTGGATAAAAGTCTCTATCCAATCGAATTCTGCTTCTAGCTGCTCTCTCTGAGGTGAAGTTTTCTTTTAAGTTTACTCATTTGTACATTTTGTGATTCTGTGATTAGGAGCAGCAGTTTGTTGTGGCTGATTTTGAATATAGTTTGATAGTGAAATTGAAGAATTCATTTGTACATGTCAGTGATTATGCGTGATGAGGACGGAAGCTTTATAGTTTCGAAGTTCTCATTATATAGTTTCAGAGTTCTCATTATGGAGATTATAAGTGGCAAGAAGAACAACTTTTTCTATGAAACAGAATTTCCTGAGGATTTAGTGAACTATGTGAGTAGAGAAAAGTGTAAATTTTTCTTGAGTTTTATTTGTTCTTTCTTACTGTATAGTGATTAGTGATCACATTATAACAAATGCTTGATAAAAACTTGAGACAGGCCTGGAAACTTTGGAAGAATGGAACACCTTTGGAATTGGTGGACCATACAATAAGAGAATCCTATACTCCAAATGAAGCTATAAGATGCATCCATATTGGTTTATTATGTGTCCACGAAGATCCAGACGATATACCTACAATGGCAACAATAGTGCTCATGCTTGATAGTCACTTTGTTACTCTACCGGTACCGAAGCAGCCTGTACTTTTTCTACATAGTGGAGCCGATCCTCACATGCCAACAGTACATATTAGTCAATCTGATAATACGAATTGAATACTAAAGTCTGTCAATGACATGTGTGTTTGTAATTAGATAATGATAAAGCTAGAAAATATGAGGAGATTTTAGGAGTATTGTCTATTGAGTTCAAAACCATGTAAATTTATAATATTGTGTATTGGCTTATTTTTTAGTCTGACAAGAGACAGCAGATTGGATGGATTTCTTCTGATTACGACAGGATACCCAAGTGTTGTCATTTGGAAAAATACCTCTCATCATGTTCTATAGTTTCTTTATCATAATAATCCTCATCTTTTTATTTCAGAGATTTGAGCTCTAATAGGTTGACTGGTCCAATTCCAGATTCATTTGAGAACTTGGAGAGGGTGGTCTCTGTGGAGTATGCTCTGAGGGATTATAGCGAGAGGGTTGACAATTATACCAGTCCCAGAAGAGGAGGAGGTCTTGCTAGATCTCCCAGTCCAGCCTATCGCAGGCGACCAAGTCTTGACTATGGTCGTCCACGTAGTCCTGTGTATGACAGGTATAGTGGACCAGACAGACGGAGGAGTCCTGATTATGGCAGGAACAGGAGTCCTGAATATGGCAGGAATAGGAGTCCTGAATACGGAAGATACCGCAGGTATTGTATTTGAAGTTAATTTTATTTATTTCCTGCAATTATGTTTCTTTCTTGAACTTACTTATTCTGTTATTTATCTACAGTCGATCACCAGTACGAAGGTCGAGAGCGTAAGTGGTGTCTGGTTTGAGGGTAAGTAGCAGCAGGGCTTCAGTGGCACTTTATTACTATCTTGATGTTAGAATAGCAAGTAGTACACTATTATGGACTAAAGAGTACTTTGCAGTCTTATGTGGATTGGTATGGTTTGCTATGTAGTAGTCACTGCTTTTATAGGAACTGAATTTAAAACTGTTTGTAGTTGGAATTATTGATTCATATTACTAAAGGGACATCATGTTATGCTGCAACTGAATCTGAATGTTGTCCAACTAATGTTGAATTATCTTTTTTCAATATGTAAATCAGAGGATTGAGTACTGAAAATAGGCAGATTTATAATTTGCTTACTGTGCTTGAGCATTGTTTTAGATGCAAGACACAACTCATTTCCTAAACAACAAATAAATATGTTTTAGATGTTTATCAGTTGCCCTACTGGGAATCACAGGGGGTAAAGGTGTTGTTCAAGTCAATGGCAAGACTTACCGAAGGAATGCCCAGCTGATTTTGAATAAAGGCGATGAGGTGATATTTGGTGCTTCGGGAAAACATGCTTATGTATCCTTTCTGCAAGGATCTTCAAATATATAGTATTGCTTTTCGTTTTAGAAGTGACAACTCTTATAATTATAGATGAGTTTTTTTTATTATTGTCGGTCTATATGTTCTGAAAGTTAGTGGTGAAACCAACTGTATTTTTGGATTATCTTTAGTAGTATGCTGATATATACATTCATGCATATATTTAGGTATGACTTTCTGCTCTATGAGGCTTACACATCTCAACATCTGTTGAGTGTCTCAGTTTTTGTTTTGTAACAATTTAATATCCCTCCTGAAATGTTCCAAGTTAGCTTCACCAAACTGTATCTTCAGACCAAACAGGTGGTATGTTTGCTTTGTATCCATTCTATTAAGCCTAGACAGGTTTTTGAGTCATATAACTGGACAAATTCCATGCTATCTTGGAAAAGAACTTGGAATGTTTGCTTTTATATTACATTGTTTTGAACTAAGAATTACTCAATATCAGTTTTTCACTTGCTTTATTTTTTCTTTTAACTCTTCAATTGATGAACAAATCACAACCGTGTCCTCTAGATTGTGAAGTCAGATCCAACTGATTATGTGTAATTAGCATATTGAATGATGAATTGTTTATTACAAGTTTTTGGCTTAGGCTGCAATGATGCACTTTTTGCCTTTGGCTGCTGTATCAGCAGGTGTAGGCCAGGTTAAGGCTTTTGACAATGGCATTACAATAGACCAGGTAAATATTATATGTTATATTGTATACTTTCTTCTTTTTAAACTGTCCTAAAACTTTCAACAATTGGTGTGTTCCTAAAACTATTATCTTCCTAAAACATATACTACATTGAGACACCTACTTGAGAACAGAAAGACCAAGCAATGAACACCAAAGAGAGGGTATACTCACAATCCTCTTAAATTTTCAAAGGAAACTTTCTACTTTGTTGGTTTCCAATTCCATTTAACGTTTTCTTCTTTACGATTCAGGTTATTGGTGTAGAGCCTCAATGACTTACATACTCTCAGGTGGAAAGCCAAGTAAGAAATAGAAATGTTTCTATAATTCCAAGTCCATTCTGTTAATTTTTACTTTTTAAAAAGCTTTTGTCTATTTCCCTTTTCCTGCTAAATCACAGGACCTCACAAAATTCAAGGTATTGGGGCTGGTTTTGTGCCCGGGAATTTGGATGAAGAAGTGGTTGATGAAGTTATAGCGGTGTGTTCTTATGCTTTGATGTTGTCATTTTCTTTTTAAGTGATAATCAAAATCCAATGCATTATTCTGATTTATGAAAACATTTTCTTTTGATTGTCGCACATGCATCCTGTATGTGTGCTAGCTAGGCTACTTGTATTAATTGTCACAACTTTTCCTGGATTTTGATGATCTGATTTATCATCTATTTCATGGCAATTTTTGCTGATATTTTCATTTTTGTTTTTGTTTCAATTAAGAGACTAATATTTAATGATTGTGGCACACTACTGCATATGAATAGTTTTTTGTTCACACATTAGAGAATATATTTTCTCGATAAGAATGGATCATGTAAAGTCTTGTCTAGACGTTAGGTTTCAGTTGTTGCTCTTAAAATACACAAGGGTGTTAAATCTCCAATTAAAAATGTTATTTATAAAATATTATGTGAGTTTTTTTTATAATTATTTTTGTTAATAATATAATGTAGTACACACAAGGGAACCGTTTTTTATTAATATAAGTTTATGAAAAGTGAGAATATGAGTGAAAGAACTCTCTCATGTTGGACGGTGTGTTCGTGAGATGGACAAATAGTTGTGAAACATACCTGTCTTCCAAGCTTAGGTAAGAAAAGTTCAAATTGTACAATTTTATCTTTCTGCAATTTTGTTAGTAATACTTGTAGGGTTTTTAAATTACAATGGATATAAAAGGTAATGAAAAGATGGTATAAAACTACGCATAATTAAATATCATTTATTTTGATTGATTTTCTATTAATTTTAATCATAATTAATTCAAAATTATCTTTTTAGTAGTTTTATTAGTATCTTAACAAACAAGTACTTTTACCATTTTAACATTCAACTATACTTGATTCATAATGATGTTTTTACTAAAGATAGAAATATAATCCTATCATTTAATTTTTTTTTTAAATTTTTGACCAACTATTCATTTTCTTCCAACAAAATAAATTTATATTTTCATTGCAATATTGTCATTACAATATTATACATTTTTAGTACTCTTTAAATTTTTTTGTCATTCATAAATATTAATAAATACTTGATTTTTTTTTTTAAGAATGAATATAAAACAAAGTTATTATGGATTAATAAAAAAATGGAGCGTCTACCCATTAATCAAATCATAACTATTCTTTTTTTAAAACACGAAAATAAAACAATTATAACGGGAATATGAAATTACTGATTAAAATATTGAATAATACTGGAAAAGTATCACTATTCATTTTAATTTTTTTTAAATATAGTCAAAATAAAAATTATATTTATATCAACTTTACTATAGTCATTAGGGAAAACAATTTTATTATTGACTCATTTTATTTAATATACGAGAACAACTTTACTGTTCCTTAAAATAATTTTATAGATAATGCAAAATGACATTAATTATTTATATACAGGAAAAAGACATTGTATATTTTATGTTTTTAAATCAGGAAAAATACTATTGTTATATATGGAAACAACTGTACTATTCATTTAAAATTTTTTATAAATACTATCAACACAAAAATAATAAGCAAACATTTTAATATTTTCATAAACAGAAGCAACTTCACTATTGACTCTAATATATTTTTAAATCATTGCAAAACAAAACTAATATTTATATAAGGGATCAAATTTATTTTTCCTTAAACAATATTTATATACAAAAACAAACAGTCTTGTTATAAACGGGATCAACTTTATTACTAATTCAAATATTGAATAACTTAAATTTATCGATCATTGTATTATCTCTTATAACATAATTCTCTTATCTATTACAAAAACTTAAACATTTCAATTATCAAAAACATCTTTCAATGTTTTTGAAATCGAATTATTATACTAATTTATTGTTAAATACATCATTTTATTTATATTTTTTTGGGACAATTTTGTGTCATTCATATTTATTAAAAAATACTGAAAACATATTTTGTTGATTCAATTATTATTATATAGTTTCAAATATATAAGTTATGTCAAAACAAATTTAACATTCATATACGGGGTCAAATTCGTTGTTGATTATAACCACTAAATTATTATATTTTTTAAAAATAATAAATTTTTTGGTTGAAAATTTAAATTTAAATTTATATTTAAAAAAAAATGCGCATATCATTTTATTTATATTTTTATTATTAATAAATTTTATTTTCTCCTAATATTGAAATTACACGATATGAGAAAACAAAACTTATTAAAATGTATCATTTCACCCTAAAAAATACTAAAAAAATACTTGGTTGATTCAAAATATTTTTATATAGATTCAAATATATAATTAATATCAAAACAAATTTAAAATTTATATACAAGATCAAATTCGTTGTTGATTATAGACACTAATTTATTATATCTTTTAAAAATAATAACTTTTTTTTGTTGAAAATTTTAATTTTTTTATTTCATTTTTATTATAATTTGGAAAAAATGCGCGTACCATACCAGTACCCGTGCGAATGCACGGGTCTCCCACTAGTTAACAACAAAAAATGATTAGATATAATATCTATGATATATTTCATTTATCTGTTTTAAAATTATAATATATAAAGTATCATCATGACATATTAAAACATAATTAATGATATTAAAATTTAAATTTATGATAAATTAAAAAATCATTTTATATAATTTTTTTTATAATAGTTTAAATTAATTTATCATCTCATTTATATTTTAAATAAATTAGTTTGTTCATTATGATTATTACTACACTTTATTTTTAATAGAAAGTAAAATTTGTTATAATCACTATAACTTATAGTTAATTTGTATTTAAAACGGTCTTTAATTTTTTAAAATTAAATTCGGTCTACAATTACTATCAATTTAATTTTTTTAATGATTAAAATTAATTTAGGCTTGTATTTAATTAATGATATAATACTTTTAAAAAACTATAAATAAGTTATTAATTTAAAAAAATCATAAATTCGCAATTAAAATAAGTTTAAAAAATAGATCTGAAAAGTGTGTCTTCTATCAAAATACAAATATTTGTATGACTTATTAATTAATTAAAATAAAATCACTTAGATGTGTATCAATATTTGAGATTTACACAAGAAAAAGTATGACAATGACTCGAATACAATAATTTGATTAATAATAATTTTACATGTTAAAAATAATTTTACGATGTAATTTTTTCGCTAATTATAATTATATAATTTAAAATATTATTACATTAATGTGTGTCATTAATACAAACACATAATAATATAAAAGAAATGGAGTATTTAATTCACTACTAAATTATTATAAGGGTACAACTAACAAGTGACTCAGAGATACTCTCTCCGGTCACAATTATAAGCAAAAATAACTATTTTTATACTAATTAAAAAAATTAATTAAGTGTAATTAATTTTTTTGGTTTCATCTACAATTAGGGTAAAATTTACTATAACATCCTTAGTTATATTTGATGAATCAACTATCAACATTAAATGCTATTTAATTAAATTAGGGATATACTAGTAATACAAGCATTAATTACTTTGAAAATTAATGACTTTTCCTTATAATAGTAACCAAAATTTAAGGTCATTTTTTTCGTATAATAATGATCGGAGGAAGTATTGGATAAGAAATATTAAATTATCCTTGACTAAATGTGATAATTAAATATACTTGATTGCTAATTGAATTAAATAAATTTATTCGCTCACTTTCTCTCTCATAGTATATATATATATATATATATATATATATATATATATATATATAAAATACACTTTTTTTCTCTCATACAATACATATAATGCAGTTAATGATTCTTAACCAGTGTCTTTAGGGCACTGATTAGCATTGCTCTGAGAATTGTTAACGAAGGTTTTCAGACACTAGTTAAGAAATTAAAAAGGTAAGTTGAACATTTTTTAATGGACTATAAATACATGTTTTTTCTAAAAATATATATATGGAATGCACTGAAAACATAAATAATTAACTTTTTTTAAGAAATTTGTGTGTCTTCAATGAACTAAATATATAATATTTTTCTTATTTGAAATTCTTAACTAGTGTCTGGGGCATCGGTTAACATGACCCTTAATTTAAAATCAAAGATTGACCTAAATAAAATACAAATATTTCTCATGAATTCATATTTATTTATTTAAATTTTAGTCTAAAATTGATATCACATCAATAATATTTTAATATAATTTTGTAACTCAATTAAATTAAGTTACTACATATTTTTTAGTTTTAATGAATGAAGTAATGAAGTTTCAATAGTCTATTTATTGATTAAATTTAAATTATATAATGTTTACAATCTATATTTTATTATTAACAACAAAAAAATCATTAGTTTAAAATATCTATGACATATTTCATTTTTCTATTTTAAAAATATAAAATATTACCTAAAATTAAAACATACTATAATATATTATATATAATCAATGATATTAAAATATAAATTTATAATAAAATAAAAGTTTTATTTTGTACCATTTTTATTTATAGTAGTTTAAATTAATTTATCATCTCATTTATAGATTTTTAAATAAATTAATTCATTCACATATGATCATTATATTTTTAATAAAAAGTTAAATTTTATTATGATTATTATAAATAATTGTTTATTTTCATTTAAAAAGTCTTTACCTTTTAAAAATTAACTTCAGTGTATATATGCCACTAATTGAATTTTATAACAAAAAAATATTTTTTTTAATAAATTAATGACAAATATATGTGTTCTGGACTGGGCCGGGGTCTGCTCCTCAATCGAGCAGACCCAACCCCACACGTCCTGGGATGGCCCAACAAAGGCCTCTTAGCGCGATCAATGTCGAGCACATGCCCCACCTAACAGTGTCGGGCACACACCACACCTCGGCGATGTTCGGACACACACTGCATAGAGCATCGAGCAGAGGCGCTAAGCCTCTCCGGGCTTGCTCCTCCCCGACACTTTGGTGCTCCTCCCCACTAAGAGCCATCTCCTACACATAAGAGCCCTCCCCGCGAGGACACGTCTCTCCCCGACACGCAAGATTCCTCCCCGCGAGGACACGTTCTCATGTAACCACCCATACGACGTTGCTGGCCACTGAATAACTGTTTGATCCAGGTACGATCAATATGTTATGGATAATATAATAAAATATAAGAGATAAATATATATCTTACTATTCTTTCTTATAAAATAAAGAAGGTGATATTCAAAATATAATTTTTGTATTAATCTTTCTCAATTTATAAAAAAAAATGAAAATAAAAATAATTTTTATATATGGAAAATAGTGTATTGTTGATAAAAAAACTTTTTATAAATATAATTATTTTTATATATTGAAAAAGTAAACTATTGATTCAAATTTGTTTTATAAACAATATCAAATCAACTTTTTTAATCAAAATGGTGAATATAAGAGAGTATTAAGTATACTCAACCCATATACAATGAAGAAAATTACGAAGAGAAAGCTAGAATACAAGCGAAAGAATCCAACAACCAATCCCCCAATTACAACTTAACACTCATGTAATGAGATGTGGACCAAAATGAGATGTATATAGTAGTTGATTGGTATGATTTCACAAACGATAACAAACTTAAAGTTAGTAACATTATAGTTTTTATCGTTAAAGATCCACCTGAGTTTTTAAATGCAAAAATCATGTGAACGATCTAAGACATCAACTTTGTCGATGTCTATTAATTTTCACTATTAGTAAGTTTGAATTTTGCTTACCTATTATTAATTTCCAGATGCACAATTGGATTGACTACATACCATCTATGTTTTAGTGATATATAATTATCACAATATTTAAGATTTATTGCATGCATTAATATATTCATCCATCCTTGATTTTTTCATGTATAAATAACAACTTATAATATAATTAACTTACGGTTTTTTTTCTATTTATGTACAAATACGGGTAATAAATCAATACTCGTGCGTATACACGAATATCTTACTAGTTGCTCTAGAAAATTGAAAATTACATAAAGCGGTTTCAAATTTTGCATTAAGAATTTAGGACATCTCCTATTCTTTTTTTAGGATTGAAGTATAACATTCTTCTTAGGATATTTTCACCTATCAAAGAAAATATTTTCTTGAGTTACTTGTTGACTATAAAATGAAAAATTGTAAACCTGCAAGTACATTTTCAGTGCTTACACACGCATTGTGAGAAGACTACTTTACCTCGCTACTATTAAATCAAATATTTTACTCGAACTAAGAGGAATCACGAGCCTGAATAAACTGGATAATAGAGCACACGCGAAACACTGTTAAAAAATTTGCGTTTAATGACCGGAATATTCTAAAAATCGGTCACTATAACGTTTAGCGATCAATAACGCGACTACCAAATTTTGTGACCGATTTTTGTGATCATTTTTAATTATTTAAAAACTAAAAATAAAACAAAAATTTTGGCTCAAGTGGGAATCAAACCAATGCACTTTCCTTTGAGAGGTTTCCGCGTGACCACTAGGTCATTTCATTTTAGTTGTTAAATTTACATTTAAAATGTATATAATATTAATAAAATAAAAATTTTAAATATTATTTAATTTTTTTACACTAATTATCATTAAAATTATATTTTATTTAAATTAATAAATTTTAATAAGTTAATTATTTCTATAAATATATGTTTTATTTGTTAAAATAATGTAATTGTGAAATTTTGACTAAAAAAAAAAGAGAAAATTGGGAGGGAAGTAACTTAATAATTAAAAAAAACAAAAAATTATTAGTGACCGAAATTTCGGTCACAATTTTTTTAATGAATTAATTTATATAAAAAATGATTATTTGAGACTAAGAATTATGGTCACTAAATCCCAATTGCTAATTCGGTGGCTAATTTTATTTTGTGGTCGATTTAGCGACTTTTAAAATATTACTAACAAGATGTCAAATTTTGGTGGCTAATTTGGTCACTAGAGTGACCGAAATTTTTCAGTCACTAATTCGGTCATTAAAATCAAATTTTCTAGTAGTACCAACCATATCACAAGAACTAAAATGGCTCAAGCACAAGAGATTGTCATACCCCAAATTTTGACCACCAAGATTTCCCATCATTGTGATGATCATTACCACAATATGGATATACTTCATGCCTCATCAATCTCCTCAAAGTTGGTTGAGCATTCACTATAATCAAGAATTAGGGTTTCCATCCTTCTCTGAGCATTTAGGCAAAGGATCAATCAAGAAATGACATGATCTTCAACTTGTCTAAACCTCTCAAACACCCAAAAGGGATCAAGAGGACTCCCACACCAAGAATTAAGCACAAAGTTGCAATATTCCAAGTGGATCAAGCCTCAAGATCGCCAGTGTCACCAAATTAGGGTTTTGGTCGACCAAGGCCTCCAGATGGAAATTTTCCTCTGGACATGAGCCAATGCTTCAAAGCACAACCCAAGATACTCCAAGGGACCTCATGGACCTAATCATCAAGTCAATTTAGCCTCAGGGGATGCATTCATAAAAAATCAAGAATTAGGGTTTCTTGACCTAATTCACCCCTAAGTTGACTTTTGAGGCAAGACAAGAACCTAAACCTTAAAACATGATTTGAGGGCCTCAAATACATCACATTGATCCATTTACAACAATGGATTGATCCAAGAAGCTTGATTCACAAGTTTCAATTTCATCTGGACCACAATTAGGGTTTTGAAGAAAAAGTCAACTGTACCTTTGACTTTTGACCAAGACATGCTCCCAAACCTTGAGACATGATTCAAGACACCCTAAAACACCTATGGAATCCATCCATTAGGTTTAAATAGGGCCAAGAACTTGATTGTACAAAGGATCACACAGTTTGGGTTTCATTTGACAAAAAGTCAACTGTGCACAAAATCAAGTTTGACTTTTTGGAATTTTTCACAAATATGGTTCCCCTAAGTAAAAAACAATGTTAATGTATGGTATTGATCATCATTCATTAAGAAAAATCAAGAAAAGTGAGGTTTCTTGCAAAAGGGGCATCCTTGAGAAACCAAAATTTTTCTAAGTTATGGAACAAAAGTGATTTTGTACCAACTTTGCAAGATCATAACTCCTAAACCACAAGGCCTTTTTCTCCCATTCAAAGCTCATATGAAAGTCCATCTGACATACTTCAATTATGACAACTACAATAAAATCCAAATCCTCGTGAATTTTGAGTTGTGGATTGATCAAAATCACAAAAAGTGAAAATGGCCACTTTTTCCAACACTTAGTGAAATTTTCAAAAAGTCAGAATCTGTCTTACTTTTTCCAAAATGTAGAGGCATTTTTCACTTTGATCCAAGTAGAACCAGGTCCATTGGTGAACAACAAAGTCGAAGTATGCCATGAGTGCTTTCCAATAAGTACCAGATCATCTCCTAATTCAATTTGAGTAGGGAGTTCTAACCCTTGGAACATGGCATCAAAGACTGATTTTGTTCAAGGCAGATTATAGGTCATTTGCTCGATTTGGCCAAATCAGATAATTCTAAGCCTTGTCATCCATTTGGACACCTCAAGGGATAAAATCAAAGAGGAATGATCTGATCCACAAGCCTCCCAAGTCCAAGGAACTACATGTAGCCATAAATGCCCTAAAAAGGCTAAAAAGCTCCAAGACTCCAATTTTGTTTCCAAGCATTCAATGGATGCATCAAGGTCGCATGGACTGAGACATTTCTAACTGAATGAGTCAAGATTCAGCTCCGAATCAAAGGACCATAGGCATGTGCCCTAACCTCAAGTCAATGGCTATAGGAGACTAAAGATGCCTTTATGCTACAATTGGCCAAGGGAATGTCCAAGTTTCCATTCACTATTGCTTGAAAAACAAACTTGCTCTACTATAAATAGAGCTCATTTGTGCTCAGTTTGAGTACACCAAAGCACTACAACACTTGCTTTCCTCAAAATCTCTCTCACTTTGCAAAAATGCCTTCTTTTGCAAGTCACCATTGAGTTTTTAAGTTAGGGAGCAATTCCACCACAACTCATGATCCAAACACATCCAATGTATCATATATAAGCTGTTCAACACTCATCTTTGATCTGAAACACCAAAATCAGAAAGTCAATCTCCAAAACCTCAAATTTTGACTTTTTTGCATTTTTCAAGCCATGTCTTGATTCAGTCACTTTCAAAACCAAACAAAGCCTCAAACACATTCCAAATATCATCCTCAAACTGTCCCAATTGGTTTCCCTCATCTGGAACACCATTTGAGAGAGTTACTATCTTAGTCACTTTTGCCCCTTTTGCAAGAAAGAGCCAATTCTTGTTCCTGAGGACTCCAGGTGGTTTTGATCATCCTAAAAGCTTCTAAGGGATCAATCAAGAGTGTCTAAAGCATTGGATCACTTCTGGCACAAGGATCTTGACAGATAGCACAAAGAGCTTCAAGAGGTAAGTGCATCACAACTTGAACTCTCTAAATCATGCATTGCTTTGATGTTCATTGATCATGGACATCTCATACATATCATATATGTTGTGTTTGAACTAATTTGTCATGCTATAATTACCTGTACAATGGGATAGCATAGAACATGCAAATCTAGGCCCATTTTGAAATCACTATCAGATTTTAAAATAGAAACATTTTCTGAAAATTCCAAAAGCACCATTGGATTCCTCATGAAATTCTAGGCAGGATACACCTAAATTTGGTCCAAATCCATGGAGAAATGAGGAAGTTAGAGCCTTCACGCAAGAGGCAAAAATCAAGCCATGCCTTGGGCAAGGGCCAAGCCATGGCGCCTTGGTCAGGCCTAAAACCAAGGCACCCATATATGTTTATGGGGTGGTTTTGATACACGGATGTATCATCACCCCAGTGGTAGCGCGCATGTGTGTTTGTTTGGCAGGTCGTGGGTTCAACACCCACCCAGACCATTTTTCCATTTTCTCCTTTTTTGCTATTTTTATGGTTTTTATTAATTAATTCCAAAATTAATTTCTCTCTCAATTTTAATTATTTTTTATTGGTTCTTTTTTTTTTGAAAATCCACAAAAATGATGAAATATTTTATTTTATAAAAAATCCAATATATATTATTTTTTTAATATAGTTAGAATTTTTGTAATGAATTTTATTTTTATTTGTTTTAAAATGAAATTCTCACCTTGATTTTTCAACTTCAAATGAATTTCAAGCTTTCATGTGATTAAACATGATTTTTCAAGATATTTTTCAAAGTTTACAACTTGTTTTTAAATATATTTGATATTTTATATCATTTTTTATTTAATTTCCTTTGAAAATATATCTTTCAAATTCAAAATTAGGGTTTCCTCTAATTTTTTATTTTTTCAAACTTCAAATAAACACTTTGGGCCTCTAATAGAGTGTAAGAATCAACCCTCTTTTGTACATAAATAATTTTGGGCCTTAATCATTGTATAAGTCCCGATACGATTCTCAAAATAACGGTGCGATCGTTATTTTTCATCTGGGCCTCTCCTTGAGTTGTAAGCCCCATCTCTTGTACAAAAATAAACTTTTGGGCCTCTAATAGAGTATAAGACCCAATCCCTTTGTAAATAAACCTTTTTGGGCCTCAGTCATTGTATAAGTCCCAGTACGTAAAAAATCTCGGCGCGATCGTCGTTTTCAAAACATTTCCATCCGGGCCTACCCATGTGTTGTAAGTCCCATTTTTTTTATTTTTCAAACAATTTGGGCCTCTAATAGAGTGTAAGACCCAACCCCTTTGTACAGAAAACCTTTTTGGGCCTCAGTCATTGTATAAGTCCCGATACAATTTTCAGAACAACGGTGTGATCACTGTTATATCTGGGTCTCTCCTTAAGTATAAGCCCTAATCTTCTTTTCAAAAACAACTTTCCCTTTTGATTTAGGTTCAAACTCATAGTTGTTATCAAAACTTTCTTTAATTTCTTGAACAACTAACCATACAGCTGTTACACTAGAAGCTTGCACGCCTATAAGTTTTAAACAACTTTCTTTTACATACTTGCACATATATTTTTTTTTTGTGCTGGAAGCTTGCTCACCTGTAAGTCCTCCTACCCTCTTTTTACATACAATATATATTTCATCTGTATATATATGCCTGTATATTATCTGCTTAGAGTTTTCCCCGACAATTAGGTCTAGGATTAGATAAAGCCAATGGTCATTCTTTCAACACAGTCAAAACTAGTTCCCCATAGGAATTTCCAGATACAGTCTTGCCTTCTCTTGGGCTTATACAATATGGAACAAAGAGAAAGGCATTATTCCCGGTGAAACTTTTCTCAGACTGTCACTATTAGAAAATTGTCAAAGAAATTGATTCCCCACAAAGAGGATTAATTCCCGTTGAAACCTCTTTTGAATTTCTTCAAACCCTAAAACTGTTCACTAAAGAAAAAAATCTTCCTGGTGAAACTTTTCTTGAACTTTTCTTCAGTATGGACCCACAGGCTTCCTAAAAGCATCCCCGCCTCCTCTTGGGGTTTGTACAAGGACCCTCCAGCTTCTTAGAAGTTCTCATGCCTCCTCTTGGGCTTAGTACAAGGACCCAAAGACCTCTTACAGGTATAGGACAGAACTTAGTCATCCTTTGTTAGAGCAGTCTTTCTGAAAAGGTCAAAACCTTGGACAATTTAGGGTTGATAATACCAGCCTCCTCTTGGGCATCATACAAAGATAAAACCTTCCCATACAAACCATGACAGTCTCATCTCTTTTGGGATCCCAAAGAAACCCTCAAGTTTCCTAAAAGCACAGGATAAACCATGATCATTTCATTAATCACCAACAGAGTTAAAACCTCCATAGGTTTCAAAACTCAATCTTTAAACTCTCACTTCAAATTTCCCCAGCTAGGGTTAAATCATTATCAATAAACCCTCAGAAAAATCAAAACCTCAAGGCATCTGATATTTCAACTCTTCTGCAACCCTCAGCAAGAGTTTATTCCCCAATTTGGACCTGTCTCTGGATCTCATTAATCCTCAGCAGAAGTTAGCCTCCTCTTAGGCTTTATATAAGAAATTCCCCAAGCAGCCTCCTCTTAGGCTTTGTATAATGATCCCTAATCATCCATTTAGCCTCCTCTTAGGTTTTATATAAGGATCTTTCTTCACTCTCTTGTTGAGTCAATCACTTTTTAGCCTCCTCTTAGGCTTTGTATAAAGACATTTCCATACTCTCTTGTTGAGTCAATCGTACAAAACAAAAACACTCTCTTGTTGAGTCAATCTTCTTTCTCAAAAACACTCTCTTTTTGAGTCAATCATCCTTTCAGCCTCAATCTTGGGCTTTGTACAAGACAGATAAAAACACTCTCTTGTTGAGTCAATCATTTTCAGCCTCCTCTTAGGCTTTGTATAATGATCATTCTTTTCCTCAGCAAAAGTCAGCCTCAATCTTGGGCTCTGTACAAGACACCCACATAAACACTCTCTTGTTGAGTCAGTCAAAAATCTTTTAGCCTCAATCTTGGGCTTTGTACAAGACGCCATATAAATATCTAAGCAGAGTCATTCTCTTTTTAGCCTCCTCTTAGGCTTTGTATAATGATTTTTCTCACTAGAGTCAGCCTCAATCTTGGGCTTTGTACAAAATAAATCATACTCTCCAGCTGAGTCAATCCTTCTAGCCTCAATCTTGGGCTTTGTACAAGACAGATAAAACCTCTCACCAGTAGAGTCAGTTTCCCCTTTTAGCCTCAATCTTGGGCTTTGTACAAGACACATACAAATATTCTCTAGTGGAGTCAATACCCTCTTTTAGCCTCAATCTTGGGCTTTGTACAAGACAGACAAAGTATTTCCCCTGAAGAGTCAATTCCTTTTAGCCTCCTCTTAGGCTTTGTATAATGATATTCCCCAAAGAGTCAGTCTCTTTTTCGCCTCAATCTTGGGCTTTGTACAAGACAGATATAAAACTCCCCAGTGGAGCCAATCAACCTTTTAGCTTCAACCTTGGGCTTTGATCAAGGCACAAACAAAAAACCAACATCCCCTCAGAGAAAATCAAAAACTCTCTGTAGGAAGACATTTCTCTGTGTTATCACACATCAAAATAGACATTCAAAACAAACCTTAATCCCAATAACTGCTATAAGTGGCACACTTGTTGATTCAAATATCCAAGCTGTAGTCCATCTCTTATCCTGGTAAATCCTCTCTTTCATCTAATTGCTGTAAGTGGCAAGCCTCTGGATTATTTACATCCACGCCACTGTCCCTCTCTTAGCATGAAAGATTCCTAAGGAAAAATGGCATTACTCTATACTGAGTTAAAGTTTCCTCCTTCAGGATAACACCCCTATAAAGGAAATTATGGCATTGCTGGATTCTCATATTCCAGTTAAAGTAACCCTCCTTTATAATCAGTCACCCAACAGTTGTGATAAACAGACGATATATCTCCCTTTAGAGGTGACAAATTCTCTCTCAGTCAAACCTTTTAGCTTCAATCTTGGGCTTTGAATAAGATACAAATACTCCTTTTAGCTCCAATCTTGGGCTTTGAACTAGACACCAAAACATCATCTTTTCCTCCCATAGAATAGGAGGAACTATGATTGCTCTGATTTCCCTGTTTTCTTTAACGGAAATACGTAGGCATAAGATTGTGAAATCTTAGCGAGCATACCAATAAAAAACTTTAGGTCCAGTACCTTCACATACCAATAAAAAACTTTAGGTCCAGTACCTTCACTCACCAATCAAAACCTAGGTCCAGTACCTTACCAAAATCATCAAAAACTCTCTCTCTCTCTCTCTCTAAAAAAAAAAACCTCCCAAAGGAGAAACTTTACCAACCCACAACAGACAAACACCCGTAAGTAGAAAGCAGTAAGGATAATTGCTAACGATTTGTGGATAACCAAATATAGGATGGGTAATTGACAACTCCCCATTGTATAACCTGACCCCGGACCCCCCAATCTCTTTAAAGCATTTGTTCAGTTAAACATTTGCGTGCAAGGTTAGTTTTAGATAGGTTCCCTTTCCTTTCCAGCTTCATAGGATAAATAATAAATTAGAAAGTAGCACCCCAACTCCTACCATTGTGGTGAGGAGAAACCCATGGCGATAAGGCGGTCGCGTCACCGACATAAATCGCATGCTACAGAGATGAATCCCATTAAAAAACCATTGCATGAATACCTAAATGTTGTAAGAGCAAGAGTTGTCTCTGCATGTCATCTTTATGTTTTGATGATAACAATGAGTATTTTTGAAAGAACTATTTTATGTTCTAATGTGTGTTGTGTGCAGATCATAAAAGATATAAGATCCAACAAACACGAGCAAGATGTGCGTAAATAATCATATGCGAGTTATTATGTGTAACACAAGTCGCAAGAAGCAAGTATGCTTCTGTATCTGATCATAATCAGATAGATCCAAGGATGCCGATATTGCTGTTGCAATGCTCTTGTGGATGCTACTCTGAAAGTGGTTATGATTCTGAAGATTGCGAAGATTCTGAACAGATAATCTTGTGGAGAACCGAAGTGCTGAAGATTCTCATAACTTGAAGTTCTGAAGGCTGAAGGCTCTGAAGACCAAGTGCAGAAAGGTTCTGAAGACTGCAGTGTTCTGAGGATTAAGATTCAAACGATCAAGTGCTGAAGCTCTGAAGACAGATTCCTAATGGACAAGTTCTGAAGACTGAAGACTTGAAGATTCTGAAGACCTAGTTATAAAGTCTCTACTCATGCTTCAATTAATTACCATCAGAAGCCTCTAAAGATTTGAAGACAAATGTTACCGTTAGCAATGACTGTACACAATACTAAAAAGATATATCCCATCACTTCTTCTACAGTAAAAAGAAGATATGGCAGTACAATTTTCATCATTGCATAACGTCTCTTTTCAAACAGCTAACAGCTCTTCAATGGCTATATTTTTACTTGGCTATTTAAAGGAAACATGGATGCGCTTCTGAAGGTGTCGATGTGATGATAGTCACAACGATCAGTTACCGTTGTTACACTAAACATTTAAAGCTATCACCATTTACACGCGACCATTGTTGTTGAAGCTTAAATATCATCATTCAACACAACAACAATCTTGGAACAGAAGTTGTTGATGAACAAGACAACATTGCAAATCAGTCAAGTCATTAACCAACTTCGTCATCTGGGCTATATTGAAGATCTGAAGCAAGGATTTGTTGCTCGAAGCTTGCTCAACAAAGAAGATGAAGAAGATCTACAAGATGTCATCAACTGTCAAATCAACATACATCTTTGTAGAATATAAAGATAACAAGGAGTTGTTGCTCATATTTTGTTAGAACGCTGTGTGTTCATTTGTACTTAAAATTAGGAGTTATCTGCTTGTTAAGAAGCGTCAATGTAATCTCCAGAACAACTAATTCTATGTGAATTAGGATTCCTCAAGTGATCAATGTGATCGGAGACTTGAGAAGACAATGGCTGGGTGTCATTATGGTAATCCTGAAATATGGTCAATGATAGTCATATCTCAAAGAGGATCAATTGTGGGTCAGACTCTTGTGAGATCATTGATGGAACTCATTGAAAATCCTGACAGAATGGTCAGTAAACGTTATATCCGTTGAATCGGATCCCTGAACATTTAGCTGTGAAATCCTGATAGTAGATCTTGCGAGATTGGAACCTATTAGGTCAATGTTCGTTATATTCATTAACTTGGATCCCTGAACGGTTCATTGTAGGTTAGTCACAGCTGCGGTTGTGCAGGTTGTTAGTCACCGGCATTAGCTCGTGCATTTGTAATCGGAATTGATTATAGTGGATTAAGTCCTTGTGTTCAAGGCGAAATCACCTTGGAAGGGTGGACTGGATTAGCTTGAGAATGGCTCAAGTGAACCAGGATATATGATGTGTTCTTTACTCTTGTCAATGCTTTGTTTTATTATTTATGGTTCTGTATCAATCATCAGAACCTTGCACAGCAAGTCAGAACCTTGCAACCCAACTCTGATAAGCTTCCGCATTGCAAGACTGATTCAAGCATCGATAATTCAGATTCTCCTTGTCGCTTATGCTTCATGCATCGCACAATCTGAATGACGTTTCGCATGTCAGAGTCTCTCACCGCAACTCTGATATTCTCTTAGCATGTTAACGATAAGAGGCAAAAAGTTATTAAGAGTTAAAACACAATTCAAACCCCCATTTCTTGTGTCTTTCTCACACCTTTAATTGGTATCAGAGCTCCGGTTCTGTTATTGATGGATATCAAGCACTTAATAGTGTCAGAAAAAGATCCAGATATGGTGTGTAGAAATACTCTGGGTGAGATTTCAATCCACTTACAATTTCAGTATCAGTTCAGAAGATGACTGTGTACTAAATTATAATCAAACAGATTACTTGAGCAAGTCACTGATTCTTGAAGTTTTGCAGTTGTCAACAACAAGATCTTCCTCACTAAAGCCTTGAAGAAGATTGAAGAATCAACTGATAAGATAGATTCATCAGATAAGAAGTAGTATCTGTTGAATACCTATTTTAGAAATACATTTGGATAAACAACGTATTTGCTCAAGATTAGATCATCAGAAAACAAGAAATCCTGTTTGCTGAAGATTAATTCTTTATGAGTTTTTGAGCTGTTTTCAAGAAATAGATTAGTCCAACCTTGACTTTCTCATTTAGAGCTCATTAAGAATTTCTTCATGTAATGAAGAAAGCTTGTTGTTCTATGATTTTAAACTTCAGAATGAAGTCTGCAGAAGAAGCCATCAAACTGACGAATACAATTTCTCAGAAGTGATTTAACGAAGAATTGAATACTGTTTTCTTGAGAAGCCTTGCTGAAAACTGAAGAACATTCAGAATGAAGAAATATAGAGATTCATCATGAATCTGATTAAGAACAAATTTTGAGTCTTGGTTGAAATAACATAGACGATTGAGTTCTGTTCTATCTTAGTTAAACTAACTGTAATTGATCAGAATGTTATCTGATATTTCTCTCAAAAGTTCATGTTGCATAAATTCTGGAATCAGAAGATGCTCGACTAGATGCAAAGACAGAAGTCATCTACTCGAAGCCAAAAAGGATCTAAGTCACTAATGTTTTTCAGAATGAAGAAATCAGCTGACACTCTTTTCAGAAGCGGATATGTCGTCAATCCTTTGATGGACGAAATCTAAACAAGTTAGATCAACATTGCAAGAACAAGATTGTCATGTAAACTATGTCATGTGTTACACACATGATTAATGATACTTGTTTCTGAACAAGCTTTGCATCTGTTCGACGAAACAGAGTCAGGAGATGTTATGAAATGTCAATCAATCCTCTCGAGCACATAACCTCTCAGCAGTTTATGTTTAAGTTAAGAAATTAATGACCTTCTGAAAACAAGGAAGCTTGATGAAAAATAGACGTTCTGATAATAAAGATCAGAATCTCTGAAGGTTGCTCTCAGAAGTAAGATGAATGTTTCTAAACGTAAAAAGGGAAAAGATCATCTGAAGAGAAGATTGAGTCTAGAGATCTGAGTTAAGAAGACATCGATATTCTTCAACGTTAGATTACACCGTCAGATCACTCTGAAGGAAGCAGAAGCTTAGAGTCAGATGGAAAGCACTCAGATAAAGTATCACGGTGAAGATTTCAGATTCTCTAAGGTATGACTCTCCTTATCAACGACTAATTAAATAAGTCCAAACTAAAAACTGTCTGGTAAGTAAAAATATTAATGATCTGAAATATTCTTTCTTTTCAAGAAAAATCTTTTGATCAAATCTCTGGACAATATGTGCACTCAACGCACCTCAGTCATAATTGCGAAACTTGAATATTTGTGATAAATGCGTGTAACCTTGGTTTTGACTTAAAATCTTCGCATCCACTAACCAGGCGTGATCATGAACTGACAAACTAGGATTCGCTTTCTTGTTGAAAATAGTAAAAATCTTTATGCTTATCTCTGTTTACTTAAAATGCTTTCTTGTGTTTATCTGTTGTGGCTTGGGAAAGTTTCTCCTTTGTGAGAATTGAGAGAATGTTTTTGTGGTTTTCGGGTTTTCCGTTGTTTTTGGGAAGGTACTGGACCAAAAGTTTTTGATTTGTGTGCTCGCTAAGATTTTGCAATCTTATGCCTACATATTCCCGTAAAGATAACTCAGGAAATCAGAGCAATCGTAGTTCCTCCTATTCTATGGGAAGAAAATGTTTGGTGTCTTGTTCAAAGCCCAAGATTGAAGCTAGATGAATATTTGTGTCTTGTTCAAAGCCCAAGATTGAAGCTAAAAGTTTGACTGAGAGATAATTTGTCACCTCTAAAGGTAGATATCTCCCCTATTCATCACAATTGTTGAATGATTGGTTATAAAGCGGAATTACTTTAACTGGAACGTATGGAATCCAACAATGCCATAATTTCCTTTATAAGGGAATTGTCCTGAAGGAAGAAACTTTAACTCAGCGTAGATCAATGTAATTTTTCCTTAGGGATCTTTCAAGCTAAGAGAAGGACATTGGCTTGGATGTAAATAATCTAGAGGCTTGCCACTTACAGAAATTAGATGAAAGAGGAAGTTTACCAGGATAAGAGAGGGACCACAGCTTGCATTTTTGAATCAACAAGTGTGCCACTTACAACAATTATCTGAATTAGGGTTTTTTTATTGTCTGTTTTGATATGTGATGTACAGAGAAATGTCTTCCTATAGAGAGAACACTTGATTTCCTTTGAGGGGATGATGATTTTTGTGTGCCTTGATCAAAGCCCAAGGTTGAAGCTAAAAGATTGACTATGCTTAGGGAGTTTTATATCTGTCTTGTACAAAGCACAAGATTGAGGGTGAAAGATTAACTCTGCTGGAGAGGTTTTTATCTGTCTTGTACAAAGCCCAAGATTGAGGTTGACTGGCTCCATTGGGGGGAAGTTTTATCTGTCTTGTACAAAGCCCAAGATTGAGGCTGACTTTACTAAGGAAAATCATTATACAAAGCCTAAGAGGAGGCTGGTTGGGGGGAAATTCTTATATGAAGCCTAAGAGGAGGCTGGCTTCTGCTGAGGATTATTGAAATCCAGAGACAGGTCCCATATGTATTGGGGAATCCAAAGGTTTTATTCTTTCTAGGGATTTGAAGAAGAGTTGAAATATCAGAGACCATGAGGCTTTGATTCTGTTAGGGTTTTATTGATGGTAAATTGACCCTGGATGGGATTTCTAAAAGTGAAGGTTTAAACCTTGAGTTTGAAAACCTATGGAGGTTCTAAAATCTACTGGAGATTAGTGTGTAGATAAATGATCAGGGTTTTTTTCCTATGCTTTTAGGAAACTTGAGGGTTTCTTTGAGATCCAAGAGGAGATGAGACTTTCCAAGTCTACTGGTATGAAGAGGTTGACTCTCAACTGGAGGATATATTTATATGATGCCCAAGAGAAGGCTGATGTTTTAAGGGATGAGAAACAACCCTAGAATGGTTAGATGTTTTGGATTTATGACTCTCTAGAGGATTGAACTAGTAGAGGTGACTAGTTTCTGTTCTATACCTGTAAGAGGTGTTCAGGTCCTTGTACTAAGCCCAAGAGGAGGCTGAGAACTTCTAAGAAGCCTGTGGGTCCTTGTACAAAGCCCAAGAGGAGGCTGGGGTTGCTTTTAGGAAGCCTGTGGGTCCAAACCTAAGAAAAGTTCAAAAAAGGTTTCACCGAGAATAAGTCATTTCTTTGCAGAACAAATCTAGGGTTGAAGAAATTCAAAAGAGGTTTCACCAGGAATTAATCCTCTTTGGGGAAATGAATTTCTTGTACACATATATTTCTAAATTTGGACAGTCTTGAGAAAAGTTTCACTGGGAATAATGCCTTTCTCTGTTCCATATTGTATAAGCCCAAGAGGAGGCAAAACTGTATCTGGAATTTCCTATGGGGAACTAGTTTTGACTATGTTGAAAGAGTAACCATTTGTTTGATCTAGACCTAGACCTAACTGCTGGGGAAAACTCTAAGCAAGTATGTACAAGCATATATATATATATATATATATATATATATATATATATATATATATATATATATATATATAAACAAGTATGTATTGAAGAGATAATGGAACTTACAGTTGTGTAAGCCCAAGCATAGTAACTACAGTTGCATGGTTAGTTTTCAAGAAATTGAAGAAAGTTTTGATAAAACTTTGAATTTGAATCTAAACAAAAAAGAAAGTTGTTTAAAAGGAAGTTTGGGGCTTATACTCACAGGGAGGCCCAGATGATCATTTTTTTGGAAAGGCGACGATCGCGTCGTAGTTTTGAAAATCACAGAGGGACTTATACAATGACTGAGGCCCAAATTATTGTATTTACAAAAAGGGTGGGTCTTACACTCTATTAGAGGCCCGAAAGTTTATTTTTATACAAGAGATGGGACTTATAGCTCAAGTAGAGGCCCAGATGAAAAACAACGATCGTGCAGTTATTTTGAAAATCATATCGGGACTTATACAATGACTGAGGCCTAAATTATTTATTTACAAAGGGGGTTGGGTTTTTGTTAAAGCGGTAATACAGCAGCAAGCAAAAACTTATTTAAGTAACCCAGTTTTGTCATATCCACAGGGATCAGTGCGAGGGAAAGAATGTCGTTCGACGGTTTCTATGTTTCTAAGCATATGGTTTGAAAGAGGAACCAAAATTAAAGAAGAAAATGTAAAGACTGAAAATATAAAATAAAGACTGAATTATAAACGGAGCCTTGTTGGGATTGAATCTCATCAATTGATAACACATGCATTCTTTTAATCATATTATACATAAATCAATCATTCGCGTAATATCCTCACGTATCACCCACGACAGAGGTTATGTCTAATGCAACGTTGAGAGATCGACCGTATTGCCTCATTGGTGATGTCTCACGCAACAAAACCAACATAGAGCATTAAGAGCTGATACTCACGTAAGTGTTAAGCCTAAATCTATTTCTAGAGTGTAGAACAAAGCCGATAATCATCTTAGATCCAAATCTGAAGAGTATATGTCTATAGTGGTTCAAATAAAAGATAAACAGGTAAACAAAGATGACACCAAAATCAGATAAATGACTGCTCCATATAAAATGTCATTGATCAGAATACATACATACGTTTAACCCTTTTTACATGTATTCAACTAATTTGCCAAATGAATGTGAATATCGTTCTTCATCACTATTATCACGCATCCTCGCAATACCGTATCGATCCTACTCATGCTAACTATGTTACTTAATCAACACAATACAACAAAAGATACAATGAATATCAACTCACAAAACCATGTCAAAAGTTTTATTCATTGATAGATGAAAATCTAAGATCAAGGATTTGTAAAGGTTTTGTCAAAACCACAAATAACCAATCAAAGATGCTCAACAATAGAGAATCAAAACTAATTCACAAACATACATTAGATGAAATACATAAGGTATCAAAAGATTACATCCAAACCCAACAAGAGATTGAAGATTTTACCTTCTCCCTCTTATGGTTTGAGTTTCTCTCCCTAAATTATGCTTGAAATGGATAGAGATAAAGTTCTATGCTGAAAAATATCTAACTATTCTAAAAAGTGTGAAAAATCTATTTATAATACATTCAGAATTTTCCATGTTTGCAAAGTGAACGTTTTACTTGCACAGCAAAAGGTAAAAAATGGGCACCTGAGGTGCCTCTGATAGTTAAACCGCCATAGAATTTCTTCATGAGTTCGCAATGCGAAGGATTATTCGCAAAGAGAACACTCGCCTTCAAGTTCGCAAAGCGAACTTTAGTGCCTATTTCTACTGCCATAATTCTGGGACCATTCGCTGGGACCTCGCCAGAGTTCGCAAAGCGAACCTTCCCTGATGTTTTCCTCTGTTCTTTGGCAACTTGTGTCATTTCTTGTGTCTTATATCTTTGATCATTTAGTGTCTTTTCCTGCACAATAACACACACATTACAAGCACCAAAGGTATATTCACGATGTTAGAAGAACAACAACAATCATGAGTAAAATCAATGAAAACATGAGAATTAAGTAGAAAAAGTGCCAAGAAAGATAATTAATTTTAAGGTAAAATCTGCACCTAACAATCTTACACTCTATTAGAGGCCCAAACATGTTTGAAAAAGAAGAAAAATGGGACTTACAATTCAAAGGGAGGCCCAGATGAAAATTGTTTTGAAAACGGCGATCGCGCCGAAATTTTTAAAATCGTATCGGGACTTATACAATGACTGAGGCCCACAAAGGTTTATTTACAAAAGGATGGGACTTACACTCTACCAAGAGGCCCAAAAGTGTTTTGAAAAATGTTTGATAAATTAAAATTAAGAGAAACACTAATTTTAATTATAAAAAAAATAGTTTTTTTAAAGGAAATTAAACATAAAATGATACAAACTATCAAATATATTCAAAAACAAGTTGTCAACTTTAAAAAATATTTTGAAAAATCATGTTAAATCACATGAAAGCTTGAAATCCAATTGGTTTTGAAAAATCAAAGTGAGAATTTCATTTAAAAATGTTTAAAAACAAATAAAATTAAATTAAATTAAAAAAATCAAACTATATTAAATAAATAATATAAATGTGATTTTTTGTAGAATAAAATAACTTAACATTTTTGTGACATTTTAAAAAAAGAACCAATAAAAAATGATAAAAAATGAGAGAGAAATTAATTTTTGAAATCAAATAATAAAAATATCAAAATATTCAAAAATTTGAAAATTTGAAAAAAGGCGCCAAGAACACCTTCTTCCTCGCGCGAGCTCTGTTTTTGCAGATTTGCAAAACCTCTCATATCTCTCTGATTACTCAATGAAAATGACTTTTGTAAACATGAAACTTGCTCGTTTTTGAACAAGGATTACAATCATATAAATTAATTGCATTTATATTAAGTGTGGAGTGAGAAATCAAGTGATGAACTCAAGAACCCTAATTTCTGCAAGAACACTATGAAATCCTATATACGATTCATACATAGTAATTGATTGAGGGGAAACACTCTACATAAGTGCAGAAACATGTTTGTAACTTGAAAACACATTTATGATGCATGTATCATAGAGTTTGAGAGTGTCAGGCTTACCTCTTGCAAGAAGAATTCGAATTCTATGTTGGAGGTGTTACAGATGTTGTGTAATGATCTGGACAGCTTCAACAGACCTCAAGTAATGTGTTTGAAGACTTGGAATGGATTGAATCAGCTTGGAACTTGTTGTGGCACCTCAACTGCAAATAGGCCAAAAAGCTTGAGCAAATGGATGGTGACTTTGTGATTCAGGTGTTCCAGATGAGTTTTAAGGTTATGGATCACTCATATATGATGTATGTAAGGTGTTGGCATGATTGGTTTTGATAGAATTTCTCTCAAATGGAAAATTCGAATGTTACTTGAATGAGAAGCAAAATCTGGTTTTTTGAGAGTGATTTGAAGGAGAGCATGTGTTATGGTGCTTTGGTGTACTTGAATTGATCAGAAAGAAGCTCTATTTATAGTAGAGCAAGTTTGTTTTGGGAGCAATAGTGAATGGAGGCTGGATCACTCCATTATCCATTGAACTTTGTCTTGTTGCCAAAGTCTCCTCTAGCCATTGACTTGGGTCAATCATGCAGGTGTCGCTCCCAGGATTTTCATCCAGGTACAAACGCGAGAGTGGCGCGGAAAAACAGAGTCGCCAGCCGTGTAAATTTATCCCAAGAGAGGGAAAGGGGACACCGCATAAACCTTAGGAAGAGGGAAAGGAATGGTCATCGCAACCATAACCTAGGTTCGGGAGTCGGTTACGCGAGGGGAAGGTGCTAGCACCCCACGCGTCCATCGTACTCGATGGGATCCACGCTTGTTGTCTATTCTAAGGGTGGGTTATCCTATCATCTATGGTTGTGCTAAGACGGGAGAGGGGAAAACAAAGACAGAAGAAAGACTCGGTAGGACGTCGGCGTCCTAGGCCTACGTACTCCCTTTGTGCAATGGGAAATTCAGAGTCAACGTAGTTCGGACCAAGTTCTTTTTGTGTTTTTTATGAGCGACGTTAAGTTCGCGTCCGACAGTTAGGGTAGATGCCTGTTTGCGACTCAGACGGAAAGTAACGTGCCCTTTTTGAAAATAGCCTTTAGTTTGACCATCCCGAAGGACAAAAAGGTTTGAAGTTTGTTTGTGTTTTTTAGGACAGAAGTGGCTTAAGTTAGTTCATAAGTTGCATTGCACCAAAGTCTAGGGCACAGGGGCGAATACTTAACGCATCGTCCCAAGACAGGACGCTCGCTAAGCACTCTAGAAAGATGAGAGGAAGCCCCTCATTTCTCATTCCCCACGCTTAAGGCTCGTGCGCAATACACTTTATACTTATTAAGTGTTTTCAAGAAGTTTGAGATGAGAAGAGAGAAGACACAAAGGGAACTCTAAGGGGAACTAAGAGTCCTAATGTTATCGTGCATGGGTGACCTACGGTTAGTGAGGTTTGACGACAACCTAAACCTAAAGAAAAAAGATGAGAGAAGGAAAGAGTAAGGGTGAATATGGATGATTATCCACACCCTCAAAGAACTTACCTCAACCCTTACATAAAAGATTAGTACCAAACAGACATAAATAACATCAAGGCAAATGAAAACCAAACAATGGCATATAATAGTGATAACAATCCAAACATGAATTAAGAAGTCAAATAAACAACCCCAAAACAATGGCACAAGTGCCTTTTCAAACAGATAATCAGACAAGATCAAGGATGCGCATACAAGAAAATCTCACACAAAGAGCCATTAAACAAATAGTAAAACAACTTCTAAAATCACCAAATTAAACATCAAAGTTGCTCAACCAGAGAAAAAACAACATATCAAAAACTCCTGCAAAAATTCAAGATGTTAGTCACTCAAATAATTATGCAGGGCTCAGATAAGAAATATGACTTAATATGCAAAAAAGGAGGACCAAAATGCAATATGAAATAATTTTAAAAATGATTGAAAAATATTTTAATGCAATTCAATGTGTTGGTGAAAAAATGCAAAAAGAATGAGCTCAAAATATTTTGTGGATGATGAGAAATAAAATTGACAAGTCATGGTATGCATGATATGAATAATTCAAAAAGAAAATATTAAAATAATTAATTCAGAAGGTAAAAATAAAATAAAATAATAAAATAAAATTTTATAAAATTATAAATATGATGCATGAATTTTTTGGGAATTTTTTAATGCAATTAACTATTTTTAAAAATTGAAAATGAAATGCAAATTAAATAAAATCAAAATAAGAGAAATAAACATGGGGGGGGTGCGTTTAGCAAATAAAACACGTTGAGAAATGCACATGGGCTGAAGGTGGGGGCGCAAATAGCAGCCCAGACATTTAAAACCCGTCAGAAAAAAACAAAAATAAAAAAAGGAACACAATACCCCAGTCAACGGATTGACTCAATATCAGCCAATGGATGCATCTGACGTGCCACACCAAGTCAATCAACCAACATAGTAAGCGTGATCAACGATTCAGATTCGCGTGCACACCATAAACCACAACACACACACCCACACAATCACTCAGAACTCCTCTATGCTCCCACGTGACCAGCATGTGGCCTTTTTAATGCGCTGGCATAATTTCGTCCACGCGATTCATCCAACATCTCATGTTAAGTCAACCATAGAAAAAGTAATTAAAATGAAAAGATATGACTGGATGCACACGGTAACTATCATGGTAAGGCAAACACACAAACACTTAATAAAAATCATAAAAAAAAATAAAAAGGGAAACGCGTGGCAGCGTAATGGCCGTTGGATCAAAAGAATGAATGGTGAGGATTGCGTCTTCTTCCTCCAGCCTCTCCCTCCACCGGACGCCATAACTAGTCGCCGGAACTAGGGTTCCGGTCGACTCCTCCGCCACCTGCAACTCAAACAAACCCAGAAAACGCAAACCAATATACTACCTTGACCAGATTTTCGCAAGGATTCCAAATATCCTATTATTTTTCACAAAAGATCAACGCAAAAGGAGATTCGAAAGGAAAAAGGTTAGGGTCAAAAACTTTAAACGCACGAACCAAACAATCTACACATCCACTTTCAAAAGTAAATATATCAGGATGATCCATAGATGCCACACAACAGTATGCACGTTAAAAAAAAGAGTTTTGGGATCGTCAAAAATGTTACCAACCTGAGATGGTGCAACCTGAATCCTTGCTGTTGGCTGCGAATGGGGGATGGTTTGCACTCTATTGATCACAAGGGTTCTGTTGGCGAAAGAATTTCTTGAAAACTCCTTGTAGATTGAGAGATATGAATGTGAGATGCTTTAGGGTTCAAGCTTGAATTCTCCACAAAGGCACGTGAAATCTAACCTAACCAGTGCATGAATTGGCTTAAATACTTTAGGGTTTCTCACTGATAATGATTTGGGCCTTGGTGATTCTATGTTTAAAGAGTTTTGGACAAATTTGGAAATTTACATAATGTTAAGTACACCCTCCTCCATGCATGGATATTCAAACATTTCATGATGGATCACTTATGTTTAAATTGCTAACCACACCTGAATTTGATTTGGGCCTTGAATCATTTTGGTTCATGAGTTTTCAATGTCTTGGCAATTTTGAATAATGGAGAATAAGTGATAAATACACCATGGTTTTACTTGATTCAAAGGCCTAAAATGATCCTTGAGGAGTGTCCTTTGATTTTAGCATGTGACATGAAGCAATGGAATTAATTATAGGTCACTATGCCAAAGTTTGTGAAAATGGAATCATGAGAAACCCTAAAAACCACTTTGCCTTCTTTTGATCATAAGTTGAGTTTCACAAATGATATGGAGACCCACTAGTACTTGTTGGAAAGAGGAGAAAAAGATATTCAACTTTTATGTTGGAGGAAAATTCATTTGAAGCTTTCTTGATGATGAAAAGTCAAGTTGAATGCAGTGCAGGAACTTGCCCAAAAAGGAAACTTTCAAATTATAGGTCATTTCCATATTTAGTAACTTTTGCACCAACTCCTGATTCTTGATAAATGGCATGCAACTTGACTCTTGATGACCATATGAGGATGTGAGACCTTGAAAACCTTGGAGAGAACCTCAAAATTCCACAGTTGACTTCCCCTCTCACTGTTGACTTTTACCCAATTCACCTGATTTCTAATCCATTGGCCAATTGAATCTCTCCTGAATCAAACTGATGGACAATCTTCCACTCCTAGATGCTTAGGGACCCAAGGAATACCATGGAATCAAGTCTTGCTCAAAAAATCAGAAATAAACTGACTTTATAGCAAACCCTAATCTTGGTACCCTCAGTCTATGAGGAGATAACACAGTCTCCAAATCCAAATTCCTCTGAATATGATGTGTATCCTCTCCAACAAAGATAAGATATGCCATTTGGTGATGATAGAAACCCAAGGAGCTTGCCCATTAGAGCAATAAACCCAAGAATCTCAAAACCCTAATCTCTGCACTAGTTAGGAGGAAGTGATCCACTTGAACTCTCTTGCTTGACCCTTTGAAGAACATCTTCTCCTCTTGAACTTGCCTCAGGCACCTTGACCCCATGCTAAGAAACAATGATATGCACACATGATAATGCAAAAATGAAATGAAACATAAGTCAGTTAGTACTAAAGTAAGGAGGGCAAATTTTGGGGTGCAACAGCTGCCCCTATTCAATCAACTTGGTCCTGAGGGTATGATAGCGACGGCTTTCAGACAATCAGGATGCACGGAGATTGAATACCAAAGAACCCGGAAATTTGCAATCCTCCACCAGATAATTAGCCATAAATGTTGTACTGTCACAATACGGACGAGCGCCAGGTATGCTGGGTATAAAATGAAGCAAACTCTCCCAGGTTATGTCATCTCTGCTGATAAAGAGAACTGACAAAGGAGTCTCAAAATATGCCATCCCTGCTGATAAAGGGAGCTGACGAGAGAAATCTTCAAAAGATTGCTATCTCTGTTGACAAAGAGAACTAGCAAAATAACTGCCATCCCTGCTGATAAAGGGAACTGACGAAAGAAAATCTTCCAAGGATTGCTATCTCTGTTGATAAAGAGAACTAGCAAAATAACTGCCATTCCTGCTGATAAAGGGAGCTGACGAGAGAAATCTTCAAAAGATTGCTATCTCTGCTGATAAAGAGAACTAGCAACATAAATGCCATCCCTGCTGATAAAGGGAACTGACGAAGAAAATATCTAAAAGATTGATATCTCTGCTGATAAAGAGAACTAGCAAAATAAATGCCATCCCTGTCGATAAAGGGAACTGACGAAGAAAACCCTTAAAAGATTGTTATCTCTGCTTATAAAGAGAACTAGCAAAAGAAAATATCCGAAAGATTGCTATCTCTGCTGATAAAGAGAACTAGCAAAAGAAAATATCTGAAAGATTGCTATCTCTGCTGATAAAGAGAACTAGCAACAAATGCCATCCCTGCTGATAAAGGGAACTGACGAAGAAAATCTTTAAAGAATTGCTATCTCTGCTGATAAAGAGAACTAGCAAAACAAAAGCCATCCCTGCTGATAAAGGGAACTGACGAAAGAAAATCTTCAAAAGATTGTTATCTCTGCTGATAAAGAGAACTAGCAAAGCAAAAGCCATCCCTGCTGATAAAGGGAACTGACAAAAGAAATCTTCAAAGGGTTGCTATCTTTGCTGATAAAGAGAACTAGTAAAACAAGCGGCGACTTCACTGGGGATAACGTGAAACAAAACTTCTGGTTTAAACCACCTCTGGCAAACAAAATATGTCAAGCGAGAACGGGATTTCACAAAAGAGAAAGGCCAAACAAACTTCTAACGGACCCATGATCCACAAATAAGATGACTCCGCCGGGGAAAGGAGAAGTCTAAATAAAAGACTCTGCCGGGGAGCACAAGTATGAGGAACGCATCCCTCCAAAATCTCCTGAGTTATGCCATCTCTGTTGGGAAAGAGAAACTGGCAACGAAAGTACCAAACCTGGCTTATGCTTCGAATGCAAATGTTTGAATTTTGGCGTAATGCTCCCTACGAAATGGAAATGCTACACGTTTGAGGATGCAATACAAATGCTCATGATATGCAAAAGGGGTCCCTCCAGCAAAATAAATGCCGGAGAGAAAATACCAATTCAATTGGGGATGACAAAAATAAATTGTCCTCTGGATCTAGGAACTCTGCTGAGAAGGGTCCTACTGATCGACTCTTCGGATCAACAACTTCTGCTGGGGATGAAACCCCGAAAGAACTACCGGGGCCACACCTGTCTTTTATCCAAAACCTGAGATTTCTCCTCTGCTGGAGGAGTTGAGAATGAACGCCCATAACGGAACCGGAAGTCTGTTACTGAGGATTGCTAATAACCAATTGGGCTCAGAACCAACTGGGGGATGTCATCCCATAATACCATCCTGCTTGGGGAAAACAGTCCATAATACCATCCTGCTCGGGGATACTGCTGATCTTAGCCTGCTGATGGGGCGAATGACTTTACCTCCTCCTTGCCAGGGATTAGAATATGACATCGTTGGTGAGAGCACGCTTCCTGACTGGATGGGGAAGGTGAACACCCTGATTCTGTGGGGAAATAACGTCTTGATCCGGAGAAAATACCTTCCCGGTCTCCTGCTGGGGAAGGTCTGCTCTGCTGAGGAAAGCGTAATCTCAATGCTGGAGAAAGCAAACTGCTGGGGAAATACAATCCTGTTGCCCTGCAACCTGACTTGTCTTTATGGTCATAAGCGGCGCTTTGAATTTTTCACTCGCCCCAGACCACCAGGTCTAATGGAAGAAATCATCTCGAGAGGATTTTATAGAAGATCGGGCGTTCGAACTGCCCCAGGGTCTTCAAACTCTTGGAGAGATTTATCATATCTCGACATAACTGCCCCAGTCTTCATAATCCATGAAGTACATTACCTCGAAAGGGATTGTAATGACTTGAAAATACTCTACTTTAGTATCTGAACCTTGAAGAGGTGCTTTCAATTAACCGTCTTCAGGATTGGATAGCTTCTCGTGCTCTTGAGGTGGCCTGCCCCAATATGAGCTTTGAAGTGCCTTTGCCCCTGATCTTAGAATGAATGCCCCAGAGCAACTAAATTTCGGAGAGATTTCTCGACGTGACTGCCCCAGATTGGCTACATCTTAACACGACTTACTGGGGAGAGTCCCTTCTACACTGAGTCTCTTGGCAGCACGCCCTTTGATATGATTTTCCTTCAGAATTTTCAAGCCTCCCAACTTGGCGTGATCGAGCTTCTCGACTGTCGTTCATCGTGTAAGCTTCTTGGATATCAAACATATGCAAGCAGAGAATGTTTATTATGAAAATGACAATTCTAATGCAACACTCATGTAAACCTTGAAGTTTTATTGAAAAATGTGTCGCCAAGCCTTGTGAACGAATCACCAGCTGGGGTACGACCTTGATTTTTGAATGGCAAAACAATGCGCACATGCAATACCGACAAATCTTATTAGCACAACTCGTAGGAGTCAGGAACGCTATCCTGTTGAAGTACGCTTTCGAAATAAACCCTGTCTCAATTAGGACTTTTAAGGGTTGTAACGTGGTTTGGTTCACGGTTTCGGAAAAAGGATTTATGGCTCAAAATTTATCGGTGCCCACCCACTCTTCGTGATGTTCTCCAGTCCTATGTTCAGTTAATCTGACACAAACGCTCATCTCTCAAAAGGTTTACGATCTTCAAGGAACCCGTGCAACTAATGGTTTGACACCTAAGGAGGCTTTGGAATGACAGTCACCCCTTTTTTATCTTTTGTGTCTGTAATCACACGAATTTGTTCTTATCGAGGATTTTCTTTTGTAACGCTTTTTGCTTTTTCTTCCTTTTGCTTTTTTGATCCCTAATTTTTGCCTGGACTGACTCTTTTGAGTTTTTTTCGATTTTGAAGTCCAGCGGGATGCCCTGACTTTTGCCTAAGTCACTTGCTTTCTAGTTTCGAATTAGCGGGCTTTCTCTCTCTATTTTTTTTATTCCCCTTTTTTGAATAAAGCGTGTGACACTGGTTGTCTTACTTGCTTGAAAGGGTTGTGACTGCCTCACTCCTTGATTGTTGATGGATAACCACGGTGGGATAGAGGGTAATAGTTCCTCGGATGCACACTCTCCTTGGAATTTGAACGCTCGGTCAAACTAACTGACGCCTACCCTGCCCCTGGGTTAAGTGTGAGAGTTTTTTTTTCGTACGAAAGAAGCTCTTACTTCAAGGCTCAAAGGGTTAACGAAGGTTTATCTCCTTATCTCTCCAGTGTTTAGGGGTTTGAAACAATGCCTGTACATCCTCAACAGGGTTCTATCCTTGAACATACAACTAGAGTTTTTGCGTTTTCGTCTCATCATCCTCCCTCAAGAGTTTTAAACAAGAAAATTGGTATTGCAGTGCACATAAACATTTAAGAGTGAACACGAATGGATTACTTCAAGAAAAACATACTCATTGCATTAATATCATCATTAAAAATCAAACAAGTCTTACATGCATACGATGCTTTAACAAAAATGAAAAACTACAAATGAAAATGCAGTAAAGAAGCTGAAGGTTGCCATTGCTGAGGAAGCTTAATTCTGCCTGGACGTACTCACAGACTGAGTGTTCATTTGAGAAAAGAGGCTTCCATTGATGTACATATCATCTTCAGTGAATACAATGATCTCTGAGTCTACCAGGTCTTACACCTTGTGCTGGAATGCATTACATTTATCAATTGTATGCCCAAACGTTCCCGAGTGGAACTCGCACCTAGCAGTCATGTCATAATCCAGAGGAATAGGGTATGGTACCGGCGCGGTACCCCTCGTTTGAATCAGAGAGTTCTTGAGCAGACGAGTATACAGCTGACTATAAGTTATAGGAATAGGATCAAATATCCTTTTGGGCCCTCTTGGTCTCGGTTGCCCCTGTTGCTGATAATTCTGCTGTCGGTGCTGATTCAGGCGCCTCACTTGCGCTTGCACTTTCCTTTCCACGTTTGGCCGAGGCACAAACAAAGGTTGCTGACGCAGAGCTTCTGCAGCAAAAGGTTGTGGAGAAAGTCCCTGACGTGAGGTGGATCCTGCAAATAGGGGAGGAGTCTTCACTTCTTTTGCAACAATTGGGGTAAAATACCTTGTACATTCACGCCGCCCGACGTGAACTCAATTGCCCCTGCATTAATCAAATCCTGGACTTGGTGCTGAAAGGCCCTGCATTTCTCCACAGTATGCCCTGGTGCCTCAGAATGGAAATCACAATGGGCTCTTGCATCATAGCCTGGTGGAGGATTGCCGGTGAGAGGAGCCAAAGTCTTTTTCTGTACCAGTTGAAACTAAAGGAGATGCTGCAATAGTTGAGAATATGGTATAGGGAGCGGATGAAAAACTCTTTCAGACTTCTTCTGTCCCTGTGTACACTTTTTTGCCCTTGGGCTTCTCTTGGGAGCCAAGACCTAGCTGCTGTTGGGAAAGTTTTGGAACTTCCGCTTGTGGAAGAGATTAACGAGGTAATCCGTGATTTAAATCAGATTCCAAAGAGTGGGAGGAGCAAGGATTTCTATTGTGGAAGCGGGCACATGACTGTTTTCCTTCTTTAGCACTGTTTTCAAAATTTCCATGACCAAGCCCATCTGAGTCTTCATCTGATTGACCTCCTCCCTCAGCATCTTCTGCTCCTGGAGCATGTCTTCCCCAAATTGCCTCATCTGAACCTTCAGTTCACTCAACTCAGCTTGAACTCGCTCCATGATCAACTCTTGAATGGCCTAAGGAGTTAAGTCTGCAATTCTGAAGAAAACCAGATCAAAATAAGAAGAACCAGCCTTGAATACCTGTTATGCACAATGATTATGAATATGCAAATGCAAATGAACATGTTTGAATATCCGCAGGGCGATCCACCCCTTGATTCCAGTTTAACACCAAGATAGAACGGAATTTCTGCTCATATATTAAGAAAACCAGAGGAAAACCAAATGTCAACAATCACAAATCCAAGATAACAAGTCTGAACACAACAATCATAGATCCCAACCAACAAGTCTGGCGGTGGTCCGAATAATGAAAGAAAAAAGAAAACTACGGCATGTCATCAAAATCTACAAGTGTCAATCCCCCCCATCCATTATGCTTTCTGCTCCAATCTTGAATCTCCTTGAACAGCTTTCTGGTGTCGGGATGCTTCGGTCTCTGAATTAGCTCTTGAATGAGAATGTCTCTCCTATGCATGATCCCTTCCAAGTATCGGCAATGCAACTCCCAACCGTCTTCTCTAGAAACACCATCTATGTTAGGTCCTTCATGTCTAGATCTCTTCACTTCAGCTTGGACCTTCAGTTCCTCTATGGAGGCTATGGCTTCATTGAGTTGACCCTCGACTGTTTGTCTCTTGAATACCCCTGATAGGATCTCAACGTCTTTTTTCTTGAGCGTCAACTTCAACTGATCAATCTGAACTAGATAAGCGTCTTCCTTTCTCTTATTCTCGGCCATTGCAGTTTCTCGGTGATCATCGAACCTGTGGATTTTCAACAAAGCATTGTCTAATTCCTCTTTCTTAGACTCGAGAACCTTACTGATACCATCCAAAGCTTCTTTCATCCTTTTTCTGGATGCGACCATGTCAGCTAGCTCTTTTTCTGCCTTAGCAAGAAGCTCTGTCTTCAATTTGGCGGTATGAACAGCTTCACCCCGCTCATGCTTCAACTGATAAATCTCTATTTTTAGCTCATTATTTTCTTCCCGCAGTCTTTCCTTTTCAGTCCATAACTTGTTAAACTTCTCTATCTCAACTGTGGTGGGAGGCTCGATCGTCAAGGGATACAAAGGTGGCTCCACCGGGAAGGGAAGAAGCTCCTCTTCTGCTCTCTTCTTAATCCACTCTTTATAGGAAGGGAAGGCCCGGTTGTTACATTTCCCGAATGAAGTTTTACCCTTCTTGGTCAACTGTTTCCAAGCATTCACAATCTTCCTTATCATTTCTTGATCCTCAGTACCATTGAAGAATAAGGACTCTCTGACATCTCGCTCTTCAGGTGGACCTTTCAAAGGATAACTAAACTGCCTAATAACAAGGGAAGGATTATAGTTAATTCCACCTCTTCTTCATATCAAGGGTACATTAGGGAATTCTCCGCACTTGCAAATAATCTCCATTCCTAGCAAATCATGGTTGAACCAGACAATGTTGTCAGCAGTCAAGCCCATTACCCTCTTTGACCACTTCAGAGAATCCTTCGTGTCAACGAAGGCGCCAGTTTCGGGGAGGTGGCTCAGAAACCAAGTAGATAAGAGTGGTGGACAACAACTCACGGTTTTTCCCCGCCTATTTTCATTCTTGTAGTGGACTGAATGATACACATCACCTAGCAAGGTAGGTATAGGATTCTTCGAAATAAAGATTCTGACGGCATGCATATCCACCAGATCAGTAACATTGGGAAACAAAACAATCCCATAGATGCACATAGCCAGAATAGCTTGGAAAGCAGTCCAATTCTTCTCTTTAACATGTATACAAGCTTGATCAAACAAGAACTTCAATAAGAAACCCTTAGCTCCTTATTTTTCCTCAATATTACTGCTCAGAACGGATTCACCAATATGAAGAGCAATAGCCATTTCTTTTATCCCGGGGTGTTCTTCAGAAAAGAATACTATGTCATGTCTGATGGGGATTCCCAAAATAAATGAGAACTCCTCCAACGTTGGGGCCAAGATGTAGTCTGGGAAAGTGAAGCAACGCAATGACGGATCGTAAAACTGAAGAAGTGTATGAATGGCATCCTTCTCATAATTGGAGATATTATAAACAAACTTCAGAAGTCTCCCATACCCTCCACTGAACTCTGTACGAACTCCGGGACCAGCCATACTAATCAGCTTGTGAATCAACGTCAAGGTCGGATCTGGGAACGAATAGGCAACAGTCTTCTTTCTCTGGACATCCATGTCAAGGCAACCTCAGAAAACAGGAATCAAGAGTAAGATGCAAGCCCTGAAGAATGTCAAACATGTCAGAATGCAAGATAAATGATATGCTCATGCAAACATGGAGTCAAGGCAACACTGTTGGATGTGCTGTGCTGTTAACTGAACGAGAACCACAACCCAGAAAACCAGAATTCCGAACCACTGAGATAACCAGGAACCCAAATAATCGGACGTTGATGAGAGATCCAGAAAAATAGGGTAGGTTGAAGGTTTCGGTTACCTGCAAACCTGCAAACACCCATCCCCTCTCACGTGTCGGTACTAGGATGTTCAGTATCCCGGGCTCTCAGGTCGAGAAATGATGATACGTTCACCATTTCTGGTTTGGCATCATCATCAATCGAGGAGGCCTCAACTGATTCTCCAAAACGGAAGGTCCTCAGCTTTGGCACTGAGGTCGAGAAACAATAGTACATTCATCCCTCGGGGTACAGTACTATCATCAATCGAGGAGTGCCTCCACTGATTCTCTTCAAAAGATAGGGGCCATCCTATGCGAGTTCCAAAGTGGGCCCTCGGGTGCGAATGGGTTTGCCACTGGGTGTGGTCTGCCACTGTCACCACTAAAGAGGGATGTTTCCACTAAGGTCCTCGATGATCAGTCACCAGAGTCGACAGCTCTCTAGATCAACACCCTAACATGCGTAAGACACACACGTTAGAATGCGTCCCAAGATAGCCTCGTCTGGTTGTGAATTTCGTGAACACACAAACGTACCAAGCGGGCACGTAGGTCCCACTACTTTCCACTCTAGTCCTAGGGTGTACTCAAGCCTGGGTATTGGGCTTATCTCTCAAAACCACCCAACCTGCAAAACAGAAATAGCCAGCACAAAACAGCAGCATCCAGTATGACAGTAATAAAAATGGAATGTAATGCAGAAAATGCGGTAAAAAATAAAATATAACACATAAAGAAGAACAAAACAAAAACACCCAAAGAGAACAAAGACAAGCAAGCGCTAGGACTGACTCGCTTAGGGATGGACCAGCATAGGTCAACCAGAGTCCCCAGCAGAGTCGCCAGCTGTCGCTCCCAGGATTTTCATCCAGGTACAAACGCGAGAGTGGCGCAGAAAAATAGAGTCGCCAGCCGTGTAAGTTTATCCCAAGAGAGGGAAAGGGGACACCGCATAAACCTTAGGAAGAGGGAAAGGAATGGTCATCGCAACCATAACCTGGGTTCGGGAGTCGGTTATGCGAGGGGAAGGTGCTAGCACCCCACGCGTCCATCGTACTCGATGGGATCCACGCTTGTTGTCTATTCTAAGGGTGGGTTATCCTATCATCTATGGCTGTGCTAAGACGGGAGAGGGGAAAATAAAGACAGAAGACAGACTCAGTAGGACGTCGGCGTCCTAGGCCTACGTACTCCCTTTGTGCAATGGGAAATTCAGAGTCAACGTAGTTCAGACCAAGTTCTTTTTGTGTTTTTTATGAGCGACGTTAAGTTCGCGTCCGACAGTTAGGGTCGATGCCTGTTTGCAACTTAGACGGAAAGTAACGTGCCCTTTTTGAAAATAGCCTTTAGTTTGACCATCCCGAAGGACAAAAAGGTTTGAAGTTTGTTTGTGTTTTTTAGGGCAGAAGTGGCTTAAGTTAGTTCATAAGTTGCATTGCACCAAAGTCTAGGGCACAGAGGCGAATACTTAACGCATCATCCCAAGAGAGGATGCTCTCTAAGCACTCTAGAAAGATGAGAGGAAGCCCCTCATTTCTCATTCCCCACGCTTAAGGCTCATGCGCAATACACTTTATACTTATTAAGTGTTTTCAAGAAGTTTGAGATGAGAAGAGAGAAGACACAAAGGGAACTCTAAGGGGAACTAAGAGTCCTAATGTTATCGTGCATGGGTGACCAATGGTTAGTGAGGTTTGACGACAACCTAAACCTAAAGAATAAAGATGAGAGAAGGAAAGATTAAGGGATAAATATGGATGACTATCCACACCCTCAAAGAACTTACCTCAACCCCTGCATAAAAGATTAGTACCAAACGGACATAAATAACATCAAGGCAAATGAAAATCAAACAATGGCATATAATAGTGATAACAATCCAAACATGAATTAAGAAGTCAAATAAACAACCCCAAAACAATGGCACAAGTGCCTTTTCAAATAGATAATCAGACAAGATCAAGGATGCGCATACAAGAAAATCTCACACAAAGAACCATTAAACAAATAGTAAAACAACTTCTAAAATCACCAAATTAAACATCAAAGTTGCTCAACCAGAGAAAAAACAACATATCAAAAACTCCTGCAAAAATTCAAGATGTTAGTCACTCAAATAATTATGCAGGGCTCAGATAAGAAATATGACTTAATATGCAAAAAAGGAGGACCAAAATGCAATATGAAATAATTTTAAAAATGATTGAAAAATATTTTAATGCAATTCAATGTGTTGGTGAAAAAATGCAAAAAGAATGAGCTCAAAATATTTTGTGGATGATGAGAAATAAAATAGACAAGTCATGGTATGCATGATATGAATAATTCAAAAAGAAAATATTAAAATAATTAATTCAGAAGGTAAAAATAAAATAAAATAATAAAATAAAATTTTATAAAATTATAAATATGATGCATGAATTTTTTGGGAATTTTTTAATGCAATTAACTATTTTTAAAAATTGAAAATGAAATGCAAATTAAATAAAATCAAAATAAGAGAAATAAACATGGGGTGGTGCGTTTAGCAAATAAAACACGTTGAGAAATGCACATGGGCTGAAGGTGGGGGCGTGAATAGTAGCCCAGACATTTAAAACCCGTCAGAAAAAACAAAAATAAAAAAAGAAACACAATACCCCAGTCAACGGATTGACTCAATATCAGCCAATGGATGCATCTGACGTGCCACACCAAGTCAATCAACCAACATAGTAAGCGTGATCAACGATTCAGATTTGCGTGCACACCATAAACCACAACACACACACCCACACAATCACTCAGAACTCCTCTATGCTCCCACGTGACCAGCATGTAGCCTTTTTAATGCGCTGGCATAATTTCGTCCACGCGATTCATCCAACATCTCATGTTAAGTCAACCATAGAAAAAGTAATTAAAATGAAAAGATATGACTGGATGCACACGGTAACTATCATGGTAAGGCAAACACACAAACACTTAATAAAAATCAGAAAAAAATAAAAAGGGAAACGCGTGGCAGCGTAATGGCCGTTGGATCAAAAGAATGAATGGTGAGGATTGCGTCTTCTTCCTCCAGCCTCTCCCTCCGCCGAACGCCATAACCAGTCGCCGGAACTAGGGTTCCGGTCGACTCCTCCGCCACCTGCAACTCAAACAAACCCAGAAAACGCAAACCAATATACTACCTTGACCAGATTTTCGCAAGGATTCCAAATATCCTATTATTTTTCACAAAAGATCAACGCAAAAGGAGATTCGAAAGGAAAAAGGTTAGGGTCAAAAACTTTAAACGCACGAACCAAACAATCTACACATCCACTTTCAAAAGTAAATATATCAGGATGATCCATAGATGCCACACAACATTATGCACGTTAAAAAAAAGAGTTTTGGGATCGTCAAAAATGTTACCAACCTGAGATGGTGCAACCTGAATCCTTGCTGTTGGCTGCGAATGGGGGATGGTTTGCACTCTATTGATCACAAGGGTTCTGTTGGCAAAAGGATTTCTTGAAAACTCCTTGTAGATTAAGAGATATGAATGTGAGATGCTTTAGGGTTCAAGCTTGAATTCTCCACAAAGGCACGTGAAATCTAACCTAACCAGTGCATGAATTGGCTTAAATACTTTAGGGTTTCTCACTGATAATGATTTGGGCCTTGGTGATTCTTTGTTTAAAGAGTTTTGGACAAATTTGGAAATTTACATAATGTTAAGTACACCCTCCTCCATGCATGGATATTCAAACATTTCATGATGGATCGCTTATGTTTAAATTGCTAACCACACCTGAATTTGATTTGGGCCTTGAATCATTTTGGTTCATGAGTTTTCAATGTCTTGGCAATTTTGAATAATGGAGAATAAGTGATAAATACACCATGGATTTACTTGATTCAAAGGCCTAAAATGATCCTTGAGGAGTGTCCTTTGATGTTAGCATGTGACATGAAGCAATGGAATTAATTATAGGTCACTATGCCAAAGTTTGTGAAAATGGAATCATGAGAAACCCTAAAAACCATTTTGCCTTCTTTTGATCATAAGTTGAGTTTCACAAATGATATGGAGACCCACTAGTACTTGTTGGAAAGAGGAGAAAAAGATCTTCAACTTTCATGTTGGAGGAAAATTCATTTGAAGCTTTCTTGATGATTAAAATTCAAGTTGAATGCAGTGCAGGAACTTGCCCAAAAAGGAAACTTTCAAATTATAGGTCATTTCCATATTTAGTAACTTTTGCACCAACTCCTGATTCTTGATAAATGGCATGCAACTTGACTCTTGATGACCATATGAGGATGTGAGACCTTGAAAACCTTGGAGAGAACCTCAAAATTCCACAGTTGACTTCCCCTCTCACTGTTGACTTTTACCCAATTCACCTGATTTCCAATCCATTGGCCAATTGAATCTCTCCTGAATCAAACTGATGGACAATCTTCCACTCCTAGATGCTTAGGGACCCAAGGAATACCATGGAATCAAGTCTTGCTCAAAAAATCAGAAATAAACTGACTTTATAGCAAACCCTAATCTTGGTACCCTCAGTCTATGAGGAAATAACACAGTCTCCAAATCCAAATTCCTCTGAATATGATGTGTATCCTCTCCAACAAAGATAAGATGTGCCATTTGGTGATGATAGAAACCCAAGGAGCTTGCCCATTGGAGCAATAAACCCAAGAATCTCAAAACCCTAATCTCTGCACTGGTTAGGAGGAAGTGGTCCACTTGAACTCTCTTGCTTGACCCTTTGAAGAACATCTTCTCCTCTTGAACTTGCCTCAGGCACCTGGACCCCATGCTAAGAACCAATGATATGCACACATGATAATGCAAAAATGAAATGAAACATAAGCCAGTTAGTACTAAAGTAAGGAAGACAAATTTTGGGGTGCAACAGCAGGCCTATGATCTTCTAATGCTTGAGTTTATCTTGACTCATTTGCAATGTTGTGCACTGATACATGCCAGCTCTATGCATCCATTCAATTCCTCATGACAAATTTGAAAGTTTTGGATTTGAACTTTGAATGTCACATGCCAAATGATGAGGTTTTGGACTTACAAGGCTCTATGGTGTTGTAGCTCTGCAGAGATCATGTTTATTGCACTTTAGAAACTTGTCTTGTATGATGACAAGGCTTGCCAAGTCATGGAAATGACAAAATCGTGGGGCAAGTGCAAGACTGTCTTGCAAAACCAGTCTTGGAGGTGTCATGTTTCCATGCTCATAACTCCCTACTCAAGTTGAATTATGATGAGTTCTGGTACTCTTTGGAAAGCTTGTATATCCTACTTTAACTTTGATGACCAACATTGGTCTTGAATCAACATGGATCAAGGTGAAAAATGGCCTCAAATTTGGTGAAAATCCAAGACAGATTATGTCCAAAATTTTCACTAAGTGTTGGAAAAAGTGGTCATTTTCATGTTTTTGTGATTGTGATCAATCCATAACTCAAAATCCATGATGATTTGGAATCTGATGTAGTTGACAATTTTGAAGTATGTAATGAGAACTTTCATTTGAGCTTTGGATGGAAGCAAATGACTTTGTGGTTTGGGAGTTATGACCTTGCAAAGTTGGTACCAAATCAATTTTGTTCCATAACTTAGAAAACTTTAAGTTTCTTAAGGTTGCCCCTTTTTCAAGTAACCTCACTTTTCTTGATTTTTCTTGATGGATGATGATACACACCATGATTTAACATTGTTTTTTACTTAGGTAAGCCTTGTTTGTCAAGAAATTCAAAAAGTCAAACTTGGTTTTTGGCATAATTGACTTTTTATCAGATGAATTTCAAACTTTGTGATCCTCTATGAAATCAAGTATTTGACCTAATTCAAACCTAATGGATGGATTCCATAGGTGTTTTAGAGTGTCTTGAATCATGTCCCAAGGTTTGGGATCATGTCTTGGTCAAAAGTCAAAGGTACAGTTGACTTTTCATTAGGAAACCCTAATTGGCCCAGATGAATTTGAATCTTTGTATTGCTTGTGAACCAAGCTCTTTGAGTCAATCCAACCTTGTGAATGGATCAATATAATGGATTGGAGGTCTTCAAAACACTTATTGAGGTCTTGGCTCATGTCTTGTTCCAAAAGTCAACTTAGGGGTGAATTAGGTCAAGAAACCCTAATTCCTGATTTTGATAAATGCATCCCCTGAGACTATTTTGACTCTATGATTGGGTACATGAGGTCCCTTTGAGATTCTTGGGTCATGTTTTAAAGTATTGACTCATGCCCAGATGAAAATTTTCATCTGGAGGCCTTGGTCGACCAAAACCCTAATTTGGTGACACTGGCAATCTTGAGGCTCGATCCACTTGGAATGTTGCAATCTTGTGCTTGATTCTTGATGTGGGAGACGTCTTGATCCTTTATAGATGTTTGAGAGACTTGAAAATTTGAGGATCATGTCCAATCTTGATTGATCCTTTGTCTAAGTGCTCTGGGAGGGCTCAAAACTCTTATTCCTGGTTGTAGTGAATGCTCAACAATCCTTGAGAATATTGATGAGGTATGATGGTACATCCATATTGTGGTGATGATTTGCACAATGATGGGAAATCTTGTGGTTAAAATTTGGGGTATGACACAAACCAGACCAACCATATCACAAGAACTCAAATGGCTCAAGCACAAGAGGGCTTCTGAATCCACTAAAAACATTGCATGAATACATAAATGTTTTATCTAAAAACCCTTCTCAAAAGGATGATTTTATTTTAACATTATTACCACACTTCTAAATGACCATACAACCAAATGTCAGACCAACAAAAGCCCAAGTCTAACAAAATATCCAAAATTCCCAAAAACCTTAAATAAAGTGATCAAGTCTGAAGGCAGCACCAAATCCCAACTTTGCCATCTAAAAATAATATACCACACTTGAGAGGCCAATTCACAAAAGACAAACAAATGATTAGCAGATTCATCTTAGAATCCACATGTGCGCACAAAGTAACACTTAGTTTGGTAAATCATTTCTCCTAAATAGATTTAAGCGGGTAAACACCATATCTTGGAGTAACGCCATGAAAATGCAATCACCTTAAATGACACTCAAAATTTTCAAACCTTGGCTAAAGTATTAATCATCTCCCTTGAATTCTTTTATCAGAAACCTCACAAATGGGAGAACACACAGAAATCACAAAATAAAGATAAGTCGTATAAGAGTTCCTTGTAAAAAAACCCCAAAGGAAGTGACGCTGCAAAAGAACAACCATCTTCCACAAAGCAATTAACATTTTTTTGAAGAAAAGAAAATAAACAGTAATGGAGCTGGTAATTGAATTAATAATAACTACCATATTGATTAGTGTGGCACCGATAAGCTTAATTAATCTATTGAAGATCAAACTTGTCAAGAATTCTCAAATCACTATGCCAAAAAAGACCTTTAGCAGCGCTTTTTTTGGCCTTTAGCAGCGCTTAAAAGCGCCGCCAAAGGTGGCGGTGCTGTAGGTAAAGGCAGCACTTTTTTTCCTTTGAAAAGCGCTGTCTTAGGTCCCCCTTAGGACCTCCTTTAGCAGTGATTTTAAAAGCGCTTTCGTAGGACCCCCTTTAGCAACGCTTTTTCAAAGAAAAGCACTTTCATAGGACCCCCTTTAGCAGCGCTTTTCAAAGCGCTTTAGTAGGACCCCATTTAGGCAGCGCTTTTTCATGGAAAAGCGCTTTCGTAGGGCCTCCTTTAGCAGGGCTTTTAAAAGCGATGTCTTATGTATACGTTAGGTCCCCCTTTAGGCAGCGCTTTTTTTTAAAAAGCACTGTCTTTTCTAAAAGCGCTTTTTAAAAGCATTTTTTTTTAAATTAATTTTTTCGAGCGTTATTTTTGCTAAAGCGCTGTCTACTGTGTATTTTTTCCATAAGTCCTATTTTTTAACACAAACCTGTATAATAAACCTGTATAGTTCAACACAATCCTTTATTTCAACACATAGGCCTTGTATACCATTATAATTCAACACATAGGGCTTGTATACCATTATAATTCAACACATAGGCCTTGTATACCATTATAATTCAACATATAAACCGTAATAACCATTATATATATAACTCAATACAAACCTCATACATCCAAGTAGACATCCAAAATTCTAATAACAACTTCCAAAACTAATTACACCAAACATCCTAAAGATGCACCAATTCTAAACCTTATACACCATTTTCATCACCTATACATCAACTTCCAAAACTATTCAACAATTTCCAAAACTATACAACACCTTCCATAAACTTAACACAAAAAAAAAAAAAAAAAAACAATAAATACCTCATATAATTCTCATTTCAACCATGTATTGACACCATTCCTCCTTTATTTCTTCCAATTTATCTTTCGTGTAGGTGGCACACTTGAATTCATCAAAGTACTACATAATATAACATAATATGCATGATTTAGTTAAAAGTAATTAATTAGATGAAATATCCGATAATAAGTCTTAAAATAAATCATAACTTATAAATCCATACCATGATTGGAATTTCTATTTGTTCCAAATGAATAATTTCTTTCATAAATCTCAATACAAAATAACCACAATCTATACCATTACGCTGCCAAGGACACTACACATAGAAAAAAAGTATGCATATGTATCAGGATATATAGTTTAACTTGTGTTATCAAGTAGCATCACTATTATAATAACAAATGTGAAAATATACCTGCACTCTTATCCATGTACTGTTGTTTGCTTTGCTCTTTGGTACTCGAGCTTGTCGTTGTGATCGGAATATTTGTATGGCTCTATCATAATGTAAACGAATATTTAGAATAATCTCACATAAATAAATAAATACACATGCAAATATTTAGAACAATCGCATCACTTACGTATCAATTTTCTTCTTCATCTCCGGGTATTTTGTTTGATCACCATCTAGCGAATCCAGATAATAAACTATTTCTTTTATCGGATTAATCACAAGCAACAACCAGTGTCCACTGTAAAATAAAACAAAAGTTTAGATGGAAGTGTTATACACAATGTAAAAAGCGAAAGATTATAATAAAGGAAGTTAGAATGAAAATCTAACCCATGGCCAGTATTATATGGTAAAAGATACGACTTCTCTGTATCTTTGTTGGGCATAAATGCATCTACTAAGTGATCTTTGACCGCATTTACAGTTCGATCGATTAGATTTGCGTTGACACAGCTGGGAGACAAGAAAGAGAATCTATCTGTCAATTGACGCGGGAGCATCAATTTTTCATACAAGAACCTGAAATAAAAACATAATCAACATTCGAATATTCATTGAAATGAGTAAATAAATTAATCAATTAATTAAATAAAATTGATGGATTACCTGATGTATGAATTCATAACACCGATGCCTAATTCAACATACTGAAAAATCTGATCCAAGTCTTCTTTAGCAATTATTTCTGAATAGGCAAACCCAAAAATACCTTCTTCCATAGGTATTTCACGGATACCACCTTTCATCAAATCCGATGTGCCTACAAATGTTTCAAGGCACAACCGAAATCGAGGAATATAAGCTTTTTTTGAATACATATATATATATATATATATATATATATATCAATGTACCTCTTTTTTTGATGCAACTGACTCGGTTTGCCGCACAATCCCTTTATCTTTTGATTTGGATTTTGTAGGAGTCTAACAATACCATGTAAATAAAATGTACGTAAAAATAAGTGTAGCGAGCGATTTTGGACATGGTTCTTAAGCACTGCCACTCTGGGTTACTACAGGTCGATTCATTTTTTGTCCTATTGAAGCTGATGAAGGAAGAGAAATAAATGTCTCCAACTAACCCTGCTTTGCAAACTGAGGTTAAACAGTCAAAACTGCTGGTTTACAGATGCGATCAATGTGGGGGGCCTCTCTTAGGTTATTTTGGTTGAATTTAGACTTATGGTAGGGAATACAGACTCGGATATTTTTGGGGATATGTGAGGATTTGTGACCTGAGGTATTTTGATGTGGTGTGCTCGCTAAGATTTTTCTTTCAATCTTATGCCTACGTATTCCCGTTTACCGAAATAGGGAAATCAGAGCGATCGTAGTTCCTCCTATTCTATGGGAGGAAATGGTGTTTTGGTGTCTTGTTTAAAGCCCAAGACGTGAAGCTAAAAATGGTTTATAACTTGTTCAAAGCCCAAGATGTGAAGCTGAAGGGTCTATTTGTATCTTGTTCGAAGCCCAAGATGTGAAGCTGAAAAGGTGTTGTCTTTAGAGAGAATTTGTCATCTCTAAAGGGGGTCTGTTTGTCACAATTGTTGGGTGACTGACTATAAAGGAGGATTACTTTAACCGAGATATGTGAATCCTAGCAATGCCATAATTTCCTTTATAGGGGGTTTTAACCTGAAGGAGAAGACTTTAACCCAGTGTAGAGCAATGCCATCTTTCCTTAGGAATTTCTCATGCTAAAAGAGGGACAGTGGCGTGGATGTAAATAATCCAGAGGCTTGCCGCTTACAGCGATTAGATGAAAGGAGTTGTTGATGTTTGTATCTGTGAACGAGGCACAGTTTTGATGCTAAAAGGTTTATTGACTCAACCGGGGTTTTTCTTATACAAAGCCTAAGAGGAGGCTATTGGCCCAACAAGAGGGTGTTTTTTTGTGTGTCTTGTACGAAGCCCAAGACGGAGACTAAAGGTTGACTCAACAAGAGAGTCTTTTATACTCAACAAGAGAGTGTTTTGTATCTCGTACGAAGCCCGAGATAGAGGCTAAAAAGATTATTAACTCAACAAGAGAGTCTTTTTGTATCTCGTACGAAGCCCGAGATGGAAGCTAAAAAGATTTGACTCAACAAGAGAGTCTTTTTATATCTCGTACGAAGCCTGAGATGGAGGCTAAAAGGTTTGACTCAACAAGAGAGTCTTTTTGTATCTCGTACAAAGCTCGAGATATAGGCTAAAAGGTTTGACTCAACAAGAGAGTCTTTTTGTATCTCATACGAAGCCCGAGATAGAGGCTAAAAGGGTTGCTGTTTCAGTTGAGTGACAGGTCTAGTAGGTTGGTTAAAAGAGAAAACCAGTTCTTATAAAGAGACTGATTAAAGGTAAGGCTATGCTTTGGGATTGATCAGAGGATCAGGGTTATTTCCTGTTCTTTAAGGAAATGGGGAATCCAGATGGTATTGGAGACTGTCCGAGTCCACTGGTGTTTCCTTACTTGAGAATGTCTTCGAGACTCAAGGAGATTAGACTGTCCAAGTCTAGAGTTTTATCTTTTGTACTATGCTTCAAGAAACAGTAGTAGTACATTCACGGTAGAAAGATCTAGACTCTTTGAAAGACTGTTCTATTAAGAAGACTAATTTCTGTTCCTATACCTTTAGGAGGTCGTCGGGACAATTTGTACGAAGCCCAAGAGGAGGTTGGAAACTTTTAAGAAGCCGAGGGACAATTTGTACGAAGCCCAAGAGGAGGCTCTCTTCCCGAAGGAAGAATCCTTATACGAAGCCTAAGAGGAGGCTGTGAATACTTCTAAGAAGCCGTAGGGTCCTTGTACAACGCCCAAGAGGAGGCGGGGATGCTTTTAGGAAGCCTGTGGGTCCCCAAACCCCAAGAAATTCAAGACAGGTTATTCACAGAGAATAGATCAAGCCAGGAAAGTCCGAGAATTTGGAAGAAACTCAAGAGATGCCATTCACGGAGAAAAGATCATCCCTGGGGAGTAGATTTTCTTTGACAATGTCTAAGGGCGACAGTCTATGAAAGGGTTCACCGAGAATGCAGCCTTTCACGTCTCCATATTGTTTAATCCCAAGAGGAGGGAAGACTGTATCTGGTAATCCTATGGGGATCTAGTTTTGTCTATTTAAGAGTGACTAACAGGGCTTAGTGCTAGACGTAGTTGCCGGGGAAACTCTAAATATCTATACTAGTATTACACAGTTGATATGAGTTTATGAAAGAAGACTTACAGTGAAACAACCCCACAATACAATTTATATGTATATGAAAGCGGATAAAGAAAGCATATAACCACTTACTCGGTTGTAGAGCTTCCATGCTGTTTGGTTAGTTGTTCAACAAAGAAAGATTGAAAACAACAGTATATTCAAAATTAAAGGAGAAAGTATTTTGAAAAGATGTTGGGGCTTACAGCTCAAGGAGAGGCCCAAGGTTTATCAGTGATCGCACTGTCGTTTTGTACAGAGGGACTTATACAAGTGACTGAGGCCCAAGAAAGGTTTTCTGTACAAGGGGATGGGTCTTACACTCTCTCAAGAGGCCCAAATGTTTAAAAAAGAAGAAGAATGAGGCTTACAACACGAGGGTAGGCCTAGATGATTGGTTTTTTCATTGGCGATCGCGCCGAGTTTTTCTTTTAACGCAGGGGGACTTATACAATGTCTAAGGCCCAAAAAGTTTTGGTTAAAAGGGGATTGGGTCTTACACTCTAATAGAGGCCCAAAAGATTTATTTTTGTATAAGTGGCGGGGCTTATAGCTCAAGGAGAGGCCCAGGGTCATTTATTTGAAAATGGCGATCGCGCCGAGATTTTTGAAAACGCGGTGGGTCTTATACAATGCATTGAGGCCCAAAATGGTTTGGTTTTCAAAGGGGGTTGGGTCTTACACTCTAATAGAGGCCCAAAATATTTTGAATGGGTCTTATAGCTCAAGGAGAGGCCCAAGGTTTGTTTTTCCATGGACGATGATCGTGTCGAACTTTTTGAAATACAACGGGACTTATACAATAAGTGAGGCCCAAAAATAGGTTTGTATTTACAAAGGATTGGGTCTTACACTCTATTAGGGGCCCAAAAGTGTTTGAAATTGTTTGATGAGGGTTGAATTAATCAAAACCCTAATTTGTTTTCAAAATGTATTTTAATTGAATAAAAAATTCAATTAAAATGATCAAAATTGTTTAACATGTGGAAAACAAATTGTGATTTTGGATTAATGTTTCAAAAATCATGTTTTGACCTACAAAATGATTAGAAGTCATTAAAATTTGCAAAATCAAGAAGGAAAAAAATATTTTAAATGTAAAAAACAATTAAAATATTAATTCTTTGAAAAAATATCAGTTATATGAAATAAATAACATTTTTGGGATTTTTTGGTAAAATAAAATATTTTAACATTTTTGTGAATTACTAAAAAAAGAATCAACTCAAAATCATTAAAACTCAGAGAGAAATTAATTTTTGAATCAATTAAATAAAATCACAAAATTCAAATATTCAAATTTTCAAAAAATGGCGCCAAGAACAAGGGCAAGAACACGCGCCACCCTGTGTTTCTGCAGATTTGTGTTTTCTATCCAATCTCACTGAATACTTGATTATATCATGCAATCTACATATCAATCTACTCGTTTTAACCTCACGATCATGTCTATGGTCTTTAATTTCATTTATTTTTAACATGGAATAAGAAATCAAAGAGAAACCTCAAGAACCCTAATTTCTGCATGAAGGTTCAGAAATTCCACACATGATTCAAACAATGCAATTGATTGAGGGAAAACATTCCATGCATGATTATGAACATATGGCCAAATTAATGTGCAGCAAAAATTGCATGGATCATAGAGTTAGAAGAGCTCATGCTTACCTCTTGCAGCTGGTGATCGTGTTTTGTGTTAGAGGTGTTACAACTAGGTTCCAATGATCTGGATAGCTTCCCTAGGTGCCATGGAGTGTGTCTGGATGCTTGGAATGGATTGAAATGATCTGGAACTTGAGATGGTACCCCAACTGCAAATCTATCAAGAACTTGAGCAGTTGGTTGGTGATTTTGTCATTTTTGTGTTCTAGATGTTATGTGAGTTTTTGGATCACTTCTATGTGATGTATGTGAGGTGTGTGAGTGATTGGTTTGATTGGAAAAGCTCTCAAACTCAAAACCCGATAGTGACTTGCCTTAGAAGGAAAAATTGGAGTGAAAGAAGAGATTTTGAGGAAAGCATATGTTTGATGGCTTTGGTGTACTCAAAATTATCACAAATGAGCTCTATTTATAGTAGAGCAAGTTTGTTTTGCAAGCAATAGTGAATGACAACTGCAACAGAGGTTTGGCCAATGGTTGCACTTTGGAATCCAAGTCTCCTCTAACCATTGACTAGAGGTTAGGGCACAGGGATGTGGTTCCCTTGGTCTTGGATAAGTCTTGACTGAATTCAGTTGCAAATGGCTCAGTCGATGCCACCTTGGTGTATGCATTGAATGCTCCAATCCAAAATTGGAGTCTTGTCTCTCTTTTAGGCAATTCTAGGTCTGGCAAGCTACTTCTTGTTCCAAGGACTTTGGAGGCTTGGCTCAGTGTTTGTCCCCTTTAGATTTGATCCTCAGATGTGTCCAAAGTGATGACAAGGCTTGGAATTATCTGATTTTTCCAAATCGAGCAAAAGTGCAAAATTCAGCCTAGCCTTGGCAGTTTTCAACAAGGCATATTGCCATTGTCATATCTCTTGGCCCAAGTGGAATTTGGTGATGTTCTTTGCCATTTTGGAAAGCCCTCATATGATACAACAACTGTTTGATCATATTTGGTTTTGATACCTTTTGGAGCCAAGTGAAAAATCCCCCTACATTTGGAAAAAAGTGAAGGCAGATTCTGACTTAGTGAAAATTTCACTAAGTGTTGGGAAAAAGTGACATTTTCACTTTTTGTGATTTTGATCATTCCATAACTCAAAATCCATGAGGAATTTGGAGGGAGGTCAGTTTTAAGCTTTTATAGAGGGTAATGAGATCTACAAATTAAGCTTTGGATGGGGAAAAATGGCTTTGTGGTTTAGGAGTTATGATCCTCCAAAGTTGGTACCCTTGCCACTTTGTTCATAACTTAGAAAACTTTCTAAGTTTTTATGGTTACCCCTTTTACAAGTTATCCCACTTTTCTTGATTTTTCTTGATGAATGATGATTCAAATCATACATTAACATCATTTTAGGGTTAAAAAACCATTTTTGTGGAAAATCTCAAAAAGTCAAAGTTGACTTTTGTGCACAGTTGACTTTTTATCAGATGAATTCCAAACTGTGTGATCCTTTAGGAAATCATGTCCTTGACCTAAATCAAACTTGATGGACATGTTCCATAAGGTATATTGAATCATGTCCTAGGGTTTGGGAGCATGTCCTGGTCAAAAGTCAAAGATACAGTTGACTTTTCTCGCGAAACCCTAACTGTGGTACTGATGAAATTGAGACTTGCTGCTCAAGCTTCCTGGATCAATCCATTGTTACAAATGGATCAATTTGGTATGTTGGAGACCCTCAAATCATGTCTTGAGGTCTTGGCTCATGATTTTTCCCAAAAGTCAACTTAGGGGTGAATTACGTTAAGAAACCCTAATTCCTGATTTTTGATGTATGCATCCCTGAGGTCAAATTGACTTGATGCTTGGGCCCATGAGGTTCCATGGAGTATTTTAGGATATGCTTTAAAGCATTGGCTCATGCCCAGAGGAAAACTTCCATCTGGAGGCCCTGGTCGACCAAACCCTAATTTGGTGACACTGGCGATCTTGAGGCTTGATCCACCTGGAAGGGAGCAGCCTTGTGCTTAATCCTTAAAGTGGGAGTCCTCTTGATCCCTTGAGGATATTTGAGAGGCTAGACAAGTTGAAGATCATGTCATTTCTTGATTGATCCTTTGTCTAAGAACTCTGAGAGGGCTGGAAACCCTAAATTTGATTGTAGTGGATGCTCACCCATCTTTGGGGAAACTAATGAGGTATGATGGTTCCTCCATATTGTGATGATGATTTTCACAATGATGGGAAATCTTAGTGGTCAAAATTTGGGGTATGACAGATGCCCCTATTTAATCTTCTTGGACCCGAAGGTGTGAATGGCGAAGGTATTCGGGCATTCAGGGTGCAAGAGGATTAAATATCGGAATAACTGAAATTTTGATGGTGGTTAAGAATGGTAGCTTGCGCATCCTTCTTCTTTTGCTAAGCAATGATGCTTAGAAAAGGTAAAAAAAAACTTCCCCTCGATCCTGGTTTCCTACCAAGGAACTGGTCTTAGTCTCTGAAATAAACTTCCCTTCGATCCTGGTTTCCTACCAAGGAACTGGTCTAAGTTTTCTGTTGTAAACTTCCCCTCGATCCTGGTTTCCCACCAAGGAACAGGTCTAAGTTTCTGATGTAAACTTCCCCTCGATCCTGGTTTCCTACCAAGGAACTGGTCTCAGTTTCTTTTGTCAATAAACTTTCTTGACAAGGGACGCTATTCGTAGCGGTTTTTCTCAAACTTCTCGCCGAATTTTCCTGGGGAGATGCCATTTGATAGAAAAAATTTTGAGGTCAGACTCGCTGGGGAACCCAGTCGTCTGAGTTGCAGAGGTGTACAAACTTCTCCGTTGGAGACGCCATTTGCCGACTCTACTGGGGAAAACGAGTCTCTTGAGAGATTGCTTTCACGCTTGGGGTGTTAATGACCTTTTCATCAGCGGTTTTTTTTCGGAGAAACGCCATATGATGTGATCCAATTTTGAGGTGCAGATGACCTTTTCATCAGTGGTTTTTTTCCGGAGAAAAACTGCTGTATTGTCGAATCTCTACTTAAGAGGCTTCCTCTAGGGATTTTCCTTAATCCGGGAAAGCGAAAATATCATCTTCAATGGCGAAGAGTGACATCGGTTGAAGGTTCTCTGGTCTTTCAGAGGTTCAAGTTATCAAAGTGGTCAAGGGCCAATTCTGATCCAGAAATAAACTGGAGGAGAGAGATTGTTCTGACGCAACCTTTCTTGACGAGGAAAGAACTGACAACTCGATTGAGAGGACTGTTATCACTAGGGGACAAGACCGACGGAAGTGATAGTGATGCAATATAAATGTGAATGCAAATCAATAATGCATGATGTATGTATGTATATGCTGACAAAACTGACGCGACATATAGACTAATAGATGAACATGACTGGATACTCGGCCATCGCGGGGCGAAGAAGTACCGTTGGTTCAAGATAGCAATTCCACCTTGCTTAGGAGAAACGGTCCCTATTGGGAGGGACGATGGTCGGGCTTAGGAGATGAGAACTCGGCCGGAGAGGTCAGATGGAGCATTCGCATCTGACATAGCTGATCCTTCATTCAGGTATACTGGTTTAGAAGGAGTACTTTGATTCTGCACTTTGAGGCTCGAACACCTCTGGAGAAGCGATCGATGTTCTTTCGATGTTAAATCATCAAAAGAAATTGCCATCTTTATTTTTAAAAGCAGAATAATTTTAACAAGTAAATTCGTTTTTTGTTTTATTTCAAGAATCGTTAATCATGTTAAAACGTCGTTCTGTAAAGCTAAACAAATAAGAATTGCAAACAAAAGCACAAGGGCTCAAATTTTATTGATAGGATGGAAATCAGCCAAACGCGTGGTTCCATAGAGCATTTACAAAGTTTGAAAATGGTAATTTACAGGGAAAAGGGCTACATTGAAACATAACGACCACTATCCTTCTACCAACTTTGAATTCGGGGCATCCTGAGCTTCTGTCGATGATGACCTTGACTGGAGCTTTCCTGACGGATAATGTAACTGCTGCCGAGGGACTTGACCCTTTGTCGAAAGTAGTTACTTGCCATTATCCCTAATTTTTGCTTGGATTGTACTTTGAGATTTCCAATCCACTGGGATGATTTTTGATCATGTCTCTAATTTTTTCCTGGACCACCCTTTCGGGTTTTCAATCCACCGAGACGTTTTTTTTTCCTTTCTTTTTTTAGGCGAAGTATTTCTTGACTACATCAACATTTGTGGGGTAGGAAAATTCCTCTCCGTCCATGATTGCAAGTCTCAAGGCACGACCTGAGAAAGCTTTCTTGACCACATAGGGGCCGTCATAATTCGGAGTCCATTTGCCCCGAGAATCAGTGAGAAATGATTGTATCTTCTTGAGAACGAGGTCTCCTTTCCTGAAGATGCGAGGTCGAACCTTTTTGTCAAACGCCTTCTTCATTCTTCGTTGATACAACTGACCATGGCATAGTGCCGTGATTCATTTTTCTTCGATCAGATTGAGTTCGTCATCTCGACTTTGACACCATTCAGCCTCTGTAAGCTTAGCTTCCATCAACACCCAGATTGATGGGATCTCTACTTCTATGGGAAGCACTGCTTCCATGCCATATACTAGAGAGAAAGGGGTTGCCCCTGTTGAAGTGCAGACAAATGTGCGATAACCTTGAACTGCAAAGGGTAGCATCTCGTGCCAATCTTTGTAGGTTACAACCATCTTTTGAACGATCTTCTTGATGTTCTTGTTAGCCGCTTCTACCGCTCCGTTCATCTTTGGTCGGTAGGGAGATGAGTTATGGTGTTCGATCTTGAACTCTGCGCACAACTCTTTCATCATCTTATTGTTCAAGTTAGATCCATTATCAGTAATGATCTGGCTCGGAACACCATAACGACAAATGATATTGTTTTTGATAAATCGGACCACCACTTGTCGGGTTACATTGGCGTATGATGCTGCTTCGACCCACTTAGTGAAGTAATCAATGGCTACCAGAATGAACCGATGTCCGTTTGTAGCTTTGGGCTCAATCAAGCCAATCATGTTGTTTCCCCATATGGAAAAAGGCCATGGGGAAGAAAGAACTTTGAGATGCGTTGGCGGTACATGGATTTTGTCGGAGTATATCTGACACTTGTGACACTTCCTCATGTACTTGTAGCAATCGGATTCCATTGTCAACCAATAGTACCCTGCTCTTAGAATTTTTCTCGCCATTGTATATCTGTTGGCATGAGTGCCAAAGGACCCTTCATGAATTTCTTTTATCAGCATGTTTGCTTCTGGTCTGTCTACACATCGGAGCAAGACCATGTCAAAATTTCTCTTATAGAGAGGATTACCACTCAGAAAGAAACTGCTTGCCAGCCTTCTGAGGGTTTTCCTGTCCTTCCGTAGTGCCCCAGGTGGGTACTCTTGTTTCTGAAGGAAGCATTTGATATCGTGATACCAAGGGTTGTCATCTATGACTGCTTCAACCGTGAAGATGTAAGCGGGCCGTTCAAGGCGCATTATGTCGATCTTAGGTATGTCATTCCATTGACCTACACTAATCATGGAAGAGAGAGTGGCTAATGTATCAGCCATGTGATTCTCATCACGAGGGATGTGATGAAACTCAACTCTGTTGAAGAAGGGTAGCAACCTTCTCGCGTAGTCTTTGTAAGGAATCAATCCTAATTGGTATTGTAACGCCCCAGTTTTAGTATTTTTATTTAAGTGAGTCGTTATTTATTATTTTATTATTAAATTATCTTATTTTCGACTTTTACCTGAAATTATGTTATTTTTCGATATGATTATATTTTACCGCGTTTTGGGAGCATTTGCGAGATATTCGAGTGTAGGGGTATTTTGGGCATTTTGAATTATTTTATTAGAAAAGTAATAGAAATAGATAGAAATAGAAAAGAAAGAAAATAGTAAGAAGAAGAAAGGGAAGAAAGAAAAGAAGAGAAAGAAGAGGAAAGAGAGAAAAAGAGGAAAAGCTTGGGAATCAAAGAAAATTCACTTCTAGGAATCGATTTAATCGGGTAAGGGTGCGAAATTCAATTATCTTATACATGTGTATGATTATGTATGTGTTTGATTGTTGTTTGGTTGGATTATATGAAAATTATACCAAAACCCATTTTTGTAAAATGTGTGGAAATTCGATTTAAAAGTGTTGGAATGATGTGTTTGTGTTCCTTGTTGTTGATACTTGATAGATATGTGTTGTTATGAATCAAACTGGTATTTTTCTGGATCTAGATGTTGAATTTGGGGTGTTTTTGGTTGGAAAACGCAGAACTCGTTTCTGCGGAATTTTTCTGGGCTTCTGCAGGTCATACGCGTATTGGGCATGTCAATACGCGTATGGGACTGGGCAATACGCGTATCATTGGCCTGTGTTTGGGCCATTACGCGTATGAGTGTGGTGATACGCGTATGGTGTTGGGCATACGCGTATGGGGTTAAAAATGAGAATTTTGTGAAGAAAATGGTTCTGCCCATACGCGTAAGGCCTTGGGCAATACGCGTATGGCATGGCGAGGAATTTTGGCAATACGCGTATGGCCTTGGGCAGTACGCGTATGGCCAGGAGATTGGTAAAATGTAATTTTTGGAAATGCCGTTTTCGTTTTCGTTCGTAACTTTTGTTCCGTTTATCCGATTTTTGTATTCTTGGTGTCGTTGGAAAGGTATCGAGATGTGCTTTATGATTATGAGGTTTTGAGATTTGTTAGCCGATTAAATTATGTCGGGAAATGTGAATAGTGTCGAATCTCGACTTTTGTCGTTTTAATGGTGTGTAATTGACGTGTATTATGCCGTATGTTGTTGTTTTGTATGTGGTATGAATGATGCGAGGTTGTGGTTGTTGATTTGTGGCCGAAAGGCAAGAAAATGCTAAGTGTGATACTTAATGATATATGCATGATTATGAATGTGTGTATGCATGCAATGTGAATGTCAAGAGTCATTGTATGCCAAGCATCATGATATGCATTGTGAAAACGTCCTGAGTGACGGTTTGGTTCCAGAGGGAATATTCTATAACATCGTGGGCCTCAAAAATATGAGGCGATGCCTGAGGACTTAAAGCGATGATTATAGACGATCGTGTGCCTCGAAAATATGAGGCGTTGCCTGAGGACTTAAAGCGATCGGAGTGGGTGCCTTAAATAGGACCTAAGTCAATCAATAACGTCGTGTGCCTCAAAAATACGAGGCGTTGCCTGAGGACTTAAAGCGACCAGATTGGACTAATGACGTGACATGACGTGACAATGAAAGTCGGTACCGCATGGCATGTGCATAGAGTCGTGGTGTCGGTCTCTGTGCATTTGCATTCATCATGAATTATTTGTGCATGTAATTATGAATGTGATTGATGGGATGGAATATGTGTGATTGTGTTGGTGATTATGTGTATGTTTGTATATTCGAGGTGTAGTGGTATCAATGCTTAAGAATTGTACTGGATTATGTTATATGTGATCTTTGTGAAATTGTGGTGCAATTGTGGTGAGAAATGTGTTTACTTGTGTATGCTTGTGGTAATATATAATTATATGCATTTATATTATGGTTGTCTTTCTCACCCTTCTGCTCGTTTTATAATGCTCTATGAGGCATTGCAGATTAGAGTTGCTGGAGGTCTTTGGTGAAGCTATGTATCTTCACCCTTTTGTCGGTCGGCTCTGATATGTGACACCGGGTAGCTAGGGTGGCCGTTTATGTTTATCGTGTATATGTGTATATTTTGGCTTGTGCATGTATAACTTGTTGTATGACAAACTTTTTAGTTGATATACATTTTTATGAGGTTCAGTACAGATTTTCCGCTTTTATTCTGTACCTGAACATGTGGGTGTAAGGAACAAAGTTTCCTCTGTTATTTGCTACCCCACTGTTGCATATCTTTATGGGCAGGTGTTGTATGAATTGTTTGGTTTCAAATTGATGTGATTTCCCCGTCTATGCCGTGTTTTTAAATATACTCTGATCAAATTTCGAATTTTCTTTTACTGCTTTAAATGGATGTTTATTTGGGGGTATTAGATTGGGGGCGTCACATTAAGTGGTATCAGAGCCAGTCCGTGTCAGTTTGTGTCTGTGGTGTCAGTCTTTGTGGGTCTTTGTGGTTTGGTGAGCTGTTTGTTTAACCATAGTTGCTGTTATTGGAAATGAACAGAATATGGCTTGGGCTGTGCAGGGTGTATCGAACGTTGCGGGTAGTAATGAGTTCAGGATGAATGAGCTTCCTATCTTCAAGGGAAGATATGACCCTGATGGTGCACAATTTTGGTTTGAAGAAGTTGAAAGAATCTTCTATGTGACGGATTGTGCTGAAGAGGATAAGGTGAGACTGGGTACTCACATGCTGGAGGAAGAAGCGGCGGATTGGTGGGTTAATTTGCGCCAAGTGTTGGAAATGGATGATGAAGAAGAGGTTACTTGGGATTCATTTAGCCGAGAGTTTCGGAGGAAGTATTATCCGGAGGGTGTGAAGGAAAAGAAAGAGATTGAGTTTTTGGAATTAAAACAAGGCAAGATATCTGTGGTTGACTACACTGCAAAGTTTATGGAACTTGTGCAGTTTTATCCTCATTATCCGGAAGCGACTGCTGAATTTTCAAAGTGTGTGAAGTATGAGAATGGATTACGTCCGGAGATTAAACGGGCAATCGGTTATCAGAGGATTAGAAGGTTTTCTGATTTGGTGGACATTTGTAGGAGTTACGAAGAGAATCGTAAGGTGCATGCTACTCTCTATGAGAATGTGAATGACAGGAAAGGGAAACAACAGTCTCGTAGTGGGCCTTATGTGACGAGGGGTAACTGTGAGAAAAAGGCAAGTGAGGGAGGAATGTCTAGTCCTCCGAGGTGTTACAGTAAGTGTTACAAGTGTGGGGAAGTAGGACATCGTCAGATGGATTGTTGGAGGAATAAACTGAAATGTTCCAAGTGTGGAGGTTTGGGGCATGTCGCAGTTGATTGTAGGAGAATTGGGGTGAAGTGTTTCAACTGCGGTGAAGCAGGTCACATTAGTACGGGGTGTACGAAACCGAAGAGAGCTCAGACTGGTGGCAAAGTTGTTGCATTGGCAGGGGATGAGACTACTAGTCCGGATCGTCTGACTCAAGGTACTTGTTTTCTTAATAGTACGTCTTTATTTTCTATTATTGGTACTGGAGCGACTCATTCGTTTATTTCGTATGAGTGCGCGAAGCGTCTGAATTGTGTTGTCTTCGATGGATGGTAATTGGTTATTGATACTTTGGTCTAGGGGTCGGTAATTACTCTTGGGGTTTGTCTAATTGTTCTTTGACCATTTGTGGTAACGGCTTGTGATGGATTTAGTGTGTTTACAGTTGTAAGGATTAGAATGAGATAAGTGGGGGAGAAGCTAGTACTTCTCCGTGTTGCTTCAAGTGTAGAGCGCTGTTTCAGTGTGTTGTGAATTGCAAGACTATGAGTGTGGTTTCTGGTTTAAGGCAGAATGCAGAATTAAGGTTTATTATGTTAACTAAGGATTTGTGCCTTGGATAGTTTTGTGTATAGGGTGTAAGGCATGCTATTATAGTTTGGTGGAGACGGTTTATGCCTCATCATGGTTGTCAGCTGTCTATTGACAAATTGAGGAACTGATCACCCTTAATCTCTTGTTGATAGCAGACGGGAATTATGTTGGTTGGAATGGACGTGTCTTTCCAACTTTGATAGTGGTGTGGATTGGATTACTTGAAATTTTGGGAGATGATTGCGGATTATTTAGTCAAGTTGAGGAAGGCTTTATATATGACGGTGATGCGGAATCAAGATTTTGTTTGAGGGTTACAGGTTGCGTTGTTGAGTCGATGAGAATTCTTATGTCAGAAGATGAGACGGATTAGAGGTGTGTGTATGTGGATTAAGTTGGAATGTCTCTGAGGGTTAATGAGTGGGTATTACTAAGGTGTTGTTCTCAGAGAGTGGAGTGTGAACTTAATTGGATCATGGTGAATAGTCGAGGCTATATCTGTTAAGTGAGTAGTGTGGGAACTGGCGGTTGTGTTTTGCATAGCTTAAGTTTCGGAATTGTGACGAATTGCAACGATTTGAAATTATTTGATGGTATAGAGATTACAGAAATCTTGAGGAAACCCTTAGGGGATGGATGTAATATTTGAGAGTTCCTTTTTGGTTGGTTGTTGTAATAGAATGGAATTTGGATTGTCAAGAGAAGGAATTGTGTACGGATTGCAAATAGTTGAATAAGGTAACGATTGGGAGCAAGTGTCTACTTTCAGGAATAGATAACTGGAATGGTTTGGCTGAGTTTGAGTGAACTTGCGATTGTCTGAAATGTTGGATAAGAGTGGTGAATTATGTGAGTTAAGGCTTTGATCGATTTGATGTGACTGGTTGTGTTGTTATCATCGGAATAGGCTGTTAATTACTCGGTTAAGCTTGTGTGTGAGAAGCCAGTTGCCTAGTGCAAGGTTTTGCAAAAGCTTTGAAAATTGATATCCTTTGGAATTTGGTTGGGCATTACAAGTACGGTGATGTTGCTTGGTGTTAGTAATGAATCTATAATGTTTGTGGAGTAGATGAATCATGTTTTCCATATTTATTTGGATAAGTTCGTAATGGCTTTGATTGAGGATATTCGGATCTGTTATAAAACTCAGAGGAAGAACAGGTAGAGTGTTTGAGATTTGAATTACAAGTGTTGAAAAGAGACGAAGTTTCATGCTAAGTTATTCAAGTGAGAATTTTGGTTGAAAAGGTTAGTTTTCTTGGATATGTTATTTCTGAGGATAGTATTTGTTGTGGATTCATCGGAAGTAGATGCAGTTCTACAATGAGAGGTTCCGAAGTTGGTTGAGGTGATTGGAAACTTTTTGGACTTTATTGGTTATTATCGAAGGGTATGGGAGGTTTTCCAAGATTAGCGCTTTATTACTTCCGTTGACTTGCAAAGGTGAAGTCGATTGTTTGGGATGCATCTTGTTGAGTATAGTTGGTGTGTTAATCTAACCGAGTAAGTCGTGGTTTATACTTTTCGACATTCGAGGATTCGTGAAAGGATCAGTATTATTGTGGAAATTGGAATTGGTTGCAGTTACAATTGTATTGGAAGTATTATCTTTATGATTCTAGATTTGAAGTGTTTGGTAATTACAAGAATATTGAATACTGGTTTGGTCTGAATGTATAAAGACAACGAGAATGGTTAGAAATTGAGTAGAGTTATTGTTGTGTCTGAGGAGTTGAATCGAAGGTTCTATGTATGTCAGTTTTGGCGGTCCGAGAATTAGAGTTGTTGGAGAAGTCTAGAGGCTTGGGTCTGGTGTGTAAGATAACACGAAAGAATGTGAATTGTAGTTGAGGGAAAGTATGTGAAAGAGCTAGACCTTGGGATGTGAGAGTAGTAGTTTTGATGGTTACGAGTCATCAGAGTGCGCAGCAGAAGCGTGATGTGGCATATTACGTTTGGGTGTGTGCGATTTGTAAGAGTTCTTAGATGAGACCATTGGATGTTTCAGGATGGAAGTGTTAGGTGAGAGGTTTGAATAATGTTCATGGGCTACTAAGTAGATGGATGTTTGGTTATATGTTCGATTGGCGAATCGTAGCATTGCTGTGATAAGGTTGTGTGACAAGGATGTTGGTGTTCTGGTTTTGTTGATGTTGTGAAGACCTTGTATGGTCGTGGAACTTTGTGTTCTTGTTTGTGTTGTTGTATCGTTTCCCTTGTGTTGGTTCGAGTGTGTGTAGCTAATTCCTGTGTGAGGAATTAGAGGTGGGTTACCTACGGTGAGGGTAACGATCCTGTTGTGTTTCGGTTCAAGAGTGAACCTGTGAGTTGGTGCTTGTGTATTCTTTGAGTTGTGAGTTTGTCGTCAAGTGCATTGTATGGGCTTTGCATCTTGTCGTTGTAGTTGTCATCGTTGTCGTGTCGTTGTTGTAGTTGGCAAGGTGGTTTGTCAGTTGTGTTATTCGTGGGGTGCCTTTTGTTGGCATGTTGGTTGTTAGTCGGATGCAAGAGTCGTGTCCGGAGTTGTTCGTCTCAGTATATTTTCGAGGACGAAAATGTCTAAGTGGGGGAGAATTGTAACGCCCCAGTTTTAGTATTTTTATTTAAGTGAGTCGTTTTTGATTATTTTATTATTAAATTATCTTATTTTCGACTTTTACCTGAAATTATGTTATTTTTCGATATGATTATATTTTACCGCGTTTTGGGAGCATTTGCGAGATATTCGAGTGTAGGGGTATTTTGGGCATTTTGAATTATTTTATTAGAAAAGTAATAGAAATAGATAGAAATAGAAAAGAAAGAAAATAGTAAGAAGAAGAAAGGGAAGAAAGAAAAGAAGAGAAAGAAGAGGAAAGAGAGAAAAAGAGGAAAAGCTTGGGAATCAAAGAAAATTCACTTCTAGGAATCGATTTAATCGGGTAAGGGTGCGAAATTCAATTATCTTATACATGTGTATGATTATGTATGTGTTTGATTGTTGTTTGGTTGGATTATTTGAAAATTATACCAAAACCCATTTTTGTAAAATGTGTGGAAATTCGATTTAAAAGTGTTGGAATGATGTGTTTGTGTTCCTTGTTGTTAATACTTGATAGATATGTGTTGTTATGAATCAAACTGGTATTTTTCTGGATCTAGATGTTGAATTTGGGGTGTTTTTGGTTGGAAAACGTAGAACTCGTTTCTGCGGAATTTTTCTGGGCTTCTGCAGGTCATACGCGTATCGGGCATGTCAATACGCGTATGGGACTGGGCAATACGCGTATCATTGGCCTGTGTTTGGGCCATTACGCGTATGAGTGTGGTGATACGCGTATGGTGTTGGGCATACGCGTATGGGGTTAAAAATGAGAATTTTGTGAAGAAAATGGTTCTGCCCATACGCGTAAGGCCTTGGGCAATACGCGTATGGCATGGCGAGGAATTTTGGCAATACGCGTATGGCCTTGGGCAGTACGCGTATGGCCAGGAGATTGGTAAAATGTGATTTTTGGAAATGTCGTTTTCGTTTTCGTTCGTAACTTTTGTTCCGTTTATCCGATTTTTGTATTCTTGGGGTCGTTGGAAAGGTATCGAGATGTGCTTTGTGATTATGAGGTTTTGAGATTTGTTAGCCGATTAAATTATGTTGGGAAATGTGAATAGTGTCAAATCTCGACTTTTGTCGTTTTAATGGTGTGTAATTGACGTGTATTATGCCGTATGTTGTTGTTTTGTATGTGGTATGAATGATGCGAGGTTGTGGTTGTTGATTTGTGGCCGAAAGGCAAGAAAATGCTAAGTGTGATACTTAATGATATATGCATGATTATGAATGTGTGTATGCATGCAATGTGAATGTCAAGAGTCATTGTATGCCAAGCATCATGATATGCATTGTGAAAACGTCCTGAGTGACGGTTTGGTTCTAGAGGGAATATTCTATAACATCGTGGGCCTCAAAAATATGAGGTGATGCCTGAGGACTTAAAGCGATGATTATAGACGATCGTGTGCCTCGAAAATATGAGGCGTTGCCTGAGGACTTAAAGCAATCGGAGTGGGTGCCTTAAATAGGACCTAAGTCAATCAATAACGTCGTGTGCCTCAAAAATACGAGGCGTTGCCTGAGGACTTAAAGCGACCAGATTGGACTAATGACGTGACATGACGTGACAATGAAAGTCGGTACCGCATGGCATGTGCATAGAGTCGTGGTGTCGGTCTCTGTGCATTTGCATTCATCATGAATTATTTGTGCATGTAATTATGAATGTGATTGATGGGATGGAATATGTGTGATTGTGTTGGTGATTATGTGTATGTTTGTATATTCGAGGTGTAGTGGTATCAATGCTTGAGAATTGTACTGGATTATGTTATATGTGATCTTTATGAAATTGTGGTGCAATTGTGGTGAGAAATGTGTTTACTTGTGTATGCTTGTGGTAATATATAATTATATGCATTTATATTATGGTTGTCTTTCTCACCCTTCTGCTCGTTTTATAATGCTCTATGAGGCATTGCATATTAGAGTTGCTGGAGGTCTTTGGTGAAGCTTTGTATCTTCACCCTTTTGTCGGTCGGCTCTGATATGTGACACCGGGTAGCTAGGGTGGTCGTTTATGTTTATCGTGTATATGTGTATATTTTGGCTTGTGCATGTATAACTTGTTGTATGACAAACTTTTTAGTTGATATACATTTTTATGAGGTTCAGTACAGATTTTCCACTTTTATTCTGTACCTGAACATGTGGGTGTAAGGAACAAAGTTTCCTCTGTTATTTGCTACCCCACTGTTGCATATCTTTATGGGCAGGTGTTGTATGAATTGTTTGGTTTCAAATTGATGTGATTTCCCCGTCTATGCCGTGTTTTTAAATATACTCTGATCAAATTTCGAATTTTCTTTTACTGCTTTAAATGGATGTTTATTTGGGGGTATTAGATTGGGGGCGTCACAGGTATGTGTTCCAATCTCCTTTAATCTGATTGATAACCAGGGCTAAGTCACCATATACATCCAAGTTCTTGATCCTTAAGTCAATCGCTTCTTCGAGACCTATAATACAAGCTTCGTATTCAGCCTCGTTGTTTGTGCACTTAAATGTAAGTCTGGCAGTGAAAGGAATGTGGGTACCCTGAGGTGTTAGGATGATTGCCCCAATTCTGTTTCCGTAATGATTGACAGCTCCGTCAAAGATAAGTCCCCATTGGGAACCTGGTTCTGGCCCTTCACTAGGTAGCGGTTCATCGCAATCTTTCATTTTCAAATACATGACATCTTCGTCAGGAAAGTCAAACCCGATTGATTCTTGATCGTCAATCTACATATCAATCTACTCGTTTTAACCTCACGATCATGTCTATGGTCTTTAATTACATTTATTTTTAACATGGAATAAGAAATCAAAGAGAAACCTCAAGAACCCTAATTTTTGCATGAAGGTTCAGAAATTCCACACACGATTCAAATAATGCAATTGATTGAGGGAAAACATTCCATGCATGATTATGAACATATGGCCAAATTATTGTGCAGCAAAAATTGCATGGATCATAGAGTTAGAAGAGCTCATGCTTACCTCTTGCAGATGGTGATCGTGTTTTGTGTTAGAGGTGTTACAGCTAGGTTCCAATGATTTAGATAGCTTCCCTAGGTGCCATGGAGTGTGTCTGGATGCTTGGAATGGATTGAAATGATTTGGAACTTGAGATGGTACCCCAACTGCAAATCTGTCAAGAACTTGAGCAACTGGCTGGTGATTTTGTGATTTTGGTGTTCCAGATATTATGTGATTGTTTGGATCACTTCTATGTGATGTATGTGAGGTGTGTGAGTGATTGGTTTGATTGGAAAAGCTCTCAAACTCAAAACCCGATAGTGACTTGCCTTAGAAGGCAAAATTGGAGTGAAAGAAGAGATTTTGAGGAAAACATCTGTTTCATGGCTTTGGTGTACTCAAACTGATCACAAATGAGCTCTATTTATAGTAGAGCAAGTTTGTTTTGCAAGCAATAGTGAATGGCAACTGCAGCAGAGATTTGGCCAATGGTTGCACTTTGGAATCCAAGTCTCCTCTAGCCATTGACTAGAGGTTAGGGCACAGGGCTGTGGTTCCCTTGGTCTTGGATAAGTCTTGACTGAATTCAGTTGCAAATGGCTCAGTCCATGCCACCTTGGTGTATGCATTGAATGCTCCAATCCAAAATTGGAGTCTTGTCTCTCTTTTAGGCAATTCTAGGTCTGGCAAGCTACTTCTTGTTCCAAGGACTTTGGAGGCTTGGCTCAGTGTTTGTCCCCTTTAGATTTGATCCTCAGATGTGTCCAAAGTGATGACAAGGCTTGGAATTATCTGATTTTTCCAAATCGAGCAAAAGTGCAAAATTCAGCCTAGCCTTGGCAGTTTTCAGCAAGGAATATTGCCATTGTCATATCTCTTGGCCCAAGTGGAATTTGGTGATGTTCTTGGCCATTTTGGAAAGCCCTCATATGATATAACAGCTGTTTGATCATATTTGGTTTTGATACCTTTTGGATCCAAGTGAAAAATCCCCCTACATTTGGAAAAAAGTGAAGGCAGATACTGACTTAGTGAAAATTTCACTAAGTGTTGGAAAAAAGTGACATTTTCACTTTTTGTGATTTTGATCATTCCATAACTCAAAATCCATGAGGAATTTGGAGGGAGGTCAGTTTTAAGCTTTTGTAGAGGGTAATGAGATCTACAAATTAAGCTTTGGATGGGGAAAAATGGCTTTGTGGTTTAGGAGTTATGATCCTCCAAAGTTGGTACCCTTGCCACTTTGTTCATAACTTAGAAAACTTTCTAAGTTTTTATGGTTACCCCTTTTACAAGTTATCCCACTTTTCTTGATTTTTCTTGAAGAATGATGATTCAAATCATACATTAACATCATTTTAGTGTTAAAAAACCATTTTTTTGAAAAATCTCAAAAAGTCAAAGTTGACTTTTGTGCACAGTTGACTTTTTATCAGATGAATTCCAAACTGTGGGATCCTTTAAGAAATCATGTCCTTGACCTAAATCAAACTTGATGGACATGTTCCATGGGTGTTATAGGGTATATTAAATCATGTCCTAGGGTTTGGGAGCATGTTCTGGTCAAAAGTCAAAGATACAGTTGACTTTTCTCGCGAAACCCTAACTATGGTACTGATGAAATTGAGACTTGCTGCTCAAGCTTCCTGGATCAATCTATTGTTACAAATGGATCAATGTGGTATATTGGAGACCCTCAAATCATTTCTTGAGGTCTTGGCTCATGATTTGTCCCAAAAGTCAACTTAGGGGTGAATTAGGTCAAGAAACCCTAATTCCTGATTTTTGATGTATGCATCCCCTGAGGTCAAATTGACTTGATGCTTGGGCCCATGAGGTTCCATGGAGTATTTTAGGATATGCTTTGAAGCATTGGCTCATGCTCAGAGGAAAACTTCCATCTAGAGGCCCTGGTCGACTAAACCCTAATTTGGTGACACTGGCGATCTTGAGGCTTGATCCACCTGGAAGGGAACAGCCTTGTGCTTAATCCTTAAAGTGGGAGTCCTCTTGATCCCTTGAGTATATTTGAGAGGCTATACAAGTTGTAGATCATGTCATTTCTTGATTGATCCTTTGTCTAAGAACTCTGAGAGGGCTGGAAACCCTAAATTTGGTTGTAGTGGATGCTCACCCATCTTTGGGGAGACTGATGAGGTATGATGGTTCCTCCATATTGTGTTGATGATTTTCACAATGATGGGAAATCTTAGTGGTCAAAATTTGGGGTATGACAGTAAACATAACATAACTTATATGCAAGTAAAACATTTGAAAACTAAAAGGTTAATAATGGTTTTCAACATACCGAGTCATCTATGACAATGAGGTTTGACGGCCATGCAACATACGACCCTATTGTGTCCCCCACCAATGTTGCATCTGAAACGTCGTCAGGTATAGGAAGTAACGCATCCCACTCTAAAGCAATATCAATCAAAACTTTCAAAAATCCAGCAGGGAGCGATCTATGGTGAAGTACGTCTCCCAAAGTGTTATGCATTTTTCCCTTGCCAACCATGCGATATGTCGATGCCGATAAATATAGCTGACAAGGTGAAATACCCTAAACCAAAAAAAAATTAATATGAAATTGTTATTGTGCATATATGTCAATATAAAAATTTTGCTAATTTAATAAATATAATTACCTCTGGAATTTTTTGTTGAAAATTGATACTATCTTTGTCACTAGTATCTTTAAATTCTGAACCTCGCCTTTCCGACATATATCTTTCTTTATCCTTTTGCAGTTCACGAACTTGAGCTCCCAATTCTTCCAACGTTTCCATCACCTCTTTATTGCTAGGATTTTTGGTCTTTGGACGCTTATACAAGGCAGATGGAGTGACTCCAAATCCCTTACCCCTCACGCGACCAGAATACTCAGGAACATTTAATACTCGACTCAGTATACTCCTGCAATCCTGGTCTTCCGTGAGAGTTAAGGACTGAGATAGAGTCTCTTGAAATTCAATATTAGAGTTAAGCATAAATATTTTAGATAAACAAGAACTTTTTATTTAATTAAACAAATAATGTTATACTTACACATTATTCAGAAACTTGTTGAACACCTTCAGTAACAACTCTATCCTTTCCCACACAGGCAGCCTTCCACAAAACATGCTCTGGAAGAGATGTTTCTTCACTTTTCTCATGTTCAATCTACACATTAAGTCAAGTATTAAGATGAATAATAACACAAAAATATCATAGCAATTATATATACTTACTATTTTTTGTTCCAAACGTGCATATCCCAAACGCCCTTTCTTGTATGGATACGCGGGTTTTGAGGCTCTTTGACGATTTACGTCACTCACAACCTACATAAACAATTTTAAGTCATATCAGAACACATGTAATAACTACAAGAATATAATACAATGTTCATGATAAATTAAATTAAGATTACGTGGAATTCTTGAGTTCTTCGTTTGGCGACAAAAGTGTCCCATTCTTCGGGTGCAATCAAGTCCGCATACTTCTTCGGACGTTCCGCTTCAAGAAATTTTCCTTGGTCATCCTTAAGAAACTTGTTGGTTAAAAATGCTCGAAACCCTCTAAGTCTTTTTCCGGCTAATTGAAGACAATATTTTTGCCAGTCGTCACCAATGTTAAAAGATCTCTACAAAAAAATATACATAAAGTGTGTTAGTATAATTAATTTAAAGATATAATCGTCAAAAATAACAAATAACATCACATATAGTACTTGTATCTCACTCCATAATCCATAATCAGTTGAACATAAATACACGATTCATTCTCAAATATGAAATGACGAATACATAACATGACAAACATATGACAAATACATAATCCATAAATATGAAATGACAAATACATAACATGATAAACACATGACAAACATATAAATCCATAATCCATAATCCATAATCCATAATCCATAATCATTCTCAAATATGAAAAATACATGACAAAATATATAATTTTACTATTACCTTTTTATTAACATCTCTCTCTATTCCGGGTAGGAAGATGATCTACTTGTCTCTTAACAACACGGATGGATGGATTGATCCAAATTCCCTCATTATGATCATTTCTAATATATGATTCATTCGCTCCAACATTCTCATCTTGATCACTTATAATATATGATTCATTCTCAATATCAATATCACCTTGATCCCCAATGTTATCATCAATTACTTTGTTAGATAAAAGAACTATAGACCATTTCATACTTGTCAGATCAGTGACATAGAACACTTGTCTAGCTTGAGAGGCTAGAATAAAAGGCTCATCTTTGTACCCCCTATTAAGATCCACTTGCAAAAATCCTGACTTATCCATTCGTATGCCATTATTAATTTCAACCAATTTGCAACAAAAGATAGGAATCTGAAACTTCTCATAATCAAAAACCCAAATGCGCTCGATAACCCCAAAATATGACATATTTGCATATTCTGGGTTTAAGTCCTTCACACTTGAAATGTGCATTGATTCAGCTACCAAGGTGATACCACTATTTTGCATTGTACTTTTATCATCTTGTTCTTTGGTATAAAATGTGTATCCATTAATTGCGTATGCGTTATAAGGAAACACATGCAAACTTGGACGACATGCTAAACATCTCAACCTTTCTGTTATTGAAGCGGGATCTACATAAAACTTTGAATAAATATGATCCTTAAACCATGGTATAAAACTTCGATTATGCTCTCGTACTATCCAATTTTCATTTCTATTCGGATTTAAACCTCGGAGAAAATCCTTGTGCATTTCAACATATGGCTCAACCTCATTGTCATTGTGAAGAACATACAAATGCACTTGCTCTCGTTCAGCCCTTGATACGGTCACAATTTTATTTCCAATTAAATTTTTTCCTTCCTTTTTTCAACAATGTGAGATTTGGGGAGTCTAATGGATTGAACATTGGACAAATATTCAGTACAAAACTCAATCGCTTCTTCAAAAATGTATCGTTCAATAATACAACCCTCTGGTCGACTTCGATTTTTCACATACCCTTTTAATATTTTCATATACCGTTCAACAGGGTACATCCATCTCATAGAAGCTGGTCCACACAATTGTGTCTCTTTCACAAGATAAACAACTAGATGTACCATTATGTCAAAAAATGAGGGAGGAAAAAACATTTCAAGCTTACACAATGTAATAACTATTTCTTTTTGCAATGTTGGTAATATCGCAGGATCAATCACCTTACTACAAATTGACCTGAAGAAAAAACACAATTTAGTTATTGTTCTTCTTACTTTTTCTGGCAAAATAGAACGAATACCTATTGGTAGAAAATGTTCCATTATAACATGGCAATCATGTGTCTTCAAACTCTTTAACTTAAGGTCTTTCATAGACACAAGTCTTCTAATATCTGAAGAGTATCCTTCTGGAACTTTAACATCACTCAGAAACTTACACAATATCTTTTTCTCCTTTCTAGATAGAGTATAAGCAGCAGGTGGTAGATATGTTCGTTTTCCTTTCTTCATGAGTCCTAATTCATTTCTTATTCCCATCGCTACCAAGTTCTTTCTTGTTTTAAGGCCATCCTTCGACTTTCCTTGTATATTGAGTAAAGTACCAATAACACTTTCAAATACATTTTTTTTTCAATATGCATAACATCAAGAAAATGTCTTACATACAACGACTTCCAATATAGCAATTCAAAAAAAATTGACCACTTCTTCCACCCACGTTTACCAAGCGTATGTGCAAAAGGCTTTCCAAACTGAGTAGTCACATCTTTCACCTTTTCAAAAATTTGGTCACCTGTCAATGTAGGTGGAGCTCTACCTTGTTCTGGATTTCCATTGAATGCTTTTCTCCATCCACGGTAGTGATGATTAGAATTTAAAAATCTACGATGACCGAGAATGACATTCTTCTGACAAAATTCCAAACGCGTCCAATCTGTGTTTTCTTCACAAATAGGACACACACATTGGCCTTTAATGTTATACCCTGATAGATTTCTGTATGCTGGAAAATCATTAATTGTGCCAAACAACAGCGCCCTCAAATTGAAACTTTCTTTCCTATATCCTTCATAAACCTCCACACCGTTCTCCCACAAAATCTTTAAGTCTTCGATTAAAGGTGTCAAGTATATGTCTATGTCATTCCCTGGTTGTTTAGGCCTAGAGATTAACATAGATAACATCATGTACTTACGCTTCATACATAGCCATGAAGGTAGGTTATAAATCATAATAATCACAGGCCATGTGGTATGTGAGATACTTTAAAGACCATGTGGGTTCATTCCATCAGTAGATAATGCCAAGCGAAGGTTTCTTGCTTCTTCTCCACAATCAGGATAATCATTATCAATTTTCATCCACTGTGGTGAATCTGTCGGGTGCCAAAACTTTCCATCTATAATTCTTTCATCTGTATGCCAAGTCAAGTGTTTTGCATCGGTTTCACTATGAAACATGCGTCTAAATCTCGAAATTATATGAAATTACCATAAGACTTTTGTTGGAGACATTTTTTTCTTATATCGAGAGATACCGCATTTAGGGCACTCATTTAACGATGCATATTCATTCCGAAACAAAATATAATCATTTGGACAAACATGTATCTTATCATAACTCTTGCCAATAGAGCACAACATTTTTTTGGCCTCATAAGTTCGATTGGGAAGAACATTATCCTCCGGAAGCATATCTTTCATAAGGGCTAATAACTCTGTGAAACTTTTATCCGACCATCCATTGCCCGCCTTTAAGTTGTACAACTTTAATACCGCAGACAATCTTGTGAATTTAGTGCAACCTTTATACAACGGTTTCTCTGCATCGCTTACCATCCTCTCAAACATTTTGGGACAATCCTGAAGATCTTCTTCAAGTGCTTCTGCAATCTCTTCGACTCGATCACAATCGTGTGTATCTATGCCATTGTCATTTGAATCATAGGTCGTATTATCCCCCGGTTCAACATTTCGTTACTCTCACCATGTAATATCCAACATGTATAACTTCGATAAATTCCATGCCTCATTAAATGCGATTCCAACTGAACTGCGTCAATCCGACGACCATAACAGCAACCTAAGCAAGGACATGTGATTCGACTGGGATCTTTGGCGTGTTCAACCGAAAACTTAACGAATTTTGATGCCCCAGTCTCGTATTCTTTTGACAATCGATTGTAAGACATCCATTTTCGATCCATGGTTTTACTAAGTAAGCTAAACAAACACAAAAGAACAACTAATTATAAGTACCTGTATAGACGTCAACAACTTCTGAACTTAACCACAAAGTGTAAGATTCTTGAAAACGATCTGAATATCACTCTTCTCAGGTAACCCCTATAGCAAATTCACTAAGTTAGTAACTGATGGTGTATACCAAATATAACAAGACAAATTTAGTAGGTCACAACAATTAACAAAGTAATCATCTTCAACCTCAACAAAGAATCATCAATTCGAGCATAAATAAATCACCAAAATTATCAATTCCACATTTAAACTCAATAGCAACTTCAACCTCAACAATTAACAATTAATTTCATCAATATTCATCATCTTCAACCTTAACAATTAACAAAGTAATCACTAAAAATTATCCGTCAACAATGTCATTATCATCAATTAATTCCAAGAATTCATCACTAACATTCAATATCAACTTACAAAATTAACACCAATTCTCAAAATAAGTTCACCAAATATCATTATTCATCATCTTCAACCTTACTACAACAACAATTTCAAAATCAAATGCTAACAACCACAACAACACTATTATTTGGCCGCGAAACAAGAACAAAATCAAGAAAGAAAATCAAATGCTAACAACCACAACAACAACACTATTATTTGGCCACAAAACAAGAACAAAATCAAGAAACATAATCAAATGCTAACAACCACAACAACACCACTATTCTTTGGCCGCGAAACAAGAACAAAATCAAGAAACCAAAACAAATGCTAACAAGCACAAGAAACAAAATGAAATGGGAAACAAGAAATGGAAATGAAAAATACCTTGCTCAAACGGCCGGAGCAGTGACGGCGGCGGGAGAAGCAAGCAAACACGGCCGGAACTGTTACAGTGGTGGAAGAAGCAAGTATTCACGACGGAGGAACAGTGACGGTGGCAGAGACGACGCGAACAGTGACGATGGAGGGAGCAGCGGTTGCGTAATGGAGAGAATCGTGAGAGTGAAAATAGTAGAAATGATTAGGGTTAAACAGTAAAAATGATTAGTTACTGGTGTTCTGCGTTTTAATTTTTACTACCTAAAGCACCTTTAGCAGCGCTTTTAGAAAGCGTTTTCGTAGGCTGCAGCTTTAGCAGCGCTTTTTGGGGTGATTAGTGAATTGGGCCTTTAGCAGCGCTTTCCTAAAGCGCTGCCTAAAGTATGGTATACCTTGGGCCTTTAGCAGCGCTTTTCAAAAGCGCTGTCTAAGGTATGACTTATGCAGGACCTTTAGCAGCGCTTTCCTAAAAGCACTTTCTTAAGGGTAGCTTAGTTTGGCTTTTAGCAGCGCTTTTTAAAAGCATTGTCTGAAGTCCACCTTTAGCAGCGTTTTTTGGCGCGTTTTTTTTTTGTTTTTTTTATAAAACTTATAGCAGGGCTTTCTTGGAAAAACGATGTCTTTGTAGTGCTGCTAAAGATCATTTTTGGCGTAGTGAATAGACCGCCTATTTAAAATTGTAGGGTTGTTTGTGGTACAATTTGATCAAAGAATTAAACCGAAATGAACCATAATAAAATGTCACTTGAACCAAACCAAACCTTTTAAATTAATCTTGAATTGAACCGAACACCAAATTTTTAAAAGGCAGTTTTCTCAAGTTGAACCATTGTTAAAGAATTGAACTATTATATTTTTAAAAAAAAATTAATGAAAAAATTAAATTTGATTTTAGTATTTTTTATTTTCAATTTCGACTAAGTTTCAATTTTAATTCAGTTTATTTGATATTTAATTCGGTTATAAAAATATTTGTGCAACACATTTGATTCACTCAGCAAATATAAGCAAATATAATAGTTCAATTTTTTTAACTTCAATTTAATTCAGGTAAATAATTCAGTTTAATTAAGACGTTTTAGAGCAAGATACTTGAGAAGGATATCTATTCTTTTATTTATAAGTAAAAAAACTATTCTACATTTGACACAACCTTAATTAAAAAGGATAAATAATTAATGTAGTTGCAAAATTAAAATATTATATATATATATATATAAAGAAAGACAAAAAAGTAAAATAAAAAAAAGACAAGATGATATTATATTTAAAGAAGAAGACAGTAGTATATACTTGATGTGAATGTCGATTCTCATATATCAAGCATCACAGATTAGTATTATAGTGGGGAGTGACATGTCTCCATCGCAATCTCTTTTCTGTTTCACTTTCCAAACATAAGATACAAAAAATGATAGCTGTAACCAAGTTACTACTCTACAAAAGGAAAGAAAAGCCAAACAATTTTTAAATTGAATTTTTCTGGCACCACCAACACAAGTAATTTGTTAATAAGCCAAAATCGTGTGCACTTGTCAAACAAATGTAAATTATTCGACGTATCTAATTAAAGTCTGATTATGGCACAACTGTTATAAGTGTTGATCACTTTATAAAAGTTGTATATTGGGCATGGTCAATCTTTTTTTTCTTGTTTAATAATGGATTAATTCTTAGAAGTGGATAATTTGGAAATTAATTAATCAAGATGGCGGATATTAATTTGTTTGTCATATTGTGGTGTTAGATTTGGCTTAAGTGGGATTTTTAAATATCGTGTTTATTTATAATAACTTAGGGCTACACTATATATTTTTGTTAGTTACGTGTTTACATTATTTTGCGTCACACATTAAAAGCTGAAAGAAAGAGAAAAAGTATGAGGTTGAGATAAGCTTTTCTGATTATTTATAATTAGTGATGTTATAAATTATTAATAATAATAATTATTATTATGGGTGTGTTTCAAAATGACAAGAAAATATTCAAGTGGATATTAATTTTTGAATTCGAAAAAAAACAACATTTCGTGAAGGGTTACTGCAGAATGAACATAGGTAATGGTTGGAAACATGACAACTTTTGGTTAAAAGATGTTGTTTCATCAAGGGTTGCAACCTTGTGAAACAACACATACATGGCCTATAAATACATCATTCTGGAATTCAGAAATCATGTACAAAATTTCAGACACTCTTCGCTACATAATCGAGTTTTCGTCGGTCTTGCGCAGATTCGATAAAGGCTGAATTATCCGGTGTATTCGTGCGTTCCAACTCTAAGACATAAAGAGAGTGCTCGAAATACTTTTAAGGAAAGTGACATCATTCACGATTCAGTCCTAGATTCATTCGACTTTACAGAATTTTTCAACAGTCTTAAAAGTATTCAAATGGCTTCCGACGCTGCAGTTTCAAGCATCAAAGTTATGAACCAGGACTTTGTCAAGTTAGATCGCTTTGATGGAACCAACTACACCCAATGGCAAGATAAGATGACATTCCTATTGACCGCTCTTAAAGTTCACTATGTTCTAGATCCTGACTTACCACCAATTCCGGAACCGACCGAAGAGGATTCTGATGAACTCAAAAAGGAGCGAAAAAAACATAAAGAGGACGAATTGCTATGCCGTGGACATATCCTGAATACACTATCTGATCGTCTCTACGACCTTTATACGGATACTCAATCTACAACAGAAATCTGGAAAGCACTCGAATTTAAATTCAAGGTCGAAGAGGAAGGTACGAAGAAGTTTTTAATTTCTAAATACTTTGATTTTAAATTCATAGATTCCAAGCCCATTCTTCCCCAAGTGCACGAGTTACAGGTTCTCGTTAACAAAATAAAGGCTGTGAAAATAGACATTCCTGAGACCTTTCAAGTTGGTGCAATTATTGCAAAATTACAACCTTCATGGAAAAGCTACAGAAATAAATTGTTGCACAGTTCTGAGGACTTCTCTCTAGAGAAAATCCAAAAACATCTTCGAATCGAGGAGGAATCGAAGGAAAGGGAGAAATCAGAATCTGCCGGTTTTTCCAAAGCCAATGTTGTGACTGCCAAACGGAAAAAGAAAAATGATGGCATGAAGAGTCATATTGGACCTAAAAAGGAACATAACAAATTTAAAAATTCTGGCGGTCCGAAAGGTCCAAAAAATGGCTGTTTTGTATGTGGAAAACCCGGACACTATGCTCGAGATTGCAGGCACAACAAGTCCAAAAATGAGATCAGTGCAGTTCATGCAAATGATGATATAATTGCTACGTTGAGCGAATTAATGGCAATTAAAGGCAAAGTGCAAGGATGGTGGTATGACACATGTGCTACAGTGCATGTCTCTTATGACAAGGCTGCTTTTAAAACCTATTCTGAGGTGGCTGATGGACAGGAAGTACAAATGGGAAATGAAGTACGATCTAAAGTTGTTGGAACTAGATCTATCGAACTTAACTTCACTTCCGGAAAGAAAGTCACTCTTGTCAATGTGCTTCATGTCCCAGACATGTCTAGGAATCTTGTTAGTGGAGATTTGTTGGGTAAACCAGGAATTAAATCTGTATATGAATCAGGCAAACTTATATTGACCCGTAATGGTGTATTTATAAGAAAATGATATTCCGCTAAGGGAATGATCAAACTTTGTACTACCGAAAATATTATTAATGAAAAGACTAATAAAATCTGGTTTGGTCTCATGTAATACGCATGATTTCGATAAATGTGAAATATGTGTCAAATCAAAGATGATCAAGAAACCTTTCAAAAGTGTTGAAAGAAAATCAAATCTGCTTGATCTTGTGCACTATGATTTGTGTGAATTCGAATTTAATGGCATGTTAACCCGTAGAGGAAATTGATATTTCATAACCTTTATTGATGATTGTTCTAGATTCACACAAGTATACCTTTTGAAGCATAAAGATGACGCTTTTAATGCCTTTAAAATTTACAAAGCAGGAGTTGAAAATCAACTAGGTAGACGTATTAAAGTACTTAGAAGTGATAGAGGCGGTGAATACTTCTCTACGGAATTTGACGCATATTGTGAAGAATATGGCATTATACATGAATGTTCCGCACCTCGTACACCACAACAAAATGGTCTAGCCAAAAGAAAGAATCGAACATATCAAGAGATGATGAATGCTATGTTAATGCACTCTGAATTGCCTTTTAATTTATGGGGTGAAGCATTATTATCTGCATGTCATATAATGAATAAGATTCCTTTAAAATTAACTGGTATTCCTCCATATGAAATATGGAAAGATAGATCACCAAATATCAGTTATTTTAGAGTATGGGGGTGTGTAGCATATTATAAGAATATGGATCCTAAAAGAACTAAATTGGGTCCTCGAGGGATCAAATGTGCTTTCATAGGATATGCGTCCAATAGTAAAGCATATAGACTTTTAAATATGGAGTCGAATGTAATTGTTGAATTCCAAGATGTGGAGTTTTTTGAAAACCTTATCACGAAGGATAAGGAATCTGAGATTCCCACGAGTGAAGAAGATTCCCCCGAAAGTATCTCGCGGATTATTGAAACAGAACCTGAGCATAGGATAAGCAAAAGAGTCCGAAAAGCTAAAGTTCTAGGTCTAGATGAAATTGATTCTCAACTCATTTCCTTTTATCTAGTTGAAGGAAATCATAATGATAATGTTCATAATATCCCCATTATTACCCAATTAGAAGATGAACCAAAAACCTATAAAGAAGCAGTGGCTTCAAGGGACTCTTCCTTTTGGAAAGATGTTATCCAAGACGAAATGGATTCGATTATTTCAAACCACACTTGGGAACTTGTCGATCTTCCAAAAGGTTCAAGGCCCATTGGATGTAAATGGGTGTTTAAAAGGAAGTATCACAGTGACGGTACATTAAACACGTATAAGGCAAGATTAGTAGCAAAAGGATTTAGACAAAAATAGGGTGTTGATTACTTTGACACATATGCACCAGGGGCAAGAACAACAACAATTAGAGTATTGTTCACTTTAGCCTCTTTGAATGATCTTATACTTCATCAAATGGATGTTAAAACAACATTCTTAAATGGAGACCTCGATGAGGAAATCTACATGGAACAACCAGAAGGTTACGTGCTTCCTGGAAATAAACACAAAGTATGCAAACTTGTCAAATCCTTATATGGTTTAAAACAGGCACCAAAGCAATGGCATCAAAAGTTTGACTCTGTCATACTTTCAAATGGATTTACTTCAAATTCATGTGACAAATGCTTGTACACAAAGGTGTGTGGAAACATTGTAATGTTTTTGTGTCTATATGTTGATGATATGTTGATCATTAGCAATAAGATGAATGGAATCTTAGAAACAAAGAAATTTCTGACTTCCATATTCAAGATGAAAGATTTTGGACTAGTTGACACTATTTTAGGGATCAAAGTAAAACGAAATAGTGGGGGTTATGAACTTAGTCAAACACATTATATTGAGAAAATGTTGGATAAGTTCAAACACCTGCACTTTAAGGCAGAAAATACTCCATTTGATCCTAGTGTCAAACTTCAAAAGAACAATGGGAGAACAGTAGCCCAATTGGAATATGCAAGTACAATTGGATGTCTAATGTATTTAATGCAATGCACCAGACCAGACTTAGCATTTGCAGTTAGTAAAATGAGTAGATTTACTAGTAATCCAAATGGTGAACATTGGAAGGCAATAACCATAATTTTCGGTTACATCTTAAAGACAAAAGATCTTGGCCTTCATTATGGTAGGTTTCCTGCTATACTAGAAGGATATACCGATGCAAGTTGTATATCGAGTGTTGGAGATCATAAATCTACAACTGGGTGGATATTTACATCAGCTGGAGGTGCGATTTCTTGGAAGAGCAAGAAACAAACATGCATTACTCATTCGACCATGGAATCAGAGTTTGTGGCTCTTGCGTCTGCTGGTCAAGAAGCAGAATGGTTAAGAGACCTTCTGTTGGAAGTCCCATTGGCTAAAGAAAATGTTTCAAAAGTGTTGATACATTGTGATAGCCAAGCCACCCTAGCAAGAGCATTCAATGAAGTATACAATGGAAAGTCTAGGAATATTGGTCTTAGACATACTTTCGTGAGGAAATTAATTAAAGATGGAATCATTTCACTCACCTATATACGGACGAGGTATAATTTGGCTGATCCATTTACTAAGCCACTGGCCAGAGACAGTAAAAACAACCTCGAGAGGCATGGGGTTAAAACTCCTTGAGTAAGAGTTCCGACTACGGAAGCAACCCAATCTTACGTTGATAGAACATTAACCTAAAGATTCAATGGGTAATAATAAGTCGTTGATTTGGATGTTTGTCAAACATTTTGTGATAATGTTGACCTTTTAAATGAGGGTTGAGTTTCTTATTTAAACTCTTAATGAGGTTCAATACCGAGTGTATGTGTCTCGTGGAAAAAGATACAATATGAACTTCACCTATGTGAATTTCGAGATGGTGTCGTCTCAAAGTGAGAGTTGGAGTTTCTCTCATGAAAAATTCATGAAAATAGGAAAATCACATCGCCATAAATAGTGCTAGGCGAGAGATGTAGGCGAAGCACCATTAAAGAGTGTGTGTATGGTAATGTCGGTCTAATCACATGGGATAACGATTCAAAGCATAGCTACCTAATGTTCCGATTAGGCTTGCGTTGTCTTTACTAAGGTTAAGTTCAATCGAAAGATACTTAACTGTATTAACATTCTTTTGTTTCCTTTTATTTCTGAAATTGATCTTGTCATTATTAGAACAAGTGGGGATTGTTATAAATTAATAATAATAATAATAATAATAATAATTATGGGTCTGTTCCAAAATGACAAGAAAATATTCAAGTGGATATTAATTTTTGAATTCGAAAAGAAGCAACATTTCGTGAAGGGTTGCTGCAGAATGAACATAGGCAATGGTTGGAAACATGACAACTTTTGGTTAAAAGGTGTTGGTTAAAAGGTGTTGGATCAAATGTTTCACATTGCAAGTATATGTTTCTGATCTAAAACAAAAAAAAAGGGTTAGATAAAAAGGATATAAAAATGAATGATTTCTGCTCAAATGAATATTTAAAAACACAAACCTTAAACTCAGATAATTTTCCGCACTTGCAATCCATCGCTAATGGCATAAGTTAAAGTGGAGGATGTAGATAGTTTCAAGTGCTTCATGACGTTTCTGTGAGATTTTGGATCGAACTCTAGTTTAGCATGTCGTCGAAGTATACTCACATGTTGTTGTCGAAGATCTAAATGCGGTAGTTGAATTGTGTTCTAGTATGTAGTTATCAAATTGGGCCTTGTGTTAAGGATCCAATTATTTAAGTTATCTTGTACCCTAAGTTAGCTTGTAATGGGTAATTGTTGAAAAGCCCATTAGTTTAGTATGTTAGGTTTTATTATAAATAGCATACTAGTCTATCATCTTAAGTGTGGTGTGGCAAATCCTAATTAGGGTGAAAGGGTTATTTGTTATTCTTGAGTACTTGTAATCTGTTATATAGAAAAAGTAAAGACTAGCAGTTATAACCAATCCTTGTTGTTTTTCCTTAACCCTAACCCTTGTGTGTTACTTGATCATAAATAAACATATTATACTTTGTTTAAAAACATCCTAATTCACAACAAGTTGGTGCGGTGAGCGTGGAGAAAGATGCCTTCAACAAAGTATGAGATTGAAAAATTCACCAGAGTGAACGATTTCGGTATGTGGCGCTTGAAGATGAAAGCCCTAATGGTTCATCAGGGGTTGTTTGGAAGCATTGAAGGGAGAGGCGGCCATGGATGCTGCGTTAAAAGAAAAGACGACTATGATAGAGAAAACCCACAGTGCAATATTGTTGAGCCTTGGTGATAAGGTTCTCCGACAGGTATCAAAGGAGACTACGACATCGGGGTTATGGTTGAAACTTGAAAGTTTGTACATGACCAAATCTCTGGTGAATCGACTCTACCTGAAGCAAGCTTTGTATTCATTCAAGATGAGTGAAGACAAAGTGTTGGCTGAGCAGTTAGATATGTTCAACAAACTGATTCTTGGTCTTAAAAATATTAATGTGAAGATCGATGATGAAGATCAAACATATTCTCACTTCAAAGAAACCTTATGTATGGAAGGGAGTCCCTGTGCTTTGAAGAAGTTCAATCAACCTTGTATTCTAAGGACTTGAATGAACGAAAGGAGCATAAACCTTCGACGGTTGGTGAAGGTTTAACCGTTAAGTGAAAATTCTTGCGAAATGATGGTAAGTTCGACAAGAAGAAAGAAAGGTAAAAGTCAGCAGAAGCCTTATAGTGGCATATGGTATTCGATGATATCACTGTAACAAGGAGGGTCACACAAGAAAGGTGTTCCCTGAATGCCTGAAAGATCATGGAGGTAAGAATAATGGCAATGCAATCATAGTTCAAGATGACTTCGACTCATCTGATGTCCTTGTGGTTTCAAGCATCGACTCAAGAAAGGAGTGGATTATGGATTCAGGTTGCACTTGGCACATGACTCCAAACAAAGAATTGTTCGAAGAGCTATGTGATCAAGATGGTGGATCAGTGTTGTTGGGAAACAACAAAGCTTGCAAAATTACAGGTATTGGATCTGTCAGATTCAAATTGCATGATGAGTCAACAAGGTTATTGACTGAAGTCGGGTATGTACCTGATTTGAAGATAAATTTGATTTCTCTTGGTGAATTCGACAAGAAGGGATATGTTTTTCAAGGAGAGAAAAGTATCCTAAGAGTCATGAAGGGGTCGATGGAAGTCTTGAGAGGCGTGAAGAAACGAGGATTGTATACCCTTGAGGTTGAAATTGTATGTGGTTTGACAAATGTTGCATCCACAACCTTTGTCGAAGACAGAAATTTGGCACAAGAGATTGGGCCATGTTAGTGAAAGGGTTTTGGTCGAATTTGGGAAACAAAATTTGCTTAGTGGAGACAAAGTTGAAAAGCTGAAATTTTGTGAACCTTGTGTACTTGGAAAATCTTGCAGAGTGAAGTTCAACAAAGGCAAACAAAGAACTCATGGATCCCTTGATTACATCCATGCTGATCTTTGGGGGCCTGCAAGGTGCCCATCACATTCAGGAGCAAGGTATTTTCTATCCATAGTCGATGATTATTCCATAAAGTTATGGGTATTCATCCAGAAAACTAAGGATGAAGCTTTTTGAGAATTTCAAAGGTTGGAAGACTCTGGTCAAAAATCAGACTGGAAGAGAGGTCAAGAGGTTGAGAACCGACATTGGCCTTAAATTTTGCAATGAGGCGTTCGACAATTTTTTTGCTACTTCAGGTATTGCAAGGCACAAAACTACTGCAGGTACTCCACGACAAAATGGTTTGGCATAAAGGTTTAATCGAACTATTTTGGAAAGAGTCAGATGCATGTTGACTAGTGTTGGGTTAAGGAAGGTGTTTTGGGATGAGGCTGTTTCGACAGCAACATATCTGATAAACAGATGTCCTTCGACTGCATTAAATATGAAGACACCTGAAGAAGTTTGGTCACAACATCCACCTAGTTTTGACAGACTGAGAGTATTTGGATGCATGGCCTATGCTCATATTAAGCAAGACTAGGTCAAACCTAGAGCTCTGAAATACATGTTCATGGGATACCCTGAGGGAGTCAAAGCTTATAGGCTATGGTTCCTAGAGTCAGGTCACAGGAGGTGTATCACTAGTCAAGATGTAGTTTTCAATGAAGCTGAGATGACCTTCAAGAAAACTGATGATGCTGACGTAGAGCTGGAACAGGGAGAGATTCCTGTTGAGGTGGAACATGTTGATACTAAATTGTGTATCCCAAATGAAGTCGAAGAAGAAGCAGAAGCTGTTGTCAAACATGAGGAGACTAATAATGACTACCTGCTGGCAAGAGACATATCGAGAAGAGTCATCAAGTCACCTCAGATACTTGGGTATGCAGATCTTATAGATTATGCCTTAATCTCTGCAAGTGAGGTTCTAGACGAAGAGCCTAGAGACTATAAGGAAGTTATGAGAAGTCGTAATAAGACTGAATGGCTGAAGGCGATGGATGATGAGATGAAATCTTTTCATGATAACAACACCTGGGAACTGATCAAGAAACCTGCTGGAGCCAGGTTAGTCAGGTGTAAATGGATTTTCAAAGTTAAGGAAGGAATCGAAGGAGTGGTGTCGAAGAGATACAAGGCAAGGTTGGTTGCTAGGGGGTTCACTCAGAAAGAAGGTGTTGACTTCAATGATGTGTTCTCGCCTATTGTAAAGCATAAATCTATTTGAATGTTGTTAGCCATGGTGGCAAATTTCGACCTTGAACTAGAACAGATGGATGTGAATACTGCGTTCTTGTATGGTGATCTAGATGAAATAATCTTGATGAGGCAACCTGAAGGGTATGTCGAAAGGGGGAAGGGAAATTATGTGTGCAAGCTGAAAAGATCTTTATATGGACTGAAATAATCTCCTCGACAATGAAATAGAAGATTCGACAAGTTCATGGCGCCATAAGTTTCATTAGAAGTCAGTTCGACCACTATGTTTACTTCAGATTTTGACCTAGTAATTCATTTGTTATTTTGTTGCTTTGTGTGGATGATATTCTAATAGCAAGCAACAATGTCGAAGATGTAATCAGGGTGAAGACTGAACTAGATAAGGAGTTCGAAATGAAGGATCTGGGAGCTGCATCTAGGATTCTCGGGATTGAAATCCGAAGAGATACAAAGTATTCAAAATTATGCTTGTCTCAAGAGGCATACCTACGGAAGATTCTTGGAAAGTATGGTATGTCGAATTCAAAGCCTGTTGTGACTCAGACAAACCCTCAATTCAAGCTGAGTATAGATCAGTGTCCCAGTAGTATGTCGAAAGAGCTTATATGAATAACATTCCATATGCTAATATAGTTGGTTCTTTGATGTATGTTATGGTCTGTACTAGACCCAACATAGCATATGCAGTAAGTCTTGTAAGCAGGTACATAACGAATCTTGGAAAGGCTCACTGGCAAGCATTGAAGTGGATTCTAAGGTACATAAATGGGTCACTGAATAGAGTCCTAATTATGGTGGAGCCTTGGGTGAAGATAGTAAAGCAGCAATCGAAGGATATGTCGACTCTGATTATGCAGGTTTTATGGATTCCAGAAAATCTATTTCTAGATATGTGTTCACTATGTTTAGGACAACAATCAGTTGGAAAGCAACACTTGAAAAAGTTGTTGCCTTATCAACCACTGAAGCACAATATATTTCCTTAACTGAAGCTGTGAAGGAAGCATTGTGGCTTGAAGGTTTTGCAAAGGAGTTGAAACTTCAAGGCCGAGTTGTCACTATTAAATGTGATAGTCAAAGTGCAATACATCTGTCGATGAATTCAGCCTATCATGAGCGAACCAAGCACATTGATGTGAGATTGAATTTCGTCAGAGGGGTAATCGAGCGTGGAGAAGTCCAAGTGCTGAAGGTTTCGACATATCATAATGCTGCTGATATGATTACCAAGACGTTGCCCAGTTGCAAGTTCTTCCACTGTATGCAGTTGATAAAGCTGCATGAAGAAAACTAGTTTGTTTCTTGATGTTATAGAGTTAGATCCAAGGTGGAAATTTGTGATATTTTGGATCAAACTCTAGTTTAGCATGTCGTCGAAGTCTGCTCACATGTTGTTGTCGAAGATCTACATGCTGTAGTCGAATTGTGTTCTAGTTTGTAGTTGTCAAATTGGGTCTTTTGTTAAGGATCCAATTGTTTAAGTTAACTTAAGGATCCAATTGTTTAAGTTAGCTTGTAATGGGTAATTTTTAAAAAGTCCATTAGTTTAGTATGTTAGTTTTTATTATAAATAGCATACTAGTCTCCCATCTTAAGTGTGGTGTGGCAAATCCTAATTAGGGTGAAAGAGTTATTTGTTATTCTTGAGTACTTATAATCTATTTTATAGAGAAAGTAAAGAATATCAGTTATAACCAATCCTTTTTGTTTTTCCTTGTTTTCCTTAACCTTAACCCTTGTGTGTTTCTTGATCATAAAGAAACATATTATACTTTGTTTAAAGACATTCTAATTCACAACAGTTTATTTATCAGTTATAGATATTAGAAAGCCTTTATAATGTAATTTTTTTTATGTATCACGCTGATCACTAATGGTAGGGTCTTGAGCGTTGATAATCATGAAATGAAGGACAAAGATTTGTGTAAGGACGATGATCAATATCTAAAATTTTCACGCTAATTTATCCCCTCGGTTTCGAAAAAAACCGAGATGAACATGTTTTTTAAAATTATGTTGTTTACACAGAATATTGAAAAACAATAATAGAACAAAACTAGAATTTTGGTGTAAGAAGTTATCTGGTTCAACTATTGCATGCATCCAATTTCTAGAAGTTATCTGGTCCAACCATTGACTGCATCCAACTTCTAAAGGAATTATTTGTTCCAACTATTGAAAAAATATTTTTCTGCACATGTAATCCATCATAGAGAACTTTTATAAGCTTCTAAATACAACAACAACAACAACAACAACAACAACATTAACAACATTTTGTGAGCGACTACATATAAGTTAAGATTATGATAAAATCTGTTTAACGAGTGCTTTTATAGTAAAATATTATGTATCTTATCCCTCGGTTATTAAGGAAACCGACGGGATATACCTTTTAGTTTACAAAAAAATAATAATAATTAAAAGTCATATCCCTCTATTTCTATTTCTAAAAAAGTCATTCAAAAAAGTTATTGATAACAATTTTTTTTAGAATTATTAATTAATAAGAAAAAAAACTGAAAAAAATTAACTAAGAAAAAAAGGGAAGATTGGAAGGTGCCAAGTGATAAATCATTGATAAAAACCTTAAATGCAATTACTAGAATTTCGAAGCGTGTTCCCTAATAGCTATGTTACCTCAGTTTAAAAAAAACACCGAGGTATTAGGCTTATTTTTTTTTCTTCAGAAAATTTGGCGCCTACTTATAGCTATATTACCTCGGTTTTAACCGAGGGAAAAGGTTGTTTTAAAAAATCAAACATGTCGCTCCCAAGACCTATAAACTTAGTTTTTGGCATGTTCCAGGTGAAACCTTCACCATAAAAAGTGCTATTTGTAATGGTGAATATAGGAGGCTATACTATAGAATTGTACTTGTAGGGGTCTATAGTACAAGGTAGAGTAGTTGCATACTCTATTTAAGAGGCATCAAGGTCTTATTCAATTATACTATGCTAATAGAGCTTATATGTTATTGCTAGTCAGGTGCTCTATTTTTTTGCAAAAAAAAAAAGTTTTACTATTGTAGAGGCAAAATATCTACCACTATTTAGAAACTTCTCCATAATGATTCCTTTGCACTAGCCATGTTCACCTATGATCCATCATTTGTGTCTACCTCTTATTGACCCTCCATGCTTAGTTTCCTACATTGGATATGAACTTCATCTATTGGTATCAAATTATTACCCAGTTTATATCTTCATAACTCACAAGCACAAGACAACCCACATGATGTTCTAAGAGTGCACACATAAATTTGGGTGTTGGTTCCTAAATACTCAACCCTCATGAACTCTTCAACAATGCGTCTAAAAAAATCTTGATACTCATCAACGCAAATTCTCATAAAATGGATTGTCGTGTACATGTTCAACTTCATAAGAACTCTTCTAAAAATAAGCTCTAATGTTGGTCAATTATAATTTCATGTTATTATTCATACATTCCCAACATTTGCATAACTCACTTATACTGTTTCTCGAATATCTGCTTTAATTTCCAATGAGTAACCATAATCCTAAAATGAAAATAAACATTGAATAAATAGAAAATCAAAGCAATATAAAATTTAAATACCGATAATCAGTATTTAAATTTTACATTGCTTTGATTTTCTGTTTATTCAATGCTTATTTATCAGTATTTATATCAACCGTGGTCAAAAGTATAACATATATTTAAGCGAAATTTTGATCTTTCATGACAGAACACATTTGTCTCTCTCAAAAGAAAACGCTAGCACTCTCTCACGCTTTATTCTTACTCCATGAACGGTTGCATACCACTTTTTCATAAAACTCCAACATATCTTTTTCATCTCTCATGGATCGAAGAAAGGTGTTATACGAAACTTATTTCTTTCATTTCCTCTTCACATTCCAGGTACGTGAAACGTTTCCACAATTTATGTTGTTTTTTATTTTTTTTTGTTGATATATGTTGTATGTTGTTTACGATATGTTGTTGTTGATAAAAGTTATATGTTGTTGATTATTTTGTTTTTGTTGATATATGTTGTATGCTGTTGTTGATAAAATTTTATATGTTGTTGTCGATAAAAGTTGTCTGTTGTTGATGATTTTGTTTTTGTTTGTATATGTTGTCTGTCTGTTGATGTTAAGGTATGTTGTTGTTAATAAAAGTTGTATGTTGCTGATGATTTTATTTTTGTTAATATATGTTGTATGTTGTTGTTAAGGTATGTTGGTTGATAAAAGTTGTATTTTGTTGATGATTTTTTTTGTTGATATATGTTGTATGTTGTTGTAAAGGTATGTAGTTGTTGATAAAAGTTGTATGTTATTGTTGATTTTTTTTTTGTTGATATATGTTATATATTGTTGTTAAGGTATGTTGTTGTTGATAAAAGTTGCATGTTGTTGATGATTTTGTTTTTATTTATATATGTTGTTGTTAAAGTTTGTTTAATGATATACTTTCTAAATTGCGGCTTCAATACGTTCACTCAACATGTCATAGAAGATGAGTTTATTATATTGTATGTAGTTTGAGAGTTTTTCAACTGCTTACCTAATATATAACCTTTAGAATTGAATTCAAAAATTATAATGAGATATTGTTCGCACGCGGTTTTAGCGGGAACAACCTCTGGCCTCCTGTCGCAGGTTTACTTGCGGGACCGGCCACGAAATCCCAGGACAAATGGTTGGAGTATACGTGATGTTGGTAGGATGATTTTGATTTAGAGGAAGTTGGAAAAAAAACTTGCAGAAGAGGTGTATGCGAATTGATAAATAAACAAGTAAATAAGTAAATGACAAGATATATTGAAACTTGGTAATGCAAATTGCTTAAAAGGAAATATGGATGCTATCATACATCTTGCGGAAATGAACTCTTTTATCGTAACGCTAGGTACTTCGAGTCTATTCCTTTGACAATGTTACAAATGCGACCCCTTCGAATGAAAATGGACATTGCTTAAATAGGGAAATAAAATAACTATTTTTCTCTCAGTGTTGACCCTGGTTGTGACACGTGTCGCCCCACCATCTTTGTAACTTCCCCTACATTCTCAGCATTTCAAATCTCTTCCCGCCAAAAGACTTCTCAACTTTGTGTCGATTTCTTTAGCCATCAGTCGAAAACCTTCGACATCATAGCCTTTGGATCGACCTCCGACACATCTTCTGTTAGTGTCGACCTGCGCTTTGGACTCTTCACCATCTTATCCTTCTGAAGTCGACCTACATGTTGGCCTTCTTCATTCTCCCTGCTTAGTAGAAATCTTCCAGCCAACAAATTGCCCCCCCAAAAGGCCAGTTTCGACTGAGCCTTATGTCGACCGAGAAACTTGGCGTTTTGTTTTCCCTGTGAGATTTCGAATGAACCTTCATTTCCACCCAGTAACTTAATCGCTTTGTCTTCTGTCGAATCTCAACCACGTGTCACATGATGTCTGACATAATGGTGGCGCCTTTCTGCGCCACGATTTCCAAGAAATGTTATCATGGCTAGTTTCATCCTAAGTTATGGGCTTTAAACCACTCCCACTAACTACATAATCGAAATAGTTCCTTCCTTGACCTTTAGGTTGCATGCATGTGCCTATAAATACTATCCACCAGCGTCTGGTTTTATTTTCTTCATTCTCTTATACTTTCCTCTTCTTTCTTGCTCCCAAAGTTCCCTTGACCTTTGCTTTCATTACAATGTCTTCTTCTGCAACACTCACTGATTCTGCTACTTACAAAACTGGAAACAACCCCATCGCCTACGTCCTTTCTGAAAGTGAGTCTCTCAAACCCCTTCCTCAACCTACATCTGCTGATGATGTGGTGATAGCGACCTGGCAACACCAGATGATTGTTACCTTCGTGGTGGCTGACAAACTTCATGCTTTCCATGGGCCATATCCTGATACCAAGCCAAACCACCAAGAACTCCAGTCATTCTTTCCTTGCTACGCTCCTACCATACCACTTGCTTTTGAGAAAGGTGGCACCTTCGACCTCAAGTTCATGGGGCCTAAGGCCAAGGTCTTTCAGTTGATGCCCACACCTGGAAACAAGGACTACATCGCTTGGCTTAACAAAGTCCAAGGTAAACGTCAGGAGCAATGGAAAACAGCTGGCATCTTCGACGCCATCCAACTCTCTAGGAATGCTCACAAGGTTAACCCATGTCTGTTGCTGGCGTCGATGTATTTTTGGGAGGGGTCGACCAACGCATTCCACCTTCCCTGTGGAATGTTGACGCCGACACTCTTTAACGTGGCGGCCATCACTGGCCTCTCACCTTTGGGTGAAACTTTTGACCCAACTCTTGACACAACCAACACCTTCGACTTCGACCATGCCGGCTTTCAAAATTATATCGAAGACCATCATGATCAGGATTCCGTCGAAGTGTCAGACGAAGAACACATTGCTTTTCTGACTCTTTGGCTGTCATACTATCTCTTTTGTCCTGGCTCTCTGCAAATAGATAAAAGCTACATCAACCAGGCGATCCAAATTCATAAGGGTCGACAGGTATCTTTGGTTAAGCTCTTGTTAGCCTCCCTCTATCACTCTCTTAGGCTATCAGCCCTGAGGCTGAAACTCCTCCATGAGACTCCCAAGGCCTTGAATATTTCAGGGTCTATGCGGCTGTTGCAACATTGGCTTAATGCCATATTTGAACACCAGTTGGGTTATCCTGTATCTGTAAAAATACAGCGCCTACACGAAGAACGTCCTGTTAAAGGTGTTCGACTTGCCCTGATGACTACTCAGGAAACTCCCAATAAGACTCTCTTCATGAAGTACCTCAACATGTTCATGGAAGCCACGTCGTTCGTCCAAGGTATGACACCATTCGTGGATCGAAAGTTTGGTCCGACGTAGTTCAGAAATCTGTTTCCCGGTGCTTCTCCCAAAATAGCAGCTCTGTCGAATTCTATATGGAGGGCATTTCTAACTCCCACCATGTTATCCTTCCGAATTGAGACGGGGAGTACAGGTTACGAGTTTATGAACTACCAACCCAACTTGGTGGCCCATCATTTTGGCCTGAGCCAGATGCTACCTAAGTCCTTAGTGCGGCATTCTTCTGATATTGTTTGGGCTGGTCGACAGGTGAACCTGAAAGGTCACAAAAATTGCCTTAAATTTTCTAAGTCGACTCAACGCCTTGAGTTGCTTGTTTTTGCGTTCCAACCATCCTTCTTCACTACATATGACTTTGATGTCTGGTGGTCAGAATATCAAAATCAATGTTTTCAACGTGACCTCTTTTTGGAAAACATGGTTGATGCCTTTGCTGCCCTTGCTGGCAAAGCTCCTACTCCGACAGGTGTTGTGCCTGTTGAGAACAACCAGGGGGCTGACGCCCAAGAAGACCCACCAAAGAGGGTAACTCCTAAACTCTTTACTTTTATTTCATTAATTTTCATTAGTTAATCATTTGTGCTTATTTCTCAGAGCCGAAAATGGGACCCAGTTGCTGCATCGGCCTTAACCAAGATTGCAAAGAAGCCAAAGGTCTTAAAACCACAGGTATGACATGTTTCGACGTTCCTTTGCACTTGTTTCTACCGTTATCTTACTCTCCTGTTTGTTAGGCTTCTAAGAAAGTACCATCTCCTGAGGGTGATGTGTCTGATGAAAGCACTCAATCTCGTTGACAGAAGATGATCCAGCGCCAAAGACACCTCAAACTCAAAACACCTCAACTGAGGCTGGCAAGGGTGGTGCAACCACCAGTGGTGGTGAAAACCCTTCGACTGTTGCTACTGCTGCTAAGGACAACCTGAATCCTCGAGCTTCTACTGAAGGTGGCCCCAACACGCCTACGCCAAATGCCAACAAAACTTTTACCCCAGAGGAAATTTTAGCAACGAAGCAGACGAATCCAGCAGAAACTTTGAAGGCATTGCACAAGCTTCACCAGGAGTCTATGGACGTTCAAACCGCGAGCTCGACGGTCATTCCCAACCCAGAAATGGATGCTTCTTTCACCCTCAAGCTCCAACAGTTGAAAACGTACCTATTTGAGGACGAATTTCTGGCTGCTGTCGTAGAGGAAGTAGCTGTAGCTTGTGATGTTTTTAAGATACTGGATGAGCTTTCCCAGTTCCAAGTTCCTGCTCCCATGGCCAAGTACTTGATCAAATTCGAGGCCTTCATTACCCAATTGGCTAAGGATCTTACTGTTTGTCAACAGGCCAACGCTCAGATCAGGACAAAGACCAATGAGATGAAACGTGAGTGGTACCTTAGTTCACTTTGCGAAAAGAAACTTGGGGATTTCGAGGCCAAAAAACAGGAGCGTTCTGATAAGCACCGTACCTTTGACCATCAGATTTCTGACTATCAGGCTCAAATAGCCGAACTTACTAAGAAAATCGCTGAGGTCGAGAAACAAAAAGCCTCTCTGGATTCCACTAAACCTCTCCTTGCTCAAGAAGTGATTGACCAAGAAGTCACCAAAGGAATTGCTCATGTCGAAACGGCCCTTGCACTAAAGGATATGATCAGCCAAATGCATAAAAAGAAGACCTTCCTCGACAGCAAGGTTGCTTATGAAAATACCCTTTTTGAAGACTTTAAATCTTGATTCCTTGTTTAATTTTAATTTATATTTTCAGTTGTCGAACATTTGTAACTTCGTTTGGAGACTTTTGTAAGCCATCTCGGCCCTTAGTCCATTTTGGCTAATTATCAATGGAAAGTTACCTTTTGATTCGAATCTCTTGTAACATAGGTTTATATTTTTTCAAATATTTCTCATTTACTCTTAAGATTCGTTGGTCCATACCTATTTCTTGAATATCGTACGCGTTGTTGCTGAACACTTGGGTTACTTGGAATGATCCCTCCCAATTTGGAGACCATTTTCCTAACATTCGATCCCTTCGATCCATGGACAACACTGCTTTCCATACATAATCATTAACTACGAAAGTCTTTTCTCTGACCTTCTTATTATATGCTTTGGAAACTCGTGCCTTCTGGCGTAGTAATACATTTAATGTTGCCATCCTTTCTTCATCCAGGTCTACAGTTTCGTCTAGCATCATGCTCCAGTATTGCTCCGACGGAATCTTATTTTGACTTTGCACCCTAATTGACTGTAGACAAATCTCTACTGGCAATACGGTATCGTGACCGAATGTCAAACGGGACGACGTAGAGTTGGTTGATTCCCTAGGGAATGTTCGACAAGCCCATAAAATTTGATCTAATGTCTTGTGACAATTTTTAGGTTTCCTGGCAACGTGTTTCTTGATGAGTCCAATTACTACTTTGTTGGCTGCTTCGACCTGACCGTTTGCTTGAGCATAATATGGCGTCGAATTAATTAACTTGAAACCTATCTCGGCTGTAAATTCTTGTATTTTTGGCCAACAAATACAGAACCTTTATCTGTAGTGATGGTTTCAGGGATCCCGAACCTATACAAAATATGACTCTGGATGAATTCGATCATAGCCTCCTGGTCCACTTTTACTAGAGGTACATCTTCTATCCATTTCGTGAAGTAGTCTACACCCACAAGGATGAATTTATGTTGCTTCGACGAGGCTGGGCGAATTTCACCTATGACATCCAACGCCCATCCTCGAAAGGGCCATGGCTTGATAATTGCATATAATTCGCTGGCTGGTACATGATGAACGTTTGCATGTTTTTGATAGTCTTGGCACCCTTTTGCAAAGTCCATGCAATCCTTGAGCATGCTTGGCCAATAGACACCTTGTCGAAATAACAACCATTTCATCTTATGGTCAACTTGGTGAGCTCCACATGTCCCGCTATGGACTTCAGGAATTGCCAGGTATGTATCTGTGTCTCCCAGACACTTGAGCAACACTCCTTCTGGAGTCTTTTTTAGCAACTCATTGTCCATTAAAACGTAACTTAGAGCTCTGTATTTAGTCTTTCTATTAGTATTTCCCACCGGATTCTCCAAATACTCAATGATTGGTCTTCTCCAATCTGACGGTGATAGATTGCTGATAGCAAAAACTTCATAATTTCCTAAACTTTCGATTAAACTCTCTATCGGGACGTTTTCCCCTCCAGCTTTTGGGATTGATAAGCTTGGTGATGGTAGCACGTTTGACACCATCTTCTCTTTAATCTCAATGAAGTCTTTCAACTTCTCTTCCACCACTTTGTACCCGGAGGCAATCTGCGCTAAATCGTTTGCCTCTTGATTTTCTATTCTAGGCACGCGCGTAATGCTAACAACCTCAAAGCGTTCCAACAGTCGCTTCGCCATTGCAAAGTACATCAAAAGATGTTCTTTGACGCATTTGTATTCTCTCGTGATCTGGTTAATCACCAGTTTTGAATCGCCCTTTATTTCAACTTTCTTGGCCCCCAAATCCTTGAGTATTTTGAGGCCAGTGATTAAAGCTTCATACTCTGCTTCATTATTGGAATATTTTCGGTCGACCAAACACTTTAATTTAGTCTAAATGCCCCACGGGGACATTATTAAGATCCCAATACCTGTCCCATTTTGATGGCTCGACCCATCGAAGTATAACTTCCAAGGGTTAACGTCGACCATACATAGTGACGGTTCGACCACTGCGTGATCGACGATAAGTCTGCCACTATTTGACCTTTCATAGCCCTTCGAGGGACATACGTCAAAGAAAATTCAGTTAATGACAATTCCCATTTCCCAATTCGACTATGCAGAATGGGTTTAGACAACATATGTTTAATTACATCAAAATGCGACGAAACATAAACATCAACTGGTTTGATATATTGCTTTAATTTCATACATGAGAAGTACAAGCATAGGCACAACTTTTCAATTATAGTGTACCTAGTTTCAGCATCTATTAACATTCGACTAAGGTAATAAATAGGTCTTTCGACGCCACTGTTATCATCTTGTGCTAACATGCTTCCTATGGTCGTTTCCGACGCAGCAATATACAACTTCATACTCTTATTCATACTAGGTGTTAATAAAATGGGAGGCCTTGTGAGGTATTCTTTAATGGCGTCGAAAGCCTCCTGCTGCTCCAGTTCCCATTGAAAATCACTTTCCTTCTTGACCTTGAGCAATGGCGAGAACACCTTCGTTTTGCCACTTAGATTTGATATAAACCTTCTCAAGAAGTTTATCATCCCCAACAAAGATTGGAGCTGTTTCTTTGTCGAAAGAGGCTTGAGATCCAAAATCTCCTTTGTCTTGTTTTGGTTTATCTCGATGCCTTTTTTGTGAACCACAAATCCCAGGAAGTCTCATGCGTGAACACCAAAAGAACATTTTAGTGGATTCATTTTTAATCCATATTTTCTCATTCTTTCAAATGAACGTCGAAGGTGGTCTAAGTGACCATCCTCCAATGAGGATTTTATTACAATGTCATCAATATACACCTACATAAATTTCTCAATAAAATCGTGGAATAGAGCGTTCATGGCTCTTTGATAGGTTTCCCCAACGTTCTTTAACCCAAACGGCATCATAACCCATTCGTATGTTCCCAAAGCCCCAGGGCATCAAAACGCATTTTTGGGGACATCATCTTCGGCTATGGGAATTTGATTATAGCCAGAATAACCGTCAAGCATACTCAAATATTCGAAACCTACAGCTGAATCGACTAGCACTTCTGCCACAGGCATCGAATACTCATCTTTTGGGGTAGCGTTGTTCAGGTCCCTAAAATCTATACATACTCGAAGGGTTCCATTTTTCTTGATAACAGACACTATGTTCGCTATCCATTTGAGCAGTCTCTCGATCTCTTGCTTGATATTTAGAGTAATTTTCGGAGCGAATCGTCGAGGCTGCTGCTTTACTGGCCTTTTCCTGGCTGAATTGGCAGTCGATGCTCCACTACACTTCGACTCAAACACAACATTTCACCATAATCCCAGGCAAAGCAATCCTTGTATTCTTTCAATACCTTGATCAGCTTGGCCTTCATCTTTGACCCAATTTTAGTGCTTACGTAGGTGGGTCATTTTGTAATCCCATCTCCTAGGTCTATCTCCTCAAGTGGGTCTTATGTTTGCATTCTCTGCAGCTCATTGGATGGGTCTTTCTCAAACCCCAAAGGCTCATTGTCATAGATGCAATCAAGCCCCCGACATTCTGAAGCTATGTTTTGGCCTTGTTGGCCATTTACTTGTGCATTGTTGTCGGCTTCACTAGCTAAATTTTGTCGCTTCTTTGCTTCTAGTGCCGACTTTCTTTTGTTTTCAGCCAACTATGCCGAAATTCGAGTCAAACTTTCTGACTCAGTAGTCATTTTCATTGACTACTGGCCATCCAGCAGGTGGATTTTCTTCTGTAGGCTCCATTGTCTCGTCAGCGGCATCCCAAATAAACCCATAATCAGGATCCAAATTCAATACGCGACTCGTATCAACAGAGGTATAAGACCCCGATCCATCGTCACAAGGTGCCACATTAGCCAGGTGTTGATCAAAAGATTTCTTCGTTCCCTTCGCTTCGTCAATCTTGTAATAGCTCTGATCAACCTTAAAATTTTTGACAATGCCATATTTCCTCCAAATACTTAATCTTTGATGTAAAGTCAAAGGCACTGCCCCTATCCCATGGATCCACTCTCGACCCAACAGCAAGTTAAAATTGGCCTTTGAGTTTATAACCATGAAGAGCGTTGATCTAGTAGTTGTACCTACGACTAGGTTGACTTGGACAACCCCAAGAATGTTGCTAGTTTTCCCTTTGTATTTGGATAAAACCATATTATGTTGTCGGAGGTCAGCCTCAGTTTTCCCAATCTTCTTAAATAAAGTATGAGGCATTAAATTGACAGCTGCCCCTCCATCCACGAATACTTTGTTGACTGCCGCCCCGTCGACCTTTGCTTTTATGAATAATGTTTTCAAATGGTACATTATTCTGGGACTAGATCTCTCAAACACGGCACGCTGCTCTTCTACCACACCACTGTTCATAATATAGTAACATAGGGCTTTGTCTTCCACAATTTCATTTGGAATGAAATCTTCGTCTGCTTCAGAGACTTCCGACACCATATCATACTTCGCTGGCAATATCGACACAATACCACAGTTTACGATGACATCTTCAACGTACGTGTCATCATTGGTATCATCATACATATCTTCGTCGAAGTCGTCTTTCGTTGACGGGGTATATTCTCCATCTGACTAGGGAGAATACTTTGGTTCTTCTTCATCTGACTGAGGAGTGTACTCTGGCTCTTTCTTGCTCTCGAACAAAGATGTGCACTTTGAGCTTTGGGTCGATACCACCACCCTTTCTCCTGAAGCTTCGACAGTCACTTCCATTATTTAATTCGTCATGATTTTTTCCTTCTCGACCCACCTTCCTTTTGGGTATTTCCTTTTTTGTCCAGAGGTTCCGGCAGGTTTCAACTGTGAAGTCGAAGCCTCTTTCCCAGCCTTTTTATTTCACTGATAACGCCTCCACTGAGTCTTTGTCATAGGATTCTTCCCTTTGTAATTGGGAGACACCACATATACCCTGGGTTCGGCCCTTTTGTCGGAGATCTTAGCCAGCTTCTCAAGATCCAACACCCTCCATTTCTGCCTCTTGCTCCCTTTCTGACTCACGGGTTCTACCCACTTCTCTTGTGGAGTGTCGGACGGTGGTACAAAGGTCCTGGGTCGTGCATGCTGGAACAACTTCTTGTACTCCTCATTTCGACGAGGGGCACCGCTTTGGTCGAACACAAATCTTGGAACAGACAACTTACCTTCTCGCGGTGTCTCTTTCTTGCCAGCTTCATATTTCTCAGCAACCTTTTTGTAAAAAACGGCGTAGCACCTTGGGCATAACGCAGCCTTCGACCCACTCACCATGCATTTCTCCTGGAAATCTGTCATGCTTTCGCCAGCTTGAGGGTAGACTACCTCTAATTCTCCTTCTTCAGTCTTTTTGTCGGAACCATCAGTAGTTTCGACCATCATGCATTCAAAAGATTCAGTTGTTAAAGGTTTGATGAGACCTTCAGTAGTCTCGACCATCATGCAATCATAAAGCTCAGAGTACAAGGCTTCTTCGACCTTCAGAGGGTCCGTGTCAACTTGCATCTTAGGCCTTTCACTAAATTGAAGTCGGACTTCCTTCAAAGCTTTCTGCATCAGATCCCAGAAAAGAACACATTGAGCTATTTTATGACCAAGGAAATTATGAAACTTACAAAATCCCCTTTTCTTCTTTTGCTCTAATGGGGGATCTTTTAAACCAGGAGGAATAATAATCTAACCATCTTTAACTAATAAATCAAATATTTCGTCACACTTAGATACATCAAAAGTATAAGTTTTAGCAACGTATTTATCTTTTTCGGTTTCGACGAGATTTTTCCCGTTTGATGGTTTCAATAATTTACACGTGTATGGAGGCCCTGGCTTGAGTTCAACCACGTTAACCTCTCTTTCGTCGACGAGCTCTTCGTCAGAAGAGTATTCGTCAGCGGCTACGTACGAAACTTTCTCTTTCTTAAGGTATCTGCTAGTCTTGGTTTTTAAGCTTTCAACCGCTCGACCTGTCGGACCCTATCAGCTAACTGCATCATATCTCTAAGATATTGTGTGTCTAACTTTTTCCTGATTGAATAATCTAGGCCTCCAGCAGCCATCTCGACTAGCTCATGTTCAGGGACTTGAGTGAAGCATCGTTCTTTCAAAAGTCTAAACCTATTGAGATATTGATCCACTGACTCTGTGGACTTCCATTTGACACTGGCCAATTCTTTCAGACTAATTTTCGATTGTCCCATGTAAAACTGTTCATGAAACAATCTTTCTAATTGTGCCCATGTATGGACAGACTGTGGAGGTAACATGGTGAACCACGTAAACGCATTCTTTGTGAGGGAACTGGTAAAGTATTTCATTTTCAAGTCCTCATTATTTGCTATGTCACCAGCTTCAGTTTGATATCTGGCAACGTGTTTGACGTTGGACTCTTCAGTCTCTCCGACGAATTTGGTAAACTTTGGAACCTTCCATCCCCTAGAAAGTTTTGTTTTCAAAACAAAATCTGGTAGTGGGGACGTATATGTTGGTCGTCGAAGGCCTGGGTTCACTTCATTCCGCACCATGATCCGTTCAACCATAGCTTCTAAGTTTGGTTCGTCAGCCATGGCATCGTGTCGAACTTGCCTGACCACATAGTTTGGATCTTGGTTCCTATGAACTAACACAACGGGAGGCCTTTGGGCTACCCTAGGTGTGTGTTCAACCTCATGGGGTTGATGGTAAATTGTTTCGTCGAAGACTTCCTCTTGACGAACTGGTGTCTCCGGCCTAGGTGGAGGAGTCTGTCGACCCGGTGTCCTAGGGACCCCTAGGAAATCACTTATCCGTGTCATCTGAGTTGCAAATTATTGGTAACTCTGGGTCGAATCTTGTATTAATGGTCTTAATATGGTGCCCATTTACTGAGTCAACATGTGAACTATTTCGTGATTACTCTCATCCATCTGCTGCCTCATAACTGCGTCAGAACTTGAGGTGAAAGTTGGAACTGATTGAGATAGAAGACTGAACCCTGACAGTTGAATCACTTGGTTTTCCAAAGGCCCTAATCCTTGGTACGGTGAGAATGCTGGCAATGAAATTTACCCAAACACCGGACCCCTAGAATGTAGACTCGACATGAACTCTGTTGGCATCCCAAAAGCTCGAGGCATGGGTATTGTGAAACTAGGCACATGTTGCCCCGCAGTCCCCGTCATTGCCGGCCTAGGTTCAGTCCGACGTGGTGTTGTGGCTGGCACACTATAAACGGTCGAAGCCACAAACGCAGTGCCATAGCCAACATCAGTTGTTTGCGTCACAACCGAACTTTTTGCCAAAGACGGTTCTTCGTTCGGACGAGGTGTCACCATCTTACCACTACGTAAATGCATACACTCAACGTAAACGGATCCCACTGGGCGTGCTAATTTGTTCGTACACGGTTTTCGCGCAAAGAACCTCTGGCCTCCTATCGCAGGTTCACTTGCGGAACCGGCCACGAAATCCCAGGACAAATGGTTGGAGTATACTTGATGTTGGTAGGATGGTTTTGATTTAGAGGAAGTTGAGAAAAAAAACTAGCAGAAGAGGTGTATGCGAATTGATAAATAAACAAGTAAATAAGTAAATGACAAGATATATTGAAACTTGGTAATGCAAATTGCTTAAAAGGAAATGTGGACGCTATCATACATCTTGCGGAAATGAACTATTTTCTTGTAATGTTAGGTACTTCGGGTGTATTCCTTTGACAATGTTACAAATGCGACCCCTTCAAATGAAAATGGACATTGTTTAAATAGGGAAATAAAATAACTGTTTTTCTCTCAGTGTTAGCCCTGGTTGTAACACATGTCGCCCAACCATCTTTGTAACTTCCTCCACGTTCTCAGCATTTCAAATCTCTTCCTGCCCAAAGACTTCTCAGCTTTGTGTCGGTTTCGTTGGCCATCAGTCGAAACCCTTTGGTAGCATAGCCTTTGGGTCGACCTCTGACACATCTTCTGTTAGTGTCGACCTGCGCTTTGGCCTCTTCACCATCTTTTCCTTCTGAAGTCGACCTACATGTTGGCCTTCTTCATTCTCCCTGCTTAGTCAAAATCTTCCAACCAACAGATATTAAGTTACATTAGAAAATAACTTACACTTATCAATGTTATACAAGCTTTCTGCAGTCCATTATCTGCATTTCACTCTTTAACGATTAAAACTTGGCCCAATACTTGTAGTTATTCAATTGTCCCTTCCTTCACCTCTAATTTTATTTGTAAAGTAAGTAATATTTTGCAAAATGAACTATAGGCGGAGGAAGGGGTATTTGAAGATCTAGAATCATTGAAACAAGATCTAACCATTAAAGAGAAAAATGCGGATAATGGGTTATATAAAGGTTGTATAACATTGATTAGTGTAACTTTTTCTTCTAATATAACCTAATATCTATTATAATTTTCTAAGGCAAATTGAAAGGTTATATGTTTAGTGAGCAGTTGATGAAATAAACATTCCACATAAGTTATAATAAAATGCAGGTGCTGGGTATTGAAGCCCTGACCCCCAACCTTTTACTATGGTGTTCTAAACAACCGCAATGGTTTGTTATGTTAGAACAAGATTTGTTCATGACATATATCCTTTGAGTTTTGATGATAACAAAGTATTGAAAGAACAATGGTGTTATATAATGTGTGTTCTAAGTGTGTAGGCTCTAAAGCTTAAAGAATAATACATTTAGAGTCTAATATAAGGACGCACATGAGAGAAGCTAAGTTATTGGCTTCTGGTGGCTCAGAATCTGAAGACACTTTTTAAGTGAAGACTGATAATATAGGTTTGCGTAGACTCTGAAGCTGAAGGCCTCAACATTAGAAGAGCAATAAATTGTATCTAAGCTTATTGAATGTATCAGATTCTAATGATCATTCAGAACCAACAATAAAGTTAAAGTTATCCGTACTTCAGAAAGCAGGCTATATTGTCAAATCTGTTGTCAGCTATAGTATGTGTTCACAAGGCTCAAGAAGAGTTGACATGCTTTTTGAATATCTACTCTTAAAGGATCTATAATACAAGATCACAAGAAAGACGCAATGGTTAAACAAGTTACGCAATGGATCAATATCTTTTGGTGTATCTATCTTCAACGTCTCTTATACTGTGGAATAACAAAGACACTTGTACAAGTTATCTCTTCCAACGCCTATTCCTCTGAAACTGATATATAAGTAGCTGAAGATTCAACTTGGATTTTCAACAAGGAAAAGGAGAAAAAAGAAGAAGAGCCAAGGAGGATAGAAGCGTTTCTCGATTCTACCAGAATGGAAGAGTCACAAGTTTAACAATAGTAACACAACCGAGTATACAGAATTTCGGTTATATGTTGTAAATTGTACAGAGCCTTAAGATTTCTTAAACATTGAATGTCTTAGAAATCTTAAGTGTTGTGATATTTTTTATGGTTATTTCCCTATACCTTTGATTATGTATTAAGTACACCTTGTTCTCTATTCTTCTAAACAAGTTGTTTAGTAGTTTACATAAAGTCTCTTGCTATGTGCTTGAGTATAAAAGTCTGTTACTGTAAAGCTTGAGCCAAGTAAGTCTCCTGCTATGTGCTAGAGCATTGAAGTCTTAATCAATTGTTGATTGAGCAAGAAAGTCGTGGCCTGCAGGTCAGAGCAAGAGTCTTGGATTCGTGGAATCTAAGCAGGGAATTCTAAGACTGAGGGTTTGAGTAGAAGTCTTGAGCCTGAGGGGCTTGAGCAAGGAAGTCTTGAACCTGAGGGGTTTAAGCAGGAAGTCTTGGGCTGAGGGTTTAAGCGGGAAGTCTCGGGATGAGGGTCTGAGCAGTAAATTCTTGTGTTGAGAGCATAAGCAATTGTTATCATGATTTTATTATAGTGTAGAATTTATTCTGCTGCAAGGGGACTGGACTACTCTCAGTTTGGGAGGAACCCATGTAAATCTATGTATGTTCTGTTGTTATTTATTTGCTTCTGTTATTATTCCGATGCACTTAATTATCAGAATCTGAACAGTGGTTTAGAATCTAAATTCTATTCAGAAGCAGAATAAAGAAAAGGAATAACACAATTCAACCCCCCTTCTTGTGTATTTTTCTCACCTTCAGTTGGCATTAGAGCATGGTCTGTGCATAACACTTAGCAGTGTTGCAGACAAAGATCCAATGAGAAAAATATGTTCGTTAAACATTTTCCTTCAAGAATGAATCAAGTATCATATGAAAAATATCACTTTGTTAATCCTCCCATATTCAGGGGTGACTCCACTGAATTTAAATGGTGGAAGAGCAAGATATTTTTAAATCATTAGTCTTGATAAAGGGTTTTGATGAAGGTCTATACAATACCCTTGAGAAACGTATTATTATAGAAGTTGATGGTGTGGGGATGATCAAAGATTGAAAATCTCTCACACCAGCTCAGAAGAAGCTTTACGGAAATATTCTTGGAGTTAGATGCATTCTGGTAGGCGCTCTATCACATTCTGAGTATATCAACATCATTGATATGTATAATGCTCGAGACTATCTTTGAATCCTTGTGTTCAAATTTGAAGGGAATCAGGTAGAAGCTTATTGAGTTACAATGCATCTAATATTTCTAAGCAAATTCCAAGAAGTCTGCTTGCTAGTGTTAAATAAAAAAATCATATCTATTCAAGAAGTCAAAAACTTGAGTAGACTGAGTATTGAAGGTTTAAATAGCATTCCTCAAAGTAAATAAATGGAAGTAAATGAAGAAAACTTGTCAAAGAGATCACTCTTTCCTCAAGTCTGTTGAAGAAAATTCCTATGGAATGTCTGATGATGAGGAACTGGCCTTCCTTATCAAAATATTATATCAGTTAGCTAAATGGAGTGTGATATATATTGATGGAAGAGTAACTTCAGAAGCTTATGAAATATTCATATTTCAACTGATTATCTCAATCTTAAGAACAAAGATAAAAACTACCAGACGGAAAAACCCAAAAAGAAAAATGTCAGTAATCTTCAAAGCATATTCTAATGAAGCTGACATAGGTGAGGATTCAAAATCTGATGAAAAAGTAATCTAGCATTGTTGGCTATTACTTCTTTTGAAGAAACGATCTGAATCCAGGAATAAATTAATTATTAAAGAGAAAGAGATATTGACTAATCCATCTTGCTTCAATATTGATAATAAGGAGTCTGCATCTCAAGATAATATCTTAAGTGACTCCATTGCTCATATGGAAATTGAAGGCTATCATAGAATTTGTGTTAAAGGACAATTCTGTGAGAAACCTTTCATTTCTTCTTCTGTTTTTTGGCAATAGTAAGACAGTACTGAAAACTTATATCATGCCAACCTCTGATAGCAAACACTATCTGGTGCTATGCTGGTCAAAAATTTCAAAATCAAGGATTATGAAGTCAATAGATTTAATCCAAGACAATGAAATCAAAGACTCTGCTATGAACAATATTTTGTTAAGTGCCATAATTCATCCTATACTATGTTCTGAAATGAATCTTGGTACTTCTATCTGACTAAGGCATGATGTAAGAGAAAGCCTGTCAGGACTAACATTTGTGGACCCACAGAAATATGGGTACCAATATTCAAAATTATATTTGCTATAGATATCAAGAAGAGAGGAGCAAGGCATCTTACATGATACTTTATCAAAGGTTGTTTACAATATTTGATGGAAGAAATGCCTACATAGCAAACTCAAGAGCAGAAGAATGCAAATGTATGGAGTTTTGAGAAGAAAGTGGAATCATTGGTTTGGCTGCCATTGACTCAGAATCCACTCAAGACAGAGTTTAGATTCTACAGTCAAATTTGAATACTCATCTGAAGCCTGACTAAGAAAAACAAAACAAAAGGTACGTTATGTTCCGTCACTTTTGCAAACTTCTTAACTCAATGAACTATTTAAGTATGAGTGAATACAAAGTCTCTGGTTAGAACTTTAGAGAAGTCCTGTTTGTTAATAACAAAAGAATCTTCAGAAATCGTTGAAAAGAAACTATATTGTATTTGAGTGTACTGAATATGTCATTAACTAGAAGATGATCATTTTTATGGAAACAATATTCTCAATGTTTGTGATAATACTACTGCTAGTTAGTGGTCAAGAAAACCAATTCAATATTCATAAATCAAGCATGACTCTAGCTTTATGAGAAAATGTTTGACTCTGAATAGAATATCAAAGACTGATAATTAAACAGAAGATGTCTCACTCTAAGTCTAATCCTACTAGACTCTTATGACTGATAGCTTCTAAAAAATAGTCAATCTCTGAGATTCAGAAATGGAATCTTTACTTCTGATAAAGCAGTTTAAGTAAGAATTATTTTAAACCCTTGTCTTACTTAAAACTCTATAAAGTTGAAAATCATCTAGTGCATTCAAGAAGTCTGCTAGGTAAGGACCCTTGGGTAATGATGTTTTCTTATTTTATACGTCTATGATCTCTATCCTCTATCTTTGTGAAACATCATTTTGTGTCACCTTTTTTGTCCCTCTGACAAGATTCTTATTCCTCTTTGGTCAGAATCTTGTTCAGTTTTCTCTTGTTATTTGTTTTTCTTTTGTGTGTTGATCAAACCAAACCTGAGATGAATCCTCTAGTAAATTCTTCACCGAATCAACTAGTAGTCATCAATGAAAAGTTTGTGAATTTTGAAGAGCTGCTTAAGCAAGGTTTTAACTTATGGAATACTGTTTCTGAACAAACTTGGAAAGGATACTTTGATATGCTCTGTGGATTTACTAATCCAAATCTTGTCAAAGAGTTTTGGGTTAATGCTTCCGTTGTTGAGCTAAGTTCTGAGTATGATATTCTTTCCAAGTTTCCTGGTGTTTCTATAACAGTGACCTCTAAGACGATTACTAATGTAATCAACTGTGAGGACATTGGAGAAATCCCAGGTATTCTTGTTTGGAAATCCTTTCTCTGGTCTCAAATCTTAGTCTTAATGCAATTATTTGGAATCAGATTCTGAACTCAAACTTGCTTCCTAAGGATAAGGATCTTGACCTTGTGGACTCTATTGAAAAATATTTGTTACTTCTTCTCAATTCAAACTTAAAAATTAATCTTACTCAAATTATGTTTGACTATCTAAAAAAGGCTCTTTCATATTTTCACAAAGGAAAGACATTCTTCATTCCTTACGAACGAATTCTTTCTGAACTGCTGATCCAAAAAGGAGTTGTCATAAGTTCTGAGGACGATTCTTCTAAAATATGGAGAGAAAAGCTTGAAGCTATCTATGAGAGATTTTGATGTTGGATTTTTGCAAACATATGCCTTGTAATTGTTAAATAACTTTTATTATGCAATCTCGTTGTTAAAAAATTGTTCATTGTTCTTGTTCATATTCTTGTATGTATTAACTGTTATATATGCATTTTTATGTTTTCTGGAGAATAAAAATTAGGACTATAACTTAAAACACTTGCAACATACTCCTTGAAAGATTGGAAGCTAATACATATTATCAAAGAAAAACTTTCTAGACATTCAGATTTGTTCGAAGGAATTCCCTAGGATCATCCGACATATCTAGATTGTTTAAATAATCTTCTCAATCTTCCTTTGCAAACTCAACATCTTCCTTCCTCAAAAAATTCCCGTGTTTTGACCTAGTTCTTTTTCTTCTCTGTGTCTCAACAAAGGTTGCTGGAGATGTATGTGCCTCTGAAGGAATCCTCTTGCTTGAAGATGCTTCAGTTTCTACATTCTTCTCGTTTGTTTGAGTTGCTGCATTTAGTATTGCTTCCTTTCTAAACTCTCTCTTTGGAACCCAGATTTGCTTCTTGTCGCACCTCGAAAAATCACTAACCGAAGACACGACCCTCGCGCAAAAGGCGCGGAACGGTTCGACAGAGTCGCCACCGAACTTTATTTATCCCAAAAGAGGGAAAGGAAAATATCGAGAAAACCTTTAAGGGGTAAGAACATGGTCGTCGCAACCACATTTTGGGTTCGGGAGTCGGTTACGTGAGAGGAAGGTACGTGCACCCCCTCACGTCCGTTGTACTCAACGGAAACCTCTTAGTTTCGAATTGTGATGAACTTTAGCTAAGATTATTTGTTTTCTTCTCAAGGATTGGGGAAACCTCTTGGAATTGTGATGAACCTCTTAGATAAATGTGAAACGAAAAGATAAAAGATTTTGATGCTAAGGGAAATGGGTGGTTTTAGAATAGGGTGCTCGCCAAGGATTGGGGCCCTTGTGCCTACGTATGCTCATTCGGACGAGAATTAGAAATCAGAGCAATCGTAGTTCGACTACGGAAAGAGATAGAGGGAATACGGAGATGGAAGGAAGGTAGCTCGCCAAGATCATCGCAATCTTGTGCCTACGTATCTTTATTCGGACGAGAATAAAGAATCAGAGCAGTCATAGTTCGTGGTACACCCACGAAAAGAGAGGGGGGTTTGAGATTTAGGGGATGAAAGATTGAATGACATACAACCCAAGTGGCGTGCCTCGAGAGCAGGCACTCAAGAATCCAAGGAATGCTAGACTCCAAGAACTCGGTTCTTTCGTGAGTTGATTGCGAAAATGTTTGATAATGGTTAAGTGTTTTAAAACGAAAGGGTGAATGAATAACAACCCAAGGGTGTTCCTCAAGAGCCATTCATTCGAAGACCCAAGGAATGCTAGATTCCAAGAATCTCCTCCTTTCGTTAGTTAATTAAAAAAGCGGTTTGAAAAAGATCGAATCGGATTGGTTGAGAAAAGAGGTGAGGATCGATACTAGTCCCTAGGGGTGCTCCTAGTAACGAAACCACGAGATGTGCGAGTGTGCGTATTAGGTTGATGACGAATGCTAATGAACAATCGACTTACGGGGGTGTTTTGAAAATGGGCTCAATGACGAATCGAGAATTAGTTTGAAAATGGGTTGTTTATGCTAGTCCCTAGGGGTGCTCCTAGTAAACAAACCACAATCAAAGAAACAACGAATGCGTACATCGGAATGGGGGCAGGGGTACATGTAAAATACAGGGGATGACATGAAATAAAAGGTCTCATTGTAAGGTAGCCAAAGAGGAAGCCTTGTGTGTGCGAGGTGTCCTAAACTAAACCTTGAGCAAGAGTCGGACAAAAGCTCCAAGCAAAGGATAGTAACCAACAGTCCACCAATTAGTTTTTTAGGTTTCGATAATTGTTAGTGTGTTTTGATTAAGTATATAAACAAAGAAAATGGTTAGAAGAATAAGATATGAATATGATATGAATAATATGGATAATAATATGAACAAGATATAAGCAAGATAATATGAACAAAATATAATATTGACATAAAAGTAAATCAAGATAATATTGACGGCAAGTAAAGTTAGTTGTTAGTGGTTAATCGGATGAGTCGGGTCCAATGTAGCGCTAAGCCATCGTAGCACGATCTATGACAAAGATCACACTATAGGAGGATGCACAATTTGATCTTTGTGCTAAAACACGATGGAGAAATGATATTGAGGATCATTCTCCAATGAAATCGTGCCACACGAAAAGAAAATTTGACAATCTCGTCTTAATCACAAACTTTAATCGATTAATCGAAAGTAACCTATCACGATTTCAAAGTATAGAAAGAGGTCTCGATGATCACTCACTACAGATTTAAAATAATGAAGGTTAATCGCTTCAACCACCAACATTCATGAATAGAAAGACTTCATCGATCAAAGATGAAAAAGAAGATAGAAGAAGATGCGAAATGAAGTGAAAATCGAAATGAAATCAAAATGGTCTCGTCTTAATCACGATTTAATCGAGAAATCAATAATCTATGATATTTGACTTTCATTGACCAAAAATGAAAAGAAAAGATAGAAATCGAAAATGAAAGGTATAATCGAAAATAAGATGGAAAAGGAAGAAAGGTCTCATCTTTACCAAGATTTTAAATCGATAAATCGATAATCTTTGATTTTAGATTTTCATCGACCGATAAGAAGAGAAATAAATAAATAGAATATGAAATGAAAAGGAAATCAAAATTAAAATAAAATCGGTCTCGTCTTAATCATGATCTTAAACCGATAATCGATAAGCTATGATTTTTGACTTTCATCGACCGATAAAAAAGAAAAATAAATAGGCCTCATATTAATCAAGATTTTGAATCGATTTTGAGAAAATCAACTAAATCATGAGTGTTGTTATATCATTGGCCCATAAAATAGAAAATGAAATCGAACGAAGAAATAAGAAAGTTGAAAACAAAATGGAATAAAAGGAAAAGAGAAATCAAAATGGATAAAAAAACATAGAAATAGAAATTGCAAATTAAATATAAAAAACTCTTAAAAAAAAGATTAAAAACAAAATGTTAAAGAAACAAACATAGGGGGATGCGGCGTATGAGGCTTAAGGTGCGTGTAGAATGGTTAGAATCACCATGGGCTTTTTAAGCCCATTCATTAAATCGTGCCAAAACAAAAAAAGAAAAAAAGATTAATGGTCAAAATCTTTCAAATGAGTGTCAAACCACAGCCAACATCAGATTTTTTTTTAAAACGAGTAAAAGACATCAGCTTTTTCTTTTTAACAAAACAGGGTGCGGCCATGAACAAGGTGAAACATCTGTCCAACAACACCATTAACACGCCACTTTTGTTAAAACGAATAAGAACAACACAACTCGTCAGAAAGAAAATTAGATCCACAACAGGATCACGAGATCTACCTTCCTCGCCTCCTTTCTCCGTCGGATGCACTTTCTCTCCTCAAAACTCCGGTCTGTCTGCGATGGCTCGATCAGGTTTGTTCTGGTTCGTGGCACGATTCACTCTACTTCATCTTTCTCTTTTAATTCCGATTGGTTCTGGGTTTGTATTTTGAGAGGTTTGTGGGTTATTTGATGGTTCGTGAATGGTGGTGATTCGGTTGAAAAAGGTTGAAAGTGAGTTATTGTTGTGTGAGTTGTTGAATGGTGGTGCGGTTTGGTTTGGGTTGAAGACGATGAAGGATGTGTTTGGGTTTGAAGCGTGGTTTTGTAGTGATTTGAGTTGTTGTTGTTGTTTGATTTTGTGGTGGGTGATGATTTGAAACAGGTTACGAAACAGTTGAGGGAGGAGTATTTGAGTTGATGATTGTTTGAAGAAGATTGGGCGAGTTGAAGGAGGTTTGAAAGTTTGAGAATGGAGGGAATTTCGACAGAGTTTTTGGTGGTTGTGGACCTGAGCTTCCGAGAAGAGAATGAATAGGGTCTGCTTTATAGGATAAAAGGAGGGTGAAATGGGAATGAATTGGAAAATTTGTGAGCGGGAAATTGTGGTGTCGTTTTGAGGTTGTACGAATCATGGCTAGCTGGAGGTCTGTATTCTGTATTGTATTGATTTTGTGGCTGCAGGTTTGTAATGGTAATACGGTTTTGGTGCGTAGAGTTGTAGGTAACGGTTCATGGTGTGTGTAGCTTGGTCTCAAGTTTGTGAGTGGATCACGTTGAATGTCGCAATACATCCTTAGTTTTTGGCAGATCAACTTGTTTTTGGAAAGATTATGTAACGGGCTTGAATTGTGATGTTGGTCTTTCTCTTGTAAATAAAATGGGCCTTTTATTTTATGTAACATGGGCTTTTGGAGAAGATTGTAACTTAAGAATATATACTTTGATGTTCTTGTGAATGGACTTTGAGTTTATAAGGAACTTCTTCTCTTTGATCCCTCCACCAATACTTTTGAACCATGCTTGAAAATTAATCCATGAAAATCTTTGCACTTGACCATTAAAATTAAATTCCCAATGCTTGATACAAAAATTTCACCTTAGACTTTGGATGAATTGGCTCTTTAAATCAACATGAATTCATATGAACTTTGCCACTTGTATAGTCATGAACCAAATTCTCAAAGCCTTGAAATCAAAAGGTAGTGACTTGATATATGCACTTCAGTACACCAACAAAAACCTATAGGTTCCATATGCATCTCCCTCATTGAATATCTGATCTTAGCACAACCTGACATTTTGATCCATACACAGATAACTTGACCAAATTCTTACCTGACCAAGATTAGGTAAAACCAGACGATCCTCAACCCATAATTCACCCATTCCTGACTGGATACCCTCAAATGAAGCACAAACTTGGGCAACAGGAAAACACGTATATTTTTTGGATTTTTGAATAATAGTTAGTAGATGGAAGTACAGATGAAATTATACACAGGTAGGACAAATTTGGGGTATGACAGATGCCCCTATCTAATTGGCTTGAACATAGTAAGATGAATGGCTGCGACGTTCATTCTTTCGAGGTAGAAGACAACTAGATATGAAGAAGATCACAAATTTGTCAGAAAAGAAAGAAAATGCTTGGGAAGTGAAATGATGGATCAATGTCACCCCTCGTTTAGACGCTGAATGACTTGCAAAGGTCATTATCACCAAAAGGATGATAACAGGAAATCTGACACCAAAAGGATGACTATGAGGTCAAAGCCTGCTATTACCAAAAGGATAATAGGGCACACACACAAACCCTTCCACCAAAAGAATGAAAATGAGGTCAAAGCCTGCTATTACCAAAAGGATAATAGGGCACACACACACACAGACCCTTCCACCAAAAGGATGAAAATGAGGTCAAAGCCTGCTATTACCAAAAGGATAATAGGGCACACACACAGACCCTCCCACCAAAAGGATGAAAATGGGTCAAAGCCTGCTATTACCAAAAGGATAATAGGGCACATACGCACACAGACCCTTCCACCAAAAGGATGAAAATGAGGTCAAAGCCTACTATTACCAAAGGATAATAGGGCACACACACACACAGACCCTTCCACCAAAAGGATGAAAATGAGGTCAAAGCCTGCTATTACCAAAAGGATAATAGGGCGCACACGCACACAGACCCTTCCACCAAACAGATGAAAATGAGGTCAAAGCCTGCTATTACCAAAAGGATAATAGGGCACACACGCACACAGACCCTTCCACCAAAAGGATGAAAATGAGGTCAAAGCCTGCTATTACCAAATGGATAATAGGGCACACACGCACACAGACCCTTCCACCAAAAGGATGAAAATGAGGTCAAATCCTGCTATTACCAAAAGGATAATAGGGCACACACACACAGACCCTTCCACCAAAAGGATGAAAATGAGGTCACAACTTACTACTACCAAAAGGATAATAGCAAGCAAAACAATAACAAAGGCTGTCATTCACCAAAAGGATGATTCACATACCATAGGTTCACGGATCGGCGACACCAAAAGGATGACGGATCAATACAAGCTACTACCGCCAAAAGGATGATAGGAACTTCCCACTTACGAGGACCAACACCGAAAGGATGTAGGTTAGGTTGATATGACATGAACGACTACCACCAAAAGGATGATAGTAAGTTTCTGATTTTGAGGATTGACCAACACCAAAAGGATGCAGGTTGAATTGAGTTGACAGGGTTTGGCTATCACCAAAAGGATGATAGTAAGGCAATTGACAAAAGGTCAAGTTTACTGGGGATATGATGAGCGAGGCTTATTTGGAGACATCAACAAAAGGTTGAAGCAATGAAGTCACTGAGGAACACCATCCTTGTCAACAAAAGGTTGAAAGAACCAACTCACTGGGGAACGCCCAAGGGGAATGTTGAATTTGTTTGTAGGATAACCATGATTGGTATGAGGCTAACCCTTCCATCAACAAAAGGTTGAAGAGACACGACTCAATGAGGAACGCCTACTGACTCGGAGAAAGGTGCCCCTGGACTTGAAGGAGATGCCCCTGACTGGGCTGAAGATTGCTTTGAAATCTTGTCCTGAGCTTGGTCAAAAAAATGTTGAAACAACTTCGTGAGGAGCGCCCATGGATCTGAAGGAGATGCCCCTGGCTGGGCTGAGATCATCTTGAGCTTGACTTGCTCAACAAAAGGTTGAAAACTTCGTGAGGAACGCCCACGGATTTGCTGAAGATGATGCCCCTGGCTGGGCTGAATATCGTCTTGAAAATCTTGAAATTGATCCTGGATCTTGATCATGCATGTATGAATGCTTGATTTTGTAATGATGTGCAATGCAAATGCTGACGCGCGAAGATGTAAGTGCTGGGGAAGTATGATTTGGTTTTTTGGGTATGCATATGATGCACATGATGCTGAATGCGATGCATATGATGCGTATGATAACAAATGTGATGATATGATTGCAGACGGGTGATTGGATATGTTTGTGAAGAATGCCAGCATGGTGGTCTTTGGGATAGTTGCCAATACGGATTGGACTTCGGGTGGTGAGAGGGTTTGATTTCCTTGACACTCAGTTTGTTGAAGACGCCATGATTGAAGCAGACGGAGATGCTCTCGAGGCCCTGAGCCGACTCACTTGATGGTGTTCATTTCTGAGAAGACCATAACTCTTATGCTTGAGGGTCAGGTTGGCTGGAACTGAGCGTAGGGACATGATCAACTCATGAAGACCGTGCCTTTGCTTTGAACTTGATGATGGCCAACATTTGGAAGGATCTGCTTATCCAACTTGAAAAATGCAGAAAGGATCTGCCTGCTGAAATGGGTCTTGCCCCAGTCTGAACATGGTAATGGTCTGCCCCTGATTAACCAGTTCTGAAGTGGTCTGATCTTTGGAAGTTGAGCTTTGATGTGTTTTGAGATGGCTTGCCCCTGATTGAGCTGCTGAAAGATTTGCCCCAGCCTGAGGGCTTTGAGGGAATCTTGCTTCGGGTCGGCACCACTGAAAGTTCAAGTTCCTCTTTGATTGCCTCTTGTTGGGATTTCTTGGATGTTTAACACTGATTTGCAATTAAAATTGTACATTCACAAATGGTAATCTTAATGCAATGCTCATGCACGTTTTGAAAAAAGAGTCGTTTATTGGAGTGTCGTGATAGTGAGACGAATGGACCGTTAGCCCAAACGTGTGCTGATTTTGATGGTGTGAAAGATATAGCAAGGATAATGACACCAATGCTGAAGATTAGCAAATATGGGGGAGCCAGTTTACGCAACCTTGCAATAGTATACTTTCAAAATAAACCTCGCCTCAATTAGGTCTTTCGAGGGTTGTAATGTGGTCTGGTTCACGGTTTAAGAAATAAAGGATATTAGGCTCAAAGTATGATTTGTACCCACCCCTTCTTCGTGATGATCTCCAGTCCTACGTTCAGTTAATTTTGCACACGTTTGTATTCCAAAAGGGTTGACGGTTTAAGGTATGCTTGAAATGGCAGTCACCCTTATTTTGTTTTTGATGAATGTCAGTGACCTTTTGATTTTGATTTGGTGGTCAGTGAATCTTATTTTGTTTTTGTTGAGGATTTGAGGGCCTCTTTTGATTTTGCTTTTAATCCCAATCTTTTGCATTGACTGATTTTGGCTTTTTGAGTCCATCAGGGTAGCCTTGATTTTTGCCTAAGTCTCCTTTGAGGTGCTCGACTTAGCAGGCTCCTAATTTTTTATTTATTTATTTTTTTTCGATTTTGTTGGAGGAATGTGACTGCCAAGTCATGGGTATTGATGAACAACCGACATGTCTTTTGGATTTTGTCTTGTGATTTGAGTTTGTAATCAGGTTAACTGAACACTACCCTGCCCCAGGTTAAGTGTAAGGATTTGTAGATCCGAAGGAAACTACTACTTCTAGGCTCGAAGTGGTTTACTAGGGACTAACTACTTGTCTCTCTAGTGTTTGGGGGATTGAAACAATGCATATACATCTTCGACGAGATTCTGTCTGAAAGCATACAGTTTGCAATTATGGGTATTTCGTTGTCATCATCCTCCCTCCAATCATTGCTAACAACAGTTTTGATATAGAGAGTGAAGTGGATAAATGTGTCGGTGTTTTTGCAGTAAATGGAAAAAATGAGTGAATACGACATAACTGATTCAAAACATGCATAGTTACTACAACCACATACGAAAGGCAATGTTCAAAGCATACAGTACTTAAACAAATAAAGACAAAATAACAAGAATGCAAATGATGGGATGGCAACATGACTGCCTTCTTCGGGGAAACTGGAACTTGAGTTGACTTGATTGGATGCTTGCTGCTGGCACTAGCTTGGCGGAGGCAGAGGGTTTTTGATGAGGTTTGGAGCCCTCCCATTGAACGTGAGATACTTTGAGTCGATCATGTCTTGAACCTTGTGTTTGAAAGCTCTGTAATTCTCGATCGTATGCCCTGGAGCACCCTTATGAAACTCGCAATGAGCATTAGCATCATAATCTCGGGGAATAATAGTTGGAGGAGCTAGGTCCCTAAGAGTGATTGCCCTCTTCTCCATCAATTGAGCAAAGATCTGAGCATATATCGTCGGCAGACAATCAAAGTCTCTATCTGGCCTCCTTGTCCTCTGTTGATTAGGCTGACGTTGTTGAGCAACTCTCTGTTGTTGATATTGAGGAGGATACTGATACCCTTGTTGATTGTAGGATTGTTGCTGAGGAGCCTGTTGTTGAGGCATTGGAGCTTGAACAGCTTGAACAGTCGGCTGATAAGGTATTGGTGCATATTGTGCAGCAGCAACATAAGGATACTGGAAGTAGGGAAGTGGAAAAGGCATTGGAGCGGGAGCTTGTGGAGCTTGCCCTTTCTGAGCAGAGACGACATTTGTTTCACCCACTTTTTTCTTGTATCCATTGTTGAAAGGTTTCTTGGCTTGAGACTAGCTGCTAGAATGTCCTTGGATCCTTCTGCTCTTTAGACCTTCTTCGATTCTCTCACCGACAATTACCAAATCAGAGAATCCGGCAAAAAAATTACCAATCAACTTCTCATAGTATTGGCCTTGTAAAGTACCCATAAAGATGTCAATTAGTTCACGATCAACAAGAGGTGGATGCACTCTTGTAGCTAGCTCTCGCCAGCGTTGCGCGTACTCCTTAAAGGATTTGTTGTCCTTCTGAGCCATACTTTGAAGCTGAGTACGATTTGGAGCAAGGCCGGTGTTGTATTTGTATTGCTTGACAAATGCATCAGCTAGCTCATCCCAAGTGCGCACACTGGTACGCTCCAGCTGCATATACCATTCGAGTGATGCCCCATACAAGCTGTCTTGGAAGCAATGGATCATCAGCTTTTCGTCTTTGGCATATGCAGCCATTTTGCGGTAGTACATCCTCAGATGAACGTGTGGGCAACTGAGGCCTTTGTACTTCGATAATTCTTTCACTTTAAACTTGGGAGGAATGACGACATCTAGCACCAAGCACATTTCCAGAGCATTCAGAGATTTTGAGTTGCGCCCCTCCATGACTCGGAGTTTTTTGGCTAGATCACGGCATATCTTGATGGCCTCAGAATCCTGAGCAGCAGTAGGATTGATAATTGGGATGGCAGCATGATAGTTCTGGACCTCATCATACTGATCTAGTAGATTTTCTTCAGTATGAGGAATAGGGATCTGAGTGACAACAGGTTGGGCTTGCGGAATAACACCAACAGCGACTCCAGATGTTGGAAGTGGTTGAGAAATGGCTCCTTCAGTGGCGGGAGTGAAGTTCATTGGTATCCCATAAGTGATGGGGTTGGGAACAGGAACTGAGATCCTTGAGGTAGATCCTTGCACAGGCACATTGTTGTTGGCAGCAGCGACTTCTCGCAGTTCTTCTTATTTTCTGGCTATTATGATGGCTTCGAGAATCTGATCGATCTTTCCCTTCATAGAGTCCAACTCTTCTCTGAAGGCAGCTTGCTCTTGTTGAATCTGTTCCATAATTCGTCTTGTGTTGGCTCGAGTTGTGTAATGGTGTCGAAGAATCAGCTTGATTTACTGGAGAAGGAAGGAAGGTGAAGTGAGATTCTGATGTTGAAATGCAATGCAAGATAGATAACTGATGCAATGTAATGCAATGGCATGTATGCAATGTACGATGCAAGATCCAGGATCGCAGATCACAGGTTCAAACATTTCTGAGGTTGTCCGTTCACGGGTAGATGACCAAAGTCTCTGATCAAAGAAACCTTATAGGTAGGCTCTATGAGGAAAGTTCTAGATTCTTTACCCATAAACCCACTCACGGGATGGTTTCTATGTTGACGGATAAGGTTCCCAGGATTACGGACACAAATCGCATCAATGTCACGCAACAGGCTAGCTGCATTACAACGATAATGACGACAAGGTCTCTCCTGAGTGGGGTCCTCGTGCTAGGCGCACAACGAGCGAGTCCTTGGAGACTAACACTACACGACCACCAATATAAAACTTGGTTCTAAGAGTGGTTCATAGAGTCACGGACCCTTCATGAATCAAGTCGTGTGACAAGCTAGCTGCGTTACAACAGGATCTATGAAAAGGTCTACTCTAGGGGAGCTTTCATGCTAGGCACGCAAGGAGCGAGTCTTTGGGGACTAACACTACTCGACATCCAATTCTAAACTATGTGTTCCCTCTGCTTTTACCAAAGCTCGGGTGTAGAGCTTTACTCATGATATCAACCCATGATCCAACAGCCAAGAATGATAATGAGCATAAGGGAAAGCAATAAGAGGACAAATACTTAAACGAGAAGAAAACAAGCAAACAAAAATAACGCTCCTCACAAATCGCACTAATTTAGGCTCGACTCCCTCTTGCATGGAGCAATTTGTCCCCAGCAGAGTCGCCAGCTGTCGCACCTCGAAAAATTGCTAAACGAAGACACGACCCTCCCGTAAAAGGCGCGGAACGGTTCGACAGAGTCGCCACCGAACTATATTTATCCCAAAAGAGGGAAAGGAAAATATCTAGAAAACCTTTAAGGGGTAAGAACATGGTCGTCGTAACCATATTCTGGGTTCGGGAGCCGGTTACGTGAGAGGAAGGTACGCGCACCCCCTCACGTCCGTTATACTCAATGGGAACCTCTTAGGTTCGAATTATGATGAACGTTAGCTAAGCTTGTTTGTTTTTTTCTCAATGATAAATGTGAAACGAAAAGATAAAAGATTTTGATGCTAAGGGAAATGGGTGGTTTTAGAATAGGGTGCTCGCCAAGGATTGGGGCCCTTGTGCCTACGTATGCTCATTCGGACGAGAATGAGAAATCAGAGCAATCGTAGTTCAACTACGGAAAGAGATAGAGGGAATACGGAGATGGAAGGAAGGTAGCTCGCCAAGATCATCACAATCTTGTGCCTACGTATCTTTATTCGGACGAGAATAAAGAATCAGAGCAGTTGTAGTTCGTGGTACGCCCACGAAAAGAGAGGGGGGTTTGAATTTTAGGGGATGAAAGATTGAATAACATACAACCCAAGGGGCGTGCCTCGAGAGCAATCACTCAAGAATCCAAGGAATGCTAGACTCCAAGAACTCAGTTCTTTCGTGAGTTGATTGCGAAAATGTTTGATAATGGTTAAATGTTTTAAAATGAAAGGGTGAATGTATAACAACCCAAGGGCGTGCCTCAAGAGCCATTCATTCGAAGACCCAAGGAATGCTAGATTCCAAGAATCTCCTCCTTTCGTTAGTTGATTAAAAAACGGTTTGAAAAAGATCGAATCGGATTGGTTGAGAAAAGAGGTGAGGATCGATACTAGTCCTTAGGGGTGCTCCTAGTAACGAAACCACGAGATGTGTGAGTGTGCGTATTAGGTTGATGACGAATTCTAATGAGCAATCGACTTACGGGGGTGTTTTGAAAATGGGCTCGATGAAGAATCGAGAATTAGTTTGAAAATGGGTTGTCTATGCTAGTCCCTAGGGGTGCTCCTAGTAAACAAACCACAATCAAAGAAACAACGAATGCGTACATCGGAATGGGGGCAGGGGTACATGTAAAATACAGGGGATGACATGAAATAAAAGGTCTCATTGTAAGGTAGCCAAAGAGGAAGCCGTGTGTGTGCGAGGTGTCCTAAACTAAACCTTGAGCAAGAGTCGGACAAAAGCTCCAAGCAAAGGATAGTAACCAACAGTCCACCAATTAGTTTTTTAGGTTTCGATAATTGTTAGTGTGTGTTGATTAAGTATATAAATAAAGAAAATGTTTAGATGAATAAGATATGAATATGATATGAATAATATGGATAATAATATGAACAAGATATAAGCAAGATAATATGAACAAAATATAATATTGACATAAAAGTAAATCAAGATAATATTGACGGCAAGTAAAGTTAGTTGTTAGTGGTTAATCGGATGAGTCGGTTCCAATGTAGCGCTAATCCATCGTAGCACGATCTATGACAAAGATCACACTATAGGAGGATGCGCAATTTGATCTTTGTGCTAAAACACGATGGAGAAATGATATTGAGGATCATTCTCCAATGAAATCGTGCCACACGAAAAGAAAAGGTGACAATCTCGCCTTAATCACAAACTTTCGTCGATTAATCAAAGGTAACCTATCACGATTTCAAAGTATAGAAAGAGATCTCGATGATCACTCACTACAGATTTGAAATAATAAAGGTTAATCGCTTCAACCACCAACATTCGTGAATAGAAAGACTTCATCGGTCGAAGATAAAAAAGAAGATAGAAGAAGATGCGAAATGAAGTGAAAATCGAAATGAAATCGAAATGGTCTCGTCCTAATCACGATTTAATCGAGAAATCGATAATCTATGATATTTGACTTTCATTGACCAAAAATGAAAAGAAAAGATAGAAATCGAAAATGAAAAGATATAATCGAAAATAAGATGGAAAAGGAAGAAAGGTCTCATCTTTACCAAGATTTTAAATCGATAAATCGATAATCTTTGATTTTAGATTTTCATCGACCGATAAGAAGAGAAATAAATAAATAGAATATGAAATGAAAAGGAAATCGAAATTAAAATAAAATCGGTCTCGTCGTAATCATGATCTTAAATCGATAATCGATAAGCTATGATTTTTGACTTTCATCGACCGATAAAAAAGAAAAATAAATAGGCCTCATATTAATCAAGATTTTGAATCAATTTTGAGAAAATCAACTAAATCATGAGTGTTGTTATATCATTGGCCCATAAAATAGAAAATGAAATCGAATGAAGAAATAAGAAAGTTGAAAACAAAATGGAATAAAAGGAAAAGAGAAATCAAAATGGATAAAAAAACATAGAAATAGAAATTGCAAATTAAATAAAAAAAACTCTTAAAAAAAACAAAGATTAAAAACAAAATGTTAAAGAAACAAGCATAGGGGGATGCGGCGTATGAGGCTTAGGGTGCGTGTAGAATGGTTAGAATCACCATGGGCTTTTTAAGCCCATTCATCAAACAGTCCCAAAGCAGAAAAAGAAAAAAAGATTAATGATCAAAATCTTTCAAATGAGTGTCAAACCACAGCCGACATCAGATTTTTTTTTAAAACGAGTAAAAGGCATCAGCTTTTTCTTTTTAACAAAACAGGGTGCGATCATGAACAAGGTGAAACATCTGTCCAACAACACCATTAACACGCCACTTTTGTTAAAACGAATAAGAACAACACAACTCGTCAGAAAGAAAAGTAGATCCACAACAGGATCACGAGATCTACCTTCCTCGCCTCCTTTCTCCGTCGGATGCACTTTCTCTCCTCAAAACTCCGGTTTGTCCGCGATGGCTCGATCAGGTTTGTTCTGGTTCGTGGCACGATTCACTCTAATTCATCTTTCTCTTTCGATTCCGATTGGTTATGGGTTTGTATTTTGAGAGGTTTGTGGGTTATTTGATGGTTCGTGAATGGTGGTGATTCGGTTGAAAAAGGTTGAAAGTGAGTTATTGTTGTGTGAGTTGTTGAATGGTGGTGCGGTTTGGTTTGGGTTGAAGACGATGAAGGATGGGTTTGGGTTTGAAGCGTGGTTTTGTAGTGATTTGAGTTGTTGTTGTTGTTTGATTTTGTGGTGGGTGATGATTTGAAACAGGTTACGAAACAGTTGAGGGAGGAGTATTTGAGTTGATGATTGTTTGAAGAAGATTGGGCGAGTTGAAGGAGGTTTGACAGTTTGAGAATGGAGGGAATTTCGACAGAGTTTTTGGTGGTTGTGGACCTGAGCTTCCGAGAAGAGAATGAATAGGGCCTGCTTTATAGGATAAAAGGAGGGTGAAATGGGAATGAATTGGAAAATTTATGAGCGGGAAATTGTGGTGTCGTTTTGAGGTTGTACGAATCATGGCTAGCTGGAGGTCTGTATTCTGTATTGTATTGATTTTGTGGCTGCAGGTTTGTAATGGTAATACGGTTTTGGTGCGTAGAGTTGTAGGTAACGGTTCATGGTGTGTGTAGCTTGGTCTCAAGTTTGTGAGTGTATCACGCTGAATGTCGCAATACGTCCTTAGTTCTTGTCATATCAACTTGTTTTTGGAAAGATTATGTAACGGGCTTGAATTGTGATGTTGGTCTTTCTCTTGTAAATAAAATGGGCCTTTTATTTTATGTAACATGGGCTTTTGGAGAAGATTGTAACTTAAGAATATATACTTTGATGTTCTTGTGAATGGACTTTGAGTTTATAAGGAACTTCTTCTCTTTGATCCCTCCACCAATACTTTTGAACCATGCTTGAAAATTAATCCATGAAAATCTTTGCACTTGACCATTAAAATTAAATTCCCAATGCTTGATACAAAAATTTCACCTTAGACTTTGGATGAATTGGCTCTTTAAATCAACATGAATTCATATGAACTTTGCCACTTGTATAGTCATGAACCAAGTTCTCAAAGCCTTGAAATCAAAAGGTAGTGACTTGATATATGCACTTCAGTACACCAACAAAAACCTATAGGTTCCACATGCATCTCCCTCATTGAATATCTGATCTTAGCACAACCTGACATTTTGATCCATACATAGATAACTTGACCAAATTCTTACCTGACCAAGATTAGGTCAAACCAGACGATCCTCAACCCATATTTCACCCATTCCTGACTGGATACCCTCAAATGAAGCACAAACTTGGGCAACAGGAAAACATGTATATTTTTTGGATTTTTGAATAATAGTTAGTAGATGGAAGTACAGATGAAATTATACACAGGTAGGATTTTTCTTGATTCTTGGAACTATTCTGACCAATAACTATTAAAGATGCATTGTACAAGCTTTTAATGCTCTCTACTACTTGAATTGTTTTCTCTTCCTTGGGAACCGATCATGTAATGATGATCTGATTTGCATTTATGAATGTATTTCTTCTGTTTCTTTTTTTTCTTCTTATTTTTGATGTGACAAAAGGGGGAGAAAGAAATAGAAGTATTTAATAGATAGTCTAAACCCATTATGTTTTAATGTTTTTTATTTTAATTATTTAAATTTCTGTTATTTCTGTTTTTTTATTACCTGGGAAAAATATTTTAGTTTTCTTGATAGTAGAACGTAGGTGGAGATTACAAACCTCAACATTTGGACTATGAGAATCAGGGGAGCCTATAAACCTCCGACCCTGATGTTGCCAAGTAAATAAAAATATATTTTAGTATTCATGTATATAGAACTAAAGGGGAGGTTACAAACCTCAACCTTGGACTATTAGACTCAGAGGGAGCTCACAAACATCAGACTCTGATATTGCTAAGAAAATTAAAATACCCCAACATTGACATATTTTAGTTTTCTTGAATATAGAACTTAGGGGGAGCTTACAAAACTCAATCTTTGACTATTAGACTCAGAGGGAGCTTACAAACCTCAGACTCTAATGTTGCCAAGAAAATTAAAATAGTCCAATATTGTTCTTTAAATACTTATGTTTGTCATCATAAAAAAGGGGGAGATTATTAGAACAACATTTGTTCATGACATATATCCTCTGGGTTTTGATGATAACAAAGTATTGAAAGAACAATGGTGTTATCTAATGTGTGTTCTAGGTGTACATGTTCTAAAGCTTAAAGAAGAATACATTTGTAATCTGATATAAGGATACACTTGAGAGAAACTAAGTTATTGGCTTCTGGTGGCTCAGAATCTGAAGAACATTCTTTAATTGAAGACTGATAATTAAGTTTTGTGTAGACTCTGAAGCTCAAAGCCTCAACATCAGAAGAGCAATATATTGTCTCTAAGCTTATTGAATGTATCAACTTCTAGTGATCATTCAGAACCAACAATAAAGCTAAAGTTATCCGTACTTTAGAAAGCAAGCTACATTGTCAAATCTGCTGTCAGCTATATTCTGTGCTCACAATGCTCAAGAAGAGTTGACATGCTTTACGAATATCTACTCGCAACGGATTTATAATACAAGATCACAAGAAAGACGCAATGGTTAAACAAGTTACACAATAGATTAAGATCTTTTGCTGTATCTATCTTCAACGTCTATTATACTATGGAATAACAAAGACACTTGTACAAGTTATCTCTTCCAACGGCTATTCCTCTGAAATTTATATATAAGTAGCTAAAGATTCAACATGGATTTTTAACAAGGAACAAGGAGAAAAAAGAAGAAAAGCCAAGGAGGATAGAAGTGTTCCTGGCTTCTACCAGAATGGAATAATAACACATTCAACAATAACAACAGAACCGAGTATGCAGAATTTCTATTATATGTTGTAAATTGTACAAAGCCTTAAGATTTCTTAAACATTGAATATCTTAGAAATCTTAAGTGTTGTGATCTTTTTTATGGTTATTGCCCTATACCTTTGATTATGTATCAAGTACACCTTGTTCTCTATTATGCTAAACAAGTTGTTTAGTAGTTTAGATAAAGTCTCTTACTATGTGCTTGAGCATAAAAGTCTGTTGCTGTAAAGCTTGAGCCAAGTAAGACTCATGCTATGTGCTAGAGCATTGAAGTCTTAATCAATTATTGATTGAGCAAGAAAGTTTTAGACTGCAAGTCAGAGCAGAAGTCTTGAGCCTGAGGGGCTTGAGCAAGGAAGTCTTGAACCTGAGGGGTTTAAGCAGGAAGTCTTGGGCTAAGGGTCTAAGTGGGAAGTCTTGGGCTGAGGGTCTGAGTAGTAAATTCTTGTGCTGAGGGCATAAGCAATTGTTATCATGATTTGATTATAGTGAAAAATCTATTATGCTGCAAGGGAATTGGACTACACTCAGTTTGGGAGGAACCAATGTAAATCTCTGTGTGTTCTGTTGTTATTTATTTGCTTCTGTTATTATTCTGTTGCAATTAATTATCAGAATCTGAACTCTATTCAAAAGCAGAATAAAAAAATGAATAACACAATTCAACTCCCCTTCTTGTGTATTTTTCTCACCTTCATGTTATGCGCTACTGTCTTTTTACCACAACTAGTAACACATGGTAGTATAGAGGGCACATACAACCATACGTCACCTTACTATGAACCACCGTCCGTAGTAGAATATTTATCCCAAACGTGATAAGATATGTATTCCATAGTAGTGTAAATCCATACCTGATTTTAGAAAATTTAAATGTGATAGGTAAATTAAAATCTGAACCTGATTTTGAAAAAATAAATATGATAAATAAATGATTAAAATTGGCTCTAAAATTTAGAAAAGAAAAAAAAAAGGTATGAAAAGGTTGGTTTCTAATCAAATAACACTCTGTTAAATTTCTATTACCCAATTTTTGATAAAATTGATAAGATATATACATACTACATCTTTTCTAGGTAGAACATGTGTCATAAATTAGTTTCTAATCAAACTACTATTCATTAAACTTTTAACACCGATTTTTGGACAAAATAGGTACAGTTTATAAGTGTTTACACTTTTTTGAAGGAGAAAAAAAATGTTGAATGTTAGTTTCACCCATATGTAACACTTAAAACACCACTTTTTCACTGGTGTTAAATTGATTTACGATACCTATTTTAAAATTGGTATCGAAATCATACTTACAATACTAGTAGGAACAACACCAGAAAAAAAAAGGTATTAAATCTCTAAATAAATTGGTGTTAAATCCCTTACCTACACTAGTGATCACTCGATAGTGTGTTTATTACCTCTTGCATATCATTCACAACACATGCTTGCATTTTGATTGAACGCTTTTGTTGATATGAAATCGACAAAGCAAGTTAATTGTCCTTGAATACACAACTTCAATTGATTTCATCAAAGCAAGATCTCCATCAGATAAAATAACTTGTGGACATAACCTTTCCTTAATGAATAATTGTTTCATCTTATACAATACTCAACAAAAATTCTCTGTTTGTTTAGATTCCATATAGAAAAATGCAACCGAAAATGTCAACTTGGTTGACGTCATACCAACAATTTCAAACAAAGGTTGTTTATACTTGTTTGTCTTGTATGTGTTATCCATAATCAACATAATATGAAAAATATTCAACAACTTGAGTGAATCTAGACGAGTCTAAAAAATATCTAACAACATCTCTGTCATCTTTTATTCTACTTTAGTAAACACAATGTGCATCTTCTATCGGCTTAAACAAATGTTGTATCTTGGTTCTATGAATTATGATATCTTTTTGTAACTTACTCTTATGTTTACATATTTGCGTGATCCGAGTGACATTTTCAGGATCTCGATCTTGCAAAGACGCAATTATGTGCCTAAGTAGAACATGACGCTTTCTTAATCCATAACATATGCACCTAGACGCCTAACAAGCACATGACCTTCAAATCTACTAGGTAAATCGTGGCACTGAAGTCCATATTTTACATCAATCTTTCATCCCAAACCATCTTTAGATGATGATGACCTGATTTTGAATGGACAGCCACCTTTTTTAGTAGCACTTTGTGTTGAACTATCTGCCTCCTTGTATTTATCACCTTTATCGCAACCAAATATTAATTATTTGCTTCTTAATCTCTTTCTTGTTTCAGTATCTTATCTTGTAATGATGGACGACATTCACTTTATGCACTACTACGTAAAACCCCTTTAACAACGGTTGAAAAATATATACAATAACACGGATCAAGGCGTTATTATGTAGAGTGTTGTGGTAAATGCGCTACTTTTAATCACAGCCCTGGGACCATTGTGGTATTCTGGAAAGCACGTGTTATATCACAACAGTTACACTTCACAACCGTTGTGATAGATAATGTAATTAATTAATTAGATGACGGTTAACCTAGACAACCGTCGTGGAAAGTACACATAGTTTATTATATAAAAATGTATATTGCTTGGTTTACCATACACCTATTTAAAGAAATACAACCATTCAAATTGGCAAAGAAATATATAATCTGAAAATTAAACTATTTTTGAAAACCAACTTTAACACATCATTTTTTTTAATTGAATCCCTCTAATTCAGTACATTTTATGTTCTTTAACACATAATATACGATTCAATGGTCTGATTCCTTCAATTCATCGATATCTTTTATTATAGTTTACCTCATCATCATCGCTTATCAACGAGATTGTAAATTATATTAATGAATTGAAGCAAACAGAGCACTAAACCATATATTATATGTTAAGGAACATAAAATGTGCTGAATGAAACGAATGCGATTAGAAAATTTTTTATTGATATAGGTTGGTTTTCAAATACATCTTAATTTTCAGAATATAAGTTTCTATGTCAATATAAATGATTGCATTTCCATTAAAAGGTAAGTGAAATAAACAATATACATAGTATATAATAAATTAAACTTGTCAACCTGTATAAGAAATTAAAGAACAAAACATTGCTAAGTCAGAAGAAGCCTTTATCTTGTGAACTAGCAATGTTTTGTTCTTGTTTTGAGAATATTTGTCAACAACAACATACAGCAAAACAACATGAAACACAATAAAAAAAACATACATTATTTAAGCAACAAAACCCCAAGTGGGACTGTAACAAATCAAGATATATTGAGTCAATAACGCACCTCTTTTTGAAAAAAATCGTGGAACTGTAACAAATCAAGATATATCAAGTTCATCTAGTTTGTGAAGCCATGATGAAGAAATATAAGGTGGATGAAGTTTATACAATAACTTCATACTTCTTATATTTTTCTCCATGGCAACAAAAACCATATGAAACTTCACCATAGTATATGCTTGCTACCACCATAAGCTTGCTACCACCATTATCACCATGTATCTACAAGGAAACACAACAAAAATCAAACTTAACCCTAAAACATCAATAGCATAATGTTTTCCACAGCATCCTAAAACCAAACCCTAAAACAATAATCCTAGAAAAACGAGAGCAGGAGAACATACCATCTTCGCCGTTGTAGGAGTTTGCGTCGGGCGTTGCTCTCGTCAGATATCCTTTAAGTTTCTTTTCTCCATTCTCTTGTAACAGTATTGGTTAAGATTCATGAGATAAGAGGGTTGTGTTAGGGTTTTCTTTAGAGAGAAACGACAGTTATGAAGTGGGTCACAAATAGTTTCGTTTATATATTAAAAACTATCACTTTTCGTTACGGTTTAAAACTACAACCGTAATTATATTTTATATTTTAAAATAATAGCAAGCTATATCGCGACGGTTATGCATAATAACCGTAGTGATATCTCTTATTTAAAATAAATAAAAATGAAAGGAGCACTTTAACCTTAAATGAAAAACATTTTTGCCACAGCTAAGGTTCGAACCCATGAAAGATTGATTATATCATATCAGTTATACTTACAACCGTTATTATACCCTATAATTTTTAATTAAAAAAATATAATATAAAGTTAGTGCCTGAGTTTAGAGATATCACCACGGTTTTTGGAAGAACCGTGGTGACTTGGGTGTTGTTGTTTGCGTGTTTTATAGTAGTGATGTCTGGTTTCAACCTCCTTAATTCAACTTATTATCTATTCTCATGTATCGAATTTCTGTGTAATTGAAAATGAATCAGTGGTATCTACACATATCTTATTTTATCATATATGTAAAAGAGTCTTCATATCTATAAAAACATTAAAAAAAAATAAAAAAATACATATTAGATACTTATAATTGAGTAATTTGATGACCACAATTAAAATAAACTGAGATACATAAAACCAAGTTATCCGATGATAGTTTAGAATACCATATAAGTATGTTGCTAGTTATCTGGTAATGAAAGATACATATTAGAATATTTGATGACAAGTTATTCGATAAATACAAATATCTTAAAAAACTTGATTGAAAGTAATCCAATGAAAAGATAACACGTACCGACACTGAACAATAAATAATTTGATAAATTAATATAAATCTGGAGTTTCACTAATATCGAAAAGGTTAAACGAAGAAAATAAAATTTTTAATATAAATAGTTGATACTATTAATTTGAAAATTTTTAAGAAATTGTAGGAGTGGAGGATATACTCCAACTTAATATTTTTTAAAATAAATGTAGGAGAAAATCATAAATAAGAATTGACTTGTATATTTATATGGGTTCACATGTAAAAGTTTACTGTGTAACATTTTCATAAACTCAAATGGTAATAAATACAGAAAACCCCTATCTAAAGTTACAATCACAAACCATTCATAAAATAGGTAAGGCGATGCCTTATTTTATTTCTTTTGAAAATATGATTCAAGAAAATGCACTTAACCGTTTGAAAGGATGTAAATTCTAATTTATTTTCTACATATATATAAAATATACAATTGCATGGACAATTTAGTTTGTTTATTTAGATATAGACACACAAACAATCACCTAACTAAGAATTAGAATAAATTTGTCCTGTGTCTTAATGATTGATTTCACCAACCAACTTCCACAGCTTGTCAATTTGGATCTGTCTGTACTGGGAATGGTACTATATCCATGTTCATGAACAAAGAAGATTCGATCGAGAGACAACTATGTTTCATTTTATGGCGTTAAAATGATGATCAACTTGTACATGTGAGCCACAGGTGTCTTGCTGTTGTTACTTTTGCTGAGTCATTGTCCATTGTCCATTGTTCATTGTACTAGTACTCTATTTTATTTCTATTATATACAATGCATTAATTATTTATTTATTAGTATTCAACGTACAAGTTGTCCTCAAAACAACCAATCTACGGATCCATTACTTTTATATACAAGTTTTTAGTCTCTTAATATCTCTAAAAAAATCACTCTTAGGTTGGCAAAATGGATCGTGGTTCGTTGAGCCGGCCCGCGCACCCGTCAAAAAATGACGGGTTGAATTGTGATTTTGTGTTCGCTTACTCGCTTAACCCGTCTCGATATAAGTTCGCTAAAGAAAATGACGGGTTGGCCCGCCAACCTAGTTATATTTGTCGATCCTGAAATAAGACTGAAAAATGAACTATAATAAAGGAAAACGAAAGGGCCACTCCTGTAGAGGACCTCAAGGAGGACCATATTAGGCCATTGGACCATCAAGTCACGGACTTAGGGACTTCTCTGTCTAATGGTCAGAAGGAGGGGTTGGTTGCCTATTAAGAAGAAACATAGACGTGTTCGCCTAAACTCCCTATAACATGTCAAAGATAGATAACATAGTTGTTTGTCACCGCCTCGCCATTAGTTCCATAGTGAAGCCAGTATCTCAGAGAAAGCGTACGGTGGGCGAAAAGAAGGTGGCGAAAAGAAGAGAGAACACATTGATAAAGAGGTCTAGAAGCTGAGAAGCACTGGATTTATAACAGAGGTTAAGTACCCACCATGGCTAGCTAACGTAGTTTTGGTGCATAAGTCATAGAAAAATGGCACATGTGTGTTGACTTCACTGACTTAAATGCAGCCTACCATAAATATCCATATCCACTACCCAACACATATCGTTTGATTGATGGATCCTCAGACGATAAACCCTAACTTTCATAGACGTTTATTCGGGCTACAATCAGATTAAGATGGATCTCGTGGGCATGCCTAAGATAACATTGATGTCTAATCATGGCAACTACTACTACAATGTCATGCCTTTTTGACTAAAAAATGTAGGTCTCACTGTAGGTTGCTAATTTTGATGCCTAGATAATTGTTCAGAAAAAATTTGGAAATCTGCCAGGGTATTTCGACAGGAATGTGTTTCTGATGGGAGAAAGCCAGTCGAAGGCAAATGTTACATAAAGGAAAGCATTGACAGATTTTTCTAAGCATTAGAAATACTTCGACAGAGGGGTGATAGGCCTCGTTCGACAGTTGTTTGAAATTCAAATTTAGGAGGGAGTTTCATTTTGAAATAGGACGCGTGGAATACATCTAGTTGATGAATGCATGCAGATTGCCATTTGTGACCATTAGGAGAAATAGCTGTTATTGGTAGTTATTTCGATTGGATATAAATAGGGAGTCTTAGTGTTAGATTTCTATGTGTTCAGAATTTGTACAAATCACTCAAGAAATACTCAAAGTAACCGTGAGAGAAAAAAGAGTAGTTACTGAGAAAATGTACGTTTGAAAAACACCAGTTTTCATTCCTTGCATTTTAATAAAAATTTTAAGTTCTTCATTTACAATTCCCTTTACATTTATGTAATTTTCTTTCTTGCAAGTTATTTACATTTCACCATTTATTTCAAGAAACAAAGTTTTTATTACTTTTTGTCGAAAAATACAAGTTGATGAAAACAATGATGAATTCAATAAACAAAAGGTTTTTTAACACAAATTGTCAAGATTGTTAAAGCACATTGTCCTAGGATTTGTTTGATCGGTCCTGTAAGCAAACTAATTTTTCATAAATTAGGAGATCAGCGGTTGTTTGCGAATTTTCCAAGTAAACAAATTGGCACACCCGGTGGGACCTTCTGCTATTAACATTTGAAAACCTTTATTTTACACTTTACTCGTAAGAAATTTTCTTCGTTTTTGTTGCATGAGACTAAGAAGTGGTAAGATAGCCATAAATAACGAAGAAAGACCCAGAAGGAGACGAGTACGCAGAATGGCGAATCCAAATCCGCCTAACAATCAGAATCCTATGAATAATGAAGTACCACCCCCTAATCCTTCGACTGAGGGCAATACGGCCTCAATATCAATATCAGAGGCTATGCCATCAACAGCGGGTTCGACGCCTGCGCATTCAATTCCCCAGAGTGCGCCTAGTTTTTCAACTATGGGACCCCAAATGCCTCAAATGACTCCTCCCCCTTCAGGAAATATGTACAGACCCTTTATATCTAGGTTTTCGATGCCTTTAAATCGAGAACAACCATATGGAATGCCAACTTCAGTAATGGCAAGTTTGCAAAACGCGCCATCAGCATTTACGGACCCAACAATGAACATAACTTTGCCTTTGCAAGGTCCGGTTCTGGTGTGAACCATATGGGTAGAATTAGCCAGCCTTTAGGAACGGGATATCAAACTTACATGTCGAACATTACCAATAACTCTGCACAAGTGATCAGGCAACAAATGGATGAGAGTAACCATGATATGGTCCAGATGTTAGCCCAACAGACGGGGGTTATATTTAACCCTTTGATCCAAAACACGACACAAACGAATCAACATTTGGCAGCACAGATGACACGCATTGCTGATTTCTTTGGTGTCCCCCAACCACCCCCAAGGGAACAGGTAGTTCAGAACCCAAGGGTAGCCGTCGAAGAAGAACCTACCATAAACCAAAGGAAACCAAACGTCCCTCAGGCGGAAGTTCTGAACCAAGGAGTGGCAGTCGAACCACCTAGGGTCGAAATCCCTGTTCAACAAGAACCAAGAGTGTTGCTAGTAAACCGAAACCAAAATGCTGACAATATTATACAACAAATGCGTTGTAATGATATGCCGGCAGAGAACAATTTGGCTGCCATGGTCGAAAGAATTATGGCGCGAAATGGTATGAATGTGGGATTACAAAGACCCAGTTATACCTCCCTTTTATCGGAGTATATTTTGCAGCAAGAATTACCCCATAGATGGAAAGTTCCCAAGTTCACAAAATTTTCAGGGGATACTAGTGAATCGACGGTCGAACATGTGGCGCGATACTTAATTGAAGTAGGCGAAATAACGCACAATGGGAATTTGAGAATAAAATATTTCCCTAGTTCCCTAACGAAGAATGCTTTCACTTGGTTCACCACATTGCCCGCGAGTTCAATACATACCTGGACCCAGTTGGAGAGGTTATTCCATGAACAATTTTATATGAGGTAGACGAAGATAAGTCTGAAAGAATTGGCTAGCGTCAAGAGAAAGTTCTCAGAGCCAATTGATGATTATTTGAATAGGTTTAGATTGCTCAAGGCAAGGTGTTTCACACAGGTGCCTGAGCATGAGTTAGTCGAAATGGCCGCTGGTGGCCTTGACTATTCAATTAGAAAGAAATTAGATACCCAATATTTAAGAGACATGGCCCAATTGGCTGATAGGGTTAGACAGGTCGAACGACTAAAAGCCGAAAAAGCTAGGGTTAATAAAAATAAGAAAGAAAGGGTAGCATATGTCAGAGTTTGTGAGGATGATGACGAAGAGGAATCATCAAATTTCGATGAACAAGAGGTTGATTTGGCGGAGCTAAAACAGGGTATGCCTTATGCTTGCAAAGTCTTGGCTCCGTCAAATGGGAAAAATCCAATCGAATCGGAGAAGAACGACAAGTTCCCCAGAAGAACTTATACGTTCGACGTTACCAAATGTGACGAAATATTTGATTTATTAGTCAAGGATGGCCAAATGATAGTGCCTCCTGGTACTAAGGTGCCTCCTTTAGAACAACAGAAAAAAAGAGGTTTTTGCAAATATCATAATTTTTTGGGTCATAAAACATCTCAATGTTTCCTTTTTAGGTATCTAGTGCAAAATGCAATAAGAGATGGAAGGCTCAAATTCGGCGACAAGTCGAAATCCCAGGCGAAGGTGGATTCAAACTCCTTGCAAGTGGTGGAGGCCCACTATGCTGAGCCATCCATAGTGAATATGGTCAAGGTTGTTGAAGGCTTTGGCGACAACATGGATATGATGGAGGCTGCTAATGGCTTCGACAACAATGTGAATATGGTGGAGGTTGCTGAAGATCCCGCCAACGAAGGTGACCTGGTTGAAGTTACAACTGACTGCGTGGACCAGGTAGTGATGGTCAAGGTTACTGAAGACCTTGACGCAAAGATCATTGAGAACTACATTGCTAAGGCCACTGAGGGTATCAACAACGAAACTATTGAAGGTTTCGACCAAGTAAACAACGAAACTACTGAAGGTTTCGACAAAGTCAACAATGAAACCACTGATGGTTTCGCTAAAATCAACGAAGGAACTACTAAAGGTTCTTGCAAACAAGCTGTTGTTGGTATTCTCCGAAGAACCATAGAGGATCCAAAAGACAAAGTTGTCGGGTTCGTTAGCCCAAAAGTTGCCAGGAGTCCACTCCCAAAGGTGCTAACGAAGAAAATCTCGGAGGATTTCAATCGTATGAAGAAGGAACACGAGGTCAATGGAGGCCTCAGTTTGAAGTTGAATAAGTTGAGCATGGACACAGAGACACCTGCCAGTATAAACATGGTCGAAGTGGCTCAGAATGCGTCGATGCAAGTTGACGAAGAACGTCGACGGGAGGAGTACCAGAAAGTCGTGTATCCCAAGGAGGAAGAAAATCTGGCAGATTTTATACATAGATGCCAGAGGAAAAGATCTGAGGTGATGCTTTGCCCTCGCTGTAGTGCCTTCTTCGACAAAAAGGCAGCACGAAACTTAGAGGGAGTGGAGAGAGCAAGAAGAAGAGGAAATTGGAGGCCTTCTGGAGAAATATTCGACCCCAGAAGAGGGGACCGAAGCAGGGAAAAGTTAGGGGGAAGACACCCAAACACATTCAAACCTACAACCAAAGCTCCAGATGACAGGTGGGTTAATCCAATCCGACAAGCCCAAGGGCAAGGAAAATGGAAGGATTTTGTAGTACAGCGGGGATCTTCTATATCATACAGAAAAGAATTCCAAAAGTCCAAAAAGGTGACTTACCCTTCTGAAAATTATAAGGGCAAGAATCCTATGACGAAGTCACAGTGGAGGAGATACCAACGTCGAAAGAAGGCTGAGAAGGAGGTTGCAGGAAAAGACAAGCCAGAAACCAGCAGCAATGTTCAAACTTCGACTCAGATGGAAGGAGTGAAGTTTAAGAAGCAACCTATTGCTCCAGTACAAGCAGCGTCAAAGGAGGAAGTAACCAAGGATGATGAAATGACAGACGGTTTTAACTCAGAGTCAGAGGCATCATTCAACGTAACATATAATGTTGTTTCAGTGCTCCCTAGGGAGTATGATCAAATAATGGAAGTCGAAGAGGAAGAGGAAGCTTTGGAGGTCGAAACGGCCAGACACAGGCACGTTTGCTACTATATCATAAACAATGGATGCGTTGAAGAACAGAACGCATTTTTCGAAAGGCCAGATGACTCAATAAGGAACCACTTGAAACCCCTATTTATAAAAGGAAAAGTGGGTAACATAAGGGTGAATACAATTTTGGTCGAAGGAGGAGCGGTTGTCAACTTGATGCCGCATTATATGCTTAAGAAAATTGGAAAAGATGATTCCGACACCAAACCTCATAACATGGTGTTGTCGAATTATGAAGGGAAAGTAGGAACCACTATGGGTGTGATACAGGTAGATTTAACTGTCAGAACCATCATGAGGCCGAAAATGTTTATGGTGATTGCATCGAAAGCAAATTATAACCTTCTCTTAGGTAGGGAATGGATACACGACATTGGTGTCGTCCCTTCGTCAATGCATCAATGAATAACAATTTGGCGCACATACGGGATTGTCGAAAATATAGAGGCTGACCAGAGTTATTTTCTGGCTGAAGTAAACCAGGTGGATAGGTGAAGTTTCGACAGGAATCTAGCTCACATAGCTCCTTGTAGCCCAGCCACCTTCGACATAACGCCAATGGACAATGCTTTTTGCTCATTATACCTTCATCCTACCCACGGGTTTCAGTGGGATAGAGAGGTAGTTGGCGAAGAAGACTACATTTTTGGAACCTCACACATCCGGCCAACTGGCTAGGGCAACAAATTCAGTGACAATGAGTGAATCACTAGTTCTCGAAAAGATCACGGCTTATATAGCCGAGAACAAACTCAAAGCGGCCTTAGAGGCCGAAGTAAAGTATATGGCTGTCGAAGCCAACCAAATCAAAGCAGATCAACAAGGTCTTGAAAATGATTCTAATAGGGATCCTGAAGATAAAGATCTAGGAGATTTACAAAATCAGAGGCTTGACACGATTTATAACGATGAGCCATTGGGCTTCGAAAAGGATCCTTTAGCAGCAAACATCAAGATGATGGCACAGGATCCACTCGAAGAAATCGACTTCGAATTAGGGGCAGAGAAAAGACCAACCTATATCAGTGCGAAAGTGAGCCCCCAACTCAAGATCGACAGTCCAGTTGCTGAAGGAATTCAAGGATTGTTTCACATGGGACTACGACGAAATACTCGGGCTGGATAAGAGTTTGGTCAAATTAAGGTTGCCAATAAAACCTGGGAGGAAACCTGTTAAGAAAACTCCAAGGAGATTCGCCCCAGAAATCCTCTCGAAGATTAAAGAAGAAGTCGAAAGACTCCTCAGGTGCAATTTCATCCGTCCAACCAGGTATGTCGAATGGATTGCTAACATAGTTCCTGTAATAAAGAAAAATGGAAAATTAAGGGTATGTATTGATTTTCGAGACTTAAAATCTGCTACCCCAAAGGACGAATATCCTATGCCAGTGGCGGAAATACTCGTCGATTCTGCCGCGGGCCATGAGTACCTCAGTATGCTTGATGGGTACTCTGGTTATAACCAAATTTTTATTGCCGAGGAAGATGTTCCAAAAACGGCATTTCGATGCCCTGGAGCCTTAGGCACTTACGAATGGGTGGTAATGCCTTTTGGTTTAAAGAATGCTAGGGTAACATATCAGCGAGCAATGAATTCGATTTCTCACGATTTCATTGAGGATTTTATGCAGATTTATATTAACGATATTGTTATTAAGTCTGTTTCAGGGAAAAATCATATAGACCATCTTCGACAGTCCTTTGAAAGGATGAGGAAGTTTGGTCTGAAGATGAATCCTCTCAAATGTGTGTTTTGTGTGCAGGCGAGAGACTTCCTAGGCTTTGTGGTCCACAAGAAAGGGATCGAAATCAATCAAAACAAGGTCAAGGCAATAATGGAGGCGAAAGCGCCATCTACAAAGAAGGAGTTACAGTCTTTACTTGGCAAGATCAACTTTCTCAGAAGGTTCATCTCCAACCTTAGTGGGAAGACGCAAGCCTTTTCCCCTCTACTTCGACTGAAGAAGGAAGACTTTGAATGGGGGCAAGAGCAGCAGAATGCCTTCGACAAGATCAAGGAGTACCTGACGCATCCTCAAATTTTAGTGTCACCTTGTAGAAGTAGAAGTATGAGGTTGTACATATCCGCGTCGGACAAGACATTAGGGAGCATGTTGGCTCAGGAGGATGCGAATGGTGTCGAAAGAGCCATTTACTACCTCGGTATGGTCTTGAACAATGCGGAAACTAGGTATAGTGTAATTGAAAAGTTGTGTTTATGTGTATACTTTTCATGTATGAAATTGAAGCACTATATAAAACCAGTTGATGTTTACGTTTCTTCTCATTTCGACGTTATAAATACATGTTATCTAAACCAATCTTGCACAGTCGAATTGGAAAATGGGCATTAGCATTGAATGAGTATTCTTTGACATATTTACCTTTAAAGGCTGTCAAAGGACAAGTAGTGGCTGATTTCATAGTCAACCACGCTATAAATGAAAAGTCTTTGGACTATATTGAAAGAGAACCATGGAAGTTGTACTTCGACGGTTCTAGTCATAAAAATGGAACTGGAATAGGAGTTCTTGTTATTTCTCCTAACAAAATTCCAACAAAATTTAAGTACAAAGTCGAAGGCCTCTGCTCAAATAATGAGGCAGAATATGAGGCTTTGATAGCAGGACTTGAAATGTTGTTGGAATTGGGGGCAACTCGGGTCGAAACAATGGGCGACTCTGACTTAGTCATAAAGCAGATAACAAAGGAGTACAAGTGTGTTAAAGAGAATTTAATCATATACTTTGTAATAGCCAATCGACTCTTAAAAAAATTTGATATGGTTACGATTCGACATATCCCTCGAATAGAAAATCAGGAAGCAAATGATTTAGCGCAGATAGCTTCTGAATATAAAGTGTCGAAGGAAAAGTTGCAGAAAGCCATTGAAGTTAGAGGAAGAGTCGTGTCAGCTAGATTATCCCCGTCAGATTTGGAGACGATAAAGCTAGGATACGCTGAAGAAGAAAATTTTGAAATTTTTAACATAGATGATTCAATGACTGGAGATTGGAGAAAGCCTATAATAGAGTACCTGCAAAATCCAACAGGACCAGTCGAACAAAAAATCAGGTATCGAGCTTTGAGTTATGTGATTTTGGGGAATGAACTATTTAAGAAAACTCTGGAAGGGATATTACTTAAGTTTTTAGGCGAATCTGAGGGATACATAGCTTTGTCGAATGTACACAGCGGGGCATGTGGCGCGCATCAGGCAGGCCATAAGATGAAGTGGTTATTATTCCGACAGGGAATGTATTGGCCAACTATGTTAAAAGATTGCGTCGAATTCACGAAAGGATGCCAAGAGTTCCAGGTACACGCAGGGATACCACATGTTCCTGGAAGTGAATTACATTCTATAATAAAGCCTTGGCCTTTTAGAGGTTAGGTTTTGGATTTGATTGGAGAAATTCGACCGGCCTCTTCAAAAAGCCAGAAGTTTATTTTGGTTAGGATCAATTATTTTACGAAATGGATCGAAGCCATACCTTTAGTAAACGTGGATCAAGAAGCAGTAATCAAATTCATTCGAAAGCACATCATTTATAGGTTTGGCATCCCAGAGACAATAACAAAGGATCAAGGATCTGTTTTCACTGGTCAAAATATGCAAGCATTCGCGAAAGAAATGGGTTTCAAACTTCTCACATCAACGCCTTACTACGCTCAAACCAACGGTCAGATCGAAGTAGGAAACAAGGTTATAATTGGTTTAATAAAGAAGCACGTGGAAAGAAAACCAAAGAATTGGCACAAAACGTTGGACCAAATTTTATGGGCTTGTCGAACCTCTCCTAAGGAAGCTATAAATGCTACACCTTTTCGACTAACGTATGGTCATGATGCGGTCTTACCGGTCGAAATATACTTGCAGTCAACAAGAGTTCAAAGACATCATGAAATTCCATCGGATGCATATTGGAATATGATGATAGATGAATTAGTTGATTTAGATGAAGAGAGATTAAACGCGTTATATTTATTGAAAAGGCAAAAGGAAAGGGTAGGGAAATTCTACAATAAAAGATGAAAAATAAAGCCTTTTCGATTGGTGAATTTGTGTGGAAAATGATTCTTCCCATGGATCGAAAAGATAGACTTATGGGAAAATGATCCCCTAAGTGGGAAGGACCTTCTCAAATCACACAAGTATTTTCCAATGGCGCTTATGAAGTCGAAGAGTTGGATAAAGATAAGCGAATATTAAAAATAAATGGGAAATATTTGAAAAAATATAAGCCCACATTATAAGAAGTAAAGACAGCAGTCAAATAATCAGACATAAAATAGCTTAAATGGTGGATTGAAATTCTTTTCGCCAAATAAAATAGCTTAAATGTCATTACAAAATAGGCCTTAAAAAGGCCAAATAAAAAATTACAAATATTTAAACTGGGAAAGATTCTATCAGTTTTTCAAATTTGGATTTCTGAATTTGAAGACGACGCTCGCAAAGGGCCTTGCCATTCGAAAGTTCCTCGATTTCTTCACCAAGCTTTCGAGCCCTATCAACATGGTGCACCCCGACTTCAAGCTCTTTAGTTATTTCCTCTTGATTGATTTGTTGCAGTTCTTCTTGGCGCTTTTCCTCCTGAGAAATTTTGTTTTGAAGAACAGCAATTTGTTTCTTCCACTTGAGGATGTTTTCGCCACAGACAGCTGCTTCTTTCTTATTTTGCTCAAAAGCCTGTTCCAATTCAGTTACTTTGTTAGACAAACTTGAAGCAGCATCCCACTTAGCAAGTTGTGTTTCCGTCTTATTTTCGAGCTTCTTAGAGTAATCTCGAAGCCGGTTAAAGTCTACCACCACAAGATCTATTAGAGTAGTCAGATCCAGAACAACATCAGTCACTTCAGGAGGAGCCTCCAGAACATTGATTTGCTTTAAGATCTTTTTCAGGTCAAAGTGAGCAGATGAATCATTCTCTAAAAGCTGAAATAAATCAATGTTGAGAATTTTTTGTCGAATATGGGTCAGCGCTTCATCCATGGATTTGGCGTCAGACATAGTTCCTGAGGTGGTAGAACTACTGACGTTAGTATCAGCAAAGTTATAATGGGAACTAAGCATGGCCTTCAGATATTCAAATGGTCTTTGCACCTTCAGATTCTCAAGTTCCTCTTGAGAGAGTCGAGTCGAAGTTGTAGTGGTCGAAGCAGCTTTGGGTGGTTCATCAAGGTTGTTCTTGTCGCTTTCTCCTTCTTCATCCGCATCAGCCTTGGGAGTTGTTGGCTCTTCGCCTACTTTCTCTTCCTCCTCTTCGCCATCAGTTCCAGCCTCCTCATTCTTCTCTTCGTCAGCATCTTTTAAACTGACGGGGGAATGGTCTTCAGGATCATCATCTATTGTGGGCGCTGCAGTAGGCATCACAGTGTCCCCACCAACGTCAACTAAGATGTCAGCCTCAGGACCAGTTTCTTCTTCCACTACGTCTTGAAGTACCTTTCTTCGTTTTATCCTGCACAAGGGCGAAAGCTCTGGTCAGTTAGAAGGTGAAAGAAGGCACGTTGAAAAATTGAGAATCATAGTAGGCCCTCCACCATTCGTCAAACTCTTGAGTACAGAGGAAGCTGGGTTTAAAGGGCACTGGTTGAATTTCGACCAAGTTTTAATACTTCGCCAGCAACCCAGAACACTCATCTTCGGTGTGGATCATGTTGTAGTGAATTAAAGAACCTTTCCTTAAGAAGAGGGGTTTTGGTTTTATTTGTATTAACCCAAACTGTCGAGAGACCAGATTGGGTTGGTAGTTAACAAGGGAGACCTTCAACTTTGAGGGAGCGAGTATGGAAACTAAAAGTCTAGGAGTGAGAAAAGATTCCCAAACATTAAGGAATTAATCTTCTAGAGCTTTCGACTCTAATGGAAGTTTCCTGGTGAGCCACTCTGGTCCAACTTTTCTATCAGCAAAAGGAGCCATATTGGGAGTGAAGTTATGACGTTTAGCAAACATCATAACATAGCTAGTAAAAGTTTGTTGAAGGCTCAGACCTTCATCATTGGGTGTTAACTGCGCCAGTCTGGAAGCTTCAGAGCAGCTTCGTCCACAGTTTGTTTGTTGGGTAAGGAAGCTTCAAAGGTGGCATTGAGCCATAGTTGTAAGAGCCAAAATGGTCCTGACAACAGTAGACTCCCTAACAGTAGACTCCCTTTGTCCTTGATGTTCTTCAAAAAAGTAACCCCTTCGCCAAGAGATTCGTATAGATTCGCCAAGATCATCTCACTGAGGCACAGTTGATGTCCAACATGAAGCTGATTTGCTATGGTAATATAACGCTTCGCCACTTGAAGAGATCTAGAGCAAAAAACGCATCTCGACAGCCAAAGGGCTAAGAAGACTACATGCTCTTGATCAAGGACTTCTTTGGTTTCTTTATCATGATAATTGGAAATATAGGTTGTGAAGGTGGCTTTGTTTGTGTCGAATCCTATGAAATCATCAGACAGTAGGGTAGGATCATAATCTACTCCTAGTGGACTTAGGCCAGTTATGGCAGCCACGTCGAAAAGAGTGGGGGTAATCATTCCACAAGGAAGATGGAAATTGTTATAGGTGTTGTCCCAAAAGTAAAGGGAAGCTAGAAGCATGGAGGGGCAATATCCTGGTCCTACTTTCGACAGTTGGATGAGGTTAAAAATGCCCATAGTTTTCCAAACATCAGCTTTAACCTTCTCTATTTTCTTCAGCCAAGCTAGATAATCAGAGGGGTCTTTCGACAAAGGACAAGACCTAAAGATTCTAAAGTTGTTCATGTACTCTAAATTTATGACTTCCTCAGAAGGAGACCCTTGGCCGTCTACCTTGTATTTTTCGTCTATGATTCTCCTTATCGGTTCTAGGCCTAACCCCGTTAGCTATGGGTTTGTAATGGTGGTAAGCTGGAAAGAATTCTCCCACTTTTACAGGATCTAGGGCTAAATCAGGTAAGGGTCCTAGCATTGCATGAGATTTACCAGAAATTAAAATAGGAATTTGTACCTGAGACTGGTAAATACGTCGTTTCTCGTCTTCATTTGGAGGCTCTAGTACATACTGTTGGTTCCACACCATATTTGGCCCAAGGATCTTGTGGACAGGTGGTAAGTTTTTGGATTTTTTGGAATCTTTACTTGTGATTTGGGGAGCAGTGGTAGATGCCATGGTTGATTGCAGAAGAAAATGCAGAGAAATGAAGAAGATGAAGTTGAAGAGAGTTCTTGCTTAAAGAAAAGAAACGTGAAAAGTGAAAAATAAATTTTGCAACTTATTTATAGGAAGAAAAGGGACTGAAGCGGTTGGAATTCAGAAGTTTCTTTTTCATTTAATGGGGAAATAATGAAAAGATTGTGGGACACGTGGAAGTTATGAAGTGTATTGTTTCAGACGGTGGCAGTTAAGTTTTTGACCCATGATCTGCTAGGGACTAGGGTAGTGATGATGGAAGATCTTAAAAACGTGGGCTGAAGAGACGTTTGAGAAAAGTGCAATGATGACTTTGACGTCACAAACGTCTAATGATATGAACAGTCACTGGTCGAATTATTGACGGCGTCGAATTGCATTGGCAAAAAATGCTTTTCTCCCTTTGTCGAAAATGCATTTTCTGGGGGGCAATTTGTAGGTTGCTAATTTCGACGCAAAGATAATTGTTCAGAAAAAATTTGGAAATCTGCCAGGGTATTTCGACAGGAATGTGTTTCTGATGGGAGAAAGCCAGTCGAAGGCAAATGTTACTTAAAGGAAAGCATTGGCAGATTTTTCTAAGCATTAGAAATACTTCGACAGAGGGGTGATAGGCCTCATTCGACAGATGTTTGAAATTCAAATTTAGGAGGGAGTTTCATTTTGAAATAGGACGCGTGGAATGCATCTAGTTGACGAATGCATGCAGATTGCCATTTGTCACCATTAGGAGAAATAACTGTTATTGGTAGTTATTTTGATTAGATATAAATAGGGAGTCTTAGTGTTAGATTTTGGTGTGTTCAGAATTTGTATAAATCACTCAAGAAATACTCAAAGTAACCGTGAGAGAGAAAATAGTAGTTACTGAGAAAATGTACGTTTGAAAAACACCAGTTTTCATTCCTTGCATTTTAATAAAAGTTTTAAGTTCTTTATTTACAATTCCCTTTACATTTATGTAATTTTCTTTCTTGCAAGTTATTTACATTTCGCCATTTATTTCAAGAAACAAAGTTTTTATTATTTTTTGTCGAAAAATACAAGTTGATGAAAACAATGATGAATTCAATAAACAAAAGGTTTTTTTAACACAAATTGTCAAGATTGTTAAAGCACATTGTCCTAGGATTTGTTTGATCGGTCCTGTAAGCAAACTAATTTTTCATAAATTAGGAGATCAGTGGTTGTTTGCGAATTTTCTAAGCAAACATTCACCTATCAAAGGCTTATGGATGTTGTATACTTAAAGAAAGTAGGGTAAATCCTGAAAGTCTATATTGATGATATCAATGTGAAAACATCAGAGGGGAAAACCACTATGCAAACTTAGAAGATATCCTGGAATTAGTCAAGAGATATAACTTGTGCTTGAACCCCTCCAATTACTCTTTTGAAGTAATGACGTGTAAGTTTTTGGGATTCATGCTAACTATGAAAGAGATAGAGGAAAATTCAGACAAGTGTTAAGCCACCATTAACATGGGAAACGCACCCAATATTAAATAAGTATAACAACTAACAGTGCATTTTTCCTCCCTAGCTAGTTTCCTTTCTTATGCAAGTGACATGTCATTTTGTTTCTTTTCACTTTGAAGAAGAAGAAGTTCAAATACAATATCAAGTGCAAAGAATTGCCACCTATATTGACACGCCTAATAGAAGGATTAACCCTCTATCTTTATCGATTTGTTACTAATCAAGAGAAGAGCTTTATGCTTGTACAAGAGAAAGAAAATGTTGAATAACATGCCTATTTCATAAGCAAGGTGGTTAAGGGCTCTGAGTCCAAGTACTAGAAGATTGAGAACATCACCTTGGCGGTTGTGATAATTAAGAGGAAACTCAAACCCTAATTCTAAGGGCATCGGATAATGGTGAAAACCAACTGCCTCATTCGATAAGTTTTAAAGAAGGTAGATCTCGCAGGAAGGATGATATCTTAGGCAGTTGAGTTATCTAAGTATGATATCCAGTATATGTTGGTGTAAGCCCTAGAGGCCAATACTTTTGGTACTTGTATTGAATTATTTATTAATAATAAAAGACATTTCTTTATTATGTTTGTTTTTTCAAAATAATAAATTCCCTAGAATAGCTAGTCCGTTTAATGAAATATTAAGTGTGGCTTAATCATGAGATCCCATTAAACATAAGGGCATCATTCTTAAAGTATCTGTAGTCGAGCTTTACTGTGAAGTGGGATAACCTTAAAGCATTAAGACTATTATGTAGATAGACTGATGATCACATCTCATGGATCATAGATAAGGAGTTATCAAGTCTTAACATAGGTATGAATATTAGGAGTAATATTTATACTGGATTGACCCGCTATGAGAGTACTATATAGAATGTTATGCAAAGTGTCATATGTTACTCTCATGGTGATAGTGGTGTATACCACCCTTCGACCTGAAACCACTATGGACCCTAGATGTAGAGTCGACTACTATATTGTTGATCAGACATTGTCCGTAACTGGATGACCATAAAGACATTTGATGGGTACTCCACAAAGCATGCTGAAAGACATGAGTGACCTAGATGGAATTTTCCCATCCCTCGTAACAAGATAAATGTCTAAAGGCCCAATATTGAACTGGACAAGGATGACACGATATATACATTGTGTTCTATATAGACATAAGGGCAAAATGGTAATTATACACACAAGTATTATCGCAAAACGTTTTTTCAGATATCATGACATTTTCGTGACTTGGGTAGCAGTGATGTGTTGTTAGATACCACTCACTATTTGTTATGTTAAATGTGTGATTTAATATAATTGTCAACGTTGCGAAAACCTACAGGGTCACACACATAAGGACAAATCGATGAGAGGTAGAGTAAATAAGGAACATCGTAAGTTACAGTGCACTTAAGTAAATGTAGAACACCGTAAGGTATGGTGAACTTAAGTAGAATATAGAATGTGGTAAGGTGCCACGCGCTTAAGTGATACACAGTACACCATAAGTGTTAAAAAAAAGTGACAACTTAGGTTTGAGAAATTGATAACTTCCCGTGTAAACACAATACAAAGGCAACAACAATAAGAACACCCTAAACTCATAACAATCTACATTTTTACTTCCAACAACAATCAAGAATAATGTATGAAGTAAGGGTTTCAAGATTCAAGAAGCATACCTATTGGAGTAAGTCTAATGCTTCTTCTTTGATAGCTACAGAAACAAAATGAAGCTTCCAATGGTCTCTTTGCTCCTTAGAGAGTAAGCTTGAATGGAAAATTTGGCCAGAAAATCTTTGTATTCTTCTACATGATCCTTTATACAACTATGAGGATGAAGATGATAGATGATGATAGAGACGATACAACAAGGTTTTGAGGGTTTGAATGAGGTATATGTGATGTATGTAGAAGGTTTGGATGATTGGAATGGGTGGAGGATCTATGGTTGGAGATATCTTAAGCTTCACTTCAATGGAGGATGAAAAGTGACAAGCAGTGAAAGGCTCGGGTTCAGAGGGTTTGGGAGTGTTTTTGTTATGTGTCTTGAAGCTTAGAGAATGTCTCTATTTATAGGAGAAATGGTGTGAAGGAGGGCTGGTCAGAATGCAATGTTAGGGAGTTTTGTCTTGGTTGAAATTCATTGGTATAGTTTCATGCAAAATGGAAGTTCCAAGGTGCAAGTACAATGAAGTAGGGTGGTTGAGGGATTACTTCTGATACTTTACAAGAGGTTTGTGTAGAAGCAACAATCACAAAGCTCAAGGAGAGTAGACTTTTTATTTAGGCCTCTTTTTGCAAATGGAAGTATGATCTTTATGGTAAAACCTTCCATAAATGGCATGATCACATGGATAATGGCTCAATACTTTGTGTAATGCCTCCAAAATTCGTGTAATCTTCTGATTAAAGATAGATTTGCAAGCTACAAGACCTGTAGTCAAGGGATTTACAGCTTGGAGTTGGATTTTCTCAAGCTCATGACATGAAAAATAACCTAAATTCAAGTATGGAAGGCCAACTTTTCCTCTTCGAAACTCATAGCTCATGCATGGGAAAAATTAGTTCTTGGACTCTTTGAAAATCTTGAAACATGATCTACAACTTTCATGTTTTAAGTTTTTCTTGAATTAAAATGGATAATGATGAAAAATGGCTCTCAAGTTGGTTGCTTTTACAAGGCAGATTCACATCAAAACATTTCTTAAGTATTGGAAATCACTTTTGAATGAAACACCAACTTCATGGCCACATAACTTGAAATTTAAGCATTTTTTGGGAATTCCTCCTCAAGAACAAAGTTTTAGTATGTAATGAGCTATTCAAATTGGTCTTTGGAGCAAAGAAAATGGATTCTTGGGTTGGGATTTATGGCTTTGACAAGTTAGACAAAAATCATTGTGCATCCATAACTTAGAAAAAATTCAATTTCTCTTTGGTTGCCCTTTTTGCAAGTAACCTCCTTTCTCTTGATTTTCTTGATCAAACTCAATCATCAAACATGTTTCTAATGAAATTTATCTTGAGAAGCTCATATTTGATCAAAAACCTAAAGTCAAAGGTTTGACTTTGCAGTGAATGACTTGTGTATCAAATGAATCTTCACTTATTGATCTTCAATGAATTCAATCTTTTGGGCTATGTGAACACTTTAGATGGGCTCCAAGGATGTATTTGAATGCCTTGGATCATGTCCCAAGGTTTGGGATCATGTCTTGATCAAAAGTCAAAGATGCAGTTGACTTTGCTTAAGAAAACCCTAATTCATGGCCAGATGAATTTGAATCTTGAAGGACTTGTAATGAAGCCATTTTGCACTTGATTATTGATGGAGGGAGATCTCTTGAGTGTGTGAGAACTTGTTTGACTGATGATCCATCCAAAACCTTGACTGGTCAAACCCTTGAACCTCTTAGGGCAAGCCCTAATTAACAGGTGAACAAAACAAAGCAATGTCTTAATAATTGGTTAGCTATGCATGAATGATTGATCTAGAATGTTATGCAAATAATGACTGAATCTAGGGATAAAATTTAGGGTATGACACTATTGATCTAGCATTCTATGAAGTTTGAATCAAGGTTAGCAACAATCAGGGCAAGTATGAAGCCTTCATCTCTAACATAGTCCTCACTCTTAAGACAGATGCTTCAAGTCTGAACACCAGAAACGACTCATAATTGGTGGCGAATCAGGTCGCTAAGGAATATCAGAAGAAGGAGCCTCAACTTATCAAATATTCAAAAAGGTGGGCGATTTATGTGAATGCTTTAAAGATTTTGATATAACATACATTCCAATGGAAGATAACTTTAGGGTTGTCCTTCTTTCCAAGCTTGCCAACATAAAATAGTAGGATACAACTGCACTTTAATTCAAGAGACTCTCCCTACCCAGTATCGTGATGAAGGAAACCAACACTTATGAAGTCTCCCATACCACCTACTAGAAGATGCCCATAATACATTTTCTACTATCATACGAACTACCAATGGATGAGATAGAAGCAAAAAAGATTTGAAATAATGTAACAAAGTACACTGTGATATCACGTAAGATTTATAAGATGGGAAGGGTCTCCCTCATGCTGAGATATTTGGGAGAACACGAAATTGACTTGGTCCTCACAGATGTCCAACATAGGACATGTGATAGTAACATTAGTAGACAAGCACTAGCCCACAATTTCCTAAGGGCGTGCTATTATTGGCCCGCTCTGAAGAATGAAAGTGCATCATTTGTTAGTAAATATGACAAATACTAGAAAGACAACTGATGAAACTCTTCCATTACGTAATATTTGCGAGTATTTTAGACAGAATCAACGGAATTATGAGCAAAAGCCAAGAAAATATGTAAAAGAATTGAGCAAAAAATGCAAAAGTGGTAGAAAGTTTGGACTTAGACAAAATCAGAAGAAAAAATAGCTATTTTTCCACTGGTTTGCTCGCGACTGTGATGGCTTCATGATGGGCGTGATGATAAAGTATTACAATCACGATACAAAATAACACGCTCGCAGTGATGATTTTCTCTAACACGCTTTTTGCATTTTAAATAGAAAAAGGTGGAGACTTTTAAAAAGAGGTTACGAATTCCAGAAGAGAAAGTGATTACATGGAGCATTTTTGTATGATTTTTGAGAGCATTGAAGGAATTTGAGAACTTATTTTCCATTGATTTTCATGATGTCTTCTTATCAACTCATGGTAATTAATAATTTCACTATGAGTAGCTAAGCTATTAGTGATTAGGTCTTTAGAGATGAACCTAATTGTATTATGTTAGATCATATGAATGTTTGAGATTATTTGAATACTTTTATGTTATACGCAACTACAAAAGGCGCTTTTATGAGTAACTAAGTTATTATTTGAATAGTTTTCATGTTTGAGATCACATGAAAACTCTCCACTTATCACCTCGGTGAAGTTAAAACCGAGAGGTAAAGTTATATGCACATGGGTTTAAACCCCAACAAAAACACTTTTATTATATTCAAAACTAGTGTATTACATTGTTATTATGGTTAAAGTTATTATATGCACATGGGTAAAGTTATATTGGTTTATCTTGAAAACCGAGGGGTAAGATTTTTTTTTTTAAATTGTTACATTGTTTACCCATTATATTACATTATTTACACAGAATATTAAAATAAAAATCAAATTTCTTAGAGATCTAGGTAAAAATAAAATTCCTTGAAGATCTAGATTTTAGATCTTCGGATTATTGAATCTCGGGGAAGATCAAATGTTGGGTGCAAGAGTATTCTCTATGGATCTTGCATGCATTTGATTCTGAAGCAAAACAAAATAAGGGTTAGATAAATAAAATCAATATTCAAATAAATGATTTTGTGCTCAAATAAATATTTAAGAAAATAAACCTTAAACCCAAGTAATTTTCTGCTCTTGCAATCCATCTTAGAGAACTTTTCCAAACGTCTTTATATTTCAAGCGCTTCATGTTCCATATAGGTTAGATTTTCAATATTCAACATGCTTTTATAATGGATGTCCCTTAGGTTTCACGCGGATCACTAATGAAAGATTCTTGAGCGTTGATAAACATTAAATAGACGACAAAGATTTGTTTAAGGATGTTGAATATAGTAAAAAATGCTTAAATATCCCCTCGGTCACGAAGAAAACCGAGGTGAATAAGTTGCTTTTTTTAAAATTATATTGTTTACACAAAATATTAAAAATACATTGTAAAATATGTTTCCCAATGATAATTTTTATTTTCCATGTCCAGGTCCCTTGCAAGATGCTATAGATCTGTTTCCCAATGAGATTTTTTATTTTCTGCACTTGCAATCCATCCTAGAGATCTATAGTAGCAATTCATGATCAAATGGACGGTGATGAATATTTCCTCTCTTTGGGGTGGCTACATATAAGTTAGTCTTAAGGTAAAATTAGTTTAACGAGTGTTTTAATAGTAAAATATGATTATTAAAACTGAGGTTTTTTATGTTCTCCTTTTAACTTTCACCTCGGCTATGACGAAAACCGAGGTGAATAATTCTTTTTTTTTGTAATTACATTGTTTACACAGAATATTAAAATAATTTGTTTACAACAAATCTTTGCTCTTATTACTGAATATCTTCGCTGATATCCAGATTTAGTTGCATTCTTTTCTTTGTTCAAAGGTTAAGCTCCCTTCCTTGTTGGTTAAGCTCCATTCTTTGTGTAACTTGAAGCAAGAATGATTTTTTGCACTTGCAATATATCAATTGAGTACTCTTTAAAGGTTGAGCACCCTTCTTTAATTAAGGATTATTTCAAAAATACAACAACAACACCATCAACACCATTATGTTGGGATGGATAACAAGGGTAAAAAAAATGTTTTGTTCAAGATAGAAGAACATTGAAGATTTTTTCTGTCTTGCAATCCATCCCAAAGAATGGCGCTTGCGAGTTTGGGTCAGCTTCATATTAGTAAGGATTAGGGTAAAATTTGTTTAACGAGTGCTTTTATAGTAAAATTTTATTATTTTACGCCCCGGTTAAATAGAAAAACCGAAGGGTTAAAACATTTTGTTTATACTTATAAACAAATAAAATCATTAACTGCGATAGCTTGGAATCAAAGCTTTCACTGAGTTGTTTTTTCACCTCGGTATTATGAAAAATCGAGGGAATTTATGGTTTTTTTTTTTTAAATAATAAAAAATAGTCCGCTTTGACTTTATACCTCAACTTTCTATTGTTCAAGGTCAAAGCTTTATCATGAAAAGCGTTATTTGCTATAGTGATAATTATTATTCAATTTTTCTTCATATTTCTATTTGTGTGTTGACGAGTGCACAAAGTGATTTTAGATGAGTTGAGATTATTGACCGTAATTATACTGATCTAACAATTGTTCAACTTAGTAATTAACTAGGAATAGATAATTATAAGTTGGGCAGTAGAATTAATGAACTTAGAAATACATAGTTTTACTTTGAATTCGCCTAAGGAACTAGGGAATTATCGTCTAAGTTAGTGAGTTACACACCAAGGAATTGGATACAATGGTCTTTTTAATTCACCATATAATTATAGAGTAATTGTTATTCATGTAATACACATTCATTAACAAATATAATTAAGGGATTCGAAATAAAGATCCACTTAAGCATTTATAAGTGGGAGAACCTACTCACCTATCACCTTAAGGTTTTAGGTGGACCAGTGGTGTGTCTCTCACAAAGGTGCCTAGTCCTACACTATGTATCAATGCTCCCTAGTAAACGCCCCCCAACAAATGGTATCATGAGCCTTTGGTTCGAGAAAGGGATCGGCTTACTTGTATCAAAATGCCCAGGAAGTGGTGTTCCGTTGAAATCGATGCCCAGGAAGAGGTGTATCGAAATGCCCTTGAAAGGACCTTGAAAAAAAAAGGTGTCAATGACGGTGCAAGTATAAAATATTAAAAAGGGGGAACATTGTGGACTCACACTTGAGGGGAGTATTGGAATAATATAAGTAAGTGTGAGTAAGTGGGGAATAGTCCCACATTGGATAGGAATGTGGTGACTTGAGCATTTATATGTGGGAGAACCCACTCACCTATCACCTTAAGGTTTTAGGTGGACAAGTGGTGTGTCTCTCACAAAGGTGCCAAGTACTACACTATGTATCAATGCTCCCTAGTAAACCCCCCAACACTCTTCTCTATCGAACTTTACTCTATAAGTTTCTCGCATTTTGTTTTTCGTACTGATCATATTAAAAAACCCCCCTTTTTGTTAATTTTAAATACCATTAGTATAACCTTGTTTGAATTTGCAATCCCTGTGGAAACAAATTATTTTCTTACTTTGACCGAGTTAGTACACTTGCTAATAAAGTCATCAATGTACATTTACATCCCGCACCAAATGAGATATGTGGATCTATGTGCTTGCAGGTATGAAGCTGAGATCATAACATTGGTGACATTCTTGGTGTTTTGATCACGATAATGCTTATGTTTGTTGATGTTGGTGGTAATATTTTTCCAAATCTTTGATTATGGTGATTAACTTGAATACATTTCAAGCCTCATCATGTAAGAAATTGAAGGTTCCAATGATGTGGTTATATGATCGGTGTATCTATCAAAGAAACTTGAGATCCACGAAGTTATGAAAGAGAGGAAGTTTGAAAGCTCTCTTGGTAGTGTCTGTCAAAGTGACCAGAGTCTTGTAAAAGTATGAGACTAACTCTTAACATACTAAGGCAACTCACACACTTACTTAAAACCTTTGAGGAGTCTATTTTTATTTAATAAAATCACCTGAAAATATTTTTAAGTCCTAGTCAATTAATTATGGAACTGTTTGATCAATTAAAAGCTATTTTGCAACTAAATAATCTATTAATCCTAATTCGAATCGATTATTTTTATAAATAATCGATTAAACCTAATCATTTAATCAATTATTTTTCCTTAAAATGCTCATAATAGATTGGGATTAAGCTCTAAATGATTGGTAACAAATAAATATCAAAATCTTCCATTTTTTACTTGAATAATTAATTAGGCCATTAATTCGGCCCATAGATTATTTCATTTTTGAGAAAAAAAATTTTCTATATAAAGGAGGCTTCTCCTCACTTCAGTTCATATCAAAATTCGGAGTTTTCCTAATTATTTATATTTTATCACTCTTTAAATATTTTTTTTCGCCATAGTTGTCTCTGTGTCTTATGATACTCATGAAGAATTGTGTTTGGTTCTTGAGATCAACCATTTGGAAAATCTGTGTTTAGTTATATAACTTAGCCTATAAAAGTTATGTTTGATTATTTAGTTTAATCAGTAAAATCTCTACTTGGTTCGTGAGTTCATCTTGTGGAAAATCTTTCTTTCAGTTGGGGGATAAGCCACTATAAAATCTCTTGTTTCGTTTGTAACAAAGGTTCGTGGGCATAACTCGTAAAAATAAATATTATAGTGAAATCTCAAGAAAATATCTTGGCGACAGGACTGGGCCAACGTTCTTCTGAACCTGGATGTTGTGCCATTTCTCTAGCCATTTCTCTTTAAATTTTGTTATTGAATTAATCTAATTTTCTCTATGATTATTGTGGATACTAACACAATTTGATTTTAAAGTAAAAAACCCTTTAAATTAATCATGAATTTGAATACCACAATTCACTCCCCCTATTTTGCTTGAAGTCACTTGTCCAACAAGATCCTATATTCTATCACGTCGCCTTGGCCATTCTACCAATGGGGCGTGGATGTTGGTGGATGCCCTATAACAAAAAACACATCTAACCCCGACTGTGAAGGGGACTTACCCTTTGTTACAGAGGCGAGGTAACGAAGGGGATTTACCCTCTACTACACATTTAAAGATTGGGCTTATTTTGGAAAAGTCCAACATAAGAGCATTATGGTTTTAGTAGCTTTCTATAAATAGAAAAGCTCTTTCCCTTTTAATCCTAATTTTCAATTTTGTCATTATCTGAAAAATGCTAACACTGTTTTTCACTTTGCACTTGCATAGACTATGTACATACGTCAGTATCTTATGCTATTTGCGATCAAAGATAATGCACGCTTCAAGAGGTAATTCTTGAATCCTTATTTTGGTGAGTTTGATTTGTGATTAATGATTTAATCAAGATTCATTTATCGATATTATTCCATTAAGAAGTTGCGTTATCTAGAATAATAGGGGAAATAAAGGCTCCACTTTCCACACTCTAGAGAGAAGAATACGATAACCACTATCTTGGTGTAGCGTGCGATTTTTGTCAGTGTCGCGACCACCTTATTGCAGAATTGTGGGTTCCTCCTCACCGCAATGGTAGGAGGAAGAGGTGCTACTTTCTGATTTCTTATTTATCCCGTGAAACTGGAAGGGAAAGGGAAAGCTATCTAAAACTAACCTTGCACGCGAATGTTTAACTGAACAAACGCTTAAAGAGATTCGGGGAGTTCGGGGTTAGGTTATACAATGGGGAGTTGTCAGTTACCCATCCTATATGTGGTTATCCATAGGTTGTTAGTTTTAGGTTCTGCTTTGTACTTGATGGTGTTTATTTGTTGATGGGTTGGGAAAGTTTCTTGTTTGAGAGAGAGACAGAGAGAGAGTTTTTGATGATTTTGGTGAGGTACTGGACCTCAGTTTTGATTAGTGTGAAGGTACTGGACCTAGAGTTTTTGATTTGTATGCTCGCTAAGATTTTGCAATCTTATGCCTACGTATTCTAGTTTAAAGAAACAGGGAAATCAGAGCAATCGTAGTTCCTCATATTCTAAGGGAGGAAAAAGATAATGTTTTGGTGTCTTGTTCGAAGCCCAAGATTGAAGCTAAATGGAGTATTTGTGTCTTGTTCAAAGCCCGAGATTGAAGCTAAAAGGTTTGAATGAGAGAGAATTTGTCATCTCTAAAGGGGAGACATCTTGTCTATTTATCACAACTGTTGGGTGACTGTTTATAAAGGAAAATTACTTTAACTGGGATATGAGAATCCAGCAATGCCATAATTTCCTTTATAGGGGATTTGTCCTAAAGGGGAAAACTTTAACTCAATGTAGAGTAATGTCATTTTTCCTTAGGAATTTCTCATGCTAAGAGAGGAACAGTGGCGTGGATGTAAATAATCCAGAGGCTTGCTACTTACAACAATTAGATGGAAGAAAGGGTTTTACCAGGATAAGAGATGCACGACAACTTGGATATTTGAATCAACAAGTGTGCTACTTACAGTAATAATCTGAGATTAGGGTTTGTTTGATTTGTTTGTTTTGATATGTGATAACACATAGAAATGTTTTCCTACAGAGATTTTGATTTCCTCTTAGGGGATGTTGATTTTTGTGTGCCTTGATCAAAGCCCAAGGTTGAAGCTAAGAGATTGATTGACTCCACTGGGGAAGTCCTTATACAAAGCCTAAGAGGAGGCTAGAAGAGACTAGCTCAACAAGAGAGTGTTTATATATGTCTTGTACAAAGCCCAAGATTGAGGCTAAAAGAGACTGACTCTTCGGGGGATATTTATACAAAGCCTAAGAGGAGGCTAAAAGTTTAACTTTTTCGGGGAAATATTTTGTCTGTCTTGTACAAAGCCCAAGATTGAGGCTAAAAGGGGTTTTGACTCCGCTGAGGAGGGTTTGTATGTGTCTTGTACTAAGCCTAAGATTGAGGCTGAAAAGAATACTGACTCTATGGGAAAGAAATTTGTATCTGTCTTGTACAAAGCCCAAGATTGAGGCTGATATGAGACTTTACTGACTCGGCTGAGGATATTTTAGGTGTCTTGTACAAAGCCCAAGATTGAGGCTGAAAAGATTTTAACTCTGCTGGAGAGTATTATTTGTCTTGTACAAAGCCCAAGATTGAGGCTGAAAGAGGATTGACTCTGCTTAAGGAAACTTATATGGTGTCTTGTACAAAGCCCAAGATTGAGGCTGAAAAGAGGATTGACTCTACTTAGGGATATTATTTCTCAAAGCCTAAAAGAAGGCCGGGAGGGATTGAATTCGCTGGGGAAGATATTTATCCAGAGCTTAAGAGAAGGTTATGAAGATTTTGAGTTTGTTGTAGAAACCTTATATAGGTCTTGTACAAAGCCCAAGATTGAGGCTGACCAAACTGGAGAAATCATTATACACAACCTGATAGGAGGCTAACTTCTGCTAGGGGAAATCATTATACTAAGCCTAAGAGGAGGCTGAAAAAAGATTGACTCAACAAGGGAGTGTTTTTATCTGTCTTATAGAAAGCCCAAGATTAAGGCTAAAAGGGTTGACTCAACAAGAGAGTATTGAAAGGTGATTGACTTAACAAGAGAGTCTTAAAAAGTGATTGACTCAACAAGAGAGTCTGAAAAGTAATTGACTCAACAAGAGAGTCTGAAAAGTAATTGACTCAACAAGAGAGTCTGAAAAGTAATTGACTCAACAAGAGAGTCTGAAAAGATTAGCTCAGCTGGGGGAAATCATTGTACAAAGCCCAAGAGGAGGCTGACTTTGTTGAGGGAAGGAAGAATCATTATACAAATCCTAAGAGGAGGCTATCTTTACTGAGGATTATCGAGATCCAGAGGCAGGTCCAAATAGGGAATCAACTCTTGCTGAGGGTTTACAGAAGGGTTGAGATATCAGATGCCTTGAGGTTCTGATTTGGGATAGTATTATACCGATAGTAAGATGACCCTGGCTGGGGGGTAATTTAGGCTAAAGACTAGGTTTAGAAGCCATGGGTTTTAACTCTACTGGAGATTGATTAAATGACCAGGGTTTCTCGTATGTTTGTAAGGTACTTGAGAAGGTCTTTGAGATCCAAGAAAGTTTTAGACTGTCCAATTCTACTGGTATGGAAGATTTTATCTTTGTATGATGCCCAAGAGGAGGCAGGTGTTTAAGGGATGAGAATCAACCCTAAATTAGTCTGAGGTTTTGACTCAAGAAAGACTACTCTAGCAAAGGATGACTAAGTTCTGTCCTATACCTTTAAGAGGTCTTCAGGGTCCTTGTATTAAGCCCAAGAGAAGGCATGAGAACTTCTAAGAAGCCGGAGGGTCCTTGTACAAATCCCAAGAGGAGGCGGGGATGCTTTTAGGAAGCCTGTGGGTCCCAAACCTAAGAAAAGTTTAAGAAAAGTTTCACCGAGAATAATCCTTTCTTTAATGAACAGTTCTAGGGTTTGAAGAAATTCAAGAGAGGTTTCACCGAGAATTAATCCTCTCTAGGGAAATGAACTTCTTTGACAATTTCTAATAGTGACAGTCTGAGAAAAGTTTCACCAGGAATAATGCCTTTCTCTTTGTTCCATATTGTTTAAGCCCAAGAGAAGGCAAGAATGTATCTGGAAATCCTATGGGGATCTAGTTTTGACTGTATTAAAGAGTGACCAACTAGATTTACCTAGTTCTAGACCTAGTTTCCAGGGAAAACTCTAAGCAAATATACAAGTATATATACAGTTGATATATGACATGTATTTAAAAGGATATGAAAGAAGGACTTACAGGTGAGCAAGCTTCCAGCAATATATATATATATATATATATATATATACGAAAGCAAGTAAATGAAAGCTGATAAAAACTTACAAGCGAGCAAGCTTCCATTGTAACAGCTGTACGGTTAGTTGTTCAAGAAATTAAAGAAAGTTTTGATAACAACTAGGGATTTGAACCTAAATCAAGAGGGAAGTTGTTTTTGAAAAGATTGTTGGGACACTCAAGGAGAGGCCCGGATGAAAAACAGTAATCGTACCATTGTTTTGTAAACTGTACTGGGGCTTATACAATGACTGAGGCCCAAAGAGGTTTTCTATACAGAGGGATGGGTATTACAACTCAAGGAGAGGCTCAAAGGTTTGAAAAAAAAAGAAATGAGACTTACAACATAAGGGTAGGCCCAGATGAAAATGTTTTGAAATGGCGATCGCGCCGAGATTTTTGAAAACACAGTGGGACTTATACAATGACTGAGACCTAAAATTATTTATATTTACAAAGGGAGTTGGGTCTTACACTCTATTAGAGACCCACAATGATTGAAAAGATTTGTTAGGGTGATAGTGATCAAAACCCTAATTTTTGGTTTTAAAATGTATTTTAATTGAATAAAAATTCAATTAAAATAATCAAATATGTGAAGAAAAAGGTTGTCATTTTGGATTTATATTTGGAAAATCATGTTTCATTCGTGGGACGATTTAAAAATCATTTTAATTTTGCAAAAAAACCAAGAGAAATAAATATTTTTAATGTTTAAAAACAAATAAAAAATATAATTCTTTACAAAAATACCAAATATATGAAATAAATAATATTTTTGTGAAATTTTCATGGAATAAAATATTTTAATGTTTTTGTGAATTTTCAAAAAAAAAAATCAATAAAAAATAATTAAAATTGAGAGAGAAATTAATTTTTCAATTAATTAATAAAAACATGAAAATATGGAAAAAATAGCAAAAACAAAGAAAATGGAAAAAATGGTCTGGGTGGGGTTTGAACCCACGACCATAAAGTCAAACACACATGCGCGCTACCACTGGGGTGGTGATACATCCGTGTATCGAAACCACCCCATTAATTCATAAGACATGCCTTGTTTCTAGGCTTGGGCAAGGCAAGGCAAGGCAAGTTTTTGGACAATTTACGTGAAGCCTCTAACTTTCTCATTTCTCCATGGATTGGGGCAAAATTTAGGTGCATCTGACCTAGAATTTCATGAGGAATCCAATGGTGCCCTTGGAATTTTCAGAAAATGTTTCCTCCTCAAAATCCGATAGTGGTTTTGAAATAGGCCTATTTTTGCATGTTCTATGCTATCTCATGGTACAGGCAAGAATTACAAGGCAAATTGGTTCAAACACAACATATATAACATGTATGAGATGTTTATGATCAATGGACATCAAAGGAATGCATAATTCAAAGAGTTCAAGTTGTCATGCACTTACCTCTTGGAGCTTTTTGTGCTATCTGCCAAGTTCCTTATGCCAGAAGTTGTTTGATGCTTTGGACACTCTCAATTGATCCCTTAGAAGCTTTTAGAATGATTAGAAACAACTAGAATCCTCAGGAACAAGTTGTGGCACATTCTTACAAAAGGGGCAAAAATGACCAATATGACAACTCTCTCAAATGGTGTTCCAGATGAGGGGAACCATTTGGGACAATTTAAGGATGATATTTGGAGTGTGTTTGAGGCTTTGTTTGGTTTTGGAAGTGACTGAATCAAGACATGGCTTGAAAAATGCAGAAAAGTCCAATTTTGAGGTTTTGGAAGTGGACTTTGTTATTTTGGTGTTTCATGTCACAAGTGAGTGTTTGAACGGCTTAGATATGACATATTGGATGTGTTTGGATCATGAGTTGTGGTGGAATTGCTCTCTAACTCAAAAACTCAGAGATGACTTGCAAAAGAAGGCATTTTGGCCTAAAGAGAGAGAGATTTTGAGGAAAGCATCAGTTGTAGTACTTTGGTGTACTCAAACTGAGCACAAATGAGCTCTATTTATAGTAGAGCAAGTTTACTTTGCAAGCAATAGTGATTGACAGATGCAGCAGGCCTTTGGCCAATGTTGAGCAAAAGGAATCTCAAGTCTCCTCTAGCCATTGACCTGAGGTTAGGGCACAGGCCTATGATCCTTTGATTCAGTGCTGATCCTTGACTCATTTAGTTAGGAATATGTCAGTCCATGCCACCTTGGTGTATCCATTAAATGCATTGAAACAAAATTGGAGTCTTGGCACCTTTTTAGCCTTTTTTAGGTTTGTTATGGCTAATGTAGATTCTTGGACTTTGGAGGCTTGGGGATCAGATCATTCTCCTTTTGTTTTATCCTCAGATGTGTCAAAATGGATGACAAGGCTTGGATTTGTTCAATTTTGCCAAATCGAGCAAAATGCCAAAATCTGCCTTTTCCAAGACATTTGGAAATGGTGATTTTGAGGGATTCATATCTCCCTGCTCAGGTTGAGTTATGAGAGGCTCTTGTACTTTTTAGAAAGCCCTCATATGATACAAAACATGTGTGATCATAGTTTATTTTGAAACTATTTGGATCCCATTGAAAAATCCTCATGAACATTGATGTTCAAGGCTGGTAACTTAGGCAGATTTTCACTAAGTATTGGATAAAGTGTCATTTTCATGTTTTTGTCATTTTGATCACTTCATAACTTAAAATCCATAAGGAATTGGAGTTGAAGGTAGTTGAAGCTTTTGTAGAGTGTAGCAAGACCTACAAATCCAGCTTTGGATCACCCAAAATGGTTGTTTGGATCTCAAGTTATGGTCCTTGGAAGTTGGTACCAAAACCACTTTTATTTCATAACTTAGAAAATTTTTGGTTTCTCAATGTTGCCCCTTTTGCAAGAAACCTCACTTTTCTTGATTTTTCTTGATGGATGATGATCAATATCATACATTAACATTGCTTTTGACTTAAGGGAACCATATTTGTGGAAAATGTCAAAAAGTCAAACTTGATTTTGTGCACAGTTGACTTTTTATCGGATGAAATCCAAACTGTGCGATCCTTTGTGAAATCAAGTCCTTGACCTAAATCAAACCTAATGGATGGATTCCATAGGTGTTATAGAGTGTATTTAATCATGTCCCATGGTTTGGGAGCATGTCTTGGTCAAAAGTCAAAGGTACAATTGACTTTTTCCTCGAAACCCTAATTGTGGTCCAGATGAAATTGAAACTCGTGAATCAAGTTTCTTGGGTAAACCCATTATTGCCAATGGATCAATGTGGTGTATTTGAGGCCCTCAAATCATGTCTTCAGGTATTGGCTCATGCTTTGTCCCAAAAGTCAACTTAGGGGTGAATTAGGTCAAGAAACCCTAATTCCTGATTTTTGGTAAATGCATCCCCTGAGGCTAAATTGACTTGATAATTGGGTCCATGAGGTCCCTTGGAGTATCTTGGGTTGTGTTTTGAAACATTGGCTCATGCCCAGATGAAAATTTTCATCTGGAGGCCTCAGCCGGTCAAAACCCTAATTTGGTGACACTGGCGATCTTGAGGCTTGATCCACTTGGAATGTTGCAACCTTGTGCTTGATTCTTGATGTGGGAGTCCTCTTGATCCTTTATAGGTGTTTGATGAAGGTGAGAGAAAAACACAATAAAAGGGGGGTTTGAATTGGGTTTTCCATTTTGAAAGCTTTTTGTGAAACTTAAAATAAAGATCATAAATAAGCTAACAATAAAAACACACGATATATCTTGGTTCACTTGAAAAAATATCAAGCTAATCCAGTCCACCCGCCAAGGTGATTTTGCCTTAGACAAGGACTTTATCCACTATAACCAAACTGATTACAATTGCACGAGCCAACTGCTGGTGACTAACAACCTCTAAGACTTGCCAACCTTAGACTTCTTAAGATTCTGACCCAACTGATCTCTTAAGGAAACAATGCACAAGCTAATTACAAGTGACTAACTACCCTAAGACACACTGCCTTAGTCTCCCTAAAACTTCTGACCCAACTGGTCCAATAGGGAACGCAAACAACTGTTTGCAATAAGAGTTTTGTTTACAATAATTATGCTTCTACACAAGCATGGTAAACATACGTTTTTGCTCAATCTAACTTAGAGAAATCTACAGTAATACATTCTTCTTCATTGTATTGTAGTGCTTACTGCTCACTCATAAGTTTCTTCATTTCTTGAGTATGATCTTCATATACATCATTGTTTCTGATATTTCTTCTTTTATATTGAGTATTACATCGTTTGCTGCTCACTCATGATTAATGATGCTTGTACGCATGCATCTGTTCTTTTTCGCTCATGCTCATCAGCTACTTCTTAGTTGAATGATCAAGTCTTTATATAGCCAAAAATAGATCCGTTAGAGGGCAGATCAGTAATATAATGAGAGTACTGGCGACTTGAAATAATGCCGTTATGCTGGGTTTGAAAATCGTAAGTTGAATCTGTCCTTTGTACCACCAAATCAGGGTAGTGGAAAAGAACATGCTTTATCTGTACTATGTACTATTTTCCCACGCAAACGTTTCATCTTCTTCTATTCATCAGAGGCTTCTGAATTAATTTGATTGAAGCATGATCAGAAGAATGAATCATTGGGTCTTTGGAGTCTTGAGTCTTCAGATTCTTCAAAACTTGTTCAGCCGAACCTTGTCTTCAGAGTCTTCATCACTTCTAGTTCAGAACCCTTAGTTATCAGAATACTTAAGTCTTCAAATCTTCAGCACATCATTCAACAGAACCTTGTCTTCAGAATCTTCAGCACTTAGTCTTCATAACCTTTAACCTTCAGAATCCTTAAGTCTTCAGATCTTCAGCATGTTGTTCAGCAGAACCTTGTCTTCAGAATCTTCAGCACTTAGTCTTCAGAAGTTAACGACCTCAGAAGCACTATAGGCTTCAGCATAAGAACATCAGAGTCATATCCAGAGATCAGATCCAAGAGACGTTACAACAGCAACATAGTGTCTTCTCAGAATCTTTCTGGCGTACAGTAGATTAGAACCAATTCTTGCTACTTCACATAGAAGTGACCATAAAGAATATCAGAGTGATGTAGCACACGTTCTTTATTAAAGTTAGAACATGTTTGTTAAACCATCAGAATAACAAATGTTAGAGCACCTAAATTGTTCTTCACACAAATACTCCATTGTTATCATCAAAACATCAAGATACAATGCAGAACTAAATCTTGTTCTAACATTTGAGAGGTTAGACAAGTTGAAGATCATGTCATTTTTTTATTGATCCTTTGTCTAAGTGCTCTAAGAGGGCTTGAAACCCTAATTCTTGATTGTGGTGAATGCTCAACCATCTTTAAGGAGATTGATGAGGCATGAAAGTACATCCATATTGTGATGATGATTTGCACAATGATGGGAAATCTTGGTGGTCAAAATTTTCGGTATGACAGATGCCCCTATTTAATCATCTTGGACCTGAAGGTGTGAATGGCGAAGGTATTCGGGCATTCGGGGTGCAAGAGGATTAAATATCGGAATACCCGAAATTTTGATGGTGGTTATGAATGGTAGTTTGCTCATCCATCTTCTTTTGCTAAGAAGTATTACTTCGAAAAGGGTAAAACTTCCCCTCGATCCTGGTCTTTAGCTAAGGAACTGGTCTCAGTTTCTTGATAAATAAACTTCCCCTCGATCCTGGTCTTCAGCCAAGGAACTGGTCTCAGTTTCTGATATAAACTTCCCCTCGATCCGGGTTTTCAGCCACGGAACTGGTCTTAGTTTCTTTTGTCAATAAACTTCCCCTCGATTCTGGTCTTTAGCCATGGAACTGGTCTCAGTTTTTTTTTTGACAAGGGACACTATGTGTAGTGGTTTTCCTCAAACTTCTCGCCGAATTTTCCTGGGGAGATGCCATTTGATGGGAAAAAGTTTTGATGTCAGACTTGATGGGGAACCCATTCGTCAGAGTTGTAGAGGTGTTCAAACCTCTCTGGTGGAGACGCCATTTGTTGACTCTACTGGGGAAAAATGAGTCTCTTGAAAGACTGCTTTCTGTTTGGGGATGTTACATCATACTTTTCTTCGAGATCTTTTCGGAGAAATGCCATGTGACGTAATCTAATTTTGAGGTGCTGATGACTTCATTAACATGAATTTCTTGGGAGAAAAACCAATGTGTTGCTGAGAGTCTTTGGTTGCGAGGCTTTCTCTAGGAATTTTCCTTAATCCGAGAAAGCGATAACATCATCTTCAATGGTGACGAGTGACGTTTGTTAAATGTCTTATTGCCTTTCAGAGGTTCAAGTTACCAAAGTGGTCGAGGACCGTCTCCAATCCAGAAATAAACTGGGGAGAGATTGTTCAGTCAAAACATTTCTGACGAGGAAAAAACTGATAACTCGATTGAGAGGACTTTTATCACTTGGGGATAAGACTGACCAGAGTGATAGTGATGCAATATGAACATGAATATGAATCAATAATGCATGATGTATGTATGTTTATGTTGACAAAACTGACGCGACATATAGACTAATAGATGAATACGACTGGATACTCGACCACTACGGGGAATAAAAAGTATCACTGATCCAAAATAGCAATCCTACCTTGCATAGGAGAGACGGTCCCAGTGGGGAGAAAGAATTGTTCAATCGGTCTTAAGAGATACGTACTCTGCCGGGGATGTCAGATGAAACATGGTCTCTAACACAGTTGATCCTCCATTCAGGCGTACTGGTTTAGAATGAGTACTTTGATTCTGCACTTTGAGGTTCAACCACCTTCGGAGAAGCGATCGATGTTCTTTTAATGTTCAACAGTCAAAAGAATTGCCATCTTTATTTTAAAAGCAGAAAAATTTTGACAAGTAAATTCATTTTTGTTTTATTTCAAGAATCATTGATCATGTTAAAAAAATCATTATGTAAAGCTAAAACAAATAAGACTTGCAAACAAAAGCACGAGGGCTCAAATTTTATTGATAGGATGGAAATCAGTCGAGCGCGTGATCCCATAGAGTATTTACAAAGTTAGAAAATGGTAATTTAAGGGAAAAGGGCTACATTGAAACATAACGACCGTTATCCTTCTACCAACTTTGAATTCTGGACATCCTGAGCTTATGTCAAAGATGACCTTGATTGGAGTTTTCCTGATGGACTGCTGGGGATTTAACCTCGTCAGACGTAGTTACTTGCCATTAATCCCTAACTTTTTCCTGGATTGTACTTTGAGATTTCCAATCCACCGGAATGATTTTTGCTTATGTCTCTAAATTTTTCCTAGACCGCCCTTTCAGGTTTTCAATCCACCGAGACGTTATATTTTTTTAGTTTAGGCGAAGTATTTCTTGACTACGTCAACCTTTGTGGGGTAGGCAAATTCTTCTTCATCCATGGTTGCGAGTCTCAAGGCACCTCCTGAGAAAGCTTTCTTGACCACATAGAGACCATCGTAATTCGGAGTCCATTTGCCCCGAGAATCAGTGAGAAATGATTGTATTTTCTTGAGCACGAGGTCTCCTTTCCTGAAGACACGAGGTCAGACCTTTTTGTCAAATGCTTTCTTCATCCTTTGATGATACAACTGACCATGGCATAGATCTGTTATTCGCTTTTCTTCTATCAGATTCAGTTCACCGTGTCGACTTTGACACCATCTAGCCTCTGTTAGCTTAGCTTCCATCAATACCCTGATCGATGGCATCTATACTTCTATAGGGAGGACTGCTTCCATGCCATATACTAGAGAGAAAGAGGTTGCCCATGTTGAAGTGCGGACATATGTGCGATAACCGTGAAGAGCAAAAAGAAGCATTTCATGCCAGTCTTTATAGGTTACAACCATCTTTTGAACAGTCTTCTTTATGTTCTTGTTAGCCGCTTCTACCGCTTCGTTCATCTTTGTAATACCCTAATTTTTACCCCTAAGATCCCCACATGTCCTTTTGCATTTCATACCACAAACAAGATCACACATTCGTCCCCTCTTTTGTAGGATTGTGCCTTGCAGGGATCTTTGAGTTTGTGTGTGCTTGTTAGTTGTTTTATTGCTTAATTTGTTTATGTTTACTAACCTTTAATCAAAATCCAAAAATATTTTGTTTTTCTTTCACTAACATTTTCAGGGGAAGAACAGGTTAGAAATACCAAAAAATCAGTCCCACAGCTCGAATGAATTTCATCTGAACAAAGTCAAAGTTGATCTGCGATTAATTTAAAAAAATTATCTAATCAAGAGTTTCCAAGATTTAATTGATTTTTATTCAAGAGACTCCAAGGTTCATGTGTTTATTTCCATGCCTTCTTTGACGAGCAAAAGAATCGAGCCGAACCACAAAAGTGCATTCAAAAAGAGTATTTTTTCAAAATTTGCACTAAATAACCGGTTAGCAGATATGCAGTAACCGGTTACCCTCGTGAAAATTTGAAAAATGACAGCAAATTTAAATTCAGCAATTTGGTACCAATTTTCATCATTTTGATCACATGTGGAATATTCTAGACCATCTCATTTTAATTTCTTACATCATCATAATTAATTCCTACCATGTACCTCCACTAATCACCACTCTTTTGATAATTCCCTCCAAATTGAATTCCAATCCTAATCTTGATCTTCCAAGACTAATTCCAAACCACCAAATTCCCAAGCCTAAATTCTATAAATAGAGGCTTCATTTCATTCATTTGACAAGCTTTTGATAGCCAACAAACCTCTTGAAAATTCTATCCCCAACCACAAATTTCACTAAAGCTCACTTTTCTTCTTTTGAAAGTTAACAAGAATTCACATTGAATCTTGTTCAACTTTGAGCTAAACCTTCATCCAAGTTTGTTTTCTTCATCAATTTTCATAGATCAAGGGTTTGGTTTTTGGATCTTGAAGCAATTTGAAGGAATTTTCAGATTTGAAGTGGTAAATCATCTTTCACTATTGTTGATGCTTCATCTTCATCTTCCATAATGTAGATCTTTGGGGATCTTTGTTACTTGATCCTTTGGATCTTGTAATTGTGTTTAATTTCTGGCTTTTGCTTTTATTTTACTTTAAATTTTGTGCAATTTCAGTTCCATGATCACAAGGTATTTGTAAAAAGTTTTGAAAGTGGATCATGCTGAATTTTGCACAATTTTCTGCATTCTGGTGCAGAGTAACCGGTTAGAAAATATGCAGTAACCGGTTACCCTGTGTTAATTTTGAAAAACTGCGCCTATTTTGAACTAAGTAACCGATTAGCAGATATGCAGTAACCGGTTACTTCGAAACAGAATGCATATTTTGCCTTGTTTTTGGGGTTGTTTTGGCTTTTCTTCCTTCTTCTTCCCCTTTCCTTTGTTTTAGCCTTGAAACATATTGTTGAGATTAATTTCTCTTCAATTTCAATGGACTTTGGATATGGTTAGAGTAATTAAACACATTAGTTCAAATTTATCTTTTAATGAATTGTTGAATTCATGTGAGGTGCTTTGAATTAGTGATATGTTTTCACACTTAAATCTATCAATTAAAGGTGATTGAACTTGAAGACGGAAGGTTCTTGACTTTGTAATTCAATTTGGCATTTCTCTTCATCTATTTCTCCTTTTTTATTTTGATCGATGAAAGTCTTATGGATCTTAGAATTTCTTTGTTGAATTCTTGATCAAGACTAGATCGTTACCTATTTTCTTTTCGTGCAGTATTGCTTTCGGATGACGATCTAGATATCGTTCATCTAGCATGCATTAGCACAAAGATCTATTGACCGGCCTCATTGTAGGGTAATTACTCCATAAATTACTCGGAGATTGCTTAACATAGCACAACATTTGTCCCTCTTTATCCAATTCGGAATTTGAACTTTCGTGGTCCGGACCTTGATTGGTCGCGTCAACCCAATGGTGATTGATCTTTTGTATTAGGTTCAAAATCTTTGAAGCTTGTTGTTGTAGAGGCTTTGATTCTATCAATCTTCTAAAAATTCTTCATTAACCTTGACCTAAGTACATTGTTTAATCACTATAGTTCAAGACGCGAAACAGAATAATGGGTGAAGGCTTATGGCACTAGAGCCTTGTGCTACTAATTACTAACTTCTAACCTTTTTTATGTTTCCTTCTCGCTCCCTATCTCTCTTTAATTTTATATGCTTTATGTCATTATATCATCTTCATGTTTATGTTTATGTCATTTTTCTTTTGTCCACTTGGACCATATTATCTTGTGCTTTTGTTTTTCTTTTGTCCATTTGGACTAAAAAACATTAATAAAGGATTAAACCACTCAAAGACTTGTGCTCTTAATCGTTGGACTATGGCCACTATCCCTTGCATCGGAGGACCTATACTCTTGATTATGGACTTATGGACTTAGACTTAGGACTCTCTCCCTTGTGCTTTGGACCATTATGGAGTTTGATATTCTAGACTTTATTTGGCTTGCTTATTAGCTCAAGAGGATGGAATTCTTGTCTTAGTATGCTTTGAAGAGTGCCTCCATGTGGTTAGATCTTTCTTACCCTAGCTTTTATTTTTTGCACTAGGATAGTCTCTTCTTCTCCACCCCTTCTTCAATTTTCAAAACTTCCTCACTTTTTTTTCAAAACCTTATTGCTTTCAAAACTAAAACCGCTTTCATAATAAAACCTTGACTTTGGTCAAGTGATTTTTTTAACTTCATTTTCTTTAATAAATGTCAATCAATATTAATCATATTTTGACCATTTCAAAAAGACATAAAAAATACAAAAATCATCAAACTCTTTTTGTGCTTTGTGCACCTTTTCCTTTTAAAACTTTTTCATAAGTTTAGACATGATTCATTTCTTTAAGCAGAATTATTCGCTTGGAAATGACGACTTGCCTTTACACTTAAAATCAACCAAAACAAATAAACTTTCGTTCTTTGTACCACGAACTACGAGGTTTTGATCCTACATTGCACATCGTGGGTACGTAGGCATGAGGCGATAAGTCTCTCCTAACACAAAAATCTTAAAAAATAATTCTCCTCTCATCTCCTCAATCTCTTTTCAAGCAAACCTTTTCAGACCAAAAACCGGTAGATATTTCAAAAGGTTCCTATAGGGTACTATAGACGTTTTGGGTGCTAACACCTTCCCATTGCATAACCAACCCCCTTACCCATTCTCTGTTTGTTCTTGTTTTTTTTAGAACTCTTTAGGTTTTGTTCGCTCTTTTTCCTTTTCCTTTTTTTGGATAAAATAAAAGTGTGTAACCAACCCCCTTTTGAGTTAAGTTAATCAATAGCTTACACTCACAAATTTCCCCGCTACAGAAAAGTGGCGACTCTGTTGGGGAGTGATCTTCCTTGAGGGGTTTAGCCTACTTTGATTTATTTATTGTTTTTTGTCTGATTTGCTTGTTACTTGTGTGTTCTGTTTGGGAGTTCCTCTGTGTGTGAGATAGGTCATATACCCGGACCTAAGTGTACTTTGAGATAGGAGGATAGTATAATCAAGGGAGCTTTGAGGGAGTCGAATCCCGAAAAAGCATAACTTGAGAATCTATCCACTCGGTGGTTGCCTCTTTGGAATTACTGATGTCGATCAAGCGATCGTGAAGGCATTACTTTTTCCATAGAAGCCTATAACACTGAGGACTGTAGTAACCCTTAACCCATCTTAGACTTTTTAGGATCGTGGCGCGGAAGCTATGAGGATGCAAATCCAACTTAGCTGTCACGCGATGCCACACTCAGGTTAGATTCTCTTGAAGATAACTACCAACCTCCGAGCAAATCGATGCACTGGTGGGTCTGATAGTGGATTGTGTACCCTGGCCACTCTGTTAGAACCGCTGTTTTCTGCAGGTACAATGAAGACAAAACCTTAGTACATACATTTGGGGGATTGGTTCTTACCCTTGGCTTCATGCTCGTGGCTTGAACCTTAACCCGTGTGCTTTGTGTGATCTTGTTTGTGATTGTTGCATTCACGCACTCATGCATTCATGAGTATTCTTCTAAAATATTTCAAGGAACTTAAAGGTTCTATTACACACATTGCAGATACTTTTGTTATGGATTTTGGAAGGAGAAGTACAAGGAAGTACACTTTCAATAGTCCTAAGTTAGGGGGTTTGAGAGAGTTAGGATCTTTGGTTGCTAATACCAAGAAGTTCGAGTCCAGATATGGAAGGCTTTTATCTCTCTTGAAGGTTGATATGGCTGAAGGATTGCTTGCTACTTTGGTTTAGTTCTATGACCCTTTGCTTCATTGTTTCACCTTCCCTGATTATCAGTTGGTACCTACACTAGAGGAGTATTCTCTCCTGCTTGGTTTGCTTGTTCATGGTCGGATATTCTCCGGTTTGGATCCCGCTCCCGAGCATCACATTATTGCAAAGGCTACTTACTTGAAGGTTTCTAAGATTAAGGCTCACATGGATACCAAAGGAAAGATTCTTGGGTTACCCGTTAAGTTCTTGATGGATAGAGCTCATCACTTTGCTAGTGTGAAGAATACAGTCGCTTTTGAGGCTATTCTTGCCTTGCTTATTTATGGATTGTTCCTCTTCCCGAATGTTGAGAACTTTGTCGACATTAACGCTATTCAGATCTTCTTGATTGGGAATCCAATTCCCACTTAACTAGCCGATGCTTACCATTCTATTCACCTTAGGAATTTCCATGGTGAAGGGATGATTATCTGTTGTGCGCCTTTGCTTTACAAGTGGTTTATTTCTCACTTACCAAAGTCTGCAGCTTTCTAGAATCTCAAGGATGATTTATATTGGTCGCGGAAGATCATGTCTCTTACTCATTCTGATATTGATTGGTGTAGCCGTGTGCCTTTTGGAGCAATGATTATTGATAGTTGTGGTGATTTTCCCAATGTGTCTCTTCTTGGTACAAAGGGAGGAATCAGCTACAATCCAGTGTTGGCTCATCGTCAGTTGGGATATTCTTTGCGAGAGGTACCGAAGAACATTCATCTGACTGGTCTCTTTTTCAAGGAAGAAGAATCTCAGGTTGCTCTTAAGAGAGAAATTGTGGAAGCTTGGCGCAACATTCGTAGAAAAGGAAAGGAAAGTTTGGGAAATCCGAATTGTGTCTCTTCGGAACCTTACCTCCAGTGGGTTAAAAATAGAGCTATTACTTTGAAGATGCCTTATACGCGTCAGGAACCTTTATCTCTAACTGATAAGAAGCCTATTCTCTACTTTATGGAAGACACGGAGAAGCTTCAGATCACTTTGGCCGAGATGCAACAAGAGAGAGATGCTTGGAAGAACAAGTATCAGATTGTTGGGTTCGAGAATGCAAGACTTCAAGAGCACTTCAAGAAGAAGAATGAAGATGAAGTTTCCAACAAGAAGAGAAAGGCGCAAGAGGATTTATTTTCCTCTCGCATTCAGCCAGTTTCCGATATTCCAAAGAGTTCAGAATCTCCTTGGAAGTTGATCGTTGATCAATTGCTGATTGAGAAGACTCAGATGCAGCCCACATCAAGAAGCTGGAAGATAGAGCTGGGACTTCTTCTCATAGGATTCTCTAGGGATCTAGTTTTCTTTATTCTCTATTGTTTTAGGATTCTTGAATCTGTACTTCCAAGATGTAATCTTTTCCATCATTAATGAATGAGATTTTGGTATTTCAAATAACAATGTTTGCAATATTCCTTATAGTTCCTTGAAACTTTGCATTTGCATCTTGCACATCAAGCATCATTTGGCTTTGTTTCTTTCCTTTTCAGGTGTCTTATGTTTCTTTTGGTCTTTATTCAGCCAAGGTGTCGCACCAGTATAATACTCGGGTTAATCTGAAGAAGAAGATGGACCAGTTGCAATAAGAGAACCGTGAGCTTCGTGAGGAAGTGAAAAATTTGAAGGATAGTTTGGAAAGACTCGCTGCTAGGATGGAATCTCTGGTGGCTGCTCAGAATCAGCCACCACCACCTTCTCCTCCGCTTTCAACTCCTATGCAAAGGACAGTCATTTCTAAGATTGTCTCTATGCCCATCTCGGTGGCGCCTGCTAGTGTTCCTCAACACTCCGTGCCTCCTGGCTTCCCCTGGGGCATGCCTGTTAACTTTGTTCCTGAGGGTTATCAACCACCACCGCCTCCTGAAGTTCCAGTTGTTCCTATTGTCTAGCCTGTGATGACTGTACCACCGCCTGTGGTTCATGCCGTTCCTTTTGGTGAAGAACACATTTTCCATACTGCTCCAAGTGAAAATGCCAGCGCTTATGTTAGAATGGAAGAGATTCAAGACCAGTTTGCTGAAATGCAGAAATAGATTAAAGCTTTGAGAGGTAAAGAGCTATTTGGAAAGCATGCTCATGAGTTATGCTTGGTTCCTAATGTGAAGATCCCACATAAGTTCAAGGTCCCTGACTTTGAAAAGTATAAGGGAAACTCTTGTCCGTTGAGTCACTTGACTATGTATGCTCGTAAGATGTTGACTCAGACCAATGATAATTAACTTCTCATTCACTACTTTTAAGACAGTTTGTCTGGTGCAGCCTTGAAATGGTACATGGGACTCGACAGTACTCGAATTCTCACTTTCGAAGACTTGGGCGAGGCTTTTGTGAAACAGTATAAGTATAATGTGGATATGGATCCTGATCGTGACCAGCTTCGGGTAATGGCTCAGAAAGATAAGGAGACATTCAAGGAATACGCGCAGAGGTGGCGCAAGATTGCTGCTTAAATTAATCCTCTTTTGGAAGAAAAAGAGATGACTAATATTTTTTTGAAAACTCTGAGTCATTTCTATTATGAGCATATGATTGCTAGTGCCCTGAGTGATTTCACTGAGATGGTTAATATGGGGATGAGGTTGGAAGAAGGTGTCCTTGAAGGACGTTTGTCAAATAATGGTAATTCTGCTGGTAATTCCAAGAAATATGGGGGAGGACTTGCCAAGAAGAAAGAGGGCGAGACCAATGCTATTTCCCATGGAGGACGCAAAAAGGGTTATAGTAAGAATAACCAATGTCAGCAACATGTTGCATCTGTCACTCCTGTTATTAATTCAACTCATGTTGTCCAGGCAGCTCCTGCTCCTCAACAATGTTCTAATCAACAGAACAATCAACGAGGCCATTTTCAGAAGGATTTTGATCTGATTCCGATGACCTATACAGATTTGCTTCCTTGTTTAATTAAGAAGAATCTTATTCAAACCCGTGCACCACCTGCTATTCCAAAAGATTTGTCATGGTGGTATAAGCCTGAAGTTCGTTGCGTTTTCCATCAGGGAGGAGCGGGACATGATACTGAGAACTGTTATCCATTGAAGATGGAAATTCAAAAGTTGGCTATGAGTGGTATTTTGTCTTTCGAAGATTCCAACCCTAATGTACAATCGAATCCACTGCCCATTCATGGCAAGGCGTCTGTCAATATGGTTTATGGTTGTCCTGGTACATTCAAAATTTTTTATATCCGTTGGATCCGAAGATCTCTTGTGGAAATGCATGCACTTTTGAGTGAATACCATGATATTGATCATGACTATGCAGCTTGCTGTATCTGTTCCGTGAATATGCGTGGTTGTGTGATAGTGAAAAGGGATATTCAAATGATGATGGATGAGAATTTGATTGAAGTCACTGCTAAAAGAGGTGAATATCAGAATGAGGTGAATGTTATTGCACCACGCTTTAATTTTCTCTGAACAAGTTATTATCTCTTATGATAGTCGGAAGACTGCTGTTACGCCTTTGGTCATTCGGTTGCCCGGTCCAGTACCATATGAATCTTACAAGGCTGTTCCATATAAGTACAATGCTACCATGGTAGAAGATGCTAAGGAAGTGCCCATTCCTTCTTTGTCTTCTATGGTAAGTATCGCTGATGTGAGTAGAGTGACCCGAAGTGGCCGTGTCTTTGCTCCTGAACCTCCAAAGATTGCGGAGAGTGTTGTTGCTGGCAAATAACATCTAGATGAGAGTAATGTTGATACTTTCGGTCAGTCCAGTGGTTTGAATAAGAATGCTTTTGAGGATGAGGTTTTGAAATTGATCAAGAAGAGTGAGCACAGTGATATAGATCAACTCTTGTATACCCCATCCAAGATTTCAGTGTTGTCCTTACTGATGAATTACGAAGCTCATAGGAAATCTTTGCAGAAGGTATTGGAACAAGCATATATTGAGCATGATGTGACTGTTAATCAGTTTGATGGAATTGTTGCTAACCTCACAGCGTGTAATAATTTGAGCTTTTGTGATGAAGAGTTACCCGAGGAGGGGAGAAATCACAATTTGGCTTTACATATCTCTATGAACTGTCAAGAAGATGCACTTTCCAATGTGTTGGTTGATACTGGTTTTTCTTTGAATGTGTTGCCAAAATCTACTTTGTCAAGGCTTTCTTACCAAGGTCCTCCCATGAGGTATAGTGGGGTTGTTGTTAAAGCTTTTGATGGATCTCGAAAGACTGTGATTGGAGAAGTTGATCTTCCAATCAAGATAGGACCGTGCTTCTTCCAGATTACTTTTCAAGTAATGGATATTCGTCCTGCTTATAGTTGTTTGCTTGGCCGACCCTGGATTCATGAAGCTGGGGCAGAGACTTCAACTCTTCATCAAAAATTGAAATTTGTTAAGAATGATAAGCTGGTAATTGTTGGAGGCGAGCAAGCGATACTGGTGAGCCACCTTTCATCATTTTCGTATGTTGATGCTGATGAGACTGTTGGGACTCCGTTCCAAGCTCTTTCTGTTGATGATAAAGTTGTTAAGAAGAATGAGTTGCCCATGTCTTCCTTGAAGAATGCTCTGCATGTATTAAAGACTGGTCGATTTGATGGTTGGGGCCGAGTCATTGATGTGGTTGATAACCTGGGTAAAGCTGGTTTAGGCTTTACACCTGGTACAGTCAGAAGAGATTTGAAGCGTATTAATGAGGCCTTTCACAGCGCTGGATTCATCAACAAATATCACTTTACTGCAGCCATCATTGAAGATGATGAAGAAGAAGAACTTCCCAATTTTGTGACACATGGACAAATCTGCCTTAATTGGATAGGTGTTGATGTTCCCACTGTTGTTCATATTTCAAAGTAATTTGTTTTTGTTTCTTTCAAAAAATCCTTTCACTCTGCCCAAGATGAAAGTGAATTTGTGAGGGCTTTGTTTCAAATTTTATCATCATCAATAAAATGTTATTTTGTTTATCCATATTATGTTTTTCCCTTTTTGCTTTATTTCTAAAAGACGGTAACATAAAAAAAACCAAAAAAAAAATGTGATAATCACTTTTATCTGCATAATACTTGCACTTCTTGTTCATATTCTAAAATCAAACATAAATCATTGTGCAGATTGATTGTTAAACCCATTGAAAACAATGACCCTATGCCCTCTCCCAACTTTGAGTTCCCTGTGTTTGGAGCTGAAGAGGAGGATATTGAAGAGATTCCAGATGAAATTTCTCGGTTGCTTGAGCACGAGGAAAAATCCATTCAACCTCATGAAGAGCCGGTGGAATTGGTTAATTTGGGTTCAGATGATGATAAGAAAGAAATCAAGATTGGGGCACTGCTTCAATCAGATGGTAAGAAGAGGATTATGGAGCTTCTTAGAGAATATGTTGATGTGTTTACTTGGTCTTATCAAGACATGCCTGGTCTTGATAGTGATATTGTGGAGCATAGATTGCCATTGAAGCCTGAATGTCCACCTGTGAAACAGAAATTGAGAAGAACTCATCCCGACATGGCTGCGAAGATCAAAGAGGAAGTTCAAAAGCAGATTGATGCTGGTTTTCTTGTGACTTATGAGTATCCTCAATGGGTGGCCAATATTGTGCCTGTTCCAAAGAAATACGGAAAAGTCCGAATGTGCGTTGACTATAAAGATTTGTATAAAGCGAGTCCAAAAGATGATTTTCCACTGCCACACATTGACATGCTGGTAGATAATACTGCTAAATTCAGTATATTTTCTTTTATGGATGGATTTTTCGGTTATAATCAAATAAAGATGGCACCCGAGGATATGGAAAAAACAACATTCATTACACCCTGGAGAACATTCTGTTACAGAGTGATGCCCATCGGTTTGAAAAATGCTGGTGCAACGTACCAGAGAGCTATGACAACTTTGTTCCATGATATGATGCATAAATAAATTGAGGTCTATGTGGATGATATGATTTGTAAGTCGAAGACTGAAGAAGATCATATTGAGTACTTATTGAAGTTGTTTCAACGTTTGAGAAAGTTTAAGCTCCGTTTGAATCCTAATAAATGCACTTTTGGTGTCCATTCTGGAAAATTGTTGGGCTTTATTGTCAGCCAGAAAGGCATTGAAGTTGATCCTGGTAAAGTTTAAGCTATTCAAGAAATGTCTGCGCCCAAAACAGAAAATACAAGTAAGGGAGTTCTTGGGACGTTTGAATTACATCTCCCGATTTATATCCAATATGACTGCCACATGTGCGCCGATCTTCAAGCTTCTTCGCAAAGATCAGAGTTGTATCTGGACAGACGATTGTCAGAAAGCTTTTGAAAGAATTAAAGAGTATTTGCTTAAACCTCCGATTTTGTCTCCTCCCGTGGAAGGAAGTCCTTTGATCATGTAGTTGACTGTGCAAGAAGAGTCTATGGGTTGTGTTCTGGGACCACAAGATGAATCTGGTCGAAGAGAACTTGCCATTTATTATTTGAGCAAGAAGTTCACCGATTGTGAGTCTCGGTATTCAATGCTTGAAAAGACATGTTGTGCTTTACCTTGGGCTGTCAAGCGCCTCCGCTAGTATATGTTGAATCATACGACTTGGTTGATATCCAAAATGGATCCAATCAAGTATATCTTTGAAAAACCGGCTTTGACTGGTAGGATCGCTCGTTGGCAAATGATGTTGTCAGAATATGATATCGAGTACCGAACTCAAAAAGCGATAAAAGGAAGTGTTTTGGCTGACCATTTGGCACACCAACCAATTGATGATTATCAAGCTATCAGGTTTGATTTTCCTGACGAGGATGTGATGTATCTAAAGGTTAAAGATTGTGAAGAACCATTACCTGATGAAGGGCCTGAGCCTGGATCCCATTGGGGTTTGATTTTTGATGGAGCTGTTAATGAGTATGGCAATGGTATTGGGGAAATATTGTTACTCCTCATGGTTCTCATATTCCTTTCACTGCAAGGTTGATGTTCACTTGCATAAATAATACGGTTTAGTATGAAGCATGTATTATGGGCTTGGAAGAAACCATTGGTTTAAGAATCAAGATTCTTGATGTATACGGAGATTCAACCCTAGTGATTAATCAGATTAAAGGAGAATGGGAGACACGTCAACCTGATTTGATTCCTTATCGAGATTATGCAAGAAGGTTGTTAACTTTCTTCAATAAGGTTGAGTTTCACCATGTACCCAGAGCAGCAAATCGAATGGCAGATGCTTTAGCCACTATATCCTCCATGATTGTGGTGAATTAGTGGAATGATGTGCCCAAAATCGATGTTATGCGGCTTGATAGGCCAGCTCATGTATTCGCGGTTGAAGAGGTAGTTGATGATAAACCGTGGTATTATGATATTAAATGCTTTCTTCAAAATCAAGAGTACCCGCTTGAGGCATCAAAGAAAGATAAGAAGACTTTGAGAAGATTGGCTGGTAGTTTCTTCTTGAATGATGATGTGCTGTATAAAAGAAATTATGACATGGTCTTGCTCAGATGCGTGGATAGACACGAAGCCGACATGTTGATGAAAGAAATTCATGAAGGATCTTTTGGTACCCATGCCAATAGGCATGCAATGGCTAAGAAGATGTTAAGGGCAGGTTACTATTGGCTGATAATGGAATCTGACTGTTGCAAATTTGTGAAGAAGTGTCATAAGTGCCAGGTTTGTGCTGACAAAATTCATGTACCACCAACTCCTCTCAATTTTATCTCCTCTCCATGGCCTTTCTTCATGTGGGGCATTGATATGATTGGGATGATTGAGCCTAAAGCGTCGAACGAACATCGTTTTATATTCGGGTTGAAGCGGCATCATATGTCAATGTTACCAAGCAAGTAGTGGTTCGGTTTATCAAGAACCAAATCATTTGTCGGTATGGTGTTTCAAGCAAGATTATCACTGATAATGGGTCAAATCTGAATAACAAGATGATGAAGGAATTATGCGATGATTTTAAGATTGAGCATCATAATTCTTCTCCTTACAGACCTAAGATGAATGGGGCTGTTGAAGCTGCTAATAAGAATATCAAGAAGATTGTTCAGAAGTTAGTTATTACTTACAAGGAATGGCATGAGATGCTCCCTTTTGCTTTACATGGGTATCGTACATTCGTCCGCATTTCAACAGGGGCAACCCCTTTCTCTCTTGTTTATGGTATGGAAGCAGTGTTCCTGGTGGAAGTTGAAATCCCTTCTATGAGAGTTTTGATGGAAGCTGAATTATCTGAGGTTGAATGGTGCCAAAGCAGATATAACCAGTTGAATTTGATTGAAGAGAAAAGAATGACGGCCTTGTGTCATGGTCAATTATATCAACAGAGAATGAAGAAAGGTTTTGATAAGAAGGTTCGACCTCGTGTGTTCAGAGAAGGCGACCTCGTGCTCAAAAAGATCTCGACTTTTACCAATGATTCTAGGGGCAAGTAGACTCCTAATTATGAAGGCCCATATGTTGTTAAGAGAGCCTTCTCTGGCAGTGCATTACTTCTTACAACTATGGATGGTGAAGAGTTCACTCGTCCTGTGAATGCCGATACAGTCAAGAAATACTTCGCCTAAAAATAAAAAAGAACAGCTCGCTAAGTTGAAAACCCGAAAGGGCGGCTTAGGCAAAAATGAGCGTCTCGGTGGGCTGAAAAGCCGAAAGGGCGGTCCAGGCAAAAATTAGAGACAAAAAAAGAAATAATCATCCTGGTAGATTGAAAACCCGAGAGGGCAATCTAGGCAAAAGTTAGGGATTATGGCAAGTAACTGCATCTGACCAGTCTTGATCGTTGAAAGCAATATTGTCTATCAAGGATTCCGTTTCAACCATCCTCAACTGAAGTTCTAAGCACAACGGAATTCAAAGTTGTTTGGGAGAATAGTGGTCATTATATTTCAATGTAACCCTTTCCATGTATTTACCATTTTTAAAACTTTGTAATGATCCATGGAGTTACGCCATTTGCGGACTACCATTCTATTAATAAAATTTGGGCCTTTGTCCCTTTGTTTGCAATTCTTACTTTGTTTCTGTTTGCAGAATTTAATTTATTTTTTATGATGATTTTTGAAACAAAATGTGAATAATTTGTTTAAATTTTTGAAAATTATAAAAACATTTTCCTTTGATTTATGAAATATAAAAAAGAATGTCAACGGTTATTCCAAGAATGGTAGGGTCAATGTTTTCCTCAGCAGGGTTCGTTCTCGCTCCTTTGGCATAATTTATTGACAAATCCCCAGTAGAGTTTGTTGATATTTCCTTAGCAGAGCTTGTTCCTGTGAATGTGCTTAGTTGTTGACAAGGTGATAGGTTTGTTATGATGTGTTGAATTCATAAGGACCAATGCTATTTGGTTTTTCCCCAGCTAAGTCTTGATCCGAATCTTCTCCAGCTGATTATGTTATGGTCAGATAGTTGAGTAGTTTTGAGGTTCACCTCTCCTTGATGATTGTCGTCATGCAGAAATTCATTTTTGCTATCTCCAGCAAAAGTCATATGAAGAATCCTCACTCAGATTTTTACCCTCTGGACGTGTTGTTGTCCCCAAACAGAGAGCAATGTTGTTTTTCTTTAAGAAGCGTTGACTTTGTGGCTGTTTGTCGGATTTTTTATCTTGCTCTGTGGATGTATTTCTATCCAGGTTGATTTATCCTTGTTGATTCCCCAATGGAGACAGAATATTAGTGTTTCGATTGTTCCCCAAGCATAGAGCAATGATGTTAATTTCTTATTTCCCCCTGCAAGTCCAGGATGTACTTCTCTCCAGATTGTTTTATTCAGATTTATCCTCCTAGTGATGATTGTGCATCACTAATGCGGCTATTTCCCAATGAAGTCGTTGATGATATCTCTTTTAGTCGCCTGTTGGGTTTTCTCTCATTTATTATGAGTATTGATCTAAAATTCCCCACAGTTTGACCTGTTGCTATTTTCTTAGCAAGTCCAGGATGCCTTGCTCAGATTTGGTTAATCCTCAGAGAGCTTTTATCTTGTATCTCCAGCAGATCTGCCTTGTATTCATAATGAATTTTGCGTAGATGTTTATATGTCTACAATCCCCAGCGGATTCTTTATTTCTCCGCAACAGATCTCTTCATCCTTTTGAAATGGAAGTTCTTATGAATTTTTATGATCCCCAGGAATATTCAGAAAGATTTGGGTTGTATGATTCCCCAACAGCTTTCCTGCCATCCTCAAAGCAGAGTTTATGTTGTTATCCTCTCTGTGGATTATCGATGTTAGAAGATTGATATTTGGGTTTAACCCCCAAGGAGTATCTTCTTTTCTCCAGCAAGATTTGAGCCTTGTAGTAGGATTTATTTTCCTTTGTTGTCTTTTGTTTATCTCTTGCCGGATTTCTTCAGCTAAATCCCTAGCAGAGCTACTAATGATATCTCCATCTTGATGAGATTAGCCGAGTATTCAGTGGTGTTGTGATGTTCATTCCGCCCTCTGTTTATCCTTATGCCTATTTTGTCAGCATATTCATACTCATGAGCATTGCATGCGCATTCTTCGTTGTGCATAGCATATCGTTGGTGCATTGTACATTTTGCATTTGTGTTGGTGCTTCTTTGCGCTGGTGCTGTTATCCCCGCAGAGCATGTGTGTCCTCTCTCCATTTAGAGTGTCGACCCGTAAGCAGAAAATGTCTATCTTTGCTAATTCCCCACTGAGTTTATGCCTCGTGGAAGATATTTTGTTTTAGCCTTCCTCCCCAGTTCATTTGTCTGGATGGAATTAATCCCCAGTTGAGATATTTCCTCCTCGGGATGAGTCTTGTTTGACCGTTTCTCTCTAGTTTATTCCCAGATTGAATTTTGGTCCCTTGCTGTGGCAATGGAAGTTTATCACCTTTGTCGTCCTGCCCATTTAGTTGGTAGTAGGTGATATAGCTGGCTTATTACCTTTGTCGTCCTGCCCTTTAGTTGGTAGTAGGTAATATAGCCTGGTTCGATTACCTTGTTGTAGCTGTCACTTGGTTGATAGCCAGTAATCTTTCCCTTGTCCGAGTTTATCGCCTTTGTCATCCTCCCCATTTGTTGGTAGTAGGTGGTATTTCTCGGATCTTTTGAAATTGTTACCTTTGTTGTCCTACCCTTTGTTGGTAGTAGGTAATATTTCTCATACCCTTGGTGGATTACTTTGTTTTAACTGTCACTTGGTTGATAGTTGGTAATCCCTCTTTTTGGCATATTGTTGCACGATTTTTGTGGTTTCGAATCACTATCGCTTTGGTACTACAGTACGATTCATTTTTTATCCTGTGAAGCTGATTAAGGAAGGGAAATAGATGTCTCCAATTAACCCTGCTTGCATACTGAATTTAAACAGATGACTGTTGATTTACAGATGCTATCAAAATGGGGGTCTTGTCTTAGGTTATTTTTCTTAAGAGTACCGGGTTTGGACTATTTGCAAGGCTTTTGGTAAGGTGTTAGATCTAATGCTGAACTTTGAGTTTTTGATTAGTATGTTCGCTAAGATTTTGCAACCTTATGCCTACGTATTCCCGTTTAACGAAACAGGGAAATCAGAGCAATCGTAGTTCCCTCCTATTCTAAGGGAGGAAAAAGATGCTTTGGTGCCTTGTTCAAAGCCCAAGACAGACGCTAAAAGTGATTTGTATCTTGTTCAAAGCCCAAAATATGAAGCTGAAGGGTTTTTTGTGTGTCTTGTTCAAAGCCCAAGATTGAAGCTAAAAGGTTTGACTGAGAGAGAACTTGTCATCTCTAAAGAGGAACTGTATGCCTTGATTAAAGCACAAGTTTGATGCTAAAAGGTTGATTGCCTCAACCGGGGGTTTCTCTATACAAAGCCAAAGAGGAAGCTATTGACCCAACAAGAGGGGGTTTATTATTTGTCTCGTACGAAGCCCGAGATAGAAGCTAAAAGGGTTGACTCAACAAGAGAGTACTAACAAGTGACTGACTCAACAAGAGAGTGCGCTTATATGTCTTGTACGAAGCCCAAGATGGAGGCTAAAAAAGGTTCGACTCAACAAGAGAGTACTTTTATCTGTCTTATACGAAGCCCAAGACGGAGGCAAAAAAGGTTGACTCAACAAGAGAGTCTTTTATACTCAACAAGAGAGTGATTTGTTGTCTCGTACGAAGCCCGGGATAGAGGCTGAAAGGAAAGTGACTCAACAATAGAGTCTTGAAAAGTGATGGACTCAACAAGAGAGTCTAAAAAGGTTAAATCCGCTAGGGGTAAATCATTGTACAAAGCCCAAGAGGAGGCTGACTTTGCTGAGGAAGGATCATTATACAAAGCCTAAGAGGAGGCTATACTTCTGTCGGGGATTATTGAGATCCCGAGGCAGGTCCAAGTGGGGAATCAACTCTTGCTGAGGATTACAGAAGAGTTGAGGTATCAAATTCCTTGAGGTTCTGATTTGAGATATGGTTATCTGACCCGGGTCGGGGAATTTTGGGAGAAGGACGAGGTTTTAGAACCCGCAAAGTTCTAACTCGGTTGGAGATTAATCCATAATTCGGGGTTTCTTCTATGTTTGAAAGGGACTTGAGAATGTCTTTGAGACTCAAAGGGAATTAGACTGTCCAAGTCTACTCATAGAGTTTTATCTTTTGTAGGATGCCCCAAAAGAGGGCAAGGGCCTTAAGGGATGAGGATCAACCCTGAGGTGACTATAGGTTTGACACTGGAAAGACTGCTCTAGGAAAGGATGACTAAGTTCTGTCTTATACCTTTAAGGGGTCGTTAAGGGTCGTTGTATTAAGCCCAAGAGAAGGCATGAGAGCTTTTAAGAAGCCGATGGGTCCTTGTACAACGCCCAAGAGGAGGCGGGGATACTTTTAGGAAGCCCGTGGGTCCCCAAACCAAGAGAAGTTCAAGAAATGCAATTCACGGAGAAAAGATCATTCCAGGAAAGTTCGATAATTTGGAAGAAACTCAAGAGATGCTATTCACGGAGAATAGATCAACTCTAGGGAGTAGAGTCTCTTTGACAATTTCTAAGGGTGACAGTCTGAGAAAAGGTTCACCGAGAATACTGCCTTTCTCTTTGTTCCATATTGTTTAACCCCAAGAGAAGGGAAGACTGTATCTGGAATCTTATGGAGATCTAGTTTTGTTTGTATTCGAAAATGACCAACATGCTTTACCTAGTTCTAGACGTAGTTGCCGGGGAAAACTCTAAATAACTATACTAGTATATATACAGTTGATATATGACGAGTATTTAAAGGAGTATGAAAGAAGACTTACAGTGAAACAACCCCACAATACAATTATATATATATGAAAGCGGTGAATGAAAGTGGATAAACACTTACCCGTTGTAGAGCTTCCATGTTGTTTTGTTAGTTGTTCAACAAAGAAATTAAAGAAAGTTTTGATAACAACATATATTTGAATTCAAAACCAAAGGCGAAAGTGTTTTGATAAGATTGTTGGGGCTTACATCTCAAGGAGAGGCCCAAGTTTTAACGATGATCGCACCGTTGTTTTGAAAACCGTACAGAGGGACTTATACAATATGTGAGGCCCAAAAAGTTTTTATATACAAGGGGGTTAGGTCTTACACTCTTTTAGAGGCCCAAAGATTTATTTTTGTACAAGAGGTGGGACTTACAACTCAAGGAGAGGCCCAGGTTTTTATTTTAGACTGCCGATCGCGCCGAGATTTTTGAAAACATCGTGGGTCTTATACAATGACTGAGGCCCAAAAGGGTATTATTTACAAAGGGGTTGGGTCTTACACTCTATTAGAGGCCCAAAAAGTATTTAAAAAAAAGGAATGAGACTTATAACACGATGGTAGGCCCAAATGATTTTATTTTAAACTGGCGATCGCGCCGAGATTTTTGAAAACACAGAGGGACTTATATAATGTGTGAGGCCCAAACTGTTTTGGTTTCAAAGAGAGATTGGGTCTTACACTCTATTAGAGGCCCATGAGTGTGAAAAAGATTTGTTAGGGTGAAATTCAAAGAAACCCTAGTTTTATCACTTTTTAAAGTAATTTTCAAAGAAAATTAATTAAAATTATAAAAATACCAAATAAGTTTGAATGAACAACTTGTGATTTTTTGGTTAAGGTTTGAAAAATGATGTTTTAATCACAAGATGAATTAAAACTCATTTGGTCTTGATTTTTCAAGGTGGATATTCATTTTTAAAGGGTTAAAAATAAATAAAAATGAATTTATTTACAAAAATATCAACTATATTAAATAATTAACATAAATCTGATTTTTTTGTGGAATAAAATATTTTAACATTTTTGTGATTTTTTGCAAAAAGAACCAATAAAAAATAATTAAAATTGAGAGATTTATTAATTTTCCAAATCATTTAAAAATAATATGAAAAATAATGAAAAGTGGGAAAAATGATAAAAAGAGGATTTGGGGCGAGGGGGATTCGAACCCCAGACCTCTTGTGTAAAGCGTGCGCCTTCTACCACTGGGATGGTGATACATCCGTATATCAAAACCACCCCATGGATATATGAGGGTTGCCTTGTTTTTGGCATGGCCAAGGAAAGGCAAGGCAAGATTTTGGCCAAAAACGTTAAGCTTGTAACTTTCTCATTTCTCCATGAATTGGGACAAAATTTAGGTCTATCCTGCCTAGAATTTCACAAGGAATCCAATGGTGGTGGTGGTTTTTTCAGATAAGGCTCCTATTGAAAAACCCGATAGTGGTTTTGAAATAGGCCATGATTTGCATTTTCCATGCTACCTCTTGTTACAGACATGAATTACATGATGAATTGGTTCAAACACAACATATATAACATGTATAAGATGTGCATGATCAGTGGACTTCAAAGCAATGCATATTTCAAAGAGTTCAAGTTGTGATGCTTACCTCTTTATGAGCTTTTTGTGCAATCTGCCAAGTGCTTTGTTCCAGAAACAATTTGATGCTTTGGACACCTTCAAATGATCACTTAGAAGCTTTTAGAATGGTTGGAACCAACTGGAATACTTAGGAACAAGTTTGAGCTCTTTCTTGCAAAATGGGCAAAAGTGACCAATATGGCAACTCTCTCAAATGGTATTCCAGATGTGTGGAACCATTTGGGATAGTTCAAGGATGATATTTGGAGTGTGTTTGAGGTTTTATCTGGTTTTGAAAGTAAATGAATCAAGACATGGCTTGAAAAATCCAAAAAAAGTCCAATTTTGAGGTTTTGAGAGGGGACTTTGTGATTTTGGTGTTTCAGGTCACTTGTGAGAGTTTGGACAGCTTAGATATGACATATTGGATGTGTTTGGATCATGAGCTGTGATGGAAATGCTCTCTAACTCAAAAACTCAGAGTTACCTTGCTAAAGAAGGCATTTTTGCCTAGAGAAAGAGATTTTGAGGAAAGCAAGTGTTGTAGTGCTTTGGTGTACTCAAACTGAGCACAAATGAGCTCTATTTATAGTAGAGCAAGTTTGTTTTGCAAGTAATAGTGAATGGCAACTGCAGCAGGCCATTGTCCAATTACATCACTTTGGAATCTTAAGTCTCCTCTAGCCATTGACTAGAGGTTAGAGCACAGGCCTTTCGTTCCCTAGTTCAGAGATCATCCTTGACTCATTCAGTTGGAAAAGGCTCAGTTTATGCCACCTTGGTGCATCCATTGAATGCTTCAAAACAAAATTGGAGTATTGTCCCCTTTTTAGGAATTTTAGGTTTGGCATGCTACTTTTAGTTCCAAAGACTTGGGAGGCTTATGTATCAGTGTTTGTTCCTCCTTGGTCTCCCCCTGAGGTGTTCATATGGATAAACTTGTTTGTCATTTGCACAATTTGCTCAAATCGAGCAAAATGCACAAATCTGCCTTGCCATGACAGTTGCAGCAAGGCATGTTGCCACTATCATAACTCTTAGCTCAAATAGAATTTGATGGAGTTCTTGGCCATTTTGGAAAGATCTCATATGATACAACATATGTGTGATCATAGTTTGTCTTGACACTTTTTGGATCCAAGTGAAAAATCCCCCTACATTTTAAAAAAAGTGAAACAGATTCTGACTTAGTGAAAATTTCACTAAGTGTTAGAAAAAATGCCATTTCATGTTTTCAGCCATTTTGGTCACTCCATAACTTAAAATCCATGAGAAATGGGAATGAGGTGTAGTTGGAACTTTTAAAGTATGCCATGAGAGCTACAAATCCATCTTTGGATCAGCCAAAATGGTTGCTTGGATCACAAGTTATGACCCTTGGAAGTTGGTACCCTAGCCACTTTGTTCCATAACTTAGAAAATTTCTGTGTTTTTTATGGTTACCCCCTTTTACAAGTTATCCCACTTTGCTTGATTTTTATTGATGAATGATGATTCTAATCACACATTAACATCAATTTAGGGTTAGGGAACCATAATTGATCAAAAAATCAAAAAGTCAAACTTTGACTTTTGGGCACAGTTGACTTTTTATCATATGAATTCCAAACGGTGCGATCCTTTATGAAATCAAGTCCTTTACCTAAATCAAACTTGATGGATTGATTTCATAGGTGTTATAGGGTGTATTGAATCATGTCCCAAGGTTTGGGAGCATATCCTGGTCAAAAGTCAAAGGCACAATTGACTTTTCCTTCAAAAATCCTAACTGTGGTTCTGATGAACTTGAAACTTGTGGGTCAAGCTTCTTGGATCAATCCATTGTTGTAAATGGATCAATGTAGTGTATTGGAGACCCTCAAATCATGTCTTGAGGTCTTGGCTCATGTTTTGTCTCAAAAGTCAACTTAGGGGTGAATTAGGTCAAGAAACCCTAATTCCTGATTTTTTATAAATGCATCCCCTGAAGTTAAATTGACTTGATGATTGGGTCCATGAGGCCCCTTGGAGTAATTTAGGTTATACTTTAAAGCATTGGCGCATGCCGAGAGGAAAATTTCCATCTGGAGGCCCTGGTCGACCATAACCCTAATTTGGTGACACTGGCGATCTGGAGGCTTGATCCCCTTGGAATGTAGCAACTTTGTGCTTGGTTCATGATATGGGAGACCTCTTGATCCTTTGTGGATGTTTGAGAGGTTAGACAAGTTGAAGATCATGTCATTTCTTGATTGATCCTTTGTCTAAGTGTCCTGATCGGGCTTGAAACCCTAATACATGTTTGTGGTGAATGCTCATCCCTCTTTGGGGAGATTGATGAGGCATAATGATACATCCATATTGTGGTGATGATTTGCACAATAATGGGAAATCTAAGTGGTCAAAATTTGGGGTATGAGACTTATCACCTTCGCCGTCCTGCTCATTTAGTTGGTAGTAGGTGATGTAGCTGGCTTATTACCTTTGTCGTCCTGCCCATTTAGTTGGTAGTAGGTAATGTGGCCGGGTTTGGTTATCTTTTCATAGCTATCACTCGGTTGATGGTCGGTAATCTTTCCCTTGTTCAAGTTTATCGCCTTCATCGTTCTGCCCTTTTGTTGGTAGTAGGTGGTATTTCTCGGATCTTTTGAGATTATTACCTTTGTCGTCCTGTCCTTTGTTGGTAGTAGGTGATATTTCTCATAGCCTTTTGGTTGATTGCCTTGTTGTAACTGCCACTTTGTTGGTAGTTGGTAATCTGTCTCTATGATCATGCTATTACCAGATGCCTGGTAGTGGATGATCTTTTCCCCGGCTGAGGTTTTTACTTCCCTTTTGGGACGAGTTTTCCCTCTTTTATTTCTGGTATTGGTAATTTTCCCTTAGTGGAATCTTACTCTTTTATCTTCCCCAGTGGAGTTTGTTTCCTCCCCTGTTGTGTTATGTTTCCCTCTTTTGTTTTCCCCTGTGGAGTCTTTTCTCTTTGCTCCCCAGTTTTTGTTTGTCTCCTGTGGTGTTTTCTCCTCACAGAGGTCTTGTGTCTGCATACCATCCGCATAATCATATCATTTTATGGTCTCTTAGGGCCAAAATTTGGGTTTATTGTTATATTTAAGTCTCTTCTATCTCTTCGAGACAAAGATGTCAATCTTCTTATCTCCGGATAGAAGAAACTTAAATAGGGGAAGCTGTAATACCCTAATTTTTACCCCTAAGATCCCCACATGTCTTTTTGCATTTCATACCACAAACAAGATCACACATTCGTCCCCTCTTTTGTAGATTGTGCCTTGCAGGGATCTTTGAGTTTGTGTGTGTTTGTTAGTTATTTTATTGCTTAATTTTTTTATGTTTACTAATCTTTAATCAAAATCCAAAAATATTTTGTTTTTCTTTCACTAACATTTTTAGGGGAAGAACAGGTTAGAAATACCAAAAAATCAGTCCCGCAACTCGAATGAATTTCATCTGAACAAAGTCAAAGTTGATCTGCGATTAATTCAAAAAATTATCTGATCAAGAGTTTCCAAGATTTAATTGATTTTTATTCAAAAGACTCCAAGGTTCATGTGTTTATTTCCATGCCTTCTTTGACGAGCAAAAGAATCGAGCCGAACCACAACAATGCATTCAAAAAGAGTATTTTTTAAAAAATTTGCACTAAGTAACCGGTTAGCAGATATGCAGTAACCGGTTACCCTCGTGAAAACTTGAAAAATGGCAGCGAATTCAAATTCAGCAATTTGGCACCAATTTTCATCATTTTGATCACATGTGGAATATTCTAGACCATCTCATTTTAATTTCCTACATCATCATATTTAATTCCTACCATGTACCTCCTCTAATCACTACTCTTTTGATAATTCCCTTCAAATTTGAATTCCAATCCTAATCTTGATATTCCAAGCCTAATTCCAAACCACCAAATTCCCAAGCCTAAATTCTATAAATAGAGGCTTCATTTCATTCATTTGACAAGCTTTTGATAGCCAACAAACCTCTTGCAAATTCTATCCCCAACCACAAATTTCCCTAAAGCTCACTTTTCTTCTTTTGAAAGTTAACAAGAATTCACATTGAATCTTGTTCAACTTTGAGCTAAACCTTCATCCAAGCTTATTTTCTTCATCAATTCTCATAGATCAAGGCTTTGGTTTTTGGATCTTGAAGCAATTTGAAGGAATTTTCAGATTTGAAGTGGTAATTCATCTTTCACCACTGTTGAAGCTTCATCTTCATCTTCCATAATGTAGATCTTTGGAGATCTTTGTTACTTGATCCTTTGGATCTTGTAATTGTGTTTAATTACAGGCTTTTGCTTTGATTTTACTTTAAATTTTGTGCAATTTCAATTCCATGATCACAGGGTATTTGTAAAAAGTTTTGAAAGTGGATCATGCTGAATTTTGCACAATTTTCTGCATTCTGGTGCAGAGAAACCGGTTAGCAGATATACAGTAACCAGTTACTCTGTGTTAATTTTGAAAAACTGCGCCTATTTTGAACTAAGTAACCGGTTAGTAGATATGCAGTAACTGGTTACTTCGAAACAGAATGCATATTTTGCCTTGTTTTTTGGGTTGTTTTGGCTTTTCTTCCTTTTTCTTCCCCTTTCCTTTGTTTTAGCCTTGAAACGCATTGTTGAGATTAATTTCTCTTCAATTTCAATGGACTTTGGATATGGTTAGAGTAATTAAAAATTCATTAGTTCAAATATATCTTTTAATGAATTGTTGAATTCATGTGAGGTGCTTTGAATTAGTGATATGTTTTCACACTTAAATTTATCAATTAAAGGTGATTGAACTTGAAGACGAAAGGTTCTTGACTTTGTAATTCAATTTGGCATTTCTCTTCATCTATTGCTCCTTTTTTATTTTGATAGATGAAAGTCTTATGGATCTTAGAGTTTCTTTGTTGAATTCTTGATCAAGACAAGATCGTTACCTATTTTCTTTTTGTGCGGTATTGCTTTCGGATGATGATCTACATATCATTCATCTAGCATGTATTAGCACAAAGATCTATTGACCGGCCTCATTGTAGGGTAATTACTCCGTAAATTACTCGGCGATTGCTTAACATAGCGCAACATTTGTCCCTCTTTATCCTATTCGGAATTTAAACTTTCGTGGTCCGGACCTTGATTGGTCGCGTCAACCCAATGGTGATTGATCTTTTGTATTAGGTTCAAAATCTTTGAAGCTTGTTGTTGTAGAGGCTTTGATTCTATCAATCTTCTAACAAGTCTTCATTAACCTTGACCTAAGTACATTGTTTAATCACTATAGTTCAAGACGCGAAACAGAATAATCGGTGAAGGCTTATGGCACTAGAGCCTTGTGCTACTAATTACTAACTTCTAACCTTTTTTATGTCTCCTTCTCGCTCCCTATCTCTCTTTATTTTTATATGCTTTATGTCATTATATCATATTCATGTTTATGTTTATGTCATTTTTCTTTTGTCCACTTGGACCATATTATCTTGTGCTTTTGTTTTTCTTTTGTCCATTTGGACTCAAAAACATTAATAAAGGATTAAACCACTAAAAGACTTGTGCTCTTAATTGTTGGACTATGGCCACTATCCCTTGCATTGGAGGACCTATACTCTTGATTATGGACTTATGGACTTAGACTTAGGACTCTCTCCCTTGTGCTTTGAACCATTATGGAGTTTGATATTCTAGCCTTTATTTGGCTTGCTTATTAGCTCAAGAGGATGGAATTCTTGTCTTAGTATGCTTTGAAGAGTGCCTCCATGTGGTTAGATCTTTCTTACCCAAACTTTTATTTTTTGCACTAGGATAGTCTCTTCTTCTCCACCCCTTCTTCAATTTTCAAAACTTCCTCTCTTTTTTTTCAAAACCTTCTTGTTTTCAAAACTAAAACCGCTTTCATAATAAAACCTTGACTTTGGTCAAGTGATTTTTTTAACTTCATTTTCTTTAATAAATGTCAATCAATATTAATCATATTTTGACCATTTCAAAAAGACATAAAATATACAAAACTCATCAAACTCTTTTTGTGCTTTGTGCACCTTTTCCTTTTAAAACTTTTTCATAATTTTAGACATGATTCATTTCTTTAAGCAGAATTATTCGCTTGGAAATGACGACTTGTCTTTACACTTAAAATCAACCAAAACAAACAAATTTTCGTTCTTTGTACCACGAACTACGAGGTTATGATCCTACATTGCACATCGTGGGTACGTAGGCATGAGGCGATAAGTCTCTCCAAACACAAAAATCTTAAAAAATAATTCTCCTCTCATCTCCTCAATCTCTTTTCAAGCAAACCTTTTCAGACCAAAAAGCGGTAGATATTTCAAAGGGTTCCTATAGGGTACTATAGACGTTTTGGGTGCTAACACCTTCCTATTACGTAACTAACCCCCCTTACCCATTCTTTGTTTGTTCTTGTTTTTTTAGAACTCTTTAGGTTTTGTTCGCTCTTTTTCCTTTCCCTTTTTTGGATAAAATAAAAGTACGGTGGCGACTCTTATTTTTTTTAGTTAAGTTAATCAATAGCTTACACTCACAAATTTCCCAGCTACAATCTTGGGTCGGTAGGGAGATGAGTTATGGTGTTCGATCTTGAACTCGGCGCACAACTCCTTCATCATCTTATTGTTCAAGTTAGATCCATTATCAGTAATGATCTGGCTTGGAACACCACAACGGTAGATGATATTGTTTTTTATAAACCGGACCACAACTTGTCTGGTTACATTGGTGTACGACACTGCTTCGACCCACTTGGTGAAGTTGTCAATGGCTACTAGAATGAACCGATGTCCGTGTGAAGTTCTGGGTTCGATCATGCCAATCACGTCGATTCCCCATATGGAAAAAGGCCATGGGGAAGAGAGAACTTTGAGATGCGTTGGCAGTACATGGATTGTTTCTGAGTATATCTGACACTTGTGACATCTCCTCATGTACTTGTAGCAATTGGATTCCATTATCAGGAAATAATATCCTGCTCTTAGAATTTTTCTCGTCATTGTGTGTCTGTTGGCATGAGTGCCAAAGGATCCTTCGTGAATTTCTTTTATCAGCATGTTTGATTCTAGTATGTCTACGCATCAGAGCAAGACCATGTCAAAGTTTCTCTTATAGAGTGTGTCACCGCTCAGGAAGAAGTTGCCTGCCAGCCTTTTGAGGGTTTTCCTGTCTTTTCTGGATACCCCAGGTGGGTACTCTTGTTTCTGAAGGAAGCATTTGATATCGTGATACCAAGGTTTATCATTTATGACTGCTTCGATCGTGAAGATGTAGGCGGGCCTCTCAAGGTGCATTATGTCGATCTTAGGTACGTCGTTCCATTGACCTACACTAATCATGGAAGAGAGAGTGGCTAGCGCATCAGCCATGTGATTCTCTTCACGAGGGATGTGATGAAACTCGATTCTATTGAAGAATGGCAACAACCTTATCGCGTAGTCTTTGTAAGGAATCAGTCATGATTGGTATGTGTTCCAATCTCCTTTGATCTGATTGATAACCAGGGTTGAGTCTCCATACACATTCAAGTTCTTAATTCTCAAGTCAATTGCTTCTTCGAGACCCATGATACAAGCTTCGTATTCGGCCTCGTGTTTGTACACTTGAATGTTAGTGTGGCAGTGAAAGGAATGTGGGTACCCTGAGGTGTTATGATGATTACCCCAATTTCGTTTCCATAATGGTTGACAGCTCTGTCAAAGATTAGTCCTCATTGGGAACCTGGTTCTGCCCCTTCACTGGGTAGCGGTTCATCGCAATCTTTCATTTTTAAGTACATGACATCTTCGTCTGGGAAGTCAAATCCGACTGATTTCTGATCATCTATCGGTTGGTGAGCTAAATGATCGGCTAAAATACTCCTTTTCACGGATTTCTGAGCGTGGTATTCGATGCCTATTCCGATAATAACATCTGCCACCGGGCGATCCTTCCCGTGATAGCAGGTTTTTCAAAGACATACTTGATCGAATCCATTTTGGAGAATAACCAAGTAGTGTGACAAATCATGTACTGGCGAAGACGTTTGGCTGCCCAAGCCAAAGCGCAACAAGTTTTCTCGAACATAGTGTATCGAGTTTCACAGTCTGTGAATTTCTTGCTTAAGTAGTAGATGGCAGACTCTCTTCTTTTTGTTTCGTCTTGTTGACCCAGCACACAACCCATGGAGTCTTCCAAGACTATTAAATATATGATCAGTGGTATTCCCTCTACTGGAGTTGATATAATCGGGGGATTCAATAGATAATCTTTGATACTGCCGAAAGCTTTTTGGCAATCTTCTGTCTATACACATTCTTGATTCTTTTTTAGTAGTTTGAAGATTGGCGCGCATGTCGCGATCATGAGGAATATGAATCTGGAAATATAATTCAAACGTCCCAGAAACCCTCTGACTTGTTTTTCTGTCTTTGGAGAAGGTATTTCTTAAATGGCCTTGACTTTGTCAGGATCAACCTCAATTCCTTTCTGGCTGACGATGAACCCTAGCAGTTTTCCTAAACGAACACCAAATGTGCATTTGTTGGGATTCAAGCGGAGTTGGTATTTTCTCAGACGTTTGAATAGTTTGAACAGGTGAGTCACATGCTCCTCTTCTGTCTTAGATTTGGCAATCATATCATCGACATATACCTCGATTTCTTTGTGCATCATGTCATGAAACAGAGTAGTCATGGCCCTTTGATAGGTTGCCTCGGCGTTCTTCAAACCGAACGACATTACCTTGTAACAAAAGGTACCCCACTGGGTGATGAACGAAGTTTTCTCCATGTCTTCCGGCGCCATTTTGATTTGATTATAGCCCGAGAAACCATTCATGAAGGAGAAAACTTTGAACTTGGTTGTACTGTTTACCAGCATGTCTATGTGCGGTAAGGCAAAGTCATCTTTTGGACTTGCTTTGTTCAGATCCCTGTAGTCTACACACATTCTGACTTTTTCGTCCTTTTTCGGAACTAGCACTATGTTGGCTAGCCATTGAGGATATTCTGATGTGGCGAGGAAACCTGCGTCAATCTGTTTTTGTACTTCCTCTTTGATTTTGATGGCCATGTCTGGATGAGTCATTCTCAACCTTTGTTTTACTGGCAAACATTATGATTTTAACGGTAGATGATGTTCCACGATGCTGGTATCCAACCCTGGCATGTCCTGATAGGACCAAGCAAATACATCGTGAAAACCTTTGAGAAGTTTTATCAAGTCTTCTTTGACAGTCAGACTGAGTAGTGCCCTAATCTTGACATTTTTCCTCTCTTCTTATGAACCCAAGTTGACTGTTTCCAACGGCTCTTTGTGAGGTTCAATGGACCTTTCCTCTTGTCTAAGTAATTGGGAGATCTCTTCTGGAATTTCTTCATCTTCTTCTTCTTCAGCTTCAAATACTGGGAATTTAAAGTTGGGAGAAGGCATTAGATCGTATGTTTCAATGGGGTTTAAAACAAGCAATCTGCATGACGTGATGATTCGTTTTTTAGAAGAGATAGAGAGAAATGCAAGAGTGTGTGCAGTGTATTTTCTGAAAAATGCTTGTTTCTATTTTTATTATGTTATTAGGATTACCATTTTCTGAAAAAGCAAAAAGTGAAAACAGCAATAGAATGCGGAAATTATAGAACGACGTTTATTTATTGATGATCTAGTCGATTCTTGAAACTACAGCCCTATAAAACAAAACTTTGTCGCTTTGGGTGAAGCGAAGAAGGACATTTACAGAAAGTGAGCCTTATCAATACATCAGTTTCACCTGGGCAGGGTGAAAGGTCAAAACAAAGACGGCAATTACTTAGACTTATGTACGACTTTCGGGACATCGACAACAACCCATTGGCGGCAAACTCCTCGGTGAATCACAAAGTCTGGTACCTTCTTTCTTGGCTTGTCTTCAGAAATGACGCTGATTTCTGGAGGAGCAGGATCGTTGGAGTCTTCCTCCCAGGAAGAGTTGTCATAGACGAACTCTTTTGTTGTATCTTGCACAATGTTTTCATTCTCAGGCGGATCTTCCCATCCAGTTGGATGGATGTCTTCGAGCCTGATACGAGAGCTTTCAGGAGCGATGTACTTAACCAAAAAGTCGTACTTGCCACTCGGTTGTCCTAAGGTGTCCCATACTTCAGTGGAACTGGAGGAGTCATCCCTCTCGATGACGTTGACCTCAGGAAAAGCATAGTTGATGAACTCTTGTCCTGCAATCTTTGCAGATTCATCGTTGTGCTGGATATTTTCTGAATGCCCTGAGTAATGATCCCATGATTTGGTGGGGACGCATGTATTCTTTTCAATGATGCTCAGTTGATATATATCGTTTGGCTGACTCTTTTGCCCCAAGTCTTCTGGGTACGGCTTCCAGATAGGCAAGTCATCCATTGGGTCATAGTCAAAGTAGTCTTTCATCGGAGTGTCCTCCTCTAATGAGTTAGGCAGAGCACAACATCCTTTCGGATCACAATCTCCGTACATCATCTTGACATCTGATCTCGATATATAACTCGAACTTTGCATGGGATAGAAAAATGGCGTATGCGTTTCTTTCGGAGACATATAACCGTCTTCATTGAGATAGAACTTCCACTCTTCATCTGTATCAGAGGAGTCACCCTCATTGATGGTATGTACTTCTTGAGGAACTGGGTGAAGGAAGCCTCCACTATGGAAGAAGTTCTGAATGGGATGAAACTTTCATTGTTGGAAGCAGTCTGGGTACAGGTTGAAGAAAAACCAATACCTTTCTTTGTCTTGTTATCTGTAGGAATGACAAGCTGTCCCCATCCTTTTGCGTTGTTACTCTCAATCACTTTGAGAGCATCTTTGTACGAGAAAATCGATGATCCTTTTTCTGATCGATTCTCATTGCTCACCGAAAGTGCTTGGAACTGGGTTCCAACAACCCCCTCTGGTTCTACACAGGTGAATGATAAGTTGCTTATGATTTACGCCTGCTCTCCACAGACTGTGACTAACTTGTCATTCTTGACGAACTTCAGCTTCTAGTGAAGTTTCGAAGTGACTTCCCCAGCCTCGTGTATCCAAGGTCTTCCTAATAAACAGCTGTATGCTGCCCGGATGTCCATGACCTGGAAAGTGACTTGGAAAGTGTGATGACCGATAGTTATGGGTAGGTCAACTTCACCGATAACTATTTTTCTGGATCCGTTAAATGCTTTGATGATGACCTCACTGCCTCTCATCGGGGATTCTTGAAATGATAGTCGCATCAGAGTAGATTTTGGCATAACATTCAGAGCTGATCTTGTGTCTACCAGTACGCTGGCTAGAGCATCATCCTGGCATTTAACTGTAATGTTAAGCGCCATGTTGTGATTTTTGCCTCCTTCCGGCAGTTCTTCATCACTAAATCCCAAATTGTTGCAGGAAGTGATGTTGGAAATAATGTTGTCGAATTATTGTCACATCTTGTTCCACAAAAGATTGCTCTAGGATTTTTTGTAAAGCATCCCTGTGAGCTTCGAAACTGAGCAAGAGAGATAGCACAGAGATTCGAGATGGAGTTTGCAGCAGTTGGCCTACAATGTTGTACTTGCTCTTCTGGATGAGCTTCAGCATCTCATCGTTGTTCTTTGAAAGGTCGAGATTACTGGATTGCCCGACTAGTGATTAGGAACTTCTGTTTGAGGTTCCTTTTCCTTGGTGGGTTCTTCAACTCCTCTGTTGAAGATCCGACCGCTCCGTGTTACTCGACTGATGTCGGCAATGTTTACGACAGAGGGTAATGGAGTTTCCTTTCCATTCTCAATTTTTGTTGCACCGTATTTGTAAGGGATAGCCTTATCGGATTTGTACGATATTGCTCATGGCAGATAGATAACTACAGGAGCCTTTTGATTTTTCTGACCATCGTAGGCAGCTTTAATTGGTTTGAGGTTGAGAATCTTTCTACTATCAAGAGGAACTCTTGATTCACGGAGTAAAGGGATTATAGTGCATACATCTTTGGCCACTTCTTGTTTAGGGATCAAGATAATGTCTTTGCTTTGATCAGGAAGATAGTCTTGCATTATGTTAATCGACCCAGAACTTGAACATGGTGGATCTCCTTTCGGTCAAACTGATTTTGAAGAGCGGCCCGCACAAGGTAGCATTCTTGGTTGTTCTCTGAGCAAACTCTACAACGCTCGTAGTTGTGTGGTGGCACCCGGCCACGCCCGCTTTGTATGCAGTGTAACTTTACTAGATCTATTTCCATTGAGCAGACATCCTGACTTTGATGCCTAGTAGGGTTCTCGTCAGTCATACTGACCTGTTATGTATCTTCATCTAGATAGATCAGAAGCCGCCAGTGGTTCAAAAAGTGTTGAAGTGTTCTTTGGACAAGTGCACATCCTTGGTCGTCCTTACGACATGCTTTACAGTTCTGATAATCATGTGAAGCCAGAAAATCGAGCCTGACCTGCTTAGCGTGTAATTCTACCAGGCTGGTATTCATCAGGCGAATATCAAAGATTTGAATCATATTGACTTGATAATAACTTCTATCACGGTAGTCCTGAATCCATCCGAGATCCATCTGACGCTGGACGGCTTCTTGTACAAAAGAGCATTCGTGATTGTTTATTGAGCAGATCAGACAGGAATTGTAATTGTGTCGTGGCAGATCATGATATTGGCTTTTCCTTGAGTGCATTTCCACCAAGTTGACATTCATTGCTAGAATGTTGTGGTTCTGGATGATGTTTGAATTTGTATAAGTCATGTTGACTTCCCAGATTCGGCGATCTTGGATCCATCTGAGATCCATCTGTTCTTGTAGAGCTGATTGCACTATAGAACATCCTTGATTATTCTTTGAGCAGATATCACACTGGTGATAATTATGAGATGGTACATGACCGTATCCGCTCTGTCTGCAATGCATCTTAACCAGATTGGTTCCCAATAGGAGTACATTGTGAATTTGATAGTTGCGGTTAGATTCTTCCTCTATCAAATTTATGACATTTTTGTCATTTTGAGGTAACGGGTTCGTCTGAACATTTGGATTCGTATCTTTGAAAGATATGACCCTGTTCCTGACAAGCTTTTGTACATCGGATTTGAAGCTGAGACAATTTTCTATGTTATGCCCCGGTCCTCCCTGATGGTAAGGGCAAGTTTGATCCACTTTGAACCAAAAAGGCAGATTTTCCGGTATTGTAAGAGGAGATCTGGTTTGGACGTGCCCCTTGACCAGTAGTAGTGGAAACAGTTATGTGTACAACATTGGTATAGGGTCAAACCCTGGTGGTCGCGTTGTACGGTTGTTATTGTCGTACTGAGGCCGAGCCTGCTGAAGAGGTTGTTGTGTCCTTTGCTGATACTGTTGTTGATTTGGTTGGCTCTGAGCAACCTGAGGTTGATACGTTGGAAGAGACGCAGGGTTGATAGCAGGAGTTACTGCTGCTGCTGCTACTTTGTTTTCCTTGTCCTTCTGCGACATTGCTTTGAGCTGATCCCTATCCGGTGCCATGTCCAAATTATACTTATATTGCTAAACGAAGGCAGCGCCAAGATCTCTAAAAGTGACGATCTTGGTGTGGTTTAAACCCATGTACCATTTGAGTGCGGCACCGGTTAAACTATCTTGAAAGTAATGGATCAATAGCTGTTGATTCTCTATTTGAGTTGACATCTTTCGAGCGTACATCACCAAATGACTTTAAGGGAAAAAGTTGCCCTTGTATTTTTCAAAGTTCGGCACCTTGAATTTGTGCGGGATTTTCACGTTAGGGACCAAACAAAGGTCTGAGGCATCCTTTTCGAATAAATCCTGACCGCGAATGGCATGCACTTCCTCCTGCATCTCCAGGAATTGTTCTTGGAACTCATTCATCCTGTCGTACATACTTTCATTTCCACCAGAGATTACTTATGGAATCTGTCCTTCCGGGACAGTGTGTACCACGGGTTGTGGTATAGTCATTACGGCGGTGACCTTTGGTGTTTCCCTATCCCAAAGTTTGTAACCTTTAGGAGTTGTTATCATCACTCTTGCATCTTTGCTTTCCCAAAGTTTGTAACCTTCAGGCCCAGCGGTTCCTGCTGCAGTTTTCGGGTCTTCCGTGACCGGCGGAATATATCCTTCAAGGATAAAGTTGATAGGCATGCCCCAGGGAGGATCTTTAGGCATGTTGTACTGGGGATCATACGTCTCCACTATGGACGTAGATGTGATCTCCGAAATCACTGTCCTTTGTTGTTGTCTCTGAGCTATTGTCAGGGATTGCATGTCGCCGTGGAGTTTCCTCAGATCTTCTTTCAGAGCGTCGATTTCTTCTCTCAGTTCTCTATTTTCTTCCTCGATATCGTCCATTTTCTTTTGTCGATTGGCCAGAGTATTGTACGAATGAGACAGTTTGACTCTAGAATCGTGACACAAATGTGAGATTCGAAGGTAAGAAGAATGCGTTATGTGAGAATGATGAATGCAATGATATATTTATATATTTTTTTTTGTTTTAATCAAAAAGAAACTTCAATAAATAGATTGCAAATATCATACAATGGGGAGACCCCGTTTTATTGAATTCGAAAGATTGCAGAAATAGAAATACAGTATTTTACAAAGTGTTGTAAAAGGAAATGTCTAAGTTTATGGATCCTGAGTTCTCTCTGAGGAGAACTCAGGTGCTAGTTCTGGTATTTTCCTTTTCTTTGACCGGGGCTCTTGAGCCGTTGTCGGGTTGTCGGTCCTTTGCCAAGTGAAAGGAGCGAGCAAGTTCCTTTGATATTCTATAACATGTTGTTCTATAATCTCAATCAGAGCATCCTTTTCTTTTAACAGTTCCTGAATTTTGGTACACTCCACATTGAGAATACGGTATTTGTTCTTCCAAGATTTCTTTTCCCGTCGAACTTTGTTGAGAGCGACCTGGAGTTTTTCCGTATCAGACATAAAATAAAGGACAGATTCCTTTAACGGAAGAACTTCTTGATGAGGGTAAGGCATCCTCAGCTTGAGGGCTCTAGTTTGTACCCAGTGGAGATAAGGTTCCATAGAGACACAGTCTGGTTTTCCTAGAGACTCTCTTCCTTTCCTGTGAACATGTTTCCAGGTATGCACTATTTCTGCCTTTAGTGCCCTGTCACTTTCTCCTTCCTTGAAGAAAAGACCTTCCAGATGAACATTATGCGGGATATGTCTCATCGGGTATCCAAGTTGACGACGAACCAAAACTGGATGATAGTTGATTCCTCGTTTAGTTCCTATGAGGGGTACATTAGGGAAGTTTCCACAACGGTTGATGATTCCTATCCTGTCATAGATCCGATTGTACCAGTCAATGTCAGAGTTGGTAAGAGACATGATTCTCTGTGACCAACGTAGAGTACTCTTATGATCCCAAAAAGTAGCAAACTTGGGTAAATGGGAAGTGAACCATTTGTATAGCAAGGGTACACAACATGTGATCATTCCTCTGCTGTACAAATTCCTTAAGTGTACAGAATGACAAGCATCTGCGAGAAAAGTCGGTACGGGGTTTCTAATCATAAATATCTTAATGGCATTAATATCAGTGAAGTTATCGATGTTGGGAAAAAGGAACAACCCGTATGTGAGTAGAACAAAGATATCTTCGAAAGCAGTAACGTTTCCTATACTGGCAAAGTACAGGGCCTTCTCTATTAAAAACTTGGCCAGTAAACCTTGGATTCCATCCTTAGCGGTCATGTGAGTCCTAACTTCTGACTCGTCCAAATAGATTGCTTTTGCAATGGTTTAATCTTTTGGAATTTCTTCTAGTCTAGAAAAGGGAGCTTGGTCAGTGATGGGTAAATCAGTCAGGTGAGAGTACTCCTCTAGTGTTGGTGCTAGGTGATAATCCGGGAATGTGAAACAGTGATAAACTAGATCATAAAACTGGATTAGCATAGACATGATTCCTTCAACTACATGGACCCTTAACAGAGACAACAATCCTCCATACTTAGCTCTGAAAGCATCAGGGTTGGTGATCATCCTCGCCAACCCTCTTAAATCCTCTAGTTTTGGAACCTTGAAGGTGTACTTGTGCGTCTTCCTTCTACCGAAATCCATAATGCAATCATTTTCTCTGATATTTGCAATCATTGTTTTAGTTTAATTTGAAAAAGAGAGACTAGAAAAGAAGATTTTTCTTTGTTTAAGAGTTTTTTAAATGAATGCATGAATGCAGCACACAAAAACATTGAAAAAACATGGGTTCAAAGGTTCAGCGTCACGAGCATGGAGTCATGGCTCTACCCATCCCCAAAGGTTGTACTATGGTGAATTTTTGTACCTGTACTCAAAATCATTGACCCCCATTGGGATAACAACAGCAAGCTGGTTCACCCGAGCGAGCTGTAGTATCTTAGGGTAATCTCAATTGAGTGTAGTATCGCGTGTCAACTATTTTCGATAGTTACCGCACTACTAAATAGTCACATGGTTATTGTCTACTAAATCCTCAGTTTCATGGATACCACAATCGAACAATCTGCTTTCAACACCGAAGTCGTTAGACATTGAATCCGCAAAGGGTATCTCCACTGATTTGATGGTCTACCGGGAGAGCTTATTCGGGATTCACTCCCTGTAAGACCACCCGTCTCTGCCATCACCTATCTTAGGTATCACTCAAACTTTCCGCATGCGACATCACTCGTATTCCCATTAGCAGAAAAATAAACACGGATATCAAGTAGGAAAAGCGATATATATATATATATATATATATATATATATATATATATATATATATATATATATTCATTCCTAAAACTAACATCCCAATCCTCTTAGGAATTCTAGTCTATATTCCTAAACAGACAAAATGCCTCCCCAGCAAAGTCGCCATTTTACTGTTGCGTGCGATTTTTGTCGGTGACGCGACCACCTTATTGCAGAATTGTGGGTTCCTCCTCACTGTAATGGTAGGAGGAAGAGGTGCTACTTTCTGATTTCTTATTTATCCCGTGAAGCTGGAAGGGAAAGGGAAAGCTATCTAAAACTAACCTTGCAAGCGAATGTTTAACTGAACAAACGCTTAAAGAGATTCGGGGAGTTTGGGGTCAGGTTATACAATGGGGAGTTGTCAGTTACCCATCCTGTATGTGGTTATCCACATGTTGTTAGTTTTAGGTTCTGCTTTGTACTTGATGGTGTTTATCTGTTGATGGGTTGGGAAAGTTTCTTGTTTGAGAGAGGGAGAGTTTTGGATGATTTTGGTGAGGTACTGGACCTAAGTTTTGATTAGTGTGAAGGTACTGGACCTAGAGATTTTGATTTGTATGCTCGCTAAGATTTCGCAATCTTATGCCTACGTATTCCCGTTTAAAGAAACAGGGAAATCAGAGCAATCGTAGTTCCTCTTATTCTAAGGGAGGAAAAAGATAATGTTTTGGTGTCTTGTTCAAAGCCCAAGATTGAAGCTAAATGGAGTATTTGTGTCTTGTTCAAAGCCCAAGATTGAAGCTAAAAGGTTTGACTGAGAGAGAATTTGTCATCTCTAAAGGGGAGACATCTTGTCTGTTTATCACAACTATTGGGTGACTGTTTATAAAGGAAAATTACTTTAACTGGGATATGAGAATCCAGCAATGCCATAATTTCCTTTATAGGGGATTTGTCCTAAAGGGGAAAAATTTAACTCAATGTAGAGCAATGCCATTTTTCCTTAGGAATTTCTCATGCTAAGAGAGGGACAGTGGCGTGGATGTAAATAATCTAGAGGCTTGCCACTTACAACAATTAGATGGAAGAAAGGGTTTTACCAAGATAAGAGATGGACGACAGCTTGGATATTTGAATCAACAAGTGTGCCACTTACAACAGTTATCTGGGATTAGGGTTTGTTTGATTTGTTTGTTTTGATATGTGATAACACAGAGAAATGTTTTCCTACAGAGATTTTGATTTCCTTTGAGGGGATGTTGATTTTTGTGTGCCTTGATCAAAGCCCAAGGTTGAAGCTAAGAGATTGATTGACTCCACTGGGGAAGTCCTTATACAAAGCCTAAGAGGAGGCTAAAAGTTTAACTTTTCCGGGGAAATATTTTGTTTGTCTTGTACAAAGCCCAAGATTGAGGCTAAAAGGGATTTTGACTCCACTGAGGAGGGTTTGTATGTGTCTTGTACAAAGCCCAAGATTGAGGTTGAAAAGAATACTGACTCTGTGGGAAAGAAATTTTTATCTGTCTTGTACAAAGCCCAAGATTGAGGCTGATATGAGACTTTACTGACTCGGGTGAGGATAGTTTAGGTGTCTTGTACAAAGCCCAAGATTGTGGCTGAAAAGATTTTAACTCTGCTAGAGAGTATTATCTGTCTTGTACAAAGCCCAAGATTAAGGCTAAAAGAGGATTGACTCTGCTTAGGGAAATTTATATGGTGTCTTGTACAAAGTCCAAGATTGAGGCTGAAAAGAGGATTGACTCTACGTAGGGATATTATTTCTCAAAGCCTAAAAGAAGGTCGGGAGGGATTGACTTCTCTGGGGAAGATATTTATCCAGGGCTTAAGAGAAGGTTATGAAGATTTTGACTTTGTTGTAGAAAGCTTATATAGGTCTTGTACAAAGCCCAAGATTGAGGCTGACCAAACTGGAGAAATCATTATACACAGCCTGAGAGGAGGCTAACATCTGCTAGGGGAAATCATTATACCAAGCCTAAGAGGAGGCTGAAAAAAGATTGACTCAACAAGGGAATGTTTTTATATGTCTTGTACAAAGCCCAAGATTGAGGCTAAAAGGGTTGACTCAACAAGAGAGTATTGAAAGGTGATTGACTCAACAAGAGAGTCTGAAAAAGTGATTGACTCAACAAGAGAGTCTGAAAAGTAATTGACTCAACAAGAGAGTCTGAAAAGTAATTGACTCAATAAGAGAGTCTGAAAAGTAATTGACTCAACAAGAGAGTCTAAAAAGGTTAGCTCAGCTGGGGGAAAATCATTATACAAAGCCCAAGAGGAGGCTGACTTTGCTGAGGGAAGGAAGAATCATTATACAAAGCCTAAGAGGAGGCTATCTTTGCTGAGGATTATCGAGATCCAGAGGCAGGTCCAAATGGGGAATCAACTCTTGCTGAGGGTTTACAGAAGGGTTGAGATATCAGATGCCTTGAGGTTCTGATTTGGGATAGTGTTATACCGATAGTAAGCTGACCCTGGCTGGGGAGTAATTTAGGATAAAGACTGGGTTTAGAACCCATGGGTTTTAACTCTATTGGAGATTGATTAAATGACCAGGGTTTCTCCTATGTTTGTAAGGAATTTGAGAAGGTCTTTGAGATCCAAGAAGGTTTTAGACTGTCCAAGTCTACTGGTATGGAAGAGTTTATCTTTGTATGATGCCCAAGAGGAGGCAGGTGTTTAAGGGATGAGAATCAACCCTAAATTGGTCTGAGGTTTTGACTCAAGAAAGACTACTCTAGCAAAGGATGACTAAGTTTTATCCTATACCTTTAAGAGGTCTTCAGGGTCCTTGTATTAAGCCCAAGGGAAGGCATGAGAACTTCTAAGAAGTCGGAGGGTCCTTGTACAAAGCCCAAGAGGAGGCACGGATGCTTTTAGAAAGCCTGTGGGTCCCAAACCTAAGAAAAGTTCAAGAAAAGTTTCACCGAGAATAATCATATCTTTAATGAGCTGTTCTAGGGTTTGAAGAAATTCAAGAGAGGTTTCACCGGGAATTAATCCTCTCTAGGGAAATGAACTTCTTTGACAATTTCTAATAGTGACAGTCTGAGAAAAGTTTCACCGGGAATAATTCCTTTCTCTTTGTTCCATATTGTTTAAGCCTAAGAGAAGGCAAGATTGTATCTGGAAATCCTATGGGGATCTAGTTTTGACTATATTAAAGAGTGACCATCTGGCTTTACCTAGTTCTAGACCTAGTTGTCGGGGAAAACTCTAAGCAAATATACAAGTATATACAATTGATATATGACATGTATTTAAAAGGATATGAAAGAAGGACTTACAGGTGAGCAAGCTTCCAGCAATACAGTTATATATATATATATATATATATATATATGATAGCAAGTAAATGAAAGCAGATAAAAACTTACAGGCGAGCAAGCTTCCATTGTAACAGCTGTATGGTTAGTTGTTCAAGAAATTAAAGAAAGTTTTGATAACAACTAGGGATTTGAACCTAAATCAAGAGGGAAGTTGTTTTTGAAAAGATTGTTGGGGCTTATACTCAAGGAGAGGCCCAGATGAAAAACAGTAACCGTATCGTTGTTTTGTAAACTGTACTTGGGCTTATACAATGACTGATGCCCAAAAAGGTTTTCTATACAGAGGGATCAAGGAGAGGTCCAAAGTTTTGAAAAAGAAAATAAATGGGACTTACAACACAAGGGTAGGCCCAGATGAAAATGTTTTGAAATGGCGATCGCGCCGAGATTTTTGAAAACACAGTGGGACTTATACAATGACTGAGGCCCAAAATTATTTATATTCACAAAGGGGGTTGGGTCTTACACTCTATTAGGGACCCATAATGTTTGAAAATATTTGTTAGGGTGATAGAGATCAAAACCCTAATTTTTTGTTTTAAAATGTAATTTAATTGAATAAAAATTCAATTAAAATAATCAAATATGTGAAGAAAAAGGTTGTGATTTTGTATTTATATTTGGAAAATCATGTTTCATTCATGGGATGATTTAAAAATTATTTGAATTTTGCAAAAAAAACCAAGAGAAAGAAATATTTTTAATGTTTAAAACAAATAAAAAATATAATTCTTTACAAAAATACCAAATATATGAAATAAATAATATTTTTGTGAAATTTTCATGGAATAAAATATTTTAATGTTTTTGTGAATTTTTAAAAAAGAATCAATAAAAAATAATTAAAATTGAGAGAGAAATTAATTTTTCAATTAATTAATAAAAACATGAAAATATGAAAAAAAATAGCAAAAACAAAGAAAATGGAAAAAATGGTCTGGGTGGGGTTTGAACCCACGACCATCAAGCCAAACACACATGCGCACTACCACTGGGGTGGTGATACATCCGTGCATCAAAACCACCCCATTAATTCATAAGGCATACCTTGTTTCTAGGCCTGGGCAAGGCAAGGCAAGCTTTGTGGGCAATTTACGTGAAGCCTCTAACTTTCTTATTTCTCCATGGATTGGGGCAAAATTTAGGTGCATCTGACCTAGAATTTCATGAGGAATCCAATGGTGCCCTTGGAATTTTCAGAAAATGTTTCCTCCTCAAAATCCGATAGTGGTTTTGAAATAGGCCTATTTTTGTATGTTCTATGCTATCTCATGGTACAGGCAAGAATTACATGGAAAATAGGTTCAAACACAACATATACAACATGTATGAGATGTTTATGATCAATAGACATCAAAGGAATGCATAATTCAAAGAGTTCAAGTTGTCATGCACTTACCTCTTGGAGCTTTTTGTGTTATCTACCAAGTTCCTTGTGCCAGAAGTTGTTTGATGCTTTGGACACTCTCAATTGATCCCTTGGAAGGTTTTAGAATGATTAGAACCAGCTGGAATCCTCAGGAACAAGTTGTGGCACTTTTTTGCAAAAGGGGCAAAAATGACCAATATGGCAACTCTCTCAAATGGTGCTCCAGATGAGGGGAACCATTTGGGACAGTTTGAGGATGATATTTGGAGTGTGTTTGAGGCTTTATTTGGTTTTGGTAGTGACTGAATCATGACATGGCTTGAAAAATGCATAAATGTCCAATTTTGAGGTTTTGGAAGTGGACTTTGTGATTTTAGTGTTTCAGGCCACAAGTGAGTGTTTGAACAACTTAGATATGACTTATTGGATGTGTTTGGATCATGATCTATGGTGGAATTGCTCTCTAACTCAAAAACTAAGAGATGACTTGCAAAAGAAGGCATTTTGGCCTAAAGAGAGAGATTTTGAGGAAAGCATCAGTTGTAGTGCTTTGGTGTACTCAAACTGAGCACAAATAAGCTCTATTTATAGTAGAGCAAGTTTTTTTACAAGAAATAGTGATTGGCAGCTGCAGCAGGCCTTTGGCACCTGCAGCGGGCCTTTGGCCAATGTTGAGCAAAAGGAATCTCAAGTCTCCTCTAGCCATTGACTTGAGATTATGGCACAGGCCTATGATCCTTTGATTCAGTGCTGATCCTTGACTCATTCAGTTAGGAATATGTCAGTCCATGCCACCTTGGTGTATCCATTAAATGCATTGAAACAAAATTGGAGTCTTGGCACCTTTTTAGCCTTTTTAGGTTTGTTATGGCTAATGTAGATTCTTGGACTTTGGAGGCTTGGGGATCAGATCATTCTCCTTTTGCTTTATCCTCAGATGTGTCCAAATGGATGACAAGACTTGGAGTTGTTCAATTTTGCCAAATCGAGCAAAATGCCAAAATCTGCCTTGTCCAAGACAGTTGGAATTGGTGATTTTGAGGGATTCATATCTCCCTGCTCAGGTTGATTTATGAGAGGCTCTTGTGCTTTTTAGAAAGCCCTCATATGATACAAAACATGTGTGATCATAGTTTTTTTTGAAACTATTTGGATCCCATTGAAAAATCCTCATGAACATTGATGTTCAAGGCTGGTAACTTAGGCAGATTTTCACTAAGTGTTGGAAAAAGTGTCATTTTCATGTTTTTGTCATTTTGATCACTCCATAACTTAAAATCCATAAGGAATTGGAGTTGGAGGTAGTTGAAGCTTTTGTAGAGTGTAGCAAGACCTACAAATCCAGCTTTAGATTACCTAAAATGGTTGCTTGGATCTCAAGTTATGGTCCTTGGAAGTTGGTACCAAAACCACTTTTATTCCATAACTTAGAAATATTTTGGTTTCTCAATGTTGCCCCTTTTGCAAGAAACCTCACTTTTCTTGATTTTTCTTGATGGATGATGATCAATATCATACATTAACATTGTTTTTGACTTAAGGGAACCATATTTGTGGAAAGTCAAACTTGATTTTGTGCACAGTTGACTTTTTATCGGATGAAATCCAAACGGTGCGATCCTTTGTGAAATCAAGTCCTTGACCTAAATCAAACCTAATGGATGGATTCCATAGGTGTTATAGAGTGTATTTAATCATGTCCCATGGTTTGGGAGCATGTCTTGGTCAAAAGTCAAAGGTACAATTGACTTTTTCCTCGAAACCCTAATTGTGGTCCAGATGAAATTGAAACTCGTGAATCAAGTTTCTTGGGTTAATCCATTGTTGTAAATGGATCAATGTGGTGTATTTGAGGCCCTCAAATCATGTCTTGAGGTATTGGCTCATGCTTTGTCCCAAACGTCAACTTAGGGGTGAATTAGGTCAAGAAACCCTAATTCCTGATTTTTGGTAAATGCATCCTCTGAGGCTAAATTGACTTGATAATTGGGTCCATGAGGTCCCTTGGAGTATCTTGGGTTGTGTTTTGAAACATTGGCTTATGCCCAGATGAAAATTTTCATCTGGAGGCCTCAGCCGATCAAAACCCTAATTTGGTGACACTGGCGATCTTGAGGCTTGATCCACTTGGAATGTTGCAACCTTGTGCTTGATTCTTGATGTGGGAGTCCTCTTGATCCTTTATAGGTGTTTGATAGGTTAGACAATTTGAATATCATGTCATTTTTTGATTGATCCTTTGTCTAAGTGCTCTAAGAGGGCTTGAAACCCTAATTCTTGATTGTGCTGAATGCTCAACCATCTTTAAGGAGATTGATGAGGCATGAAAGTACATCCATATTGTGATGATGATTTGCACAATGATGAGAAATCTTGGTGGTCAAAATTTGTGGTATGACACTTGAGTCTTACGATCTAGGATCAATGGATTTCTATAAATACCTCAGTGGTAGGTTGAGATAGGACATTCGATTCACTCAAAAATCACCTAGATACAGAGCTTATCACCATCCCTGTATGATATGCTCTAACACCACAACAACCCTAAAACCCTGATACAACCTTGTAAAATTAGGAGTTGTCATTCATTGTACTTTTAGCAAGTACAAGGCATAACAAAACAAGCATGAAAATAAAGCAGAAAACTAAAAATGAGCCAAATGAGTCTGTGACACTATCTAATATGGACCAAATAATTCCTTGACAATTATTTGTGTGAGTCAAATAAGTCCTTATCACGTGACAACTACATGCAACAACAACAAGAACATAACAATCATGTAAATTATAAGCAAAAAATAAATAAAAGAGTACCTTTTGTTGATCAAATATAAAGTTCCAACCATATAGCTCACATGGCACCCTATGTCACTTTCAAGTAATATAAGAAACCACTTCCAATCATCCTTTATTTCAACATCAACCATATCATATGCAATAACATAAAACTGGTTACTTGTATCTTGATCATCAGCTGATATGAGTTTTACCCCATAATATCCTTTCAAAAAAATACCCATTATGACCAATCAATGGCCTACATCCGACTTTAAAGTCATTCTTGCAAGAATCCAAGCAAATATACAATCTTTAAAATAACATAGGGGATTCAAATATGGTAAACATTTCCATCTTTGTCGTTGATCAGGAGTTGCTTCTCCATAACTCAGCCAAATACTCTAAAGTTTGTCCATATTATTCCTTCTCACAACCTTCTACTACCAATCTTTCTTTTTCGAGTATCCTAGATGATTTTTTTATTGACATGGACAGAATATTCCTCCTTTATCATCTCATATGCTTGACTCCTTCTACGGTCAGTTTGCATCATCAATCTTTGCTATAATTTATTTGCAATCTAATATCTATTAGTTGACTAGTTTATAAACACTCTACAACATGTATGTTATAGATCAAGTGTTTTAATCTAATAAGTGGAACTACTACTATTACATGAATAAAAGTCAACCTATAAGCATTCCTCAATAAACTACTACAAAAAACACATTTTACCTCGATGGCGAAAGGGATTTTATCTCGATTTCACATGCGAGGTAACAAAGGGCGCCATGAAAACTTGCCATTTTACCCCTAGGTTTTTGTTCCACCGGGAGGAGAGTTTAAAAGGTCATTGGTTTGATCCCCAACAACAAGATTATTTTATTTTTAAAAATATAAAGTGCGCGTCACATACCTCTCGATTTTTGTATATATTCAAGGAAGAGCAATGTATTTACATCGGTTATATATATATATATATATAAACTGAAGGGTATAATTTATTTATTTGTCATTGATAATTTGTTTTAAATCTCAATTTGACTGGCCTGTATTATTTTTACACAGAAACTACAAATTTTGTGACAGAATCAGAACATAACTAAATATACAAAGAATACCAAATTTCATTGTTTAAAAAACCAAATGTAACATATCTAAAACGGTACACCAAAAGAACCTATACATATTTTTAAACAGAACTATATAATGCTTACAAAATTCATAATGACATTTGGGATACATAAAATCTCTAACAAGGGAACCTGTACATATTTGAACCTATAATGACAAAACCTCTATACAATGCTTACAATAGCCAAGAAAACTATTTTTGTTGAGATTCATATAATTTGAAAAAAAATTATATCTTCTTGTGTGAATGGTGTTTGGTCGCTAAACACCTATAATTTGAACAAAATTTAAATTATGATAAGATAACAACAACAACAACAACAACATCAACTTACCAAATATAAATAAATTACATGTACATGGATAAATATAATACCATAAGCCATGAATTGATAATGCCTCCGGAGACAATATTTAACATATATCTCATAACATAGTATCCACACGAAAAGGTGTCGGGTTGTTTTTGCGACTACAAATAATTTTCATATAGTTACTAATTAATACACACAAATCGCAAGTAATACATTAGCAAAAATAAAATAATGTCAAAAAACACATGTAATACTTACATTTGAGAAAAGGAACATTGACTTTCTACCTTTTAGATTACGTTTCACAAAATTCTATCCCTTCATAGCTCTACATGTCGGTAAAAATTAAACACGAATAAAAAATATTCAAAACTAAAGGTAAAATAAGAGTATTACAAATAATATCGATTACAGTCTCAAAATGTCATGCCTCGTTTTAGTAAGGTTATAATGTAATACAACATTTTGCTTCAGTCATATAACAACTAGTTGTCAATGTACATAAACATTCAGAATAATTAATAATATGTATAAAATTTATTTATAAAAGAAAACACAAATTAATACATACCTATGCATGGTAAAACGGTCCTAGGTAACATTGTTTGTTCTCACTAACCAACTTATTTTGTATGTACATCTTGATAGTACTTGCTCCCTTTTGTTGATATTGAATATTGAATGGGTGAAAGAAACAATACTTTTTTAGATCCCTTTCAACACACATCTAATGCAAGGACCTAAAATTTAATGCAAAAGTTATATCTTGATGTTAAAGTATGAGAACAATGAATATAAATTGAAATTACCATAAAAATTTTAATTACGAGCACCACGGTTGTAATATGATTATGTCCAACTAATCATCTCCCTTCAAAAGTTACATGATACAACTCTTATAAAGTATATAAACTTGTTCTGATACATGTTTTAATGTAAACTCCTAAATGTCTGACATCTCCTCTATCATCCTTAATAGTATTATTGAGTTATCTGGTTGAGGTAGTGTGGTGTCAATATCGTGCTTTCAGGCAGAACAACTACTCAAAATTGGTTAAGAAAATAATTATATTAACAACTGTGTTATATTTGAAGAACAACTTACATTAATTAGTGATTTTGAAGCATCCTGCAACTCATCATTAATCTCACATTGTTTTATGGGTAAAATCACTCCAATGTTTCAAGTTCTTTATTTAACACTTCCTTTTCTACTAATTAATTCTTGAAAGCATAAAGCTTGATGATTTGAAAATTGAACAAATATGGAAGAAAGTTGAACGAAAACTATAAGTATTGGAGATATTTTAACTATAAAACAACATGTGATGAATGATGAGTTGTAGAATGCTAGAAAATCATCAATTAGTGTAAGATGAGTTTCAGATACAACATAATTTTTCATATGATTGTCTTCAAAATCAATTTACTATGCTATATGTTCAAAGAAGGGTTAGTGAAACAAACAATTGACATTAGATATAATAAACTCAACTCGGCCAAACAAGATGAAAGTTGCACAAAGAATCACAAAAAACATAATCTCAATATCAATATCAATCTCTACTCAAACATAATAATAACAACTAAAATACAACATATAGATTTAATAAACTAAACTAAAAAACAACAACTTACATTAAACAACATAAAAAAAACAATCAACATCAATATCAAGAGCAACAACGTCAATAAACAACCTCTAGGGTTTAGGGTCTCAACAACAAGAACAACAACATCGGAAAAAACAACACAATAACAACAAGAAAATCAACAAGAAAACCTCTAGGGTTTAGGATCTCAACAACACCACAACAACAACAATAACAATAACAACAACAACAACAACGACAATAATATTAGTAGAGATGTTTGACGTACCAAATCTCTGAAAAATAAGTAAAAGAAAATGATTTAGATCTATGAAGAAAAAATGAGAGCACTAAACACATAATATCTTCATATTAAAGATGATATGTTTTGAAGGCTCTCGTTGTTTAGGATTTTTTGTTAAGGGCTCTTCTTTAGGGTTCTGTTTTTGTTGTTTATTCAAGCGAAACTAAGTGCTACAAGCTAAAGCTATATATATATATATATATATATATATATATATATATATATATATATATATATATGTAATACCCTAATTTTTACCCCTAAGATCCCACATATCATTTGCATCTCATATCACAAACAAGATCACCAGTATCCGTGTATTTTTATTACTTGCTTTATGATTGTTTCTGTTTACTAACCTCTAACTAAAATACCAAAAATATTTTTCATTTTTGCCCGTTTCTTCTTCTCTGTGTGTTTAAGATTTTGCAGGGAGATTGATGAGAAAACTATGGCTTGGAATCAAGTGTGACTGTTCAATTGTGATTGAGATCATATGGAAGTTGGACCTAATCTTGGTCAAACTATCAAGAGATTGCTTCAAGTGCAAGTTATCTGTTTCAGTGGGCTATTTATCAAGTAGTGGTTATTCAAAGGCAAGATGTCTTGTGTTGAGATTCATCAGGTTATGTCAAGCTTGAGTTCAGAAAAATCAGATTCATCATGATCTGAATTCATCAGTCTAAGTTCAACTGTGTTCAAAGCTCTGGATTTATTTTCCCAGATAATTGATTCAGACAAATTTTGAAAGTGTTCAGAACTTATTCAGAGGATGATTTATTCAGATAGCCATGGCTTCAATTGCAAATTGTTCAGTAGTGGTTGTGTTCACTTTATCAGAGGCTTGTGAAAAAGTTTGGGATTGGTTTTGGATTCATTTGGTTATCCATTTACTAAACCATATTCCTTATCCATTTTTAATCCATTATCCACTTTTAATATCCACTTCATAAACCATTTCTCTTTTTAAACCAATTTCTAAACCATACCCTTCTCCATTCAAATTACCAATTTTACAATTTTTATTTCCCATATCCATTTCATATCCACATTTTTTCTTATCCATATACATTTTGAATCCATTTTCTTTCCATATTCATTAACCATTTGTTTTAATTATTATCTAACCAATTTCCACATTTCAAAATGAATTCCAAATTTATAAATCCAAGATCAAATGTCCATAAAATGTCCATTACAAAATTACAAAGTCCATAATACAAAAAATATTTTCCAAAAAATAACAAAAGGCCACAAAAAAAATTTTCAACAAGGCCTATGCCCAAATTTCATGCTACAGACTATAAGCTAATTGAATTTCCATACAATTCCAAGCCTACCAAGCCACTTGCAACTATTACCTTCCAAGGCTACTATTTTGAGAGCTAATTGAAGTAGGGTTTATTTTGAGAGCATACTCCAAACGAGATAGCGTTCCTGACTCCCATGAGTTACGCTAAAAGATCTTTGTTGGTATTGCATGTGCATTCAAAAATCAATGTCATATCTAAACTAGTGATTCATTCACAAGGTTTTGCGACATCTTTTCAGTAAAAACTTCAAGATTAACATGTCTGTTGCATTAGAATTATCATTCTCAGAATTAACATTTTTCTGCTTGCATACATTTGTTTGACATCATAGAAGCTTACATTTGAGCATCAGTGATGAGTCTAATCTTTTGAGGCCTCAAACTCTGATGAGTAATTGGCAAATCATTTCAAGGATGATCCTATCCAGGGGCATGTTGCCTGAAGGCTTTGTTGAGTATGAGCAAACTTGTTTTCCCAGTTTATGCTATCACATGGGGCAAAGCTGGAAGACTCTATTGATCAAAGAGCGTGCCGATTTCAGTAAATCTGGGATGGTTACGTCGAGATTCGATGAATCTCTCCAAGAGTTTGAAGACACTGGGACAAATTATCTCAAGTCATTATGGTTCAAAGTTTCCTTTTGGTGTAAAATCCTTTGTAGACCATGCAGTCTGGGGCAAAAGTTAAATGGTGAATTCAACGCACATAAACAGATTTGTTTTTGTGGATGTAATCAAGTTGTTAATCAGATGATGGATTCCCTCCAGATTGTTGTGAGGTGTTGGACTCTTGAAATCCATTATTCCCCAATTGAGCGCCAGTTTGGGTATTTCCCGTCCAAGTACTATTTTGGGTATTCCTCCGGTTAAGTCTTGATTCAGATTTCCCCAGCTGAGTATGATTCTATTCTCCAGCCAGGTTATGATCAAGCATTTGTGAAGCTTTGGGGTGATGTTTCCCCTTGATGTGGAATCCTCGTACAGAGTTTTACCTCTCGTTGTGATTGCTTTGATCACTCCCCAAGAAAAGAGTAATGTTGACTTCTTATTCCCCCAATTGGTTGATATCCCCTTTAGGGTTGGCTTTGTGTGTACTCCTTGAGAGGATCTCTTTTGGTATCTCTATCTTGTTGATATTAGCCGAGTATTCAGCTAAACTGTGGTGTTTATTCATCCTCTGTTCGTCCTTATGTATATTTTGTCAGCATATTCATACTCATACGCATTGCATACGCATTCTTTTATTATGCATAGCATTGTTGAGGTTACATTGTGCATTTTGCATCTGTTTTAGTGCTTCTCGGCTCTCTGATGTGGTTTCCTCCGCAGAGTGTGTGTGTGTGTGTGTGTGTGTGTCCTCTCTCCATTAGCGTGTTAACCCTAAGCAGAAAGAATTTATCCTTTCTAATTCCCCACTGAGTTTATTCCTCGTGGAAAGTTTTGCTTCAGTTTTCCTTTCGAGTTCATTATCTGGATGGGACCAATCCCCAGTTGAGTTATTTCCTCCTTGGGATGAGTCTTGTTTGACCGTTTCTCTTCAGTTTGTTCCTGGATTGAGCTTTTGTCTCCGGCGGTGACTACTTTGAAGCTCTCTAGGATGTGCAACCTAGATGATTGGGAGTGCATTTACTTTGCACCTTCGAAGATTTTCTATTCCTCAGCAGAATATCTTTTTATGGTTACCATTAGAAGATGAAGATTTTGTTTCCTCCAACAGTGTGGTTGCAACACTCTTTTGGAATTTATTATGTGACAACAAGTGGATAGCCTATTTATTTGAGAAACTTGTGTGTCTCCAGTTATCAGACGTTATCTTTTCCATCAAATGGTATTTCTCAGGTTGTGCCTGTGAGAGAAGTTTGTTGTGAATTTCCAACAGATGGTTGTCTCTTTATTTGAGAAGTCTGTTGCGTGATCTAACTTGCCCATATCTCCTGTGAAGATCCCTGGTAGAGTTATTGACTCCTTGTTCCTGGAAAATCTCGGCAGAAGATTTCCAGTTGACCTCGGCAGAAGGTATTTTCTTTCCAAGAATCTCGGCAGTAGATTTCTTGGATATTTTCAAAAGATTTCCAGCAAACCTCGGCAGAAGGTGGCTCTATTTCAGATTCTTTGGTTAATCTCGGCAGTAGATTCTCCAGTAAGTTTTAGAAAAAAAAATTCTCAACAAGCCTCGGCAGAAGGTATTTTCTTTCCAAGAATCTCGGCAGTAGATATCTTGGATAATTTCAAAAAAATTATTACAACAACCTCGACAGAAGGTATTTTCTTTTTAGGATCTCGGAAGTAAAATCCTTAAAAGATTTTTCAGTAAAGCCTCGACAGCAGGCATGTTATCGATTATTCCTCGGCAGCAGGAATTATATATAAAATCTTGGCAGAATGTGTTTCATTTGAAGGTTCTCTGGTTGATTTTAGCAATAGATTCCTCAGTAAATTTTTTAAGGTTGACACATTTCTAAAAAAAAATATGGGTAGAAAGTTTTCCCAAATGAATGGTAAGTCTCTTCAGTTAGATGGGACAGTTCATTGTTGAGATTTTGTCACTCCAATGAATGGTAAGTCTCTTCGATTAGACAGGACAGTTCGTTGTTGAGATTCTTCTACTCCAATGAATGGTAAGTCTCTTCGGTCATACGGGACAGTTCGTTGTTGAGATTCTTCTACTCCAATGAATGGCAAGTCTCTTTGGTCAAACGGGGCAATTCGTTGTTGAGATTCTTCTACTCCAATGAATGGTAAGTCTCTTCGGTTGGACGGGACAGTTCGTTGTTGAGGTTTTCTACTCCGATGAATGGTAAGTCTCTTCGGTCAGACGGGACAGTTCGTTGTTGAGATTCTTCTACTCCGATGAATGGTAAGTCTCTTCAGTCAGACGGACAGTTCGTTGTTGAGATTCTTTTACTCCAATGAATGGTACGTCTCTTCGGTCAGACGGGACACTTCGTTGTTGAGATTCTTCTACTCTAATGAATGGTAAGTCTCTTTGGTCAGACGGGACAGTTCGTTGTTGAAATTCTTCTACTCCAATGAATGGTAAGTCTCTTCGGTTGGACGAGACAGTTCGTTGTTGAGGTTTTCTACTCCGATAAATGGTAAGTCTCTCCGGTCAGATGGGACAGTTCATTGTTGAGATTCTTCTACTCCGATGAATGGTAAGTCTCTTCAGTCAGACGGGACAGTTCGTTGTTGAGGTTCTTTTACTCCAATAAATGGTAAGTCTCTTCGGTTAAGACGAGACAGTTCGTTGTTGAGATTTTGTTACTCCGATGAATGGTAAGTCTCTTCAGTTGGACGAGACAGTTCGTTGTTGAGGTTTTCTACTCCGATGGATGGTTAGTCTCTTCGGTATGCTAGAGATAGTTCATTGTTGAGGTATTGATTTCCCTAGTGGAGCCTTGTTGTGCTAAGTCTTCCCTGTTGAGTTATATCCTTGTTGTGTTGTGGTTTATTTCCATATACAGTTATCCCGAGTTCGAATCTTTTCCTCAGCTGAGTCCCAGTAGTTGTGCGGTATGTTCCCTGGCTAGTTGTTGGTCTCCTGTGATGTGTTTCCCAGGTGTAGTTTCATTCTCCCGTTCTTCATTTTGTGTATCTTTTGTGGTGCTATTTTCTCCCCACAGTGGTTTTGTGTCTGCATATCATTTGCATAATCATATCATTTTGTGGTCTCTTAGGGCCAAAAAATGGGTTTATTGTTATATTTAAGTCTCTTCTATCTCGTCGAGACGAAGATGCCCATCTTCGTATCTCCGGATAGAAGAAACTTAAATAGGGGCAGCTGTAATACCCTAATTTTTACCCCTAAGATTCCACATATCATTTGCATCTCATATCACAAACAAGATCACCAGTATCCGTGTATTTTTATTACTTGCATTATAATTGTTTCTGTTTACTAACCTCTAACTAAAATACCAAAAATATTTTTCATTTTTGCTCGTTTCTTCTTCTCTGTGTGTTTAAGATTTTGCAGGGAGATTGATGAGAAAGGTATGGCTTGGAATCAAGTGTGACTATTCAATTGTGGTTGAGATCATATGGAAGTTGGACCTAATCTTGGTCAAACTATCAAGAGATTGCTTCAAGTGCAAGTTATCTGTTTCAGTGGGCTATTTCTCAAGTAGTGGATGTTCAAAGGCAAGATGTCTTGTGTTGAGATTCACCAGGTTATGTCAAGCTTGAGTTCAGAAAAATCAGATTCATCATGATCTGAATTCATCAGTCTAAGTTCAACTGTGTTTAAAGCTCTGGATTTATTTTCCCAGATAATTGATTCAGACAAATTTTGAAAGTGTTCAGAACTTATTCAGAGGATGATTTATTCAGATGGCCATGGCTTCAATTGCAAATTGTTCAGTAGTGGCTGTGTTCACTTTATCATAGGCTTGTGAAAATGTTTGGGATTGGTTTTGGATTCATTTGGTTATCCATTTACTAAACCATATTCCTTATCCATTTTTAATCCATTATCCAATTTTAATATCCACTTCATAAATCATTTCTCTTTTTAAACCAATTTCTAAACCATACCCTTCTCCATTCAAATTACCAATTTTACAATTTTTATTTCCTATATCCATTTCGTATCCACATTTTTTCTTATCCATATACATTTTGAATCCATTTTCTTTCCATATTCATTAACCTTTTTTTTTAAATTATTATCTAACCAATTTCCACATTTCAAAATGAATTCCAAATTCATAAATCCAAGATCAAATGTCCATAAAGTGACCATTACAAAATTACAAAGTCCATAATACAAAAAATATTTGCCAAAAAATAACAAAAGGCCATAAAAAAAATTTTCAACAAGGTCCATAACCAAATTTCATGCTACAGACTATAAGCCAATTGAATTTCCATACAATTCCAATCCTACCAAGCCACTTGCAACTATTACCTTCCAATGCTACTATTAGCTGTGACTTAATCAAGCTGCAAAAAGAAAAAACACAACAACAACTTTCAGCCGTGTACAAAGCCACCTCGCACAAACTGCAGCCAAGCCAACTGTTACTCTACACCAAAACGACTTCCAATGTCATGCTTATCCAGCTCATAAAGCCACCAGCTCTTCACGCTATAAACAACAAGCCACAAGCTATTATTACTACTCAAGTTCCTAGCCTTGAATTCACATGAGCCAACTGCAGCAAGTATCACGCACGAAAAGAAAATTCAAAATGCTAGCCACAAAGCCAAAACGCAACTCAAGTCGTGAAACAACAGCAGTGTGCACAAAAACATCATGAACAAACTTCAAAACGACTTCTACAACAAGTTGCAACGCTGAGAGAATTCACAAAAACGACAACAAACTTTCATTTTCAAAATCATAAATCACTCGCCACATTTCTCTATAAATAAGAGTCTTCTCCCTCACAACTTCTCAAGATTGAAAAGCCAAAAATATCCTGCCAAATTCATACCTCAAGCTTCATCATCTTCTAACCTTTCATCACATCCTGCAAAACTCAACAAAACTTCAAAATCTCTCCTAAATTTCCCTCAATTCTGACCTGCAAAATCAATTCATCGCATCATAACAAATTCAATTCAATAATCAATTTCAAGTTCTCGCAACGATTTCGCAACAATTCAAGAAACAATAACCTGAGTGTGAAGGATTCCTTGCAGGCCCCCAAAGATCAGCATGAATGTAATCAAGGGATCCATGTGTTCTTTGCTTGCCTTTGTTAAACTTCACCCTACAGGATTTACCAAATACACAAGATTCACAAAACTCCAGCTTTTCGACTTTGTCACCTCCTAGCAGGTTCTGCTTCCCTAATTCGACCAGGCCTCTTTCGCTGACATGGCCCAATCTCATGTGCCATAATTCTGACTTCGACACAGGTTTCGTGGATATCACATTTGTCGAACCACTTACAACCTCAGCCTCAAGGGTATACAAGCCTTGGTTTTTCACGCCTCTCAAGACTTCCTTCGACCCTTTCATGACTTTCAAGATACCTTGCCCTCCTTTGAAAACATACCCCTTTCTGTCGAATTCACCAAGAGAAATTAAATTCCTCTTAAGATCAGGTACATACCTAACCCCAGTCAATAGCTTTATTGACTCATCATGGAGGTTGAATCTAACAGATCCAATACCTGCAATCTTGCAAGCTTTATTGTTCCCCAGCAGCACTGATCCACCATCTTGGTCACATAATTCTTCAAACACATTCTTGTTTGGAGTCATATGCCAAGTACATCCAGAATCCATAATCCACTCTTCGGAAGAGTTTCTGCTTGACACCACAAGGACATCAGATGATTCATAACCATCTTGCACTATAGCTGCATTCCTATTCTCCTTACCTCAATGATTATTCAGGCGCTCATGGCACACCTTTCTTGTATGACCCTCCTTCTTACAGTAATAACATTTAATACTAGACATATCACCGCCATAAGACTTCTGCTGAGCCTTTCCTTTCTTCTTGTCAAACCTACCATTTTTCTTTGATGATCTTCCTTTCACGGACAACCCTTTGCCAACTGATGATGGTTTCTGCTCCTTTCTTTCGTTCAAATCCTTCGAATACAAGGCTGCTTGAACTTCATCAAAGGTCAGGGACTCTCTTCCATACAAGAGAGTTTCTTTGAAGTGAGCATACGTTCTTGGCAAAGCACATAACAACAACAATGCTTGATCTTCGTCATCGATCTTCACATCAATATTTTCAAGATCAAGAATCAGCTTGTTGAACATATCCAACTGCTCAGCCAAAGCTTTGTCTTCACTCATCTTGAATGAATACAGAGCTTGCTTCAGGTACAAACGATTTACCAACGATTTGGTCATGTACAAGCTTTCAAGCTTCACCCATAACCCCGATGTCGTCGTCTCCTTTGATACATGCCGAAAAACCTTATCACCAAGGCTCAACAATATTGCGCTGTGTGCTTTCTCGATCATTGCCGCCTTTTCGCTTTTTGTCAACGCAGCATCCATGGCTATCTGTCCCTTCAACGCTTCCAAACAACCCTTTCATCTTCAAGCGCCACCGACCAAAATCGTTCACTCCAGTGAACTTTTCAATCTCATACTTTGTTGAAGACATCTTCTCCATGCTCACCGCACCAATTTGTTGTGAAAAACGATATCTTTAAGCAAAGTATAAAACGGTTTCTTGATAATCAAGAACCAAAACAAGGGTTAGGGTTTAACGGAAAAGAAAACAAGAAGAAGAAGAATAAGGAACAACAAGGATTGGGCAAATATAAATTCTGTTTACTATTCACTTTCTCATTAAAGTCACAAATGATTACAAGTGAATATCACAATTTTCCACACTCAACAAACTGAGTGTACTAGCCCATTTTTAGACTAACTAGGTAACTTGCAGCCCAAGAAACCTAAACAATTGGATCCTTAACACAAGGCCCAATTTGACAGAATAAAATTTCGACAATACATACATACTAGAACAGACTTCGACTACAGTATGTAACAATAAGGCATCAGCATATGAACAAAGCTTCGACTGCATGTTTGCCTCCTGTCGAAATACATGAAAGCTTCTCCTTCGACACATCATGAGTTCGACCCAAATCTCACAGAGTTGAAGTACCCCTATTACTCTTATCTAGTGATAGTTGTTTGCTTATTAAAAAAAAATATAGAGTGAAAGAGTAATTTCAAATTCTTTACTTTTTAAGTCATTTGAAATAACTTAAATTTAACTTGAGTAAAATACTTCATAAATTTATATCATTTTAACAATTCTCTATATTTTTTTATCCAAACAATGGATTTTGGTTAACTCATTTTAAATTTCCTCAAAAAATTATTTTCTCTCATTAAAATATTTCATTCAAACACACTCTTAAACTCAATTTTCTGTCATTCCATTGTTTGACACAAGAAGGAAATATATGGTAGAAATATTCAAACACATACTTTCTGTCTATAAATAAATAAATAAATAAATAAATAAATATATATATATATATATATATATATATATTCCAGACTGGACCAATGGCTAGGCATGGCCAAATCCACTTCTTCTCCCAGAATGGCTCAATTGCCTAAGTCAAACTGAGGAAGGGCAGCATTTACCTTTCTGCCCCTCTACCGGGCACATCTGGACAGACAAACCTCAAGGTCATTTGCTCTTCCCCGACATTTCTTTCCGTTACGCACGACTCCATCATCCAAGAACGGTCATGACACCTGTGCCAGGAACTACGCCCCTGCCCATTGCAACGACTAGTTTTGGGCACCTCTGCCCGTCATATCTGCTAGTTTTTGTCAGTTACCTATTCTTCAGGAAACGGTTATTCCGCCTCGAAAATAGGGACTGTTGGCCACGTGCTGGGGGCATTATATAAACCCTCTCATTTCAGAGGATCAGGTATCCAAAAATCATCCTAAGAACTCATACTTTTGTATTTGCCTTTCTCTCCCCATTCTTACTTTAGCATCGGAGTGCCTTGTAGGTACACCCCCTCCTCATCTCACACACCCAGCATCGCAGACGTTCTTCTTGGCCCATCACAGGATCTGATCAACCTTCACGATCAATATATATATATATATATATATATATATATATATATATATAGAGAGAGAGAGAGAGAAAGAGAGAGAGTTTAATTGATATGCACTGACAGTGTAAAATAATTTTACATTGTCATCCAATAGAAATTTATCAATCTGCCACATCATACCATTACTTTAAAATTTACAGTATAATGCGGCGGGATACATGAGGGTGATTGGTTGACAGTGTAAAATTATTTTGCATTGTCAGTGCATACCAATTATATATATATATATATAGCGGTTAGGGATGACAATGGGTAGGGTTTGGGCAGGGTACTATAGTACCCGTCCCCATACCCGCAGTTTAAAAAAATCTTCGTGTCCGAGCTCATACCCGTGTGGGCACCAATATTTGTACCCGTGCCCATATCCTGTGGTTAGCTAAGTATCCATACCTGACCCTTTTACCCGCATTTCTAATAAAATATTATCGATCAATTATAATGTATCATGTCATTTTAAGAACATATAAAAAATTAAAGGATATTATTGTTGAGTTAAGAAATAACAAACACTTATATTAAAATGCGTACAAGTTTAATATAGATGTATTCAATAAAATGGATAAACGTACATGTGTTTATAATAATACAAATAAAACTATATAAATTTATATAATGCGTGTATGGGGCGGGTTGGGTACTAAGGTATCCGTACCCGCACCCATACCCGCATATTTTATTGGGTAATTGTCTGTGTCCATGTCAGTATCTATTTTGCAGAATTTTACCAAATCCGTTGTGGATATTTTTTGTGAATATCCTATGGGGATGAGTCAAATTGGCATTCCTAGTTGCAATAATCTTAAAACTTCCCACATATATGTTAGTATTGTTTAGAAAATATTTTTAAGATAGAAGATGTTTTGATATCCATTAAATTCTTTATTGAAAATAGACTATTATAGGCATGAATATTAACTATGCTTGTCATTTTTATGACTGGTTTATATATTTTTGGCTTAAATAGTATTTTCGTTCCTGTATTTTTTTTTTCGGTTTTAGTCTCTGTATCTTACTTTTTGTTGGTGTTTAGTCCCTACAGAGGTTTCCTGCGGATTTTGATTTTTAGAAAAATCCGCAGGAAAATCTGCAGGAAACCTTCGGATTTTCCTGCGGATTTTGGCTTTAGGGACTAAACACCAACAAAAAGTAAGATATATGGACTAAAAAAAAAAAAAAAGATACAGGGACGAAAACCATAAACACGCCAACTTACAGGGACAAAAACATTATTTAAGTCTATATTTTTTTAATATCACTTAATTTTACCCTATTTTACTCGTAAAAACACATATTTTACGTCTGAAAATTAATTACTCAATTTTATTAATATCCATTTGAAAACAATTATAATTTTTTTTTTGTATATATCTCATTACATAGGACCAACCCAACCAAAAGTGTTGTAACATATCTAGAAAAAAAACTTTAAATTCTGTTCTTCATGTACTAGTGCCAAACCGCTGACATGTATAAAACCGAAACATTAAGAATTCTACGAACCATTTTCTTGGTTCTTTAAATCGTCAAATACATTGTTACATAAATTAAAAGTTCTTCACATACATTACATTACCTCTACAAAACCTACAAGTTGTTTCTCTTGGACCACATATATCCAATGTATCAAGAGAGACAATAATAGACTTTTTGCCATGAAAGAAATAATTATTGTTGATAATATCAACAATAACTGTCCTCCTCATACAGGCTGTATTCATGATAATAATTTACTATAAAAAATCAAACAAAAGTGTGTCATCTACTCTTAATTATTTTATTCCTTTTCAAGTTCAAATCGTTTTCATGGTGTAAAAGTAATGGCTTGTGCGCATGCCAATGTGCCCACAAAAACCATTGAAGGAGAAGAGGCCAAATGCCATTACATGTTTAATTACTTTGATGATTTGAATATGTAACAAAGATCTTATTCATATCTTAATAAGGAAATTTAAGACGAATTTTTAGTGTGAGTGATCGAAGCAATATATTATGTTAGGTTTGGTCGGGCACTTATTTTATGTTCTAAGCTTTTTTTATTGTTTATGTATTTTATTTATTTAGTTATTATAATTATTACTACTCTTAGTCCTTTATTTTATTTTAAAATATCAAATTAGTCCTTAAATTTTTTTTAACGCTTTGGTTCCTTTTTAAAAATCTCTGTTATAATAAATTACAAATTCATTTACTATTTGAACTAGTTTTTCGCGCTGATCACGAATATACAATCAAATTTATCAAACAAGTTACGATTTATGAGAATCAGGTAAAAAAGGACGAAATAAATAATGAAAAATCATCGATTCGACTAAAATACACAATTAAACGCAAAATTAATTACATATTCGTGATCAACGCGAAAAACTAATATATATAATATATGAGTTTGTAATTTATTATAAGAGAGATTTAAAAAAAAAACATTAAAAAAAATATAAGGGACTAACATGCTATTTTAAAATTATTTAAAAGATTTAAATAGTAGTTTTGCCTAATAGATATCTGTGTCTAATGAATCGATGCATCTAAAATAACTTATAGATATTATCTCACATATAGACTTCTAGAAGTTTTCAATTCCAATGCGATAAATTATCCAATGTATGTAATGCAAAGGTATTCCAAATACATTTAATTTATGAGGAAAGGATAGCACACGGGTCTTTATCTTCCTTACCAATCTTATACTATCTTACTAGTAAGATACCTCTGCTCCCGCACGGGTAAAGTTTATGGTATAAAACATATTTAAATTTATATATAAATTTGATATGATATAAAATATATATATATATATATATATATATATATATATATATATATATATATATATATATATATATATTTAAATTTGAAATTAACTATTAATTTTAAAATGAACAATAATTATGTAAATTCAATTAAATTAAAATATAAAAAAAGGACTTGTGAGATGAAAAAAAAGAATATTTAATATTTAAAAATAAGGATTTTATCTTTTAAATTAAAATAATTATTGATTAAAATAAAATATGTATTGTGTTTATAGTGAGCAGTGAAATGAAAAATTCATTTGATACAATATAAAATGTATTTATATACAGATGTAAAATTGAAATTAGTTATTTAATTGTAAAATGAAAAATAATTATACAATTTCAATAAATAATGATGCAAAAAGAAAAAAAAGATTCATGAGATAAAGAAAGACAAAAAAGAAAATTTTGATGCGATAATGACCCGTGAGATAAAAAAAATTATTTAATATGATATAAATGTATTTAGATACAAATGCAAAATTCAAAATAATTTACTTAATTGTAAAATGAATAATAATCATACAAATTTAACTATATTAAATAATTATATAAAAAAGAGAAGAAAAAAAGAATCATGAGATGAAAAAAAAATAGTATTTAAAAATAAAGATTTTGTATCTTAAATTAAGATAATAGTTGATTAAAATAAAATTGATATTGTGTTGATAGTGACCCATGAGATAAATATATAGTGTTATTTTATTTAAGTTAAAAAATAGATTGTTAATATTTTTAGTGATAGTAAATAAATAAATAAATAAAATTAAAATAAAAGTGAGAAAGTGTGGGAAAAAGAAATATGAGAAAGATTTGAAATTTGAATAAAGAGAGAGAATGAGTGGATAAAGAAGATTGACACTTGACATGTAAATAGAGAAATGATTGAAAATTAATTGAGACATTTGTAAATTATCAATTTATCCATAATGTAGTGTAATAATTTTTTTGTGAAAGGACAAATGAGGCAATGCATGCAATCTACTTTTAATGGGTTGATACTAAATATCTAATATAAACGTACAAGCTTACAAAAACAAATTACTACTTTAACACCAAAACAATCCCTCTTCAAAATTTGACAGATATTTATATATATTTTTTGTAAATGTCTCTTTGTATATTGAGTTTAATAAGTATATAAATGGTCAATGTAAAGAAAAAATTATTGACAATTACAATCTTTTTATTTTTAAAATTATTTAATTTTTATTTTAATTATTTTAAAGTTATTAATTATAGCGAACAAATGACCATCATCCATCAAAAACAAGAATGAACGGATAAAATAGGGTGACTTGTCCCATTTTGCCATCAATAAAATTTAAAAGTGACAAATTGCAATATCTATTCCGTTTAGACCCGTGTCTCACAAAATTGAGTGGATCATCCAAGTAATTCTTTTTTTATAGGCAAATAATAATCATTATATAAGAGTACTACGGGTTCTCTGTTGCTGTGAGAATCAGATACTAAAGCTATCGGATCAGTTTGGCTCACAAAACAATGATGTTATCACCGAACTTTTATTTTTCTAAGGGAAGGGAGAAAAGATCGAACAAAAACCCTAAGTAAAATGCAAAGCAAAAAGCAAGGCCTAAAGCTAAGCAAAGAGAGATTCAAGGTACGAGGGTTGGTTATACTAAAAGAAGGTAATAGCACCCTAAGCATCTGCAGTACTCTACTGGAACCTCTTGAAATATTTGTGTTTTTGCTAAAATTGTTTGCTAAAGGGTAAAGATGGGTAAAGTAAGAGAAAAGGTGGAAAAAGAAAAAGGTAGCTCGCTAGGATCTCGCAATCCTTTGCATACGTATCCTTAATAGGAAGTCAGAGCAATCGTAGTTCAGAACTACGATGTAAAATGGTGTAAAAGGGGAAAAGATTGAAAAAAAAGGTTGCTCGCCAAGGATCGGGGCCTTGTGCCTACGTATTCTCAAGAGGAACTTGAGAAATCAGCGTGTTCGTAGTTCGTGGAACTACGGGTTGTCAGGTTCTAAGAACCAAGAACAACAAAGAGAGGTAAATTAACAAACAAGGGACATGCACAAATGACAATAAGTCAACATACAATCATTTCTCTTGGATTAGGTCAACAAGGAATAGAAAGCAACATATACACGGAAAAATATCGCGTAAATGGCATTAAAGGAAACACAGACGCAATACACAGCAAGAATATCATGTATGGTCAGACAGGTAAGATATCACAGAATACACATGAAAAAACATCATGGTAATCAAACAGTGAAAAGTCACAGGAGATACATGGCAAAACATCATGGTACCAACAAATAAAATTAACAACATACATGGAAAAGCATCATGTAATCAACAGTCAAAGATATGCGGAAAAGCATCGCGAGTAACAAATAACAGGTACGCGAAAGAGCATCACTTAGTAAATAAATAGAGATATGCAGCAAAGCATCACAAATAAAATCCACAAACAATCACGGCAAAGCATCTTGAAACAAATAGAGAGCACACGACAAAACATCGTGTATAAAAACAGACAGTCACGGCAAAATATCGTAAAGGTAAACATATAAAATCCACATACATATGCAACAACAGTCACGGAAAAACATCGTGAGAAAATATTAACAGTCACGGCAAAGCATCGTGAGAAATTATCAACACATAAAATCTGCAGATAGTCACGGCAAGGCATTGCGAGAAGTCACAGATAAAATCCTCAGACAAAATAAAACACTCACGACAAAGCATCGTGGTAAAACAGAGAGAAAATACACGGTAAAGCATCGTGAATCCACAAACACAAAGAACAGTCACGGAAAAACAACGTGAATAAAAACAACAAACAAAATCAATAACAGTCACGGCAAAACACCGTGAAAGTAAAATAGAAAGCACACGGCAAAGCATAGTGTAAGCAGAGAGAATTAATGATATACATGGAAAATCATCATGTATAAACGAACAAAGATACGCGGCAAAGCATCGCGTAAAAGCAACAAACAGTCACGGCAAAAAACATCGTGAATAAACAGAGAGAAAATACACAGCAAAACATCGTGTAAGCAAAGAGAATTAATGACATACATGGAAAAGCATCATGCATAAACATCAACACAAGCACGTGGCAAAACATCACGTAATCAATAAACAGAATTCACGGCAAAACAATGTGAGAAAATATCGAAAAATAATGAAGAAAAAACATCAGGATTAAATCACGAAAAACAAGCTCAAAATATGGAAGCAAAATAGTCGCAAGATAAAAATCGGGCAACCAGAGAATTATTAATTAATTAAATATAAATATTTAATAAGATTAATTAATAATTTAATTAATCAAATATTAAATAAAAATATTTAAATTAGTTAATAATCAAGCCGACAGCCGCTAAGGACTCCCCAGGCGGACTCTCGCAGCCCCTCCCCACGGCGCTAAGGTCGCGAACCACGCTCGGAGCGAACCCAGCCTATGGTCACTCAGAAGTGCCCCCGTTCCCCTCCTCAGAAGGAGCCAAGGCGCTCCCCGACCAGGAAGAGGAGCAGGGATGACGGCGAGAAGCCGAAGAGCCATTCCAGGAGTTCTCCTCGTCGACATGGACCGGGTCGGAACCATCGCTCCCCATCGTGGTCGCCGGTCAGAAGTGATGAGGACGACCAGAGAACTCCCTTGTCCAGGGAAATTATGGACACACCTATACCCGCGGGCATGGAGAAGCCCCCGCAACTGGGGACTTATGACGGCACAGCCGACCCCGACGATCATATCGAGAGCTTCGAAGCCATGCTCGACTATAGAAACGTCCGGGGAGCTATTAAGTGCAGGCTCTTCCCGGCTACCCTCCAGAAAGGAGCCATGACTTGGTACAAGAGGCTTACTCCGGAATCCATCATGTCCTGGAAACAGCTGAAAAAGTAGTTCTCCAGGCATTTTACCGCCTTTCGTCGACTCCCGAAGACGGTGGCCTCCCTGGAGGCCTTCTTCCAAGGGAGGAACGAATCCCTCAGAGACTACATCGCAAGATTCAACAGAGAAGCCGTCGAGGTCCACGCGACCGATGACATAAAGAAGTTCCTGATCGCACGGGGACTACGCACCGGAACCGACTTCTCCAAGGCTGTGGGCATCCATAAACCTCGCAACTTGGAAGACCTACTCTTCCGAGCTTAATCCTACATCGAGTTCGTAGAGACGTAGGCTGCTCAAATGGCCCTCGACTCGCGGCAACGAGATGGCCCCCGCGGCCACAGAGATGAAGGCTCTCCTCCCCCCCGGCGTGGGGGAGAGAGAAGAAAGGAAGGCCGCTCCTGAGACTCTCGCGAGCCAAGAGGTCCAGCTGGCTAGTTCACGGAATACACGCCGCTTAACGCTCCCTGCGAGCGAATTCTCTCCGAGTGCGCTAACTCGGAGTTCCAGAGAGTGGGTGTCCGCTTTCCCAAGCCGACATCCCCCAAACCAAACACAGACATGTCCAAGTACTGCAAGTTCCACCAGAGCCATGGACATGTCACGGAAGATTGCATCCACCTTAAGGATGCAATTGAGATCCTGATCAAGGAGGGGCATCTGAAGAAGTACGCCCAGAGGAACGACGCTTCCCGATCGGGTGCCCGAGACCCTCAAAGCGTCGAGGAGACGATGCCTCCCGCTGGGGAAAATCGACTGCAAGTCGCCCTCAGCGTTACTCGACCCGAGGACTTCTTCATCCCCGAGGTAATCGAGGACAAAGAGGCAGTTCGCAACATGTGGACGAGCTTCCCCGACGAAGACCCCGTCACTGCCTGCAGCACATAGGAAGGCTTCCCCAAGGCGATGGTTATTTCTGGCGGGGGGCCCGAGAAGGTGTCTGTCGGGTCGATTAAGCAAAAGTTTGATGAATTGGAGTCCGCGACGTCGGCGAAGACCACCACTTTTGACAAGGTGCAGGGGAGGTCAAACCCCATCACCTTCTACCTCGAAGAGCTGCCAGGCGGGGCCCTTAACGCCTCCATTCCCCTCTTGATCCGGGCACAGATGGCAAATTTTGACGTCCATAGGATCCTGGTCGACCAAGGGAGCTCGGTGGACATCATGTACGCCCACCTCTTCGAAACCCTCCAGCTCGATGAGAAGATCTTGACCCCTTACGTAGGCTCGGATCTACAGGGATTCAACGGCACCACCACCAGACTGTGGGGCTATGTCGAACTAGTGGTCACGTTCGGAAGCGAAGACACTGCTCGACAGATCAAGACCCACTTCTTGGCGGTCAAATGTCCATCCCTATACAACTGCATTCTGGGGAGGACCACCCTGACCGAACTCATAACAGTACCATCGACAGTCCATCTGAAGATGAAGTACTACACGGGCCGGGGTCGGATCGTCACCATGCACGGGGACATTGAAGCGGCCAGAAGGTGCTTCGACGCTGCAATCAAAGGCATGAGTTCCATCAGCACCAAGCCCAAGACCGGAGCAAAGTCATCCCCGGACGCTATACAAAAGCCACTCCCGTGCGTCAACGCTGTCGACCTCGACAGCAGGTTCCTTGGCAAGCATAAAGAAGGTGGAGCAGCTGACTCGACCTTCAGGCGGAAAGCAACGGGAAGCCTCTCCACCCAGCGCGTCCCGTCCAAGACGGAGACTTCGATCTCGTCGCCCTTAGAGATGACTCAGACCGAAGCGTGAAGATCGGCACCGGACTCTGTTGAAACAGTATTTCGGGGGTGTTTTTATCGTCTCCACAGGGATTGTGCGATATTTTGATGCTTGCCGTTCAATAGTCGAAACGTTTTAAGTTAAGGGGGTTCAAATGATTCTTGGTTTTGTTTAGCATAAGTTTGTAGCAAAGAGTGAATTTGAGCAAAAATGTTGTAAGTTTTAGAAAGGCATGTGAAGATTAGGTTTCGCTAATCCTTTTCATACATATCTGATTAATCAAGCATATGAACTCAGTTCTGACCAATACAATCGCGTATTTTCGCGAATAAGTTTATGTCTAAAGCAAATTCGTGAGTGTTATTGTTTAGACCGTTAGATGATGTCTCACGCTAACAATCGAAACAACTACCGTTAAGATCAATACAAAGCGAATAATGAATTCCAAATCTATGTCTAGAGTTTGGTTTTTAAGAGATGAAGAGATTAGGTCATGATTTGGAAAATCTATGTCTAGAGTGATTCAAACCACAAATATACCATTAAAAGCAAATAACTTCATCATATATTGATCATCAACCTTGTTCATATACAAAAGATCAAAAGAAATACATACAAGCAAGATTAACTACCTCTAATCTTGACACAAAAATGTTTAGCTACCCATCACCATGGTAGCTTGAGTAACAAGAAAGAAAAGAATCTTTGATAGCATCAAAGTCAAAGAACCGAAGGTTGATGCTCCAAAGATTAAAATCTCACTTCTCTTTGCAAATCTAAGGTTTTTAGACCTAGAAACCCTTTTTCTCTCTTGTGGAATGCTGAAAAGTGTAAAGTGAAGAAGTCCTCTAAACTATCTCCAAGAGAAGATATTTAAATGAAGTGCTAGAAGTGCAGTAAGGGGCACCGCGCTTAGCACCATCAGGAGCACGCTAAGCGCGATCAGAAAAAAAAACAAATTGATTTGCCTAGAAAGCGCGCTGAGCGCGTTGTCATCCCGAGCGCGGTCTGGGGCTTTGGCTACTGTAAGTGAAATAAAATTCGCGCTGAGAGCGCGCTGAAATTCCCGCTCAACGCGGTCTGGAGAGTTAGCTACTATAAGTTGGATGAAAAGCGCGCTGAAAAACCCGCTGAGCGCGCTTTGCCTGCACGAACTCTCCGAATATGCTTTTTCAGGCCTTCAATCCTTCACCGATTGATCCTAACATCCAATATAAGTCAAAGTATCTGCAAAAGAGCATCAAAATGATCATAATATACAATATGTACAATAAAATCGGAAAGTAGCATAAATATACTAAAACTAATAGATATTCTACTAATATTAACAAAGAAACCAATTGAAAGGGCCCTAAAATATAGTTAAAAGTATGCACAAATTGGCCCTTAACAACTCTCCCCAACTTATTATTTTGTTTGTCCTCAAACAAAATTATCTCAAATTAGAACCGAACCCGAAACTCGAATCAAGAATTCAGAATCAACTCAAAAGAACAACGACAATTTTATGGTTCAAAGAGTAAAAGTAGCAACAAGATAATTTATCAAAATCTAAACAAATCATGAAGATGAAACTACTACTAAGTGAACAGCAAAACTCATAACTTCTTGAGCAATACAAGTTCAAAATCGAATCACACCTAGGCACACAATCATCAATTTCCTACAGAACTCAAAACAAACATGCAACAATAGATTTTCTACAATTGGTTGTTCTTACATGCAAAGCAGTTCCTAACCTAAAGTTTCAAAATTAACTAACCAAACTTCAAAGTTCAACAATCATTAACCCTAACCAGCAATGAACTTAAACAATAAGGAGAATGAAAGAAAATTTCGCAAACCTGGACAGTGAGAGTAAGAAAATGGGTAGAAAGGAAATTGCTTGAGTGTGAAAAAAAATTCTTAAGAGCTTGTGGGAGAAGAGTACGGCTGACCGTTGCAAATGAGAGGGAAGGCTTAGGGTTTTCGTGGAACCCTCTCTCTTTTGATTTAAACCAGACCCAAAGGCCCAAAATTATTTCCCTCTGGCCCAAACTTGGGTGGCCCGTTCACGCTACCGCGCTAAGCGGCCTCAGAAGCGCACTGAACGCGATCAGTGGAACACAGCCAAACAAGTTTGGCATCATAATGCTGCCAGCCGACTAATCTGCCCGAGTAAATTACAAATACAAAAATAAAAAAAAACAGTAAATACTTAAAATGTTGGGGTGCCTCCCAACTAACGCTTGTTTAACGTCGGCTAAGCTCGACGGTCCAATGCAATCTCAAGGATCGCAAAACGGCACAATGGAGGGATTCCGCTCGAAATCACCACCTAGATAAACTTTCAACCTTTGACCATTTACAGTCCAATTCTCCTTTGACTTTGTGTCTTCAATGACTATTGCCCCATATGACTTGATCTCCCGAATCTAAAATGGACCAGACCACTTAGATTTCAATTTACCTGGGAACAATTTCAATCGAGAATTGAAAAGTAGGACCAGCTGCCCCACTTCAAACTGCTTGATCACTATTTTCTTGTCATGGTAAGTTTTGACTTGATCTTTGTAAAGCTTATTAGAATCATACGCTTGGAGGCGCAATTCCTCCAATTCATGTAATTGCATTTTTCTTCTGTCACCGCTTAAAGTTGGCTCAAATTTCAGAAATTTCAAGGCCCAAAATGCCTTATGCTCTAACTCGACCAGTAGATGACAATTCTTACCATAGACCAATTTAAAAGGTGTGAGACCAATCAGAGCTTTAAAAGCGGTTCGATAGGCCCACAAAGCATCGTCTAGCTTATTTGACCAATCCTTCCTTGAAGATGACACCATTTTTTCCAAAATTCTTTTAATTTCCCGGTTTGATACCTCCGCTTGCCCATTTCCCTGAGGATGATATGGTGTTGCAACTTTGTGCATAACACCATATTGCTCCAAGGCTTTTTCAAGCTGAGTGTTGCAAAAGTGGGATCCTCCGTCACTTATCAACACTTGCGGAATACCAAATCGAGCAAAAATGTTTCTTTTCAAAAAATTTATCACGGTTTTTCCGCCAGCCTTAGCACATGCTATTGCCTCTACCCATTTGGACATGTAATCAACTGCGACCAAAATATACTCGTTGGAAAATGAAGATAGAAAAGGTCCAACAAAGTCGATTCCCCAATAATCAAACACTTCAATTTCCAACATGTTTTGTAAAGGCATTTCATGCCGCTTTGAAATTCCACCACTCCTTTGACACTTTTCACAACTTTGCGCATACGCATGCACATCTTTGAATAAAGAAGGCCAATAAAAGCCCGATTGAAGGACTTTCGTTGCCGTTCTTAATCCGTTAAAATGCCCTCCATAAGGAGAGTTGTGACAATGCCAAAGTATGTTAGTGGCTTCATTTATTGACACACATCTTCTCAAAAGGTTGTCGACACCAAGCTTAAACAAATATGGTTCATCCAAAACAAAAGACTTGGCGTCCGACAAAAATTTCTTTTTCTGATGGTGAGTTAGACCATCCGGTATTAAGCCGGCGACTTTGTGATTAGCCATGTCGGCGAACCATGGTCTAACTTGCACCATATACAATTTTTCGTCCGAAAATTCCTCTTGGACCTCTAATTCCTTTTTGGTCACTTCAACATTTACAAGGCGGGATAAGTGATCCACCCCCAAATTCTCAGATCCTTTCTTGTCATGAATTTCCAAATCAAATTCTTGTAACAAGAGGATCCAACGAATTAGCCTTTGTTTAGAATCGGGCTTGGTGAGCAAATACTTAATCGCCGTGTGATCCGTGTAAACAACTACTCGCGACCCTATTAAATAAGAACGAAATTTTTCCAATGCATACACTATTGCAAGCAACTCTTTTTCAGTTGTTGCATAGTTTATTTGAGCTTCATTTAAAACTTTGCTCGCATAGTGTATATCATGAAAACATTTTGTTTTCCGTTGACCCAAAACTGCACATACCACATAATCGCTTGCATCACACATGAGATCAAAATCCATTTTCCAATTAGGTGCGATGATTATGGGTGAGGTATGTTGCACCCCAAAATTTGCCCTCCTTACTTTAGTACTAACTGGCTTATGTTTCATTTCATTTTTGCATTATCATGTGTGCATATCATTGGTTCTTAGCATGGGGTCAAGGTGCCTGAGGCAAGTTCAAGAGGAGAAGATGTTCTTCAAAGGGTCAAGCAAGAGAGCTCAAGTGGATCACTCTCTCCTAACTAGTGCAGAAATTAGGGTTTTGAGTTTCTTGGGTTTATTGCTCCAATGGGAAATCCCCTTGGGTTTTTATCACCACCAAATGGCATATCTTATCTTTGTTGGAGAGGATACACATCATATTCAGAGGAATTTGGATTTGGAGACTGTGTTATTTCCTCCTAGACTGAGGGTACCTGAATTAGGGTTTACTATAAAGTCAGTTTATTTCTGATTTCTTGGGCAAGACTTGATTCCATGGTATTCCTTGGGTCCCTAAGTATCTAGGAATGGAAGATTGTCCATCAGTTTGGTTCAGGAGAGATTCAATTGGCCAATGGATTGGGAATCAGGAGAATTAGAGAAAAGTCAACAGTGAGAGGGGAAGTCAACTGTGAAATTTTGAGGTTCTCTTCAAGATTTTCAAGGTCTCACATCCTCATATGGTCTTCAAAAGTCAAATTTTATACCATTTATCAAGAATCAAGGGTTGGTACAAAAGTTACTAAATATGGAAATGACCTATAATTTGAAAGTTTCCTTTTTGGGCAAGTTCTTACACTGCATTCAACTTGACTTTTCATCATCAAGAAAGCTTCAAAAGAATTTTCCTCAAACATGAAAGTTGAATATCTTTTTATCCTCTTTCCAACAACTACTAGTGGGTCTCCATATCATTTGTGAAACTCAAGTTATGATCAAAAGAAGGCAAAGTGGTTTTTAGGGTTCCATTTTCACAACTTTTGGATTTTGGGACATAGTGACCTATAATTAATTCCATTGCTTCAAGACATATTCCAACATCAAAGGACAATCCATAAGGGTTATTTTGGGCCTTTGAATCAAGTGAATCCATGGTTTATTCATCACTTATTCTCCATTATTTCAAATTGCCAAATTATCTAAAACTCATGAACCAAGGCATCTCAAGACCCAAATCAAATTTAGGTGTGATTAGCAATTGTTGAGTAAGTGATGCATCATGAAATACTTGGACATCCATACATGGAGGAGGGTGTATCTCACATAATGCAATTTTCTAAAACCACCAAAAACTCTTTAAACAAAGAATTACCAAGGCCCAATTGCTGATCAGTGGTTTAATCTAGCCTATTTAAGATTACTCATGCTAGGGTTGAAAGAAGAACACGTGATATTGGAGGAGAACAAAGCTTGAGCCCTAAAAACTTTTCTTCATTGAATCTCTCAATCCACAAGGTTTCTTCCAAAAATTCTTCCACAATCTTCTTTCTTGGGATCCCCTGAGCACAAATCAATCCTCATTCGCAGCTAAAAGCAAGGATACAGGAGGCGTGATCTCAGGTTGGTGGGTTTGTTCATGATCATAGAACTCTATTTTTAAATATGCATATTGATGTGTGATGTCCACTGATCATTCTGGTATGTTTATTTTTGAGATTGAACATGTGGTTTGCTTGTATCGTGTGTTTCAAGTTTTGGGACTAAACTTTATTTCATTCGATTCTCATGATGTGTTGGTTGTTTGGAATTTTTGATGACATATTATTAATCCTCATTGAATTCTGGTCAAGGAGGTGTGTTTTTTTTGCATTTTCTGGGTTCCTTTTTGTTGTAGGTGAACGGAGAAGGTGGCCGGAACCCTAGCTCCGGCGACTAGCAAGGGTTCCGGCGAGGTGGAGTGGCTGGAGGTAGGAGATGAAGTCTCCACCATTGATTCCTCTCATCGCACGGTCCTCATTGTGCCACGTTTGATTTTTTTGAGTTTTTATTTTAATATTCGTGTGTTTATTACCCTATGGTAGTTACTGTGTTCCTTCAGATCATAGGCCCTTATCTCAATTACTTTCTATTGTGTTGACTTAATTCCATACGTACGATGCATCTGATGGCCTTTATTATGCCAGCCAATTAAAAAAACCACGCGCAGCTCACATGGGAGTGTAGGATATGTTGCATGCTTTGGTGTGGCGCGTGCATGTTAATTAATGTGTATCTTTTCATCATAACTGTTGATCATGATTACCTTGTATTTGGATTGACCAAGTGGTAAGCGTTAGATTGATCTGAGGGTTGACATTAGGTCCACTGGCTGATTGAAGTCCACACGTGGACTCTACTTTTATTTTTTTTATTTCGCTGATGCTTGTTGGAATGGGCTTCTATTCGTACCCCCTCTTTTCCAGCCCATTATTATTCCAACGTGAATAAACTGCTGAACACACCCCCACTTGTTTTCAATTTATTTTTTATCTTTATTTAATTATTACATTTCATTTTCATTTTTAAAAAAATATGTAATTGCATTAAAAAATTCCAAGAAAATTCATGCATCATTTTTATAATTTTTTAAAATTTTCCAAATTTTATTTTAGTATTTTATTTTATTTTTAGCTTCTGAAATAAATATTTTAATAATTTTCTTTTGAATTTATTTCACATATGCATACCATGTCTTGTTTATTTTATTTCTCATCATCCATAAAGTATTTTGAATTCATTCTTTTTGCATTCATTCACCAACAAATTGAATTGCATTAAAATATTTTTCCCTCATTTTTAAAATCATTTCATATTGCATTTTAGTCCTCCTTTTTTGCATATTGAACCCTACTTCTCATCTGAACTTTGCATAATTGTTTGAGTGACTTATATCTTGAATTTTTGCAGGAGTTTTTGATATGTTGTTTGTTTCTAGTTGATAAATCTTGATAATTAATTTGGAAATTTTAGAAGTTGTTTCTCTAATTATGTGATTGCTCTTTGTTTGAGGTTTTCTTGTATGCACATTTTGACCATGCCTGATTATTTGTTTGAGAAGGCACTTGTGCCATTGCTTTGGGGTGTGTTTCTTTGACTTATTAATGCATGTTTAGGTCATCCACATTCTGTCTTGGTTGATTTCATTTTGTTGATAACCATTTCTCTTTGGTTTGTGATTTGTTGGACTTTCTTTTCTCTTATTGTTACGTATGTCTGTTTCGTACTAACCTTTCGTGCAGGGGCTGAGGTAAGTTATTTGAGGGTGCGGATAATCATCCATATTCACGCTTACTCATTCCTTCTCTCATATTTTCTCTTCTTTAGGCTTAGGTTGTCGTCAAACCTCACTAACCGTAGGTCACCCATGCATGATAACATTAGGACTCTTAGTTTCCCTTTAGAGTTTCCTTTGTGTCTTCTCTCTTCTCATCTCAGAACTTCTTGAAAACACTTAATAAGAATAAAGTGTATTGCGCACGAGCCTTAAGCATGGGGAATGGGAAATGAGGGGCTTCCTCTCATCTTTATAGAGTGCTTAGCGAGCGTCCTGTCTTGGGACGATGCGTTAAGTATTCGCCCCTGTGACCTAGACTTTGGTGCAATGCAAGTTATGAACTAACTCAAGTCACTTCTGTCCTAAAAAATACAAACAAACTTCAAACCTTTTTGTCCTTCGGGATTGTCAAACTAAAGGCTATTTTCAAAAAAGGGCACGTTACTTTCCGTCTGAGTCGCAAACAGGCATCGACCCTAACTGCTGGACGCGGACTTAACGTCGCTCATAAAAAACACAAAAAGAACTTGGTTCGAACTACGTTGACTCTGAATTTCCCATTGCACAAGGGGGGTACGTAGGCCTAGGACATCGACGTCCTACCAAGTATGTCTTTGTTTTCCCCTTCCTCGTGTCAGTACAGCCATAGATGATAGGATAACTCACCCTTAGATTAGACAACAAGCGTGGATCCCATCGAGTACGATGGATACGTGGGGTGCTAACACCTTCCCCTCGCGTAACCGACTCCCAAACCCAGGTTATGGTTGCAATAACCATTCCTTTCCCTTTTCCTCAGGTTTACGCGGTGTTCCCTTTCCCTCTCTTGGGATAAATTTACACAGCTGGCGACTCTGTTTTTCCGCGCCACTCTCGCGTTTGTACCTGGATGAAAATCCTGGGAGCGACAGCTGGCGACTCTGCTGGGGACTCTGGTTGACCTATACTGGTCCATCCCTAAGCGAGTCAATCCTAGCGCTTGCTTGTCTTTGTTCTCTTTGGGTGTTTTTGTTTTTGTTTTGCTTTATTTGTAGTATTTTATTTTTACCGCATTTTCTGCATTGCATTTCATTTTTATTATTGTCATACTGGATATTGATGTGTTGTGCTGGCTGTTTCTGTTTTGCAGGTTGGGTTGTTATGAGAGATAAGCCCAATACCCAGGCTTGAGTACACCCTAGGACTAGAGTGGAGAGTAGTGGGACCTACGTGCCCGCTTAGTACGCTTGTGTGTTCACGAAATTTACAACTAGACGAGGCTATCTTGGGACGCATTCTAACGTGTGTGTCTTGCGCATTTTAGGATGTCGACTCTGGTGACCGATCATCGAGAACCTTAGTGGAAACATCCCTCTCTAGTGGTGACAGTGGCAGACCACATCCTGTGGCAAACCCATTCGCACCCGAGGGCCCACTTTGGAACTCGCATAGGATGGACCCTGTCTTTTGAAGAGAATCAGTGGAGGCACTCCTCGATTGACGATAGTACTGTACCCCGAGGGATGAATGTACTATTGTTTCTCGACCTTAGTGCTAGAAGCTGAGGACCTTCCGTTTTGGAGAATCAGTTGAGGCCTCCTCAATTGATGATGATGCTAAACTAGAAATGGTGAACGTATCATCATTTCTCGACCTGAGAGCCCGGGATACTGAACATCCTAGTACGCACACGTGAGAGGGGATGGGTGTTTGCAGGTTTGCAGGTAACCGAAACTTTCAACCTACCCGGTTTTCTGGATTTCTCATCAGTGTTTGATTATCTAGGTTTCTGGTTATCTTAGTGGTTCGGTATTTTGGAATTCTGGTTTTCTGGGTTGTGGTTCTCGTTCAGTTAACAGCACAACACATCCAACAGTGTTGCCTTGACCCCATGTTTGCATGAGCATATCATTTTTCTTGCATTCTGACATGTTTGACATTTTTCAGGGCTTGCATCTTACTCTTGATTCCGGTTTTCTGAGGTTACCTTGGCATGGATGTCCAAAGAAAGAAGACTGTTGCCTATTCGTTCCCAGATCCGACCTTGACATTGATTCACAAGCTGATTAATATGGCTGGTCCCGGAGTTCGTACAAAGTTCAGTGGAGGGTATGGGAGACTTCTGAAATTTGTCTACAATATCTCCAAGTATGAGAAGGATGCCATTCACACACTTCTTCAGTTTTACGATCCGTCTTTGCGTTGCTTCACCTTCCCAGACTACATCTTGGCCCCAACGTTGGAGGAGTTCTCATTTATTTTGGGAATCCCCATCAGGCATGACATAGTATTCTTTTCTGAAGAACACCCCGGAATAAAAGAAATGGCTATTGCTCTTCATATTAGTGAATCCGTTCTGGGCAGTAATATTGAGGAAAAACAAGGAGCTAAGGGTTTCTTATTGAAGTTCTTGTTTGATCAAGCTTGCATACATGTTAAAGAGAAGAATTGGACTGCTTTCCAAGCTATTCTGGCTATGTGCATCTATGGGATTGTCCTGTTTCCCAATGTTCCTGATCTGGTGGATATGCATGCCGTCAGAATCTTTATTTCAAAGAATCCTATACCTACCTTGCTAGGTGATGTGTATCACTCAGTCCACTACAAGAATGAAAATAGGCGGGGAAAAACCGTGAGTTGTTGTCCACCGCTCTTATCTACTTGGTTTCTGAGCCATCTCCCTGAAACTGGCGCCTTCGTTGATACAAAGGATTCTCTGAAGTGGTCAAAGAGGTTAATGGGCTTGACTGCTGACAACATTGTCTGGTTCAACCGTGATTTGCTAGGAATTGAGATTATTTACAAGTGCGGAGAATTCCCAAATGTACCCTTGATAGGGAGAAGAGGTGGAATTAACTATAATCCTTCCCTTGTTATCAGGCAGTTTGGTTATCCTTTGAAAGGTCCACCTGAAGAGCGAGATGTCAGAGAGTCTTTATTCTTCAATGGTACTGAGGATCAAGAGATGATAAAGAAGATTGTGAATGCTTGGAAGCAGGTGACCAAGAAGGGAAAAACTTCATTCGGGAAATGTAACAACCGGGCTTTCCCTTCCTATAAAGAGTGGATTAAGAAGAGAGCAGAAGAGGAGCTTCTTCCCTTCCCGGTAGAACCACCATCTTACCCCTTGCTGATTGAGCCTCCTACCACAGTTGAGATAGAGAAGTTTAACAAGTTGTGGGCTGAAAAGGAAAAGCTGCGAGAAGAAAACAGTGAGTTACAAAGAGAGATTTATCAGTTGAAACACGAGCGGCGTGAAGCTGTTCATATTGCCAAGTCGAAGAAAGAGCTTCTCGCTAAGGCAGAAAAGGAGCTAGCTGACATGGTCACAACCAGACAAAGGAAGAAGCAAGCTCTAGATGGTATCAGTAAGGTTCTCGAGTCGAAGAAGGAGGAATTGGACAAAGCTTTGCTAAAGATTCACAGGTTCAATGCTCACCGAGAAACTGCAATGGCTGAGAATAAGCAAAAAGAATACGGTTACCTAGTTCAGATTGATCAATTGAAGTCACAACTCAAGAAGAAAGACGCTGAGATCCTATCAGGGGTATTCCAGAGACAAGCAATCGAGGGTCGACTCAATGAAGCCATAGCCTCCATAGAGGAATTGAAGGTCCAAGCTGAAGTGAAGAGATCTAGACATAAGGGACCTAGCATGGATGGAGTTTCTGGAGAAGACGCTTGGGAGTTACATTGCCGATACTTGGAGGGGATCATGCATAGGAGAGACGTTCTCATTCAAGAGCTAATTCAGAGACCGAAGCATCCCGACACCAAAAAGCTGTTCAAAGAAATTCAAGACTGGAGCAAGAAGCATAATGGATGGGGGGGATTGACACTGGTAGACTTTGATGATATGCCATAATTTTCTTTTTTCTTTCATTATTTGGACCACCGCCAGGCTTGTTGGTTGGGATCTTTGATTATTATGTTCAGACTTGTTATCTTGGATTTGTGATTATTGACATTTGGTTTTCCTCTGGTTTTCTTAATATATGAGCAGAAGTTCCATTCTATATTGTTGTTAAACTGGAATCAAGGGGTGGATCTCCCTGCGAATATTCAAACATGTTCATTTGCATTTGCATATTCATAATCATTTTGCATGATCATTTTGCATAACAGGTGTTTATCTCCGGTGTTCTTATCTTGTTCTAATCTCAGGATTGCAGATCAGCACATTCATCGGTATTCCACCAGACAAAATCAGAAGAGATTCATGGATCAGCTACAAAATGAGATAACTGAGATGTGGACTCGCATGAACCAATTCATGGAATTAATGCAAGGTGTCGCTCAAGGCCAAGAGCAGTTGAAGACTCTCGTTCAGCCACTGATTGCAAGGGTTGATGAGGAAGGTGTCATTCATACTGGTGTTACTCGTAATAATGTTCAGAATGGCCCTCCAGGCGGAAGTATTCCTGTTGCTGGTGTTGTGATTCCTCCGGGCGGAGGATAAAATGTTGTGATTCCTACTGCAGTGGGATGAGGTAATGGTGCTGGCGCAATTCATGGTCGTCAGTATGATGATGTTCAAGATGATGCATTTTCTCTGCCAGGTGGGGATGCTGGCCCCCAGATTGACAATGATCAGAGGTTCCGGTTGATTGAGGAACAACTAAGGGGTGTTGTGAATCAGGATGCTTTGGGTATGGATCTAGAGGATTTGGGGTTGGTTCCAGGCGTTGTTATCCCGCACAAGTTTCAGACTCTCACTTTCGAGAGGTATAATGGTATGACTTGCCCAAGGACCCACGTGAGGGCATACGCGAGTAAAATGGCTGCGCATGCAAAGAATGAGAAGCTGATGATGCATTGCTTCCAAGATTGCCTATCTGGGGCATCCCTGGAGTGGTACATGCAACTAGAGAGGAAGGATGTGCGTAGTTGGAGAGATCTGGCAGGGGCATTTATAAGACACTATCAATATAACACTGACATGGCTCCGAACAGAACACAGCTGTAGAATCTGTCGCAGAAGAACAATGCGAGTTTCAAAGAGTACGCCCAGAGGTGGCGTGAACTGGCAGCAAGGGTTCAGCCTCCCATGCTGGAACGTGAAATGATAACTATGTTTATGGCCACCTTGCAGGGTCATTACTATGAAAAGCTGGTACCATGTATGACTGGAAATTTGCTGATTTGATCCTAGTATGAAAAATGGTGGAAAGCGGAATTAAGGCAGGAAAAATATCAGGCGGTGATGGGTCCTCATCTGGAGGAAGTAAGAAGCCTTATGCCAGTGGTTACAAGAAGAGGGAGGGAGATACAAACTCTGTGTCATCATATCGTGGTAGAGAAGGACCTCGTCAGAACTTCAATCAGCAGGTGGCTTCTGTAACCATCCCAGCAGCACCTCAGCAGCCAGCAGGGTCTCAACAACAAAATCAGGCTCCTCGCCGATCGCAGCCTCTGACTAGGCGTGATAGGCATTTTGACACTCCACCTCTTCCTTATTCTCAATTATTTCAGCACTTGCTAAAGCTCCAGTTAATTCAGAAGAGAACCTTGGCTCCACCCACTGGTAATCCACCTCCCGGCTATGACGCCAACGCCCACTGTGAGTTTCATTCTAGGGCACCCGGACATCATATTGAGAACTGTAAAGCTTTTAAGCATCAGGTTCAAGATTTGGTGGATTCCAAAGCCATTAATTTCTCCAACGATGTTCCAAATGTGAATCAGAACCCGATGCCGAATCACGGTGAGCCAAGGGTCAATGCTATTATTAGAGACTGTGAAGACTTAAGTTTGATTTCAAATGTGAACGAAGTCTAAACTCCCTTGGGTGTGGTGAAGGAAAGACTGTTGAAGGGAGGGGTATTTCCAGGCTGTGGTGAAGGCTGTGTAGGATGTGTGTCGCAGCCAGGCGGCTGTGATTTATTGAAAGCAGGTATTCAGAGAATGATTAGTGAATGGATATTACAGTTTGATAGGGGTTGTAGGCAGAATAAAGTTACTGACAGAGAGATTAATGTTGCCACAATAATAATTCCATTCAAGACAATAACTATATCAGCGCCGACAAGACCAGCGCCGGTCACTATCACTGTTCCTGGACCAGTCCCGTATGAGAGTACCAAGGCCATCCCATGGAACTATGGGGCCGAGGTGTTTGTTAATGGTAAGAAGCAGGAATTGGAAGAGACATCAGCTGTGAATTCAGGGGTTGAAAATCTTGTTGAAGCAGGGGCTATCACTAGGAGTGGTAGAGTCTTTATTCCGTCCGAGGATCAAGCTGGCAGTTCAAGACAAGACAAAGGTAAACAGATGATGGATGAGTCTGCACAGAGACAAGAAGCAAATAATTCTATGACAAAGTAGGTTGGGGATACTTTCTCAGAAGACGTGGAAGAGTTTATGAGGTTGATTAGGAAGAGTGATTACAAGATTGTTGATCAACTTCACCAAACTCCATCGAAGATTTCCATTCTATCCTTACTGTTGTGCTCTGAGGCACACCAAAATGCATTGCTGAAGGTTCTGAACATGGCTTATGTACCGCAGGAAATATCTGTCAACCAGTTAGAAGGGGTTGTGGCTCATGTGAATGCGGCTAATGGTTTGGGTTTCACCGATTTAGATCTGACTCCGGCTGGGAGGAATCACAACAACGCTCTGTATATTTCAGTGGAATGCCGTGGTTCTTTAATGTCGCATGTGTTAGTTGATACTGGGTCGTCTTTGAATGTGTTACCGAAGAAGGCTTTGATGAAATTGGATACTCGTGGGTTGATTTGTACACCAAGTGACTTGGTGGTACGTGTTTTTGATGGCTCCAAGAGGTCAGTGTTTGGAGAGTTAGTTCTGCCAATCAAGGTGGATCCGGAAATTTTCAGCACCACCTTTTACATAATGGATATTCAGCCTGCCTATATGTAGCGAGCGATTTTGGACGCGGTTCTTAAGCGTTGGTCGCTCTCTGCGGTTTGAGCTTAAACTACAGGTCGATTCATTTTTTATCCTATTGTGAGCTGACTAAGGAAGGGAAATAGATGTCTCCAATTAACCCTGCTTTGCATACTGAGTTTAAACAGCGGTCTGTTAGGTTACGGATGCTATCAATGTGGGGGGCCTTTGTACTGGTTATTTGTATTTTCGCCAATACGGTTTTCTTTCTTTTTATCTACGCAGAAGGTTTCTGGCGGGGAACAAGGATTAGGATGTTAGGACTGATGCTTTTGAATTACTGCTTTTAATTGATGGAGATATGGGATTTGGTTTTTTGTTGATTGCGCTCGCTAAGATCTTTTCTTTCGATCTTATGCCTACGTATTCCCGTTTACCGAAACAGGGAAATCAGAGCGTTTGTAGTTCCTCCTATTCTATGGGAGGAAATGGTTGTTTTGGTGTCTTGTTCAAAGCCCAAAACGTGAAGCGAAAGGTAGTTTGTATCTTGTTCAAAGCCCAAGATGTGAAGCTAAAAGGTCTATTTGTGTCTTGTTCAAAGCCCAAGACGTGAAGCTGAAAGACCTCGACTTTAGAGAGAATTTGTCATCTCTAAAGAGGGGGAAGGAGAACTACTTTAACTGGGATACGTGGATCCGAGCAATGCCATAATTTTCGAAGGAAGGGTTTTAACCTGAAGGAGAAGACTTTAACTCAGTGTAGAGCAATGCCATCTTTCCTTAGGAATTTCTCATGCTAAAAGAGGGACAGTGGCATAGATATAGATGATCCAGAGGCTTGCCACTTACAGCGATTAGATGAAAGGAAAGGAGTTGTTGATGTTTGTGTACTGTGAATGAGGCACAGCTTTGATGCTAAAAGGTTGATTGGATCAACCAGTGGTTTTCTTATACAAAGCCTAAGAGGAGGCTAATTTCCGCTAGGAAAATCATTATACAAAGCCTAAGAGGAGGCAATTTTGTGTCCTGTACAAAGCCCGAGAGAGAGGCTAAAAGATTTTGACCCGACGATGGAGTCTTTTGGTATCTCGTATAAAGCCCGAGATGGAGGCTATTTGACTCAACAAGGGAGTTTTTTGTATCTCGTATGAAGCCCGAGATGGAGGCGATTGTTTGTTTGACTCTACGAGGGAGTCTTTGTGTCTCGTACGAAGCCCGAGATAGAGGCTAAAAGTTTGACTCAACAAGAGAGTCTTTGATACTCAACAAGAGAGTGTTTTTGTATCTCGTACGAAGCCCGAGATGGAGGCAAAAGGTTTGTTTCAGTTGAGTGACAGATCCAATATACTGATTTTAAAAGAGAAAATTAGTTCTTATATGAGCAACACTGTACTCAGGGATTTGATTTGAGGATCAGGGATATTTCCTTCTCTTTGAGGAAACGGGAAATCCAAAGGGTATTGAGACTGCCGAGTCTGCGGGTTTCCTGCCTATTTAACGAAGGGGTCACTTGAGAATGTCTTTGAGACTCAAGGAAGTTAGACTGTCCAAGTCTAGAGTTTTTTTTCTTTTGTACTATGCTTTGAGAAACAGTAGTAGACTCTATGAAAGGACTGTTCTATGAGGATGACTAGGTTCTGTTCCTATACCTCTAGGAGGTCGTCGGGATAATTTGTACGAAGCCCAAGAGGAGGCTGGAAACTTTTAAGAAGCCGACGGGTCCTTGTACGAAGCCCAAGAGGAGGCTATCATTCCCGAAGGAAGAGATCATTATACGAAGCCTAAGAGGAGGCTGTGAATACTTCTAAGAAGTCGTAGTGTCCTTGAATAATGCCCAAGAGGAGGCCGATGCTTTTAAGAAGCCCGTGGGTCTATCATCTCCTTTCCATTAGGAGAGATAACTCTTTTAAAGATAAAAACCACTGGTAAACGTGCGAGGTTTACTATCCAGCGACTTTTAGCTTTTGAAGAGGGTTCCTTAGTTAAGGTCCAAGATTATGACCGTAGTGGGTACCCAAACCCCGAGACATTCAAGGCAAGCTATCCACAAGGAATAGATCAAGTTAGGAAAGTTCGAGAATTTGGAAGAAACTCAAAGATGCCATTCACGGAGAATACATTCATCTTGGGGAGTAGAGCTTCTTGACGATTCCTAAGGAGGACAGCCGAAGAGAAGACTGTATCTGGTGCTCCTATTGGGGATCTAGGCGTCTATTTCTACGAATAAATGAAACGGCGTCACCTAGTTCTAGACGTAGTTGCCGGGGAAACTCGAAATATCTATACTATTATTACACAGTAGATATGAGTTTATGAAAGGGACTTACAGTGAGCAGCCCCACAATACAGTTTATAATATGAAAGCAGTAAATGAAAGCGATAACCACTTACTCGGTTGTAGTGCTTCCATGCTGTTTGGTTAGTTGTTCAACAAAGAAAGATTGAAAACACAGTATATTCAAAATCAAAGGAGAAAGTGCTTTGAAAAAGAAAGATTTGGGGCTTACAGCTCAAGGAGAGGCCCAGGGTTTTATCAGTGAACACACTGTTTGACTTTGTACAGCGGGACTTATACAAGTGACTGGGGCCCAAAAAGGTTTTCTGTACAAAGGGATGGGTCTTACACTCTCTCAAGAGGCCCAAAAAGGTTTAAGGAAAAAAGAGTGGGGCTTATAACACGAGGGTATGCCCAAATGATTTTTCGTTTAAAAATAGCGATCGCGCCGAGGTTTTCTTTTAACGCAGAGGGACTTATACAATAAGTGAGGCCCAAAATGTTTTGGTTAAAAGGGGGATTGGGTCTTACACTCTAATAGAGGCCCAAAGTGTTTTGAATGGGTCTTATAGCTCAAGGAGAGGCCCAGATGATTTTTATTTTTAAACGGGCGACGATCGCGCCGTTTACTTGTACAGAGGGACTTATACAATGAGTGAGGCCCAAAAAAGTTTTTGTACAAGGGGGGATGGGTCTTACACTCTCTCAAGAGGCCCAAAAAGTTTTGAAAGTGATTTATGAGGGTTGAATTAATCCAAAACCCTAATTTGTTTTCAAAATGTATTTAATTGAATAAAAATTCAATTAAAATGATCAAAAATTGTTTAACACATGGAAAACAAATTGTGATCTTGGATTAATGCTTCAAAAATTAAGTATTGACCTACAAAATAATTAGAAAGCATTAAAAGTTGCAAAATCAATGTAGAAAAAATATTTTTAATGTCAAAAACAATTAAAATATTAATTCTTTACAAAAATATCAATTATATGAAATAAATAATATTTTTGGGATTTTTTGTGAAAATAAAATATTTTAACATTTTTGTGAATTATTAAAAAAAGAATCAACTCAAAATCATTAAAACTCAGAGAGAAATTAATTTTTGAATCAATTAAACAAAATCACAAAATTCAAATATTTGAATTTCTAAAAATGGCGCCAAGAACAAGCTGAAGAACACGCGCGTGTTCTTGGTTTCTCAGATTTGCATTTTCTATCCAATCTCCATGAATACGTAATCATATCATGCAATCCACATATCATTATGCTCGCCTCAACCTCACGATCATGTCTATGTACTTTAATTTCATTTAAATTAAACATACAACAAGAAATCACGAAGAGACCTCAAGAACCCTAATTTCTGCATGAAGGCTAGGATTTTTGATACACGATTCAAACAATGCAATTAATTGAGGGAAAACATTCCATGCATGATTATGAACATATGGCCAAATTATTGTGCGAGGAAATATGCATAGATTGAGAGATGACCAAGTATGTGCTTACCTCCAAGTCGTGACAGCAAGTTCAAAGTGATTTTTGATTTGGAGGTGTTACAGATGAGTGGTGATGATCTGAACAGCTTCCCTACACCCTATGGATTGTGTTTGGATGGTTGAACTTGATTGAAATTGGCTGGATCATTTTGTGGTACCTCAGCTGCACTTTGGTTAAAACCTTGAGCAACCAGCTGGTGATTTCATGAAATTGATGTTTCAGAAGTAATCTAAGTGTTTGATCAGCTCATATGTGATGTATGTGAGGTGTGTGAGTGATTGGTTTGATTGGAATTGCTCTCAAACTCAAAACCCGATAGTGACTTGCCTTAGAAGGCAAAATTGGAGTGAAAGAAGAGATTTTGAGGAAAGCATCTGTTAGATGGCTTTGGTGTACTCAAACTGAACACAATTGAGCTCTATTTATAGTAGAGCAAGTTTGTTTTGCAAGGAATAGTGCATGGCAGCTAGTAAGTAGGTTTGGCCAATGTTGGCAAATGAAAATCCAAGTCTCCTCTAGCCATTGACTAGAGGTTAGGGCACAGAGCTTTGGTCCCCTTGGTCTTGGATAAGTCTTGACTGATTTCAGATGAGAATGGCTCAGTCCATGCCACCTTGATGGTTTCATTGAATGCCTCATTCCAAATTTGAAGTCTTGTCCCTATTTTGGCCATTCTAGGTTCAACATGCTATTTCTTGTTCCATGGACTTTGGAGGCTTGGCTCAGTGATTGTCCCCTTTAGATTCAATCCTCTGAGGTGTCCAAGTGGATAGGAGCAATTGAATTTGGCTGATTTTGGCAAATCGACCAAAGTTGCAAATTCTGCCTTGCCTTGACAGATTTCAGCAAGGCAACTTGGCAATGTTGTATCTCATGGTGTAGGTTGAATTTGGCAATGTTCTTGGCCATTTTGGAAAGCTCTTACATGATACAACAACTGTTTGAACAAGTTTGGTTTTGATCTCTTTTGATTCCAAGCGAAAAATCCCCCTACATTTGGCAAAAAGTGAGGCAGAATCTGACTTAGTGAAAATTTCACTAAGTATTGGAAAAAGTGACATTTTCACTTTTCAGCCACTTTGATCACTCCATAACTCAAAATACTTAATGGATTGGAATGACTTGTAGTTGAGGTTTTTGTAGGTGATAATGAGGGCTACAAATCCATCTTTGGATGAGAAAAAATGGCCTTGTGGTTTAGGAGTTATGGTCCTCCAAAGTTGGTACCTTTGCCACTTTATTTTTAACTTAGAAAAATTTCTAAGTTTTATGGTTACCCCTTTTACAAGTTATCTCACTTTTCTTGATTTTTCTTGATGAATGATGATTCAAATCATACATTAACATCATTTTAGGGTTAAAAATCCATTTTGGTGAAAAATCTCAAAAAGTCAAAGTTGACTTTTGTGCACAGTTGACTTTTTATCAGATGAATTCCAAACTGTGCAATTCTTCAGGAAATCATGTCCTTGACCTAAATAAAACTTGATGGGCATGTTCCATGGGTGTCATAGGGTATATTCAATCATGTATTAGGGTTTGGGAGCATGTCTTGGTCAAAAGTCAAAGTTACAGTTGACTTTTCTCTTAAAACCCTAATTGTGGTGCAGATGAAATTGAGACTTGTTGCTCAAGCTTCTTGGATCAATCCATTGTTCCAAATGGATCAATATGGTATATTAGAGACCCTCAAATCATGTCTTGAGGTCTTGGCTCATGGTTTGTCCCAAAAGTCAACTTAGGGGTGAATTAGGTCAAGAAACCCTAATTCCTGATTTTTGATGAATGCATCCCCTGAGGCAAAATTGACTTGATGCATGGGTTCATGAGGTTCCATGAAGTATATTAGGTCATGTTTTGGATCATTGCCTTGTGCCCAGATGAAAATTTCCGTCTGGAGGCCCTGGTCGACCAAAACCCTAATTTGGTGACACTGTCGATCTTGAGACTTGATCCACCTAGAAGGGAGAAGCCTTGTGCTTAATCCTTGAAGTGGGAGTCCTTTTTGATCCATTGTGGATATTTAAGAGATTAGACAAGTTGAAGATCATGTCATTTCTTGATTGATCCTTTGTCTAAGCATTCAGAGAGGGCTTGAAACCCTAATTTTGATTGTATTGGATGCTCACCCATCTTTGGGGAGACTGATGAAGCATGATGGTTCATCCACATTGTGATGATGATTTTCACAATGATGGGAAATCTAAGTGGTCAAAATTTGGGGTATTACAGATGCCCCTATTTAAACTTCTTGGACCCGAAGGTGTGAATGACGAAGGGATTCGGGCATTCGGGGTGCAAGAGGATTAAATATCGGATTACCCGAAATTTTGATGGTGGTTATGAATGGTAGCTTACGCATTCATCTTCTTTAGCTATGCAATGATGCTTAGAAAAGGTAAACTTCCCCTCGATCCTGGTCTCCTACCAAGGAACTGGTCTCAGTTTTCTTTTGAAATAAACTTCCCCTCGATCCTGGTTTCCTACCAAGGAACTGGTCTCAGTTGTGGAAACAAACTTCCCCTCGATCCTGGTTTCCTACCAAGGAACTGGTCTTAGTTTCTGATTTAAACTTCCCCTCGATCCTGGTTTCCTACCAAGGAACTGGTCGTAGCGGCTTTCCTTCAAACTTCTCGCCGAATTTTCCTGGGGAGATGCCATTTGAGTGGATAAAGTTTTGATGTCAGACTTGCTGGGGAACCCATTCATCTGAGTTGTAGAGGTACACAAACTTCTCTGTTTTGGAGACGTCATTTGTCGATTCTACTGGGGAAAGCGAGTCTCTTGAGAGACTGTTTTCGTTTGGGGTTACATCATACTTTTCTCGGGATCTTCCCGGAGAAATGCCATATGATGGGATCCAATTTTGAGGTGCCAATGACCTTCTCATCAGTGGTTTTTCGGAGCAAAACTGGCGTGCTGCCGAATCTCTGATCACAAGGCTTTCTCTGTGGATTTTCCTTAATCCGGGAAAGCAAGGATATCATCTTCAATGGCGAAGAGTGATGCTTATTGAAAGTTTTCTCTGGCTTTTCAGAGGTTCAAGTTATCAAAGTGGTCAAGGACCAACTTCTTTCCAGAATTAAACTAGAAGCGAGGTTGTTCAGACACAGTATTTCCTGACGAGGCAAGAACTGACAACTCGATTGAGAGGACTTCTACCACTAGGGGACAGGACCGACTAGAGTGATAGTGATGCAATATGAAATGTGAATGCAAATAAAAAATGCATGATGTATGTATGTATGTGCTGACAAAACAGACGCAACATACAGACTAAGAGATGAACACAATTGGATACTCGGCCATCGCGGGGCGAAGAAGTACCGTTGATTCAAAATAGCAATTCACCTTGCTTAGGAGAAATAGTCCCGTTGGTAGCTATGTTGATCGGGCTTAGGAGTTGAGAACTCGGCCGAGGATGTCAGACGAAACAAGGTCTCTGACACAGTTGATCCCTTCATTCAGGCGAACTGGTTTAGAAGGAGTACTTTGATTCTGCATTTTGAAGTTCGCTTACTTCGGGAAAAGCGATCGATGTTCTTCTGATGTTCAACAGTAAAAAGAAATGCCATCTTTAATTTAAAAGCAGAAAAAGTTTAACAAGTAAATTCATTTTTGTTTTATTTCAAGAATCGCTGATTAAGTTTAAACAACGTCGTTCTGTAAAGCTAAAACAAGTAAAGAATTACAAACAAAAGCACAAGGGCTCAAATTTTATTGATAAGATGGAGATCAGCCAAACGCGTGATTCCAAAGAGTATATACAAAGTTAGAAAATGGTAATTTACAGGGAAAAGGGCTACGTTGAAACATAACGACCACTATCCTTTTACCAACTTTGAGTTCGGGATATCCTGAGCTTCCGTCGAAGATGACCTTTGACTGGAGATTTCCTCCGATAGATGATGCTGTAACTGCTGCTGAGGGACTTGCCTCTGTTGAACATAGTTACTTGCCATTATCCCTAATTTTTGCCTGGATTGTACTATGAGATTTCCAATCCATCGGGATGATTTTTTTTTCATGTCTCTAACTTTTGCCTGGACCGCCCTTTCGGGTTTTCAATCCACCAAGACGTTTTTTATTTATTTTTAGGCGAAGTATTTCCTGACTACATCAACATTCGTGGGGTAGGCAAATTCCTCTCCGTCCATGGTTGCAAGTCTCAAGGCGCCGCCTGAGAAAGCTTTCGTGACCACATAGGGGCCATCATAATTTGGGGTCCATTTGCCCCGAGAGTCAGTGAGAAATGATTGTATCTTCTTGAGCACGAGGTCTCCTTTTCTGAAAATACGAGGTCAGACCTTTTTGTCGAACGCCCTTTTCATTCTCTGTTGATATAACTGACCGTGGCATAGTGCCGTGATTCTCTTTTCTTCGATCAGGTTCAGTTCGTCGTGTCGACTTTGACACCATTCAGCTTCGGTGAGCTGAGCTTCCATCAATACCCGGATTTATGGGATCTCTACTTCTATGGGGAGCACTGCTTCCATGCCATATACTAGAGAGAAAAGGGTCGCCCCTGTTGAAGTGCGGATAGATGTTTGATAACCGTGAAGAGCAAAGGGTAGCATTTCGTGCCAATCTTTATAGGTTACAACCATGTTTTGAACGATCTTCTTGATGTTCTTGTTAGCCGCTTCTACCGATCCGTTCATCTTGGGTCGGTAGGGAGATGAGTTATGGTGTTAGATCTTAAACTCTGCGCACAACTCTTTCATCATCTTATTGTTCAAGTTAGATCCATTATCAGTAATGATCTCGCTTGGAACACCATAACGGCAGATGATATTGTTTTTGATAAATCGGACCACCACTTGTCGGGTTACATTGGCGAATGACGCTGCTTCGACCCACTTGGTGAAATAATCAATGGCTACCAGGATGAACCGATGTCCGTTTGAAGCCTTGGGCTCAATCATACCAATCATGTCGATTCCCCATATGGAAAAAGGCCACGGGGAAGAAAGAACTTTGAGATGTGATGGCGGTACATGAATTTTGTCGGAGTATATCTGACACTTGTGACACCTCCTCATGTACTTGTAGCAGTCGGATTCCATGGTCAACCAATAATACCCGACCCTGAGAATTTTTCTCGCCATTGCGTGTCCGTTGGCATGAGTGCCAAAGGATCCTTCATGAATTTCTTTCATGAGCATGTCTACTTCTGGTCTGTCGACACATCGAAGCAAGACCATGTCAAAATTTCTCTTATAAAGAGTGTCACCGCTCAGGAAGAAGTTTTCGGCCAATCTTCTGAGGGTTTTCCTGTCTTTTCTGAGTGACCCAGATGGGTACTCTTGTTTCTGAAGGAAGAATTTGATATCGTGATACCAAGGTCTGTCGTCTATGACTGCTTCAATCGCGAAGATGTAAGCGGGCCGTTCAAGGCGCATGATGTCGATCTTAGGTATGTCATTCCATCGACCTATACTAATCATGGAAGAGAGAGTGGCTAATGCATCAGCCATGTGATTCTCATCACGAGGGATGTGATGAAAGTTGACTCTATTGAAGAAGGGTAACAACCTTCTTGCATAGTCTTTGTAAGGAATCAATCCTGATTGGTATGTGTTCCAATCTCCTTTTATCTGGTTAATAACCAGGGTTGATTCGCCGTATACGTCCAAGTTTTTTATTCTTAAATCAATCGCTTCTTCGAGACCCATGATACATGCTTCATATTCGGCCTCGTTGTTCGTACATTTGAACGTAAGTCTAGCAGTGAAAGGAATGTGGGAACCCTGAGGGGTAACAATGATTGCCCCAATTCCGTTTCCATAATGATTGACTGCTCCGTCAAGGATAAGTCCCTACTGGGAACCTGGTTCTGGCCCTTCACTGGGTAGCGGTTCATCGCAATCTTTCATCTTTAGATACATGACATCTTCGTCTGAGAAGTCAAACCCGATTGATTCTTGATCGTCAATCGGTTGATGAGCCAAATGATCGGCTAAAATACTTCCTTTAACGGCTTTCTGAGCATAGTACTCTATGTCATATTCTGATAGTAACATCTGCCAACGGGCAATCCTTCCCGTGAGAGCAGGTTTTTCGAAAACGTACTTGATTGGATCCATTTCGGAGACCAACCAAGTAGTATGACGAATCATGTACTGGCGAAGACATTTGGCTGCCCAAGCCAAAGCACAACAAGTTTTCTCAAGCACCGTGTACCGAGTCTCGCAGTCGGTGAATTTCTTGCTTAGATAGTAAATGGCAGACTCTTTCCTTTTGGTTTCGTCTTGTTGGCCAAGTACACATCCCATTGAGTCCTCTAGGACTGTGAGGTAAATGATCAGTGGTCTTCCTTCCACTGGAGGTGATAGGATCGGAGGATTCAACAGATATTCCTTGATACTGTCGAAGGCGGTTTGGCAATCTTTTGACCAAACGCAATCCTGGTTCTTTTTGAGTAATTTGAAAATCGGCGCACATGTCGCGGTCATAAGGAATATGAATCTGGAGATGTAGTTCAAACGTCCCAGGAATCCTCTGACTTGTTTTTCAGTTTTCGGAGAAGGCATTTCTTGAATGGCCTTGACCTTGTCAGGATCAACTTCAATTCCTTTCTGGCTGACGATGAACCCTAGTAATTTCCCCGAACGGACACCGAAGGTGCACTTGTTGGGATTCAAGCGGAGCTTGAATTTTCTTAGACGTTCGAACAATTTTGACAGATGTTCAACGTGCTCATCCTCTGTTCTTGATTTTGCAATCAAATCATCGACATATACCTCGATTTCTTTGTGTATCATGTCATGAAACAGAGTAGTCATGGCCCTTTGATAGGTTGCCCCGACATTCTTCAAACTGAACGACATTACCTTGTAACAAAAGGTACCCCATGGGGTAATGAACGAAGTTTTCTCCATGTCCTTCGGCGCCATTTTGATCTGATTATAGCCCGAGAATCCATCCATGAAGGAGAATACTTTGAACTTTGCTGTGCTGTCAACCAGCATGTCAATGTGTGGTAAAGGAAAGTCGTCCTTTGGACTTGCCTTGTTTAGATCTCTGTAATCAACACACATTCTAACCTTTCCATCCTTTTTGGGAACGGGTACGATGTTGGCTAACCATTGAGGATATTCAGATGTAGCGAGGAAACCCGCGTCGATCTGTTTTTGTACCTCCTCTTTGATTTTGATGGACATGTCCGGGTGAGTCCGTCTCAACCTTTGCTTTACTGGCGGACATTCCGATCTTAGCGGTAAGTGATGTTCCACGATGCTGGTATCCAACCCTAGCATATCCTGATAGGACCAAGCGAATACATCGGGGAATTCTTTGAGAAGCTTTATCAAACTTTCTTTGACAGTTGGACTGGGCAGTGCTCCGATCCTGATTTCTTTTCTCTCTTTTTCTGAACCCAAGTTTACCATTTCCAATGGCTCTTTGTGAGGTTCAATGGACCTTTCCTCTTGTCTGAGTAGTCGGGAGATCTCTTCTGGAATTTCGTCGTCATTTTCTTCTTCAGCCTCGAATACCGGGAACTCAAAGTTGAAAGAAGGCATCGGATCGTATGTTTCAACGGGGTATAAAACAAGCAATCTGCATGACGTGATGATTCGTGTTTAGAAGAGATAGAGAAAATGTAAGTGTGTGTAGTGTTTTGATTTTACTGCTTGTTTTTATTATTGAATGTTTTTTAGGATTACCATTTTCTGAAAAAAGTAAAAAGAGAAAACAACAATTAATGCGGAAATTACAGAACGACGTTATTTTATTAATGAACAAGTCGAATCTTGAAACTACAGCCCTATAAAACAAAACTCACTCGCTCTGGGCAAAGCGAAAAGGGAAATTTACAAAAAGCGAGCCCTATCAAAACATCCGTTTCACCTGGGCAGGGTGAAAGGTTAAAGATGGCAATTACTTTGACCGACGAACGACCTTCGGAACCTCGACAGCAACCCATTGGCGGCGAACTCCTCGGTGACTCACAAAGTCTGGCACCTTCCTTGATTTGTCTTCAGAAATGACGCTGATTTCTGGTGGAGTAGGATCATTGGAATCTGTCTCCCAAGCAGAGTTGTCATAGGAGAATTCCTCTGTTGCATTTTGCATAGCATTTGTGCTCTCAACTGTATCTCCCCATCCAGTTGACTGGATATCTTCGAGTCTGATACGAGAGCTTTCGGGAGCGGTGTACTTGACCATATAGTCGTATTTTCCACTCGGTTGTCCCAAGGTGTCCCAAACTTCTTTGGAACTGGAGAAGTTATCCCTCTCGATGACGTTGACCTCAGGAAAAGCATAGTTGATGAATTCTAGTCCTGCAAATGTTGCGAATTCATCTTCATGTTGAGTAGTTTCCGAATGACCTGAGTGTTGATCCTATGACAGGGTGGGGACACAGGTATTCTGTTCAATGACGCTCAGCTGAGTTTCATTACTCGGCTGACTTTCTTGCCCCAAGTTTCCTGGGTAAGGCTGCCACATTGGCAGACCATCCATTGGGCAATAGTAATTGTGATCAAAGTTTTCTTTCATCAGAGTGTCTTCCTCTAATGAATTTGGCAGAGCACGACATCCTTCCAGATCACAATCTCCGTAGATCATTTCGACATCTGATCTTGGTATAAATCTCGGACTTTCTGTAGGAAAGCGAAAAGGCATAGGCACCTCTTCCTGAGACATATAGCCGTCCTTGTTAAGGTAGGACTTCCATTCTTCATCTGTGTCAGAGGGATCTTCCTCATTGATAGCATGAACTGTCTGAGACACTGGGTGAAGAAAACCTCCACTGTGGAAGAAGTTTTGAAGGGGATGAAGACTTTCATCGTTGGCGGCTGTCTGAGTACAGGTTGCAGAAAAACCAAGACCCTTCTTTGTTTTATTGTCAATAGGAATGACAAGCCGTCCCCATCCTGTCGTATCGGTACTCTCGACCGCTTTGATAGCATCTTTGTATGAGGAAATCGAAGTTCCTTCTTCGGATTGATTGTCCTTGCTCACCGATAGTGCTTGGAACTGAGTTCCAATAACCTCCTCGGGTTCCACACAAGTAGACGATGATAAGTTGCTCACAAGCAAGGCTTGTTCCCCACAAACCGTGACAAGTTGATCGTTCTTGACGAACTTTAGCTTTTGGTGGAGGGTCGAAGTAACCGCTCCAGCTTGATGTATCCAAGGTCTTCCTAATAAACAACTGTATGTTGCCCGGATGTCCATGACCTGGAAAGTGATTTGGAAAGTGTGAGGACCAATAGTTATGGGAAGATCAACTTCGCCGATAACTATTTTTCTGGATCTGTCGAATGCTTTGATGACGACCTCGCTGACTCTCATCGGAGGGCCCTTAAATTATAATTGCGTCAAAGTGACCTTCGACATAACATTCAGGGCTGACCCTGTGTCTACCAGTACATTGGCTAAAGCATCGCCCTGGCAGTTAACTGTAATGTTGAGCGCCATGTTATGACGACGACCCTCTTCAGGTAATTCCTCATCACTAAATCCCAAATTATTGCAGGAAGTGATTTAGAGACAATGCTATTGAATTGTCTGATTGTTAAATCCTGTTCCACAAAGGCTTGCTCCAAGACTTTCTGTAGAGCCTCTCTGTGTGCTTCTGAACTGAGTAACAGTGATAATACTGAGATCTTTGAAGGAGTCTGTAACAGTTGATCAACAATGTTATATTCACTCCTTTGGATGAGCTTTAGCATCTTATCTTTGTCTTTTGAAAAGTCGGGATTACCAGATTGACTGACTGGTGGATCAGGAATTTCCGCTTGAAGTTCCTTTTCTTTGTTGGATTCTCCAACCCCTCGGTTGAAGATTCGACCGCTCCGTGTTACACGACTGATGTCTGCAATATTCACGACGGAGGGTAATGGAATTTCCTTTCCATTTTCGATTATTGTTGCACCGTATTTGTAAGGGATTGCCTTAGCTGATTCATACGGTAGTGGCCCCGGTAGATAGATGACTATGGGAACCTTCTGATTTTTCTGACCATCATAAGTAATCTCGATCCGTTCCTGGTTGGGAACTTTAGATTCGTCAAGTAGAGGAATGATGGCAAAAACATCCCTGGTCCTATGATGACTAGAGATTGTGACAACATCCTCAACTTGATCGGCAAGGTAGTTCGGCGTCCAGTTGATGGGTCCAGAACCTGGATATGGACGAATTTCTCCATGATCGACCTGACCCTGAAGAGCTGCTCTCACAAGGTAACATCCTTGGTTACTTTTCGAACAGACGCTACAACTGTCATAGTTGTGTGGTGGCACCTGGCCACGCCCACTTTGAATACAATGTAACCTCACTAGGTTACCTTCCATTGATCAGACATCCTGACTTTGACGACGAGTAGGATTCCTGTTATTGATACTAATCTGCTGAGTATCTTCGTCCATATAGATTGGCATCCACCAGTGATTTAACAAGTGCTGAAGTGCCTCCTGGACAAGGGTACAACCTCGATCGTTTTCGCAACCCGCTTTACAATTTTGATAGTCATGTGATATTAAGAATCCAAGTCGGACCTACTCAGCATGCAACTCTACCAGGTTGGTATCCATTACGCGGATGTCGAAGATCCGAACCATGTTGATTTGATAGGAGTTCCTATCATGGTAGCCTTGGATCCATCCAAGATCCATCTGACGCTGGAGGGCCTCTTGTATGAAAGAGCATCCCTGTTTGTTTACCGAGCAAATCAGACAGGAACTGTAATCGTGCCGCGGCAGATTATGATACTGGCTTTGCCTTGAGTGCATCGCCACCAAGTTGACATTCATCGCACGAATGTCGTGGTTTTGAATGACGTTGGAATTCGTGTAAACCATGTTAACTCCACGAACTCGGTGCTCTTGGATCCATCCAAGATCCATTTGTTCCTGTAGAGCTGATTGCACTACCGAACATCCTTGGTTATCTTTAGAGCAGATATCACACTGGTGATAATCATGAGGTGGCACATGGCCATATCCACTCTGTCTACAATGCATCTTGACCAGATTGGTCTTTAACAAGAGTACATCGTGAATTTGATAGACATTGTTAGTCTCTTTCTCAATCAGATTGACTGCAGCTTTCTCGTGTTGAGGCAGTGGGTTCGTAAGAACATTAGGATTCGTATCTTTGAAAGATAAGAGCCCGCTCCTAACAAGCTTTTGCACGTCGAATTTGAAATTGAGACAAGTCTCAATGTTATGCCCTGAACCTCCTTGATGATAAGGGCATGTTTGATCCGCTTTAAACCAAAAAGGCAGATTTTCCAGAACTGAAAGGGGAGACTTAGTCTGAATGTGCCCCTTAGCCAGCAGTAACGGAAACAGCTCTGCGTACGTTACAGGTATAGGATCAAATCCTGGTGGCCGTATTGTACGGTTGTTGTTATATGGAGGACGAGCCTGCTGAAGAGGCTGTTGTGTCCTTTGTTGGTCAGGTTGGCTCTGCGCAACCTGAGGTTGATACATAGGAACAGGCGCGGGGCCGATAGCAGGAGTAACAGCTGCTACTGGCTGATAACGTCGCCTTTGCTTTCCGAGAGAGATATTCCCAATATCTTGCTCTTTTTTCTTAGGGAGAGCACTACCGTATTTTTTAGTACCGCTCGTTGATCCAGTGTCTTTTACCAAACGTCCTTCTCGGACGGCTTCCTCAAGACGTACGCCCATGCCGACCATTTCGGTGAAATCACTGGGCGCACTGGCAACCATTCGGTCATAGTAAAATGAGCTTAAGGTCTTTAAGAAGATTTTTGTCATCTCTTTTTCCTCAAGAGGTGGACAAATTTGAGCGGCAATTTCACGCCACCTTTGAGCATACTCCTTAAAGGTTTCCTTTTCCTTTTGCGACATTGATCTGAGTTGATCTCTGTCGGGTGCCATGTCCAAATTGTAATTGTATTGTTGGACGAAGGCAGTACCAAGATCTCTGAATGTACTGATCGTAGTACGGTTTAAACCCATGTACCATTTGAGTGCGGCACCGGTTAAACTATCCTGGAAGTAGTGAATCAGCAGGTCCTGATTCTCCGTCTGAGCTGACATCCGCCGAGCGTACATCACCAGATGGCTCTGAGGGCAAGAGTTACCCTTGTATTTTTCAAAGTCGGGCACTTGGAACTTGTGCGGGACTTTCACATTTGGGACCAAGCAGAGGTCCGCGGCGTCCTTTCTAAATAGATCCTGACCGCGAATGGCTTGCAGCTCTTTCTGCATTTCCAAGAACTGCTCCTGGAATTCATCCATTCTGTCAAACATAGTTTCCTTCTTACCAAAAGGTGTATGTGGAATCTGTCCTTCCGGGACAGTGTGCACCACAGGGGGTGGTACCGTGACTACGACAGTAAGTCTTGGTGCCTCCCGAAGTTTGTAACCTTCAGGAGTCTTCAGTATGCCCCTGGCATCTTCGCTTTCCCGAAGTTTGTAACCTTCAGGCCCAGCGGCTTCTGTTGTGATTCCCTGATCCTCAGTGATCGGCGGAACATATCCTTCCGGGATATAGTTAACAGGCATACCCCAAGGGCGATCTTTCGGTATCTGATACCTAGGATCATACTTTTCTACTATGGGCGTTGAGGTGATCTCTGAGATCACAGTTCTTTATAGCTGAGCTTCTGCCATGGCTTGCATGTCGTTACGAAGCTTTCTCATATCCTCTCTCAGAGCATCGATATCTTCTTTCAACTCTCTGTTTTCTTCCTCAAGATCATCCATCTTTTCCTGACGATTGGCCCGAGTATTATACGAATGAGACAGTTTGACTCTAGAATCGAGACACAAACGTGAGATTCGTAAGGAAGAAGAATACGCGATGTGAGAATGATGAATGCAATGATTATATTAATTGTTGTTTTTTAGTTTAATCAAAATAAACTTTGACAATTAGATTGCAAATATCAAACAGTCGGGAAACCCCTTTTTATTGAAATTCAAAGGATTACAGAAATGGAAATACAGTAGATTACAAAGTGCAGAAACAGAAACCTAAACTAATGGGTCCCGAGTCCTCTCTGAGGAGAAACCGGGTGCTGATTCTGGTATCTTCCTTTTCCTTGACCGGGGCGCTTGGGCCGTTGTCGGGTTGTCATTCCTTTGCCAAGTGAAAGGAGTGAGCAAATTCCTTTGGTCATCTTGATTCTCTACAGCATGCTGCTCCAAAATTTCAATCAGAGCATCTTTCTCTTTTAGTAGTTGCTGTATTTGGATACACTCTACGTCGAGGGTGCGGTACTTGTTCTTCCAAGATCTTCTTTCCTTTTGAACTTTGTTGAGAGTAACCTGAAGCTTTTTAGTTTCCGTCATGAAGTACATGACAGTTTCCCTTGGTGGAAGAATTCCGTAATGAGGATAAGGCATTTTTAGCTTGAGAGCTCTGGTTTGTACCCAATGGAGATAAGGCTCTATCGAGACACAGTCCGGTTTTCCCAGAGACTCTCGTCCTTTCTTATGAACCTATTTCCAAGCTTGCACTATTTCCATCTTTAGTGCTCTGTCATTTTCTCCTTCTTTGAAGAAAAGACCTTCCAGATGAACACCCAGTGGGATGTGTCTCATCGGGTATCCAAATTAACGAAGAACTAATATCGGATGATAATTGATTCCTCCTTTAGTTCCTATGAGGGGTACGCTGGGGAAGTTCCACAACGGTCAATGATTCTGATTCCCTCATAAATCCTATTACACCAATCTATATCGGAATTGGTGAGAGACATGATCTTCTGCGACCAATGTAAGACACTCTTGCAATCCCAAAAAGCAGCAGACTTGGGCAAGTGAGAGATAAACCATTTGTAAAGCAGAGGTACACAGCATGTGATCTCCCCTCCGCTGTACAAATTTCCCAAGTGTACAGAATGGTACGCATCTGCGAGCAAAGTCGGCACAGGGTTTCCAATGAGAAAAACCTTAATAGCGTTGATATCGACGAAGTTATTGATGTTGGGAAACAAAAATAATCCGTAGGTGAGCAAGACAAAGATGCTTTCAAAAGCAGTACCGTTCCCTATACTAGCGAAGTATAGAGCCTTTTTTGTCATGAACTGGGCTGGCAAACCCTGTATGCCACCCTTAGTGGTCATGTGAGTCCTGACCTCAGACTCGTCCAAATGAATTGCTCTTGCAATGATCTGATTCTTTGGAATTTCTTCCAGTCCAGAAAATGGAGCTCGATCTGTAATGTGTAGATCAATCAGATGAGAATACTCCTCCAGCATTGGTGATAGCTGGTAATCCGGGAATGTGAAACAGTGATAAACCGGATCGTAGAATTGGATGAACGCATCCATGATTCCCTCAATCACATGGACTCTTAACAGTGGTAGCAAACCATCGTGCTTGGCTTTAAAAGCCTCTGGGTTAACGATCATCCTTGCTAACCTTCTCAAATCCCCTAGTTTTGGAACCTTGAAGGTATACTGGCGAGTTCTCCTTCTACCAAAATCCATTAGCGTAATCTTTTTCTCTGATATTTGCAATTACAGTCTTAGTTTAATTTGAAAAACAGAGAGACTAGAAGAGAAAGTTTTTTTTTTTGAATGTTTTAATGTTTTATTAAATGGATGCATGAATGCAGCACACAAAAACATAGAAAAAACATGGGGTCAGAGGGTCGTTGTCATGAAGTCAAGGCTCTACCCATCCCCAAAGGTTTATACTAGGGTGATTTTTGTACCTGTACTCATTATCATCAGCTCCTCCCAGGAAAGCAAAACAACAAGCGGATCGCCAGCGAGTCGTAGAGCAATCTTAGAGTAAGTGCCATTCATCGAGAATAGATCACCAGCCTCAAATGAGGGTAGTATCGCGTAATAACTATTTCCGATAGTTTCTGCACTACGAAAGGGTTTGGCTCCTCAGCTTCTCAGACTTAACAACCGTCCCATTGGCTAGAAGAGTGAATGGGTTGCGTTGGTCAGCCTCCACTGAGGTTGATGGTCGACCCCGTCGCCATCACTTATCTTAAGTGTATACTCATTCTTTCCACATACGGCATCACCCGCATTCCCATTAGCAGAAAAATAAACATGTATAACAATTAGGAAAAGCAGTATATATATTTGTCCTAATCATCCTAGACTTATAAAGCTAAGGATCCTAAGTTCCTGACAGAAAATGGGTTCCCCGGCGGAAGCCCCAATATGTGGTTTTCCCATAAGTGAAGAAAAAGGAAATCAGAATTTGGCCCCACGGTGGGCGCCATTTTTCTGTAGCGAACGATTTTGGACGCGGTTCTTAAGCGCTGGTCGCTCTCTGCGGTTTGAGCTTTGACTACAGGTCGATTCATTTTTTATCCTATTGTGAGCTGACTAAGGAAGGGAAATAGATGTCTCCAATTAACCCTGCTTTGCATACTGAGTTTAAACAGCGGTCTGTTAGGTTACGGATGCTATCAATGTGGGGGGCCTTTGTACTGGTTATTTGTATTTTCGCCAATACGGTTTTCTTTCTTTTTATCTAGGCAGAGGTTTCTGGCGGGGAACAAGGATTAGGATGTTAGGACTGATGCTTTTGAATTACTGCTTTTAATTGATGGAGATATGGGATTTGGTTTTTTTGTTGATTGCGCTCACTAAGATCTTTTCTTTCGATCTTATGCCTACGTATTCCCGTTTACCGAAACAGGGAAATCAGAGCGTTCATAGTTCCTCCTATTCTATGGGAGGAAATGGTTATTTTGGTGTCTTGTTCAAAGCCCAAGACGTGAAGCGAAATGTAGTTTGTATCTTGTTCAAAGCCCAAGATGTGAAGCTGAAAGGTCTATTTGTGTCTTATTCCAAGCCCAAGACGTGAAGCTGAAAGACCTCGACTTTAGAGAGAATTTGTCATCTCTAAAGAGGGGGAAGGAGAATTACTTTAACTGGGATACGCGGATCCGAGCAATGCCATAATTTCTGAAGGAAGGGTTTTAACTGAAGGAGAAGACTTTAACTTAGTGTAGAGCAATGCCATCTTTCCTTAGGAATTTCTCATGCTAAAAGAGGGACAGTGGCATGGATATAGATGATCCAGAGGCTTGCCGCTTACAACAATTAGATGAAAGGAAAGGAGTTGTTAATGTTTGTGTACTGTGAACAAGGCACAACTTTGATGCTAAAAGGTTGATTGGATCAACCAGTGGTTTTCTTATACAAAGCCTAAGAGGAGGCTAATTTCCGCTAGGAAAATCATTATACAAAGCCTAAGAGGAGGCAATTTTGTGTCCCGTACAAAGCCCGAGAGAGAGGCTAAAAGATTTTGACCCGACGATGGAGTCTTTTGGTATCTCGTATAAAGCCCGAGATGGAGGCTATTTGACTCAACAAGGGAGTTTTTTGTATCTCGTATGAAGCCCGAGATGGAGGCGATTGTTTGTTTGACTCTACGAGGGAGTCTTTGTGTCTCGTACGAAGCCCGAGATAGAGGCTAAAAGTTTGACTCAACAAGAGAGTCTTTGATACTCAACAAGAGAGTGTTTTTGTATCTCGTACGAAGCCCGAGATGGAGGCGAAAGGTTTGTTTCAGTTGAGTGACAGATCCAATATACTGATTTTAAAAGAGAAAATCAGTTCTTATATGAGCAACACTGTACTCAGGGATTTGATTTGAGGATCAGGGATATTTCCTTCTCTTTGAGGAAACGGGAAATCCAAAGGGTATTGAGATTGTCCGAGTCTGCGGGTTTCCTTCCTATTTAACGAAGGGGTCACTTGAGAATGTCTTTGAGACTCAAGGAAGTTAGACTGTCCAAGTCTAGAGTTTTTTTCTTTTGTACTATGCTTTAAGAAACAGTAGTAGACTCTATGAAAGGACTGTTCTATGAGGATGACTAGGTTCTGTTCCTATACCTCTATGAGGTCGTCGGGACAATTTGTACGAAGCCCAAGAGGAGGCTGGAAACTTTTAAGAAGCCGACGGGTCCTTGGACGAAGCCCAAGAGGAGGTTATCATTCCCGAAGGAAGAGATCATTATACGAAGCCTAAGAGGAGGCTGTGAATACTTCTAAGAAGCCGTAGTGTCCTTGAATAATGCCCAAGAGGAGGCCGATGCTTTTAAGAAGCCCGTGGGTCTATCATCTCCTTTCCATTAGGAGAGATAACTCTTTTAAAGATAAAAACCACTGGTAAACGTGCGAGGTTTACTATCCAGCGACTTTTAGCTTTTGAAGAGGGTTCCTTAGTTAAGGTCCAAGATTATGACCGTAGTGGGTACCCAAACCCCGAGACATTCAAGGCAAGCTATCCACAAGGAATAGATCAAGTCAGGAAAGTTCGAGAATTTGGAAGAAACACAAAGATGCCATTCACGGAGAATACATTCATCTTGGGGAGTAGAGCTTCTTGACGATTCCTAAGGAGAACAGCCGAAGAGAAGACTGTATCTGGTGCTCCTATTGGGGATCTAGGCGTCTATTTCTACGAATAAATGAAACGGCGTCACCTAGTTCTAGACGTAGTTGCCGGGGAAACTCGAAATATCTATACTATTATTACACAGTAGATATAAGTTTATGAAAGGAGACTTACAGTGAGCAGCCCCACAATACAGTTTATAATATGAAAGCAGTAAATGAAAGCGATAACCACTTACTCGGTTGTAGTGCTTCCATGCTGTTTGGTTAGTTGTTCAACAAAGAAAGATTGAAAACAACAGTATATTCAAAATCAAAGGAGAAAGTGCTTTGAAAAAGAAAGATTTGGGGCTTACAGCTCAAGGAGAGGCCCAGGGTTTTATCAGTGAGCACACTGTTTGACTTTGTACAGCGGGACTTATACAAGTGACTGGGGCCCAAAAAGGTTTTCTGTACAAAGGGATGGGTCTTACACTCTCTCAAGAGGCCCAAAAAGGTTTAAGGAAAAAAGAGTGGGGCTTATAACACGAGGGTAGGCCCAAATGATTTTTCGTTTAAAAATGGCGATCGCGCCGAGGTTTTCTTTTAACGCAGAGGGACTTATACAATAAGTGAGGCCCAAAATGTTTTGGTTAAAAGGGGGATTGGGTCTTACACTCTAATAGAGGCCCAAAGTGTTTTGAATGGGTCTTATAGCTCAAGGAGAGGCCCAGATGATTTTTATTTTTAAACGGGCGACGATCATGCCGTTTACTTATACAGAGGGACTTATACAATGAGTGAGGCCCAAAAAAGTTTTTGTACAAGGGGGGATGGGTCTTACACTCTCTCAAGAGGCCCAAAAAGTTTCGAAAGTGATTTATGAGGGTTGAATTAATCCAAAACCCTAATTTGTTTTCAAAATGTATTTAATTGAATAAAAATTCAATTAAAATGATCAAAAATTGTTTAACACATGGAAAACAAATTGTGATCTTGGATTAATGCTTCAAAAATTAAGTATTGACCTACAAAATAATTAGAAAGCATTAAAAGTTGCAAAATCAATGTAGAAAAAATATTTAAAATGTCAAAAACAATTAAAATATTAATTCTTTGCAAAAATATCAATTATATGAAATAAATAATATTTTTGGGATTTTTTGTGAAAATAAAATATTTTAACATTTTTGTGAATTATTAAAAAAAGAATCAACTCAAAATCATTAAAACTCAGAGAGAAATTAATTTTTGAATCAATTAAACAAAATCACAAAATTCAAATATTTGAATTTCTAAAAATGGCGCCAAGAACAAGCTGAAGAACACGCGCGTGTTCTTGGTTTCTCAGATTTGCATTTTCTATCCAATCTCCATGAATACGTAATCATATCATGCAATCCACATATCATTATGCTCGCCTCAACCTCACGATCATGTCTATGTACTTTAATTTCATTTAAATTAAACATACAACAAGAAATCACGAAGAGACCTCAAGAACCCTAATTTCTGCATGAAGGCTAGGATTTTTGATACACGATTCAAACAATGCAATTAATTGAGGGAAAACATTCCATGCATGATTATGAACATATGGCCAAATTATTGTGCGAGGAAATATGCATAGATTGAGAGATGACCAAGTATGTGCTTACCTCCAAGTCGTGACAGCAAGTTCAAAGTGATTTTTGATTTGGAGGTGTTACAGATGAGTGGTGATGATCTGAACAGCTTCCCTACACCCTATGGATTGTGTTTGGATGGTTGGACTTGATTGAAATTGGCTGGATCATTTTGTGGTACCTCAGCTGCACTTTGGTTAAAACCTTGAGCAACCAGCTGGTGATTTCATGAAATTGATGTTTCAGAAGTAATCTAAGTGTTTGATCAGCTCATATGTGATGTATGTGAGGTGTGTGAGTGATTGGTTTGATTGGAATTGCTCTCAAACTCAAAACCCGATAGTGACTTGCCTTAGAAGGCAAAATTGGAGTGAAAGAAGAGATTTTGAGGAAAGCATCTGTTAGATGGCTTTGGTGTACTCAAACTGACCACAATTGAGCTCTATTTATAGTAGAGCAAGTTTGTTTTGCAAGGAATAGTGCATGGCAGCTGGTAAGTAGGTTTGGCCAATGTTGGCAAATGAAAATCCAAGTCTCCTCTAGCCATTGACTAGATGTTAGGGCACAGAGCTTTGGTCCCCTTGGTCTTGGATAAGTCTTGACTGATTTCAGATGAGAATGGCTCAGTCCATGCCACCTTGATGGTTTCATTGAATGCCTCATTCCAAATTTGAAGTCTTGTCCCTATTTTGGCCATTCTAGGTTCAACATGCTATTTCTTGTTCCATGGACTTTGGAGGCTTGGCTCAGTGATTGTCCCCTTTAGATTCAATCCTCTGAGGTGTCCAAGTGGATAGGAGCAATTGAATTTGGCTGATTTTGGCAAATCGACCAAAGTTGCAAATTCTGCCTTGCCTTGACAGATTTCAGCAAGGCAACTTGGCAATGTTGTATCTCATGGTGTAGGTTGAATTTGGCAATGTTCTTGGCCATTTTGGAAAGCTCTTACATGATACAACAACTGTTTGAACAAGTTTGGTTTTGATCTCTTTTGATTCCAAGCGAAAAATCCCCCTACATTTGGCAAAAAGTGAGGCAGAATCTGACTTAGTGAAAATTTCACTAAGTGTTGGAAAAAGTGACATTTTCACTTTTCAGCCACTTTGATCACTCCATAACTCAAAATACTTAATGGATTGGAATGACTTGTAGTTGAGGTTTTTGTAGGTGATAATGAGGGCTACAAATCCATCTTTGGATGAGAAAAAATGGCCTTGTGGTTTAGGAGTTATGGTCCTCCAAAGTTGGTACCTTTGCCACTTTATTTTTAACTTAGAAAAATTTCTAAGTTTTATGGTTACCCCTTTTACAAGTTATCTCACTTTTCTTGATTTTTCTTGATGAATGATGATTCAAATCATACATTAACATCATTTTAGGGTTAAAAATCCATTTTGGTGAAAAATCTCAAAAAGTCAAAGTTGACTTTTGTGCACAGTTGACTTTTTATCAGATGAATTCCAAACTGTGCAATTCTTCAGGAAATCATGTCCTTGACCTAAATCAAACTTGATGGGCATGTTCCATGGGTGTCATAGGGTATATTCAATCATGTATTAGGGTTTGGGAGCATGTCTTGGTCAAAAGTCAAAGTTACAGTTGACTTTTCTCTTAAAACCCTAATTGTGGTGCAGATGAAATTGAGACTTGTTGCTCAAGCTTCTTGGATCAATCCATTGTTCCAAATGGATCAATATGGTATATTAGAGACCCTCAAATCATGTCTTGAGGTCTTGGCTCATGGTTTGTCCCAAAAGTCAACTTAGGGGTGAATTAGGTCAAGAAACCCTAATTCCTGATTTTTTATGAATGCATCCCCTGAGGCAAAATTGACTTGATGCATGGGTTCATGAGGTTCCATGAAGTATATTAGGTCATGTTTTGGATCATTGCCTTGTGCCCAGATGAAAATTTCCATCTGGAGGCCCTGGTCGACCAAAACCCTAATTTGGTGACACTGTCGATCTTGAGACTTGATCCACCTAGAAGGGAGCAGCCTTGTGCTTAATCCTTGAAGTAGGAGTCCTTTTTGATCCATTGTGGATATTTAAGAGATTAGACAAGTTAAAGATCATGTCATTTCTTGATTGATCCTTTGTCTAAGCACTCAGAGAGGGCTTGAAACCCTAATTTTGATTGTATTGGATGCTCACCCATCTTTGGGGAGACTGATGAAGCATGATGGTTCATCCACATTGTGATGATGATTTTCACAATGATGGGAAATCTAAGTGGTCAAAATTTGGGGTATTACACTATAGTTGTTTGTTGGGTCGCCCTTGGATCCATGGTGCTGGGGCAGTAACTTCTACGCTGCACCAGAAGTTGAAGTATATGGTGGATGGCCACGTTATAACTGTTTGTGGTGAAGAAGATATCATGGTGAGTCACTTATCGACCTTCAAGTATGTAGAGGTAGATGGTGAGATAGAAGAAACTTTGTGCCAAGCCTTTGAAGCTGTGAAAATTCCCAAGGAACCCCCAAAGGCAGTCAGTCAGCCTGAGGTGGTTGCCCAACCTGAAGTTGTCAGACAACCAGAAGTTGCAATGTCCTCTTTCAAAGAGGCGCGCGCTATAGTTGAAGCTGGTGGTTCTCAGAAGTGGGGCAGTGTCATTGATGTTAAAAGAAAGCAAGATACTCATGGACTGGGTTACAAGCCACCTAGGCGTTCTGAAGAGCCTCCCAAGTTCTATGGTCCAGTCCGTTTCACCAGTGCCGGTGTTTTCTTCGACAGAGTCAATGCTATTGAGGATGAAGGAGATAGTGACTGTGACATGGATGAGTGGATCCGTCCCTGTACCCCTGGTCAGAGTTTAGGCAACTGGTCCTCCGAGAAAGTCATCCAAGTGACGCGCCCGGAGTAATTTACTTTTGTTTTCTGTTATGTTGAATCCTACGTTCTGGCCAAGATGTAGTGATATTTATTTGTAGGGCTTGGATGTTTTATTTGCTATTTTTATCATCAATAAAGGACGTTTTTTTCATTCAAATATTTTGATCCCTGTCTTTTTGTTTTTACTTTTTGCATTAACCCACATCAAAATGGCAATGTGTTTCTTGTTTGTTGCACTCATAATAAATATAAAACATCCATCATGCAGGTTCCTTTGTTCATATTCCACTCATGACTTAGCTATGGCTCGATATGACTTCGACAATCCCATCTATCAAGCCGAAGAAGAGACTGACGAAGACTGTGACTTACCAGAAGAATTAGCCAGGTTACTGAAACAAGAGGAAAGGGTTATTCTACCTTATCAGGAGGAAGTTGAGACTATTAATCTGGGAACCGAGGATGTTAAACGAGAAGTAAGGATTGGGTCTGCTTTGGAAGACACTGTTAAAAGAAGATTGGTTGAGTTACTTCGAGAATATGTGGATATCTTCGCCTGGTCTTACCAAGACATGACCGGGCTTGACACTGACATTGTTTCACACAGACTGTCGCTTAAAGAGGGTTGTACTCCAGTCAAGCAGAAACTAAGAAGAACGAAACCAGATATGGCTGTCAAGATCAAGGAAGAGGTTCAGAAACAGTTGGACGCCGGATTTCTTGCTGTGACAAATTATCCTCCGTGGGTTGCTAATATTGTGCCTGTACCTAAGAAGGATGGGAAGGTCAGGATGTGTGTTGATTGCCGAGATTTGAACAGGGCGAGCCCGAAGGATGATTTCCCGCTCCCCCACATTGACGTGTTAGTAGACAATACTTCTCAATATTCTGTGTTTTGCTTCATGGATGGCTTCTCTGGGTATAACCAAATCAAAATGGCCCCAGAGGACATGGAGAAGACTACGTTCATAACACCGTGGGGAACATTTTGCTACAAGGTAATGCCCTTTGGATTGAAGAATGCTGGGGCAACCTATCAGCGGGTAATGGTGACTCTCTTTCATGATATGATTCACAAGGAGATTGAAGTCTATGTTGATGACATGATTGCGAAGTCACAAACAGAGGAAGAACACTTGGTAAACCTCCAGAAGTTATTTGAAAGGTTGAGGAAGTTTAGATTGAGATTGAATCCAAACAAGTGCACTTTCGGTGTGAGGTCTGGTAAATTGCTGGGATTCATTGTTAGTGAAAGAGGTATCGAGGTTGATCCTGCCAAGATAAGAGCCATACAGGAGATGCCTGAGCCAAGGACAGAGAAAGAGGTTCGTGGATTCTTGGGGAGGTTGAATTACATTGCTAGGTTCATCTCTCATCTGACAGCCACGTGTGAACCAATTTTCAAGTTGCTAAGAAAGGATCAAGAGGTCAGGTGGAATGAAAATTGTCGAGAGGCGTTTGAAAGGATAAAGATGTATTTGCAGGAACCTCCAATCCTTATGCCACCGGTGTCCGGGAGACCGTTGATTATATACCTTACGGTTCTTGAGAATTCGATGGGTTGTGTGCTCGGTCAACACGACGAGACAGGTAGGAAAGAGCACGCCATTTACTACCTGAGTAAGAAGTTCACTGATTGCGAATCAAGATACTCTATGCTGGAAAAGACATGTTGTGCACTCGCTTGGGCAGCCAAGCGCCTGAGGTAGTATATGTTAAACCACACAACCTTGTTGATTTCGAAGATGGATCCGATTAAGTACGTGTTTGAGAAGCAAGCACTTTCTGTAAGGATAGCCCGCAGGCAGATGGTTTTGACGGAGTACGATATTCAGTATGTTTCTCAGAAGGCCATTAGGGGGAGTGTTCTATCAGAGTATCTTGCTGAATAGCCGGTCGAGGATTATCAGCCAATGAAGTTTGAGTTTCCGGACGAGCATGTTATGTTTCTGAAAATGAAAGATTGTGAAGAGCCTCTGCCTGACGAGGGACCTGAGATTGGGTCTCAGTGGAAGATGATCTTTGATGGGGCTGTCAACTCGTATGGTAATGGAATTGGGGCAATCATTACAACCCCGAAGGGTTCTCATATACCTTTCACTGCCCGATTAGCATTCGTGTGTACCAACAACGAGGCGGAGTATGAAGCGTGCATCATGGGGTTAGAGGAAGCAATTGATTTGAGAATTAAGAACCTCGATGTCTATGGTGATTCCGTGTTGGTAGTTAATCAGATTATAGGAGAATGGGAGACTCGTCAGGCGAATTTGGTGCCTTACAACAACTATGCCAGAAGGTTGTTACCTTTCTTTGACAGGGTGGATTTTCATCATGTGCCCCGAGCTAAGAATCAGATGGCTGATGCGTTAGCAACATTGGCATCCATGTATAAGGTGGACCATTGGAATGAAACACCGTCGATTAGAATCATGCGCCTGGATAGACCAGCTTTTGTGTTTGCAATCGAGGATGTGTCAGATGGCAAACTGTGGTATCATGATATTAAGGTCTTTCTGAAGAGACAAGAGTATCCAGAGGGTGCCTCCACCAAAGATAAGAAGACTCTAAGAAGGTTGGCGGGAAACTTCTTTCTGAATAAGGACGATGTGTTATATAAGAGGAACTTCGATATGGTCTTGCTACATTGTGTTGATGAACACGAGGCAGGCTTATTGATGGAGGAAGTTCACGAGGGTTCTTTCGGTAATCACTCCAGTGGACACACCATGGCTAGGAAGTTGTTGAGGGCAGGATATTATTGGATGACTATGGAGTCTGATTGTTTCAAGTATGCCCGAAAGTGCCATAAATGCCAGATTTACGCAGACAAGATGCATGTACCGCCTACGCCTCTGAATGTGTTGTCATCTCCTTCGCCTTTTGCAATGTGGGGCATAGATATGATTGGGAAGATTGAGCCCACTGCTTCCAATGGGCATCGTTTCATTTTAGTTGCCATTGATTATTTCACAAAGTGGGTGGAAGCAGCCTCGTACGCCAACGTCACCAAGCAAGTGGTAGCCCGGTTTATAAAGAAGGATATCATCTGTCGTTATGGGGTCCCAGAGAGAATCATTACTGATAATGGCTCAAATTTGAACAACAAGATAATGAAGGAACTATGTCAGAGTTTTAAGATCGAGCATCATAATTCCTCTCCATATCGTCCGAAGATGAATGGTGTTGTTGAGGCGGCGAATAAGAATATCAAGAAGATTGTGCAGAAGATGGTGGTAACGTATAAAGACTGGCACGAAATGCTACCTTATACCCTGCATGGTTACCGTACTTCGGTGTGTACGTCAACTAGGGCAACCCCTTTCTCATTGGTGTATGGTATGAAAGCAGTTTTACCCTTAGAGGTCGAGATTCCGTCTTTGAGAGTTCTGGCAGATGTGAAGCTTGATGAGGCTGAATGGGTGCGTTCCAGGTTGGATCAGTTGAACCTTATTGAAGAAAAGAGATTGGCAGCCATCGCACATGGTCGGTTGTATCAGAGCAGGATGAAGCACGCCTTTGACCAGAAAGTGCGTCCTTGGAGTTTTCAGACAGGTGAATTGGTTTTGAAAAGGATCCTTCCTCCTCAGACAGATCACAGGGGCAAATGGACTCCCAACTACGAAGGGCCGTATGTAGTCAGAAAGGTTTTCTCTGGTGGAGCCTTACTACTTTCAACTATGGACGACGAAGATTTTACATCCCCTGTGAACGCAGACGTAGTCAAAAAATACTTCGCATAAAAGAGACCCGCTGGACATAAAAAGAAAGTCCAGGCAAAAAAGGGGCATCCCAGCGAACCATAAAAAGGAAAAGGTTCGGGCAAAAGTTAGGGATAAAATGTAAAAAGAGATGTGTAAACCCGCAAAGTTGAAAACCTAAAAAGGCGACTTTGGCAAAAATGGGTATCCCGATGGATTGAAAACCCGAAAAGGGCGATCCAGGCAAAAGTTAGGGATCTATGAGCGAAAGGCTATGGTCTGCGTTCGATCTGTGAGCACTTTCAATACCTGGAAATTCTGAAAGAAAGGAATCAGTACAGTTAGTCTCTTCAAAGGTCAAGACATTTGTGGATAAGCAAGACATATGGGTCATAGCTGAGTCGAAATCATGGTGGATATCTGTTCCCACATTGCCGACATGTGTATTTTCTTTTCTCTTTTGCGCAATTACCTCTTTTAGGAATTGCTTCCTATGGTAAATGCCTATTTACAGGCCACTTTTCTCAATAAAATATTCATTTCACTCAAAGAGCTTTCCGTTGTTTGTTTTATTTTTACTGTTTTGTTTGCAAAAAACGTCTGATATTTTTTATAAACATTGCATATAAAACTTCGGCCTTTGCGGAGCATAACGAAAAGCAGTAGAAATTACTTAGGCGTTAATGGTGATAGTCATGTTGTGGCATATTCTTTTTTGTTATTTGACTTGCAGGGCAACAGGATTGTATTTCCCCAACAGTTGGCTTTCCCCAGCATTGAGGTTGCAAACTTTCCTCAGCAGAGCAGACCTTCCCCAGCAGGAGACTTGGGAAGTATTTTCTCTGGATCAAGACGTTATTTCCCCACAGAATCAGGGTGTTCATCTTCCCCATCCAGTCAGGAAGCGTGCTTTAGCTGACGATGTCATATTCTAATCCCCAGCAAGAAGAGAGTAAAGTCATTCTCCCCATCAGCAGGCTAAGTTCAGCAGTATCCCCAAGCAGGATGGTATTATGGATTATTTTCCCCAAGCATGATGGTATTATGGGCTGGTATCCCCCAGCAGGTCTTAAGCCCATCTGTTATTGGCAATCTTCAGTAATAGACTTCCAGTTCTGTTATTGGCGTTCATCCTCAACTCCCCCAGCAGAGGAGAAATCTCAGGTTTCAGATGTCAACTTCAGTAAAAGACAGGTATGGCCCCCGGTAGTTCTTTCGGGATCTCATCCCCAACAGAAGTTGTTGATCCGAAGAGTCGATCAGTATGACCCTTCTCAGCAGAGTTCCTGGATTCAGAGGACAATTTATTTTTGTCATCCCCGGCTGAATTGATCTTTTCTCTCCGGCATTTATTTTGCTGGAGGGACTTTTTTTTGCATATCATAAGCATTCGTATTGCATCCCCAAACGCGTAGCATTTCCATTTCGTATGGAGCATTACGCCACTATTCAAACATTTGCATTTGAAGCATAAGCCAGGTTTGATGCTTTCCTTGCCAGTTCTCTTTCTCAGCAAAGATGGCATAACTCAGGAGATTTTGGAGGGATGCGTTCCTCATACTTGTGCTCCCCGACAGAGTCTTTTATTCAGACTTCTCCTTTCCCCAGCGGAGTCATCTTATCTGTGGACCATGAGTTCGTTAGAAGTTTGCCTTTGGTTCGGCCTTTCTCTTTAGTGAAATCCAGTTCTTGCCTGGTAGTCTGTTCTCGCTTGACATATTTTGTTTGCCAGTAGGGGTGGTTTAAATCAGAAGTTTGGTTTCACGTTATCCCCAGCGAAGTCCACTTTATGTGGTTATCCTTTGCGGATACAATTGAGGTTGTATTCGTTTTGTGGGTGCGATTGAGGTCGTATTCATTTTTTCCTTGTGGGTAGAGTGATTGAGGTCAGTCTTCCTTTGTGAGTACAATTGAGGTTGTATTCGTTTTGTGGGTACGATTGAGGTCGTATTCATTTTTTTTTCTTTGTGGGTACAATTGAGGTTGTATTCGTTTTGTGGGTGCGATTGAGGTCGTATTCATATTTTCCTTTTGCAGATACAATTGAGGTTGTATTCGTTTTGTGGGTGCGATTGAGGTTGTATTCATTTTTTCCTTGTGGGTACAATTGAGGTTGTATTCGTTTTGTGGGTGCGATTGAGGTCGTATTCATATTTTCTTTGTGGGTACAATTGAGGTTGTATTCGTTTTGTGGGTGCGATTGAGGTCGTATTCATATTTTTCTTTGTGGGTACAATTGAGGTTGTATTCATTTTGTGGGTGCGATTGAGGTCGTATTCGTATTTTCTTTATGGGCAGAGTGATTGAGGTCAGTCTTCCTTTGAGGGTACAATTGAGGTTGTATTCGTTTTATGGGTGCGATTAAGGTCGTATTCATATTTTCTTTGTGGGTAGAGTGATTGAGGTCAGTCTTCCTTTGCGGGTGCAATTGGGGTTGTATTCGTTTTGTGGGTACGATTGAGGTCGTATTCGTGTTTTCTTTATGGGTAGAGTGATTGAGGTCAGTCTTCCTTTGTGGGTACAATTGAGGTTGTATTCGTTTTTTTTGTAGATGCGGTTGGGGTCGTATTCGTCCTTTTGTTTGTGGGTAGAGTGATTGAGGTCAGTCTTCCTTCGTGGGTACAATTGAGGTTGTGTTCGTTTTGTGGGTGCGATTGAGGTCGTATTCATATTTCCTTTGTGGGTGCGATTGATTGAGGTCAGTCTTCCTTTGCGGGCACGATTGAGGTCGTATTCGTTTTATTTTTGTGGGTGTGGTTGAGGTCATACTCTTTATTTTTCCAGCACGCTCCATTTCGTTATTCTCACCATTAGCAAATTTCCGGGTTCTTTTGGTATTCAATCCCCGTGTATCCTGGAATGTCTGAGAGCCGTCGCTATCATACCTTCAGGACCAAGTTGATTGAATAGGGGCAGCTGTTGCACCCCAAAATTTACCCTCCTTACTTTAGTACTAACTGGCTTATGTTTCATTTCATTTTTGCATTATCATGTGTGCATATCATTGGTTCTTAGCATGGGGTCAAGGTGCCTGAGGCAAGTTCAAGAGGAGAAGATGTTCTTCAAAGGGTCGCAAGAGAGCTCAAGTGGATCACTCACTCCTAACCAGTGCAGAAATTAGGGTTTTGAGATTCTTGGGTTTATTGCTCCAATGGGCAAGCCCCTTGGGTTTTTATCATCACCAAATGGCATATCTTATCTTTGTTGGAGAGGATACACATCATATTCAGAGGAATTTGGATTTGGAGACTGTGCTATTTCCTCCTAAACTGAGGGTACCTGAATTAGGGTTTGCTATAAAGTCAGTTTATTTCTGATTTCTTGGGCAAGACTTGATTCCATGGTATTCCTTGGGTCCCTAAGTATCTAGGAATGGAAGATTGTCCATCAGTTTGGTTCAGGAGAGATTCAATTGGCCAATGGATTGGGAATCAGGAGAATTGGAGAAAAGTCAACAGTGAGGGGGGAAGTCAACTGTGAAATTTTGAGGTTCTCTTCAAGATTTTCAAGGTCTCACATCCTCATATGGTCTTCAAAAGTCAAATTTCATACCATTTATCAAGAATCAAGGGTTGGTACAAAAGTTACTAAATATGGAAATGACCTATAATTTGAAAGTTTCCTTTTTGGGCAAGTTCTTACACTGCATTCAACTTGACTTTTCATCATCAAGAAAGCTTCAAATGAATTTTCCTCAAACATGAAAGTTGAAGATCTTTTTCTCCTCTTTCCAACAAGTACTAGTGGGTCTCCATATCATTTGTGAAACTCAAGTTATGATCAAAAGAAGGCAAAGTGGTTTTTAGGGTTCCATTTTCACAACTTTTGGATTTTGGGACATAGTGACCTATAATTAATTCCATTGCTTCAAGACATATTCCAACATCAAAGGAAAATCCATAAGGGTCATTTTGGGCCTTTGTATCAAGTGAATCCATGGTTTATTCATCACTTATTCTCCATTATTTCAAATTGCCAAATTATCTAAAACTCATGAACCAAGGCATCTCAAGGCCCAAATCAAATTTAGGTGTGATTAGCAATTGTTGAGTAAGTGATCCATCATGAAATACTTGGACATCCATGCATGGAGGAGGGTGTATCTCACATAATGCAATTTTCTAAAACCACCCAAAACTCTTTAAACAAAGAATTACCAAGGCCCAATTGCTGATCAGTGGTTTAACCTAGCCTATTTAAGATTACTCATGCTAGGGTTGAAAGAAGAACACGTGATATTGGAGGAGAACAAAGCTTGAGCCCTAAAAACTTTTCTTCATTGAATCTCTCAATCCACAAGGTTTCTTCCAAAAATTCTTCCACAATCTTCTTTCTTGGGATCCCCCGAGCACAAATCAATCCTCATTCGCAGCTAAAAGCAAGGATACAGGAGGCGTGATCTCAGGTTGGTGGGTTTGTTCATGATCATAGAACTCTATTTTTAAATATGCATATTGATGTGTGATGTCCACTGATCATTCTGGTATGTTTATTTTTGAGATTGAACGTGTGGTTTGCTTGTATCGTGTGTTTCAAGTTTTGGGACCAAACTTTATTTCATTCGATTCTCATGATGTGTTGGTTGTTTGGAATTTTTGATGACATATTATTAATCCTCATTGAATTCTGGTCAGGGAGGTGTGTTTTTTTTCGTTTTCTGGGTTCCTTTTTGTTGCAGGTGAACGGAGAAGGTGGCTGGAACCCTAGCTCTGGCGACTGGCAAGGGTTCCGGCGAGGCGGAGTGGCTGGAGGTAGGAGATGAAGTCTCCACCGTTGATTCCTCTTATCGCACGGTCCTCATTGTGCCACGTTTTATTTTTTTGAGTTTTTATTTTAATATTCGTGTGTTTATTACCCTATGGTAGTTACTGTGTTCCTTCAGATCATAGGCCCTCATCTCAATTACTTTCTATTGTGTTGACTTAATTCCATACGTACGATGCATCTGATGGCCTTTATTATGCCAGCCAATTAAAAAAACCACGCATAGCTCACGTGGGAGTGTAGGATATGCTGCATGCTTTGGTGTGGCGCGTGCATGTTAATTAATGTGTATCTTTTCATCATAACTGTTGATCATGATTACCTTGTATTTGGATTGACCAAGTGGTAAGCGTTAGATTGATCTGAGGGTTGGCATTAGGTCCACTGGCTGACTGAAGTCCACACGTGGACTCTACTTTTATTTTTTTTATTTCGCTGATGCTTGTTGGACTGGGCTTCTATTCGCACCCCCTCTTTTCCAGCCCATTATTATTCCAACGTGAATAAACTGCTGAACACACCCCCACTTGTTTTCAATTTATTTTTTATCTTTATTTAATTATTACATTTCATTTTCATTTTTAAAAAAATATGTAATTGCATTTAAAAATTCCAAGAAAATTCATACATCATTTTTATAATTTTGTAAAATTTTCCAAATTTTATTTTAGTATTTTATTTTATTTTTAGCTTCTGAAATAAATATTTTAATAATTTTCTTTTGAATTTATTTCACATATGCATACCATGTCTTGTTTATTTTATTTCTCATCATCCATAAAGTATTTTGAATTCATTCTTTTTGCATTCATTCACCAACACATTGAATTGCATTAAAATATTTTTCCCTAATTTTTAAAATCATTTCATATTGCATTTTAGTCCTCCTTTTTTGCATATTGAACCCTACTTCTTATCTAAACTTTACATAATTGTTTGAGTGACTTATATCTTGAATTTTTGCAGGAGTTTTTGATATCTTGTTTGTTTCTAGTTGAGAAATGTTGATAATTAATTTGGTAATTTTAGAAGTTGTTTCTCTAATTATGTGATTGCTCTTTGTTTGAGGTTTTCTTGTATGCACATTTTGACCATGCCTGATTATTTGTTTGAGAAGGCACTTGTGCCATTGCTTTGGGGTGTGTTTCTTTGACTTATTAATGCATGTTTAGGTCATCCACATTCTGTCTTGGTTGATAACCATTTATCTTTGGTTTGTGATTTGTTGGACTTTCTTTTCTCTTATTGTTACGTATGTCTGTTTTGTACTAACCTTTCGTGCAGGGGCTGAGGTAAGTTATTTGAGGGTGCGGATAATCATCCATATTCACCCTTACTCATTCCTTCTCTCATATTTTCTCTTCTTTAGGCTTAGGTTGTCATCAAACCTCACTAACCGTAGGTCACCCATGCATGATAACATTAGGACTCTTAGTTTCCCTTTAGAGTTTCCTTTGTGTCTTCTCTCTTCTCATCTCAAAACTTCTTGAAAACACTTAATAAGAATAAAGTGTATTGCGCACGAGCCTTAAGCGTGGGGAATGAGAAATGAGGGGCTTCCTCTCATCTTTCTAGAGTGCTTAGCGAGCGTCCTGTCTTGGGACGATGAGTTAAGTATTCGCCCCTGTGCCCTAGACTTTGGTGCAATACAAGTTATGAACTAACTTAAGTCACTTCTGTCCTAAAAAATACAAACAAACTTCAAACCTTTTTGTCCTTCGGGATTGTCAAACTAAAGGCTATTTTCAAAAAAGGGCACGTTACTTTCCGTCTGAGTCGCAAACAGGCATCGACCCTAACTGCCGGACGCGGACTTAACGTCGCTCATAAAAAACACAAAAAGAACTTGGTCCGAACTACGTTGACTCTGAATTTCCCATTGCACAAGGGGGGTATGTAGGCCTAGGACGTCGACGTCCTACCGAGTCTGTCTTTGTTTTCCCCTTCCTTGTGTCAGTACAACCATAGATGATAGGATAACTCACCCTTAGATTAGACAACAAGCGTGGATCCCATCGAGTACGATGGACGCGTGGGGTGCTAGTACCTTCCCCTCGCGTAACCGACTCCCGAACCCAGGGTATGGTTGCGATGACCATTCCTTTCCCTTTTCCTCAGGTTTATGCGGTGTTCCCTTTCCCTCTCTTGGGATAAATTTACACGGCTGGCGACTCTGTTTTTCCGCGCCACTCTCGTGTTTGTACCTGGATGAAAATCCTGGGAGCGACAAGGTAGTCAAACTTTTCTTTAGAAGATTAAAAGCAAACATGCAAGATTCATCAAAATCAAAGGACTTATCTTTGTTGAGAAAATTACTCAAAGGCTTTGCTATCTTCACGAAATCCTTGATGAACCTCCGATAGAATCCTGCATGTCCGAGAAAACTTCGGATACCTTTGACATTAGTTGGAGGAGGCAACTTTTCAATCACTTCAATTTTTGCTTGATCAACCTCAAGACCTTTAGAGGAGACTTTGTGGCCAAGCACAATCCTTTCTGTTACCATAAAATTGCACTTCTCCCAGTTTAATACCAAATTTGTCTCAACACACCGTCAAGAACGGCCTCCAAATTTCTCAAACAAAGATCAAAAGACGCTCCAAAAACGGAGAAGTCGTCCGTGAATACCTCCATCATTTTTTCAATAAGATCGGAGAAAATTGCTTGAACACAATGTTGAAACGTTGTCGGTGAGTTTCATAAACTAAACGACATCTTTCGGTAGGCAAAAATCCCAAAAGGACAAGTGAATGCCGTATTCTCATGGTCATCCGGGTCAAGTGAAATTTGGTTATAACCGGAGTAACCATCCAAAAAGTAATAGAATTGTTGGCCCGACAATCTTTCTAACATTTAGTCCATAAACGGAAGTGGAAAATGGTCTTTTCTTATAGCGGTGTTTAGCCTCTTATAATCTATACACATCCTCCAACCCGTCACCGATTTTGTCGGGATCAACTCATTTTTTTTCATTTCGGATTATGGTCATTCCTCCCTTCTTAGGCACAACTTGGACCGGACTTACCCAAGGACTATCGGAAATCGGGTAAATCATACCGGCATCCAAAAGCTTGACAACCTCTTTTCTCACTACTTCTTTCATCGTTAGATTCAAACGGCGTTGTGGTTGAGCGACCGGTTTGAAATCCTCTTCCATGAATATTCGATGCATACAATAAGAGGGACTTATGCCTTTTAGATCGGAAAGAGTCCATCCCATTGCTTCTTGATTTTTCTTCAAAACTTGAATTAACCAGTTTTCCTCATTGTCAGATAAAATGTTGCTAATGATAACAGGTTTGCTACAACCGTCATCAAGGAAAGCATATTTCAAATTAGAAGGCAACAACCTTCAATTCAAGTTGAGATTTCGCATCACTCACCTCTTTTTTTAACACTTCCTCTTCACACTCCCATGGTTGCAACTCCTCTAAAGATTCAAGTTCCTTTAAACACTCTTCAAGTGCTCTTTCTTCTTTATCGGAGAATACTTCAAAGGAATCATCAAGATCTCTTTGCAAAGGGGACACTACATGAACTTACTTTGTGACATCCATTATCCCTTCTTCCGTTGCATCTATTCTAAAACAGTCGCCTTTGTCGTTCTTGTGTTTCATGGCCTCAAATAGATTGAAACAAACCTCCTCATCTTGGACTCTAACCTTCATAAGACCGTCATCCATATCAATTGCCATTCTAGCAGTTTTCATAAACGGTCTTCCAAGAATCAATGGAGCGTCTTCATCTTCCTCCATTTCAATTACCACAAAGTCAATAGGAAATAAGAATTTGTCCACTTTAACCAATACATCGTCCGCTACACCGTGAGGATGTGTAGTGGATTTATCGACAAGTTGTAATGTCATTTGAGTGGATCTCAATTCCATATGTCCCAACCGTTTCACAATAGACAAATGTATCAAATTGATACTAGAGCCCAAATCGATCAACTCGTTGCCCACATAGATATTTCCTATTGTAACCGGCAAGGTGACTCGTCCCGGATCACTTTCTTTCCTCAGGAGAGTACGTTGAATGATAGCGCTACAACTAGCATCCACCATGATAGTATCTTGATCCGTATACCTCTTCTTTTTTGTGAGAATATCCTTCATAAATTTTGCATATTTTGGCATTTGCTCCAAAGCTTCGAAAAATGGAATGTTTATTTGCAATTGTTTGAAAATATCCACGAATCGAGCATAGTGCCTCGCACTATCTTTCTTTGAAGGAGCATGAGGATATGGTAAATGTTGGATCGGAATATTATTCAACGGTTCCTTCCCCTTCCTAGTTTTTTTTCAATTTTTCTTCTCTCTTTCTTTTTTATTCTTCCTCACTTTTTCTCATTTCATTTTCAACTAAATCACCCTCAACATTTTTTTCTACTTCAATCTCATCACTATCTTTTTCTTTTTCAACTAATTCCTCCTCCTCCACTACAACTTCACCTATGCCCATGTCAATCTCTCTTCCACTTCTCGTTAGAATAGCCTTACAATGCTCTTTTGGATTTGGTAGAGTATTCGCCGTAAAGTTTTCTTTGTGTTGGTCGGTCAATAGTTTTGATAATTGTCCGACTTGCGTTTCAAGATTCCTTATGAACGCATCGGTATTCTTCTGATTTGACATTGACATTTGCATAAATTGCGTGAGAGTGTCTTCCATCTTTGTATTTCCAATGGGAACTTGTGGAGGTTGAGTGTAATTTTGGTACTGTTGACGATTTGACGGTCCGGCTTCTTGTGGTCTCCACGGTTGTTGATAACCTTGATTACCTCTTTGTTGGTAACCTTAGTTGCCTTGTTGGTATGGAGGTCGAGGTTGGTATCCTTGATTTTGGTTTCCAGCATAATTTACCTCCTCTACAACTGGAGGAAAATATCCGGTAAGATGATCTCCTCTACACAATTAACAACAAGCTACTTGTACACTCTTGTTTGAGGAGTCATGAATCTCTTTGAGTTGTTAAGGAAGTTTGGACATTTGTTTTGTTAACAACTCAACTTGTTGGGATAATAACTTGTTTTGAGCAAGTATAGCATCATTGGTTCCTAACTCCAAAACTCCCGGAGTCCGTTGAGAAGGGCCATGGTTATGGCTTCCCTGATGATCATTTAAAGCCATCTTGTCAATTATGGCAATGGCTTCTTCGACACTTTTGCTCATCAAAGATCCACCCACGGTGGCATCCAACAATGTTTTCTGCACTAATTGAAGACCATTCCGAAAAATATGAATTTGAGAAAGCTCATCAAAACCATGCCCCTTACATTTTCTCAACATAGATTTGAATCTCTCCCACGCTTCGTTGAGAGATTCATTTACACCTTGCGTGAAAACAGCAATTGCAGTCTTTGCCTCCATGAAACGATTATGCGGAAAAATAGTTCTAAAAATTTTTCCTCAAGTACATTCCAGTCCGTCATGATTGCCGTAGATTGGCCAAGATACCATTCCTTGGCCTTCCCAATAAGGGAATGCGGGAATAGTCTCTTAAACAGTGATTCCTCTTCAGCTTCGGGAGCACCAGTTGCTCCCGCAATCTCATAGAACTTTGTCAGGTGTGTATAAAGATCCTCATGATCCATACCAGTAAAAGGACTCTGATATAGAAGCGAGAGAATAACAGTCTTCATTTCTGAATGCCGACCATTCTGAGCATTGCGCGAAAACTGCGCGGTGTGTCTCGGACTGTTAGTGCAAGGTCTAGAAGCAGGTGGTGGTGGTGGTGGTTCAGTCATGATGGGCGGTAACTATGGTATTTGCATCGAAAGTGAACTTCCATCTCGCTCTCGTCTTTCTTTGGCAAGTTTCCTCCTTCGCCTTGTTCTGCTATTGATTTTACGAGCGGTTCTTTCAATCTAGGGATCGAACAGAAGTTGGTCCGCAGGTAACTTCCCTCGCATAAAATGAAGTATGCACACTAAACCAAACAAATCAACAAGTTCAAGAAAAAGTTAACAATCTTAAAACAAAACAACTATTGCAATGCTTGCAATATCAAACAACAATCCCCGACAACGACGCCATTTTGTTGAAACAGTATTTCGGGGGGTGTTTTTATCGTCTCCACAGGGATTGTGTGATATTTTGATGCTTGTCATTCAATAGTCGAAACGTTTTAAGTTGAGGGGGTTCAAATGATTCTTGGTTTTGTTTAGCATAAATTTGTAGCAAAGAGTGAATTTGAGCAAAGATGTTGTAAGTTTTAGAAAGGCATGTCAAGATTAGGTTTCGCCAATCCTTTTCATACATATCCGATTAATCAAGCATATGAACTCAGTTCTAACCAATACAATCGTGTATCCTCGCGAATAAGTTTATGTCTAAAGCAAATTCGTGAGTGTTGTTGTTTAGACCGTTAGATGATGTCTCACGCTAACAATCGAAACAACAATCGTTAAGATCAATACAAAGCGAATAATGAATCCAAATCTATGTCTAGAGTTTGGTTTTTAAGAGATGAAGAGATTAGGTCATGATTTGGAAAATCTATGTCTATAGTGATTCAAACCACAAATATACCATTAAAAGCAAATGACTTCATCATATATTGATCATCAACCTTGTTCATATACAAAAGATCAAAAGAAATACATACAAGCAAGATTAACTACCTCTAATCTTGTTTCAAAGGTGTTTAGCTACCCATCACCATGGTAGCTTGAGCAACAAGAAAGAAAAGAATCTTTGATAGCATCAAAGTCGAAGAATCGAAGGTTGATGCTCTAAAGATTAAAATCTCACTTCTCTTTGCAAATCTAAGGTTTTTAGACCTAGAAACCCTTTTTCTCTCTTGTGGAATGCTGAAAAGTGTAAAGTGAAGAAGTCCTCTAAAATATCTCCAAGAGAAGATATTTAAATGAAGTGCTAGAAGTGCAGTAAGTGGCACCGCGCTTAGCGCCATCAGGAGGGCGCTAAGCGCGATCAGAAAAAAAAAACAAAGTGATTTGCCCAGAAAGCGCGCTGAGCGCGTTGTCATCCCGCTGAGCGCGGTCTAGGGCTTTGGCTACTGTAAGTGAAATAAAATTTACGCTGAGAGCGCGCTAAAATTCCCACTCAGCGCGGTCTGGAGAGTTAGCTACTCTAAGTTGGATGAAAAACGTGCTGAGAGAGCGCTGAAAAACTCGCTGAGCGTGCTTTGCCGACACGAATTCTCCGAAAATGCTTTTTCAGGCCTTCAATCCTTCACCGATTGATCCTAACATCCAATATAAGTCAAAATACTTGCAAAAGAGCATCAAAATGATCATACTATACAATATGTACAATAAAATTGGAAAGTAGCATAAATATACTAAAACTAATAGATATTCTACTAATATTAACAAAGAAACCAATTGAAAGGGCCCTAAAATATAGTTAAAAGTATGCACAAATTGGCCCTTAACAGACTCCCCGATCTAGCGAAGAAGCAGCTGAAGGCATGTCTCTGAGAGAACGCTGATCTGTTCGCATGGAGCGCCTCCGAGATGCCTGGCCTTGACCCCGAGGTGGCCTGCCATCAGCTCACCGTAGATCCGGCCGCTAGGGCCATAGTTCAACGTAGGCGTAGGCAGTCTCCCGAAAAAGCGGAGCCTGCTGAAAAAGCTGTAAAAGAACTTCTAGAGGCGAATTTTATTTCGGAGGCCAGGTACACAACCTGGCTGTCCAATGTTGTACTTGTCAAAAAGAGTAATGGAAAATGGAGGATGTGCGTTGACTATACCGACCTTAACCGGGCATGCCCGAAAGACTTATTCTTTGCGTAACATCGACCAGTTGGTCGACAATTCTACAGGTTTCAAGCTATTGTTCTTCATGGACACCTACTCGGGGTACAACCAAATCCCCATGGACAAGGCCGACAAGCAGCATACCGCCTTCATGACCGAGTCGGGCAATTACTACTACAAAGTAATGCCCTTCGGCCTGAAAAACGCCGGCGCGACCTACCAACGGATGATGAACAAAGTCTTCCGGGAAGAGATCAGCGACATGCTCGAGGTCTACATAGATGACATGATCGCCAAGTCCGCAGAAGAGGTCTACCACGCTGCCCATCTCAAGAAGGTATTCGACATGGCGAGGAGATGCCGCATGAGGTTCAATCCCGACAAATGCACCTTCGGCGTTCGGGCGGGCAAGTTCCTCGGTTTCTATCTCACAGAGCGGGGAATCGAGGCAAACCCCGACAAGTGTAGGGCTTTCTCTGAAATCCCGACCCCGAACTCGAAGAAGTCAATACAATCATTGAATGGGATGTTAACCGCCCTCTCCCACTTCGTCGCCAAATATGCGCAATACGCAGTCCCATTTTTCAAGCTTCTCCGACTAAAAGCCACGTTTGAATGGAGCGAGGAGTGCGAGGCACTCCTCCACCTCAAACAAGTCCTGTCGTAACCCCCGGTCTTCTCACGGCCAGAGAACGGGGATACGCTGTTCTTGTACCTCGCCATCACGAGCGAAGCAGTCAGCGCTGTCCTCATTCGAGAAACCTCCGATGGGCAGAAGTCGATTTACTTCACAAGCAAGGCCCTCCAAGGCCCCGATCTCAAGTATCAGCAGATCGAGAAAGTTGCCCTGGCACTCGTCACCGCAGCCAGGAGGCCGCGCCATTACTTCTTAGCACACACGGTCGTGGTAAGAACCGAGCAGCCCATAAGGCAACTCCTCGGCCGACCAGACAGGGCAGGAAAGATGCTCAGATGGTCGCTAGAGCTCTCCGAGTTCGACATTCAGTATGAGGGAAGGAAAGCCCTGAAAGCTCAGGTGTTGGCCGACTTCGTGGTAGAAATGAACGTCCCGGAACCTTCGATTAACGGATCCCAGAAATGGACAATCTTCGTCGATGGGGCATCCAGCACGAAAAGGAGTGGGGTAGGAATTATCCTCGAAAACAAGGAAGGCATCCTGACCGAGGTCTCCCTCAAATTGTCCTTCCCAACATCGAACAACCAGGTAGAGTACGAGGCTTTCCTCGCAGGACTACGGCTTGCCGAAAACCTCAGCGCCAAAGAAGTCAAAATTTTCACCGACTCTCAGCTCGTAGCCTCTCAAGTCCGAGGAGAGTACCAAGCCAAGAACGATTGCCTCATCGAATACTTAACCTTGGTGAAGGAAAAAAGGAAGAACTTCACCTCCGCGAAAGTAACCCACATCCTGCGCGAGCATAACACCCGAGCAGATGTATTGTCCAAGCTGGTGAGCACAAAGAAGAAAGGCGGGAACAAGTCCGTCATTCAGGAAGTACTTTCACGCCCGAGCATCGACCAACCTGCTCCGGCGACGGACATGAACGCCATCGGGAACAGCAATTGCTGGATGACCTCAGTATACGAATACCTCACAACGGGCAAACTACCCGAGGATCCCAAGGAAGCGGGGATGGTTAAGCGGCGAGCGTGCTCGTACACAATAGTCAAGGACAAACTATACCGTCGCGGGTTTTCTATCCCCCTCCTCAGGTGCGTCGAGGAGACCAGGGTCCCCGGTATACTCTAGGAAATCCACGAGGGGATCAACGCACAGCACCTCGGCGGGCGATCCTTAGCCCGTAAGGCACTCTGAGCAGGGTATTACTAGCCCACCATGCAGCAGGATGCCAAGGAACATGTCAAGAAGTGCGATCGATGCCAACGACACGGGGACATGCACCTTGCTCCTCCAAACGAGCTCAAAACACTATTGTCCCCATGGCCGTTTGCGTGGTGGGGAATGGATATCCTCGGGCCCTTCTTCGTAGGGTCATTCCAAAACAAATACCTCATCGTCGGGGTAGATTATTTCACGAAGTGGATCGAGGCAGAAGCCTTGGCCAAAATCACGGCCTTCAACATACTCCGTTTCTACAAGAGGAACATCCTCGCCCGGTTCGGCGTGCCCCAAGCGATTGTCACCGACAATGGAACGCAGTTCACCAACCGGAACTTCCAAGACTTCGTCACCAAACTGGGCACAAAGCAGCACTTTACGTCGGTGGAGCACCCTCAAATAAATGGGCAGGCCGAAGCAGCGAACAGAGTGATCCTTCGAGGATTGAAACGCCGACTTAGAGACGCCAAGGAACGATGGGTCGAGGAGCTACACAGCGTCCTCTGGGCCTACCAAACAACCCCGCATTCCACGACCGGGGAGACCCCATTTCGTCTGACCTACGGAATAGAAGCAGTGATCCCCGAGGAGATCAGGGAACCCTCGAGGAGGACGGAGTCCCCCCTCAACGAGGGGGCGAACGATGAGGCCCTGAGAGAAGAGCTCGACTTTGTCGAGGAGATAAGGATGGGCGCTTCCCTCCAGGAAGCCTCACTTAAGTAGAAAATAACTCTGCGTTATAACAACAAATGTATTAAATGAGATTTTCAAGTAGGCACCCTCGTCCTACGAAGGAACCAGAAAGACTCACGAGAAGGAAAGCTCGCCGCAAACTGGGAGGGCCCGTACCGCGTCCGCGCAAATACGGGGACAAGAGCCTATTACCTCGAAAATCTACATGGGGAAGAACTTGCTCGACCATGGAACGCTGAGAAACTTAAGCAATACTACAGTCAGACATTGCCCGCGACACGCCAATGTCGCGATTACGGGGGTGCGCTAGGGTACAAGCGCGAGACCTCTATACCAGACACGATGATCAAGGGTCACGTTGTGTGTGTGCGAGGACTTTTGATCCGACGAGGACCCCTCGACCGAGCTCCGTCGTCATAGTACCAATTAGGCAGAATGCCCCGCTTGTGATGGGAAGTTCACGCCGCGAAGCTAAGACCTCGACCGAGTTCTTAGCCTCGTTGAAGGTCGGGATACACCTCCGACCACCCGACCAGTTCCCCCACACAGTCGAGGATCAACAAAGTCGAGCAAACTCCCAAATTACCAACACTTAGACAAAAACAATAGCATCACACACGAGCAAAATCATACAAGCATCACACGCGCATATAAGCAGAAATCAAAGCATTAAGCGGGCAGAAGCCCATTGTACAGGTATTACAAAACATCAAAAAGCCTTGGCACGCAGGCCGGGAAAAAGTCACTACAAAAATGGCACGCATGCCAAACAAAAAAACCAAAAAAGTAGTGGCACGCACGCCGAGCAAACAAAAGAACTAGACAGCGATCTCCTCCTTGATCCGGCCATCATTCTCCCCCTCCTCCTCCTCTGGAAGGTCCAACTTGTCGTCGACCACATGAATGAATGGGTTAATCTTGTCGAGCGCAAGCTGGACATCTGGATTCTCGGGCTCGACCTGCGCCACAACATTTTTAAAGCCTATCTCGAGGGCCTCTAGACTATCCTATTGAAGCTCCCGGATCTTAGCAAATTAGAGCCGCCTGGCTGGTGAAACCCTTCTCTTCAGCGGACTCATTCTCTTAGGGGCGGGCAGCAGCCTCCAACTCGGCAACCCTAGTCCGGAAGCGGTCACGCTCCTCTTGAGCCTCCTTCAGTGCAGCGTTGGCCTCATTCAGCTCGTGGAGGATGTTGGCATGATTCTTGCACTTAGACTGGGCCTCTTGCAGATCGAACTCAAGCTTATTCTTCTCCTTTTCGAGAGCAGTGTTTTCGTCCTTTAGCTTCTACAGCTCGGAGGCAGGGGAGGTCTCCTTGTTCAAGACCAAGGCAGTCTCGAAGATCTGCATCATAGCCGCCAGGTCCTCGACCAGTGCCTTCTTCCGGGCCTCTCCATCCATCCCCAGGACTGCCCTCACCTCGGCCTCAGCGACAACAGGAGGGCTTCCCCCGAAGAAATTCCGCTGGAGATGACAGGCGGGCAGCAGAAACTTCTCCGTTGGGACTGGGCCCTCGAGGTCCACGAGGACGGATCCCTCAGTCCTCGCCCTCTTGGCAGGGGTGCTCTCCGGAGGAGGAGATTGACTGCACTGAGGAGAAGAGCCGCTCGTTCCTCCAATGGGCACCACATCCTGAATAACCTCGTGAACACGGCTCTTTGGTCGTTTGGGGGCCCGGTCAGCAGCCATCTTCATGATGCGCTCAGTGGCATTCGACATTTGACCTACAAGGGAAAACATGAAACGAGTTAGCACAAGGAAACAAAATTAAGTAAACGCCCGAGCAGAACAATGGGATCCTACCTAAGAACCTCTTGGCCTCGTCGGGGGATTTGCACTCAAGGAGAGCCTTGGTGTTTATGTGGTGGGTCGCGGTCATAACCCTTCCCCGGGAGTCGACGATAGATTTTCTGTCCCTAGTTATACACACTGCCCAGCTGAAGCTGGTGACGTATGCGACTAGCTTTGCATACGCTTCTTTGTCCTCCTCCGACAGCTCGTTGTGCCTCACGAGGTTGGAGTCTGTACCACGTGCGAAGCGCGCATGCTCCCACTCCAGGGGGCACTTGGACACGAACCTCTCCTCCCCGGCCTCATCGGTCACAATATAATAAAGGTACCCACAGCCTCGTGCGTTGCGGGCATGACATAGTAAAATCTATCCTTGAAGTTACGAATAGAGTCCGAGTACGCCTTGAACAACATCCTCGACTGTTTGAAGGAGACCCAGCTGTGTCGCCCTTGGTCGGTTGACAGTTGAAGGTGGAATATACGGAAAAAGAGGGAGAGAGTGGTCCCGATGTTGAGGTAGTTGCACACGATCTCGAATGCCCGCATGAAGGCGAGCACATTAGGATGAAGTTGAGACGGCGCCAGGTGCAATCGATTGAACACTCCCAATTGAAATATGTTGAAGGGGAGACGAATGTCGGCCTCTTTAAATGCGAACTCATACATAGGGAACCTTAACCCATGGTAATTCGAGCAGATACGGTGGTGTTCCCTAGGCTGAAAGACCGTCCACTTCGCCTGCTCGCCCACAGCGACGTCCTCGACGATGGCGAAAGCGTCTGTGTCATCACAGGAAAATTGCGAGGGAATACGTAAAGGCTCATCGCCACCCTAGTCGGCAGCCGGACGCAGGGGCTCCTCCCCAGGGAGCTGCGCGGGTTCGTCCACGTCAGGTTCGGTGTCTATCTGGATGATGCCCGCAAGCCTCACGACCATTTTTACCTGAAAAGTAGAGGAAATAGGTGAATTCATTGGCCACGACCAAATCCGCCCTTCCACTGCCGATCAAGTGAAAGCCCAATGAGAGCGGGAAGCTGCTTGGAGCAACGGGGAACTACCCGATACCTTTCTCCCGACCAGGGACCTTCTCCAGATCCCCGGTCCTCTCACGTCTTATCTTCCCGGGACATTCATCGCGTGTCCTTGGGACATTTATTGCATGTCCTCGTGGCATTCATCGGGTCCCGGGGACATTCATCCCAAGCCTCCGTCAAATCAAACGGAACCCTAGAAACATCTCGCTGTTTTAGCCGGAATCTTCATGGTGTCACCGGGAACTTCATCAGTTCGCCGGAAAACCACCAACGGAAAACAAAACGGAAAAGAAGAGGATTAGAAGCTTACTTGGAACAGTGGTAGAGGGCAGATCGGTGTGGTGGAAGCGGCGATGTACGGCGGTGAACGGTGGTTGAGCAGCGGCGGAGATAGGAAGAAGAGATCGGAGCGAAAAAGGTGGGAACGTGCAAATGGCATGAACTCAAGCCCTTTTATAGGCCCCCTCACAGGACTCAAGGAGTCCCTAGGCTCTTGAGTGCCCTAGGTCTAGCCACCCCTAGACTTTAATGGCAGGCGACACGTGGCACGCGTGTTCCCGCGTTAATTCTTTCACCTGCCTTGCTCCTCAGACTCACAACCCCTCATCTCCCCCGCGTCACCGTCCAACGGCGACGTCAGAATTCGAGCAGAGTCCAAGATTACTGCACGTCTAGCATCCTGTGCTCGTGGCCTTCCTACTGCGTTATGCCCGACAACTCGGAGACGTTTCCTCGTCGACACGTATCTCTAGCAAGGGGTTACCAGTGCGAATCGAACGATCACCTTCGTCTCGGTGGTTTGAGCATGCTTGCGGTGTCCTCGTCACAGGGGATGATCCTTAAGTCATTACTCTGACACCTCGGAGCAACGACTTGGGGGGCTCTTGTTCTGGACTGGGTCAGCGCTTGCCCTACCATCGGGCAGGCCCAACCCAATACTGGGACGACCCAATATGACCCCCTCCAATAGCCTGTGTCGGGCACGACCCTGTCAGCACCAAGCACGTTCGTGTCTTCCTCTCGTCGGCCACGTAGCAGACACCACTGTCGAGCAGAAGCTCAGAGCCGAGGAGAGCACCTCTCTCCTCGGCCTCCACGTACTCCTCCCCGCGAAGACACGTCACCTAGTAACCTCCCACCTTCGAACAAATCTATCTTCCCACCTTTCGGAGATCTCGGGACCGTTACCCCAAGGCGAAGACCACGTGCTGGTCTTCCCTACGCCACGTAAGCCCTGACAGTTACCTGGATCGGGCCTTGCAATCCAGCCCAGTGCAGGTAACCGTTGGCCCCGCGCCGGCGGCTCTCTATAAATACCCTCTCACTTGAGAGGGTCATGTTACGTTCTTTTTTACTCACCTATACTCTGTACTTGCTTTCCATAGTTGAGTTTGGCATCGGAGTGCCTTGCAGGTCCCCCCCCCCCCCCCCCCCCCCCCGCCGTATCATCCTCACCGGAGCCGAAGATTTCACGACGCTGCTGGCCACTGTCACACTGTCTGATCCAGGTACGATCAATATCCTTGCTTGAATACCTACAAAAATGAGAGAATATCAATTAAACTCAATGATATTTACACGATACGCAATATATACACTATAACGTAAAGTAAACGTATTTACAAACAAAGCGGGGTTTATTCGTACAATATTAACAAAAAGTATCGATAAGTGCAACAAAACTTATATTAAAAAATAGTTAAAATTTACACTTATCAAACTCTCCCCAACTTACACGTGTTTGTCCCTAAACAAGAATCAAGCGACTCAAAGAAACAGAGTGACAACCAAAGAATCACGAATCAACAGGTTTTGAAAAACGGAAACAAATGAATGGTTCAAATGAAAAACGGAACACACAAGGTAAATACTTACCACTTAACTACGACGATAACATAGTCACGAAACCAATGCAAAATACAAAAAATCATGCCAAACATCCTAAAACAACACAAGTTCAAGCATGAATCACACCTAGCAAAAATAATCATCGGTAGATGAAAAACACAAAATGAGGTACTTTTCACTCACACAACAATCTTGCAAACAAAAGACTAAATTATGCATTCATCCAAAAATTCACATTGAACACACAAAGGCAAGAATCACAAGGGCTTTCAAGGTTATAGCGTGGTCGGATAAACAAACAAGGGGCAATTTCTAAAGGTAATTGAAACAAAAACTTGTCTAAACCTAAGGGAGTGATCAACTCACAAAGACTCAAACACAAAATTTCCAATCAACTTCTTCCAAAATCTCAAGTGTTACACAAAACACAATACTTATTTTGCACAATTATATGAACTCTTTTTGTTTCCTTTCTCAAGGATTTTCTTTTTGTTTTTTTTTTCTTTTCTTTTCTTTTTCATATTTTTCTCTTTTTTCTTTTCTTTTTCAACTTCATAGAAACCAACCAATGAATAAACAATCATTCTCTCCCTAACTTAAATTCAACCACAACATCATGTGAATACTCCCTACTTTCTAAGGCAAGGTAAAAATTCATACAACAACACAAAGTTGAGGGTTCAAGAAAAAAAATAATCAATCAAAATCCATACAAAAAGTGAATTCAATACTCTTGGACAAGCATTAAGTTCAAACAACATGGATAATGATAGAAAGGCACAAAGGGGTTATGAATGATCACACGCTCACAAGGTGAATGACTATTTGGTTAGGTAGTTATGCTCAAAATGAAACAAAATGCCTTGATCCTTTTCATGCTTTCATATAATCAATACAACCAAAAGATTAAGCATAGTAAAATCCAGTTAGAACAAGAATGTTAGTACTCTGCGCATATATGAACAATGGAAAGCTACCTCACAAAAAGGGTGGGAACTAAAGTGATTCACATCAAGAACAAGTATACAAAAGAATGAATGGCATGGAAGTTTGTAAAATGCCTAAGTATCATGAATATGCTAAAGTCTAAAAAGCGATAAACACATACCTTGGATGTGTACAAAACTTAACAATATCATTACCATACATCTGCAAGTTAAAATGATCAAACTTGGAACATCACCTTAAATTCCCTCAAGCTAATCAAAACAAGCTTTTAGACAAACACAAAAACTATTAATATAAACAAACTAAAAGACCGGCTGAAAATGGATTAAACAAGTTGAAAAGTGAAGATTTGAGAATTTTACGAACAATCCGAGTACAACTTGTTTAATGAATATTCACCACACTACCTAAGCTAGAATGAAAAAGTAATAATGAAACAAAAAACGATAAAACATGCTTGTTTTACGTCGTAAGCTCGACACCTTTACTGTGCTTAGATAGTAACTTCCTCCCTTCATGCCATGGTGATGCCTCACCGTGCAAACCAAAAGCAAGTGTCCTAACCAAACACTTGAACAAACGTTACGGGAACAAAATGTATACAACACTTGAACAAGCATGATGGAAAATAAAAGCAAAACAAGTATTTATACAAGCATATATACAATATAAACAATTATGTACAAAGCTCCAAAACATCAAAACTATCGCAATGCAATTCAATATCAAAACCAATCCTCGGCAACAGCGCCATTTTGTTGGAGCGGTAAAGCGGAAAGCAAAAATGTTATTTTTGGAAGAATTCCCTCTGGGATTTATGTCGTGTCCACAGAGATTGGTACTATTGAACTGCCGCTCGATAATTTAGATTTTAATGAGTTTGGGTTAAAATGGGTTTAAAGTAAACGCAGAAAAGTAAACATTAACACAAAAAGAATTCATTCTTCAGAGAGAAGAAAATTATCTGACATGCATATAATCGACTCCTCACAAACTTAAACTTACCGACCAGTTATACTCAACCTACAATACTCCTCAATATCATCCAGCATCGCTCACAACAGTGTCCATCTCTGACACACTGAACTGAGAGAACAACCATGTTACCCTCGTCGACACTCTCGCACCCGACTCGAGATACGGAGGCATTAAGCTCCGACACCCATAAAGATTGTTAGCTCTAAATCTATCTCTAGCATTCAGAAACTAACAGATAATCATCCTTAATCAAAGTTTGCGATGTTTATCTCTAACAGAACCCAAACTTCGAGCATAAAGCAAAAATCAAGGACAATCACCGATAAAGATTTGTAAAGCAAATTAGATACAACGCCATGGGTAACAAATATACACGAGTTCAAAGTAAATACATATACAACAACCCAACAAAGAAGAAATACACAAAGAAGAAAAGAAATAAACCAAACATCTCGCGGTTTGTCAACGTTGGTCGATGAGAAATCCACCCCGGATCATCCGTGTGCAAGCTTCAATGTTGTTTTCTAAGATAATCCTGCTGAAAAATGAGTTTGATGGAGTTAGGAGCAAAAATCCCCAAAACCTTAACTTAAAAAATGAATGAAATGACTTAACTATCATTTACAAAATCTGTCAAGTTCGCAATGCGAAATTTTATTTGCAAAGCGAACATCAAATTTAGGCACCTGATGCCTCAGGAACAGTAAAACCGCCTCTGTGATTCTGCAGAAGTTCGCAATGCAAACTTTTATTCGCTGGAAAGTTCGCAATGCGAACTTTGGTGCATTTTTCTACTGCCTCAAGTCTGGGAGTATTCGCTGGAAAGTTCGTAAAGAGAACATTCGCTGGAAAGTTCGCAAAGCGAACTTGACAGCACACCAGCCCTTGTTTTGACCACAACTTCTGAACCGTAACTTCGTTTGACGCACGGTCGGAAGCGTTGGAAACCTTATTCAATGCTCTTTATGAATATGACAAGATATCCTTGCTTGAATACCTACAAAAATGAGAGAAAATCAATTAAACTCAATGATATTTACACGATACACAATATATACACTATAACGTAAAGTAAACGTATTTACAAACAAAGCGTGGTTTATTCGTACGATATTAACAAAAAGTATCGATAAGTGCAACAAAACTTATATTCAAAAATAGCTATAATTTACACTTATCAAACTCTCCCCAACTTAAACTTGTTTGTCCCTAAACAAGAATCAAGCGACTCAAAGAAACAGAGTGACAACCAAAGAATCACGAATCAACAGGTTTTGAAAAATGGAAACAAATGAATGGTTCAAATGAAAAACGGTACACACAAGGTAAAAACTTACCACATAACTACGATGATAACATAGTCACGAAACAAATGAAAAATACAAAAAATCATGCCAAACATCCTAAAACAACACAAGTTCAAACGTGAATCACACCTAGCAAAAATAATCATCGGTAGATGAAAAACACAAAATGAGGTACTTTTCACTCACACAACAATCTTGCAAACAAAAAACTAAATTATGCATACATCCAAAAATTCACATTGAACACATAAAGGCAAGAATCATAAGGGCTTTCAAGGTTATAGCGTGGTCGGATAAACAAACAAGGGGAAATTTCTAAAGGTAATTGAAACAAAAACTTGTCTAAACCTAAGGGAGTGATCAACTCACAAAGACTCAAACACAAAATTTCCAATCAACTTCTTCCAAAATCACAAGTGTTACACAAAACACAATACTTATGTAGCACAATTATATGAACTCTTTTTGTTTCCTTTCTCAAGGATTTTCTTTTTGTTTCTTTTTCTTTTCTTTTCTTTTCTTTTTCATATTTTTCTCTTTTTTCTTTTCTTTTTCAACCTCATAGAAACCAACCAATGAATAAACAATCATTCTCTCCCCAACATAAATTCAACCACATCATCATGTGAATACTCCCTACTTTCTAAGGCAAGGTAAAAATTCATACAACAACACAAAGTTGAGGGTTCAAGAAAAAAACAATCAATTAAAATCCATACAAAAAGTGAATTCAATACTATCGGACAAGCATTAAGTTCAAACAACATGGATAATGATAGAAAGGCACAAAGGGGTTATGAATGATCACACGCTCACAAGGTGAATGGCTATTTGGTTAGGTAGTTGTGCTCAAAATGAAACAAAATGCCTTGATCCTTTTCATGCTTTCATATAATCAATACAACCAAAAGATTAAGTATAGTAAAATCCAGTTAGAACAAGAATGTTGGTACTCCGCGCATATATAAACAATGGAAAGCTACCTCATAAAAAGGATGGGAACTAAAGTGATTCACATCAAGAACAAGTATACAAAAGAATGAATGGCATGGAAGTTTGTAAAATACCTAAGTATCATGAATATGCTAAAGTCTAGAAAGCTATAAACACATACCTTGGACGTGTACAAAACTTAACAATATCATTACCATACATCTGCAAGTTAAACTGATCAAACTTAGAACATCACCTTAAATTCCATCAAGCTACTCAAAACAAGCTTTTATACAAACACAAAAACTATTAATATAAACAAACTAAAGGACCGGCTGAAAATGGATTAAACAAGTTGTAAAGTGAAGATTTGAGAATTTTACGAACAATCCGAGTACAACTTGTTTAATGAATATTCACCACACTACCCAAGCTAGAATGAAAAAGTAATAATGAAACAAAAACGATAAAACATGCTTGTATTACGTCGTAAGCTCGTCACTTTTACTGTGCTTAGCTAGTAACTTCCTCCCTTCATGCCATGGTGATACCTCACCGCACAAACCTAAAGCAAGTGTCCTAACCAAACACTTGAACAAACGTTACGATAACAAAATGTATACAACACTTGAACAAACATAATAGAAAATAAAAGCAAAACGAGTATCTATACAAGCATATATAAAATATAAACAATTATGTACAAAGCTCCAAAACATCGAAACTATCGCAATGCAATTCAATATCAAAACCAATCCCCGGCAACAGCGCCATTTTGTTGGAGCGGTAAGCAAAAATGTTATTTTCGGAAGAATTCCCTCCCGGATTTATGTCGTGTCCACAGAGATTGGTGCTATTGAACTGTCATCCGACAATTTAGATTTTAATGAGTTTGGGTTAAAATAGGTTTAAAGTAAATGCAGAAAAGTAAACATTAACACAAAAATAATTCATTCTTCAGAGAGAAGAAACTTATCTGGCATGCATATAATCGACTCCTCACAAACTTAAACTTACTGACCAGTTATACTCAACCTACAATACTCCTTAATATAATCCAGCATCGCTCACAACAGTGTCCATCTCTAACACACTGAGCTAAGAGAACAACCGTGTTACCCTCGTCGATGCTCTCGCACCCGACTCGAGATATGGAGGCATTAAGCTCCGACACCCATAAAGATTATTAACTCTAAATCTATCTCTAGCATTCAAAAACTAACAGATAATCATCCCTAATTAAAGTTTGCGATGTTTATCTCTAACACAACCCAAACCCCGAGCATAAAGCAAAAATCAAGGACAATCACCGATAAAGATTTGTAAAGTAAATTAGTTACAACACCATGGGCGACAAATATACACGAGTTCAAAGTAAATACATATACAACAACCCAACAAAGAAGAAATACACTAAGAAGAAAAGAAATAAACCAAACATTTCGCAGTTTGTCAACGCCGGTCGATGAGAAATCCACCCCGGATCATCCGTGTGCAAGCTTCAATGTTGTTTTCTAAGCTAATCCTAATGAAAAATGAGTTTGATGGAGTTGGGAGCAAAAATCCCCAAAACCATAACCTAAAAAATGAATTAAATGACTTAAATATCATTTACAAAATCTGTCAAGTTCGCAATACGAATTTTTATTCACAAAGCGAACATCAAATTTAGGCACCTAATGCCTCAGGAACAGTTAAACCGCCTCTGCGATTCTGCAAAAGTTGGCAATGCAAACTTTTATACGCAAAGCGAATATTCGCTGGAAAGTTCGCAATGCAAACTTTGGTGCCTTTTTCTACTGCCTCAAGTCTGGGAGTATTCGCTGGAAAGTTCATAAAGAGAACAATCGCTGGAAAGTTTGCAAAGCGAACTTGACAGCACACCAGCCCTTGTTTTGACCACAACTTCTGAATCGTAACTTCGTTTGACGCACGGTCGGAAGCGTTGGAAAGCTTATTCAATTCTCTGTATGAATATGACAGAATATGCTTGCTTGAATACCTACAAAAATAAGAGAAAATCAATTAAACTAAATGATATTTACATGATACGCAATATATACACTATAACGTAAAGTAAACGTATTTACAAACAAAGTGGGGTTTATTCATACGATATTAAGAAAAAGTATTGATAAGTGCGACAAAACTTATATACAAAAATAGCTACAATTCGCACTTATCAAACTCTCCCCAACTTAAACTTGTTTGTCCCTAAGCAAGAATCAAGCGACTCAAAGAAACAGAGTGACAACCAAAGAATCACGAATCAACAGGTTTTGAAAAACGGAAACAAATGAATGGTTCAAATGAAAAATGGTACACACAAGGTAAATACTTACCACTAAACTACGACGATAACATAGTCACGAAATAAATGCAAAATACAAAAAATCATGCCAAACATCCTAAAACAACACAAGTTCAAACGTGAATCACACCTAGCAAAAACAATCATCGGTAGATGAAAAACACAAAATGAGGTACTTTTCACTCACACAATAATCTTTCAAACAAAAGACAAAATTATGCATTCATCCAAAAATTCACATTGAACACACAAAGGCAGGAATCACAAGGGCTTTCAAGGTTATAGTGTGGTCGGATAAACAAACGAGGGGCAATTTATAAAGGTAATTGAAACAAAAACTTGTCTAAAACTAAGGGAGTGATCAACTCACAAAGACTTAAACACAAAATTTCAATCAACTTCTTCCAAAATCCCAAGTATTGCACAAAACACAATACTTATTAAGCACAATTATATGAACTCTTTTTGTTTCCTTTCTCAAGGATTTTCTTTTTGTTTCTTTTTTTTCTTTTCTTTCCTTTTTCATATTTTTCTCTTTTTTCTTTTCTTTTTCAACCTCATAGAAACCAACCAATGAGTAAACAATCATTCTCTCCCCAACTTGAATTCAACCACATCATCATGTGAATACTCCCCACTTTCTAAGGCAAGGTAAAAATTCATACAACAACACAAAGTTGAGGGTTCAAGAAAAAAAACAATCAATCAAAATCCATACAAAAAGTGAATTCAATACTCTTAGACAAGCATTAAGTTCAAACAACATGGATAATGATAGAAAGGCACAAAGGGATTACAAATGATCACACACTCACAAGGTGAATGACTATTTGGTTAGGTAGTTGTGCTCAAAATGAAACAAAATGCCTTGATCCTTTTCATGCTTTCATATAATCAATACAACCAAAAGATTAAACATAGTAAAATCCAGTTAGAACAAGAATGTTGGTACTCCGCGCATATTTGAACAATAGAAAGCTACCTCACAAAAAAGGTGGGAACTAAAGTGATTCACATCAAAAACAAGTATACAAAAGAATGAATGGCATGGAAGTTTGTAAAATGCCTAAGTATCATGAATATTCTAAAGTCTAGAAAGCTATAAACACATACCTTGGACGTGTACAAAACTTAACAATATCATTACCATACATCCGCAATATAAATTGATCAAACTTGAAACATCACCTTAAATTCCCTCAAGCTACTCAAAACAAGCTTTTAGACAAACACAAAAACTATTAATATAAACAAACTAAAAGACCGGCTTAAAATGGATTAAACAAGTTGTAAAGTGAAGATTTGAGAATTTTACGAACAATCCGAGTACAACTTGTTTAATGAATATTCACCAAACTACCTAAGCTAGAATGAAAAAGTAATAACGAAACAAAAAACGATAAAACATGCTTGTTTTACGTCGTAAGGTTGACACCTTAATGTGCTTAGCTAGTAATTCGTCCCTTCATGCCATGGTGATGCCTCACCGCGCAAACCTAAAGCAAGTGTCCTAACCAAACACTTGAACAAACGTTACGATAACAAAATGTATACAACACTTGAACAAACATAATGGAAAATAAAAGCAAAACAAGTATCTATACAAGCATATATACAATATAAACAATTATGTACAAAGCTCCAAAACATCAAAACTATCACAATGCAATTCAATATCAAAACCAATCCCCGGCAACGGCGCCATTTTGTTGGAGCGGTAAAGCGGCAAACAAAAATGTTATTTATGGAAGAATTCTCTCCGGGATTTATGTCGTATCCACAGGGATTGGTGCTATTGAACTGCCGTTCGAAAATTTAGATTTTAATAAGTTTGGGTTAAAATGGGTTTAAAGTAAATGCAAAAAAGTAAACATTAACACAAAAAGAATTCATTCTTCAGAGAGAAGAAACATACCTGGCATGCATATAATCGACTCCTCACAAACTTAAACTTATCGATAAGTTATACCCAACCTACAATACTCCTCAATATCATCCAGCACCGCTCACAACAGTGTCCATCTCTAACATACTGAGCTGAGAGAACAACCGTGTTACCCTCGCCGACGCTCTCGCACCCGACTCAAGATACGGAGGCATTAAGCTCTGATACCCATAAAGATTGTTACCTCTAAATCTATCTCTAGCATTCAGAAACTAACAGATAATTATCCCTAATCAAAGTTTGCGATGTTTATCTATAACACAACCCAAACCCCGAGCATAAAGCAAAAATCAAAGACAATCACCGATAAAGATTTGTAAAGCAAATTAGCTGCAACGCCATGGGCGACAAATATACACGAGTTCAAAGTAAATACATATACAACAACCCAACAAAGAAGAATTACACAAAGAAGAAAACAAATAAACCAAATATCTCGCGGTTTTCAATGCCGGTCGATGAGAAATTCACCCTGGATCATCCGTGTGCAAGCTTCAATGTTGTTTTCTAAGCTAATCCTACTGAAAAATGAGTTTGATGGAGTTGGGAGCAAAAATCCCCAAAACCATATGTCATACCCCAAATTTTGACCACCAAGATTCCCCATCATTGTGTAAATCATCATCACAATATGGATGAACCATCATGCCTCACTAATCTCCTCAAAGAGGGGTGAGCATTCACCACAACCAAGAATTAGGGTTTTGAGCCCTCTCAGAGCACTTAGACAAATGATCAATCAAGAATTGACATGATCTTCAACTTTTCTAAACTCTCCAACACCCATAAGGGATCAAGAGGACTCCCACATCAAGAACCAATCACAAAATTGCTACATTCTAAGTGTATTAAGCCTCAAGATCGCCAGTGTCACCAAATTAGGGTTTTGGTCGACCAAGGCCTCCAAGTGGAAATTTTCCTCTGGGCATGAGCCAATGCTTCAAAACATAACTCAAGATACTCCAAGGGACCTCATGGACCCAATCATCAAGTCACTCTAGCCTCAGGGGATGCATTCACCAAAAATTAGGAATTAGGGTTTCTTGACCTAATTCACCCCTAAGTTGACTTTTGGGACAAAACATGAGCCAAGACCTCAAGACATGATTTGAGGGTCTCTAATACACTACATTGATCCATTTGCAACAATGGATTAACCCAGGAAACTTGATTCACAAGTTTCATTTTCATCTAGACCACAACTAGGGTTTTGAGGAAAAAGTCAACTGTACCTTTGACTTTTGACCAAGACATGCTCCCAAACCTTGGGACATGATTAAATACACCCTATATCACCTATGGAGTCCATCCATTAGGTTTTATTTAGGTCAAGGACTCTATTTCACAAAGGATCGCACAGTTTGGATTTCATCTGATAAAAAGTCAATTGTACAAAAAGTCAAAGTTTGACTTTTTGATTTTTTGGTCAAACAAGGTTCCTTAACCCTAAAACAATGTTAATGTGTGATTGGAATCATCATTCATCAAGAAAAATCTGTAAATGTGAATGCGTCTAAGAGAGGGGGGGGGGGGTGAATTAGGTTCTTAAAAATTTCTTTGATCTTTTTACCGGTTCTTGGTTATTTTTCCGTTTTATGATAAGTGCTAGAAAGTAAAATGCGGAAAGGAAAAATGACACAAGAGAATTATAGTGGTTCCCCTCACAGCCCGAGAGTACTCCACTCCTCCTTCAACACGAAAGAGAGTTCACTATAGTTTAGAATTATTGTACAGCCTAATCACACCAATAGTGATGCTTACTATCTAACCTATAGGTAATTAAGTGTATGAAGAACAATCCTCTTCAAAACACTCACTTGTTTCCAACAGTCCTGGATAACAAGGTAAAACAGAAAATAATCTTGATATAAATTTGATGTCTTGAGAATATGATGCTATCAATCTTCACGATCGATCTTCTCCTTGAAACAAATATCACTCAAATGAAATATACAAGTGTTCTTGAATAAAATGAGATGAAACAATGATAATGTGTGAAATTTATGCAAAGGTTTCTCTCAAAAAATATGTTTGAATGAACACTTGAAGAATAACTGAAAGATGAAAAGAATGAGTGGATTTTTTATTATGAAATTTCTAGGAGGTAAGTTTTAATCTTAAAATGACATGTATTTATATTGATGAAAGCAACCATTCAAAAGTCATGGCAATGGTTAGAAAAATTCTGAATTTAATAAGACAAATGATGTAAGAGATGCCATGAAAAGATATAATGAAAAGATGCATTCAAACAAAACATTTTTCAATTTTAAATAAAAAACACTGTTTCAGTACGTTGTAAATTGTGGCGGTTGTTTGGTCTTTTACGTCATTTCAAAACTCCACAATTTACCAAATAATTTTGAAATTTAAAATTTAAAATACTAGTTCAGAACGGTGTGAATTATGGCGGTTTCTGGTGCTGTTACGACAGTTAAAAACGCCATAATTTACCAAAAACAGAATGATTAAATAAATTAAATAATTAAAAAATTTGTCTAAGTATTTGAACCAATTTTATACGACATCTATTGATTTACCCAAGTCAATAGATTATATTTGAAAGTGATTTAATATGGTTCAAAAATGAAAAATAATTTTTCCAATTAAAGAAATATTTTGAGAACTATTTTATCAATATATATTGTATGCTTGAGACACTTTTGAACACTTGTATAAGCATTTTAAATGACATTGATATACCTTTGTTCAACCTTTGATCTTCATGATACTTGAACACTTGAAGCTAATTGATTCAACTTGATAGTACTTAGGATATCTTCTTGAACTTGAACTTCTAGTACTTCATGTAGCTTGATTCTCTTTCTTTTTGCATATTATCTTTGTAGAGAGCTTGTTGTGTTGTCTTCATCAAAACTCAATGTGAGTGAAGCTTGCTTCTACAATCTCCCCCTTTTTGATGATGACAACCAATCCATTGAAAGATTGAATCTTTAGACTTGATGTTTCTCTAAGTTTGATTCTCCCCCTAAAGTGGAGTTCCCCCTAAATTCATGAGGGTAATAATTTTCTGCACAAAAATGTTAGAGAAACCAATCCTTCTCCCCCTTTGTCATTAGCAAAAAGGAAGAGGATTCCAAAACAATGACAGTTCATAATTATAACATACATAAATACATATCAAATCTCTTTAATAATTCTTTGCAATACTTCTTGAAGGCTTTGAAAGCATCACTTTTCTGCACTAAAAAAATGTCCAAGTATATCTAGAGAAATCATCAATAATAACTAATGCATAGACATTACCTCCGAAGCTTTTTGTTCTCGATGGACCAAAGAGATCCATGTGCAACAATTGTAGTGGCCTAGTTGTGGACACCACATTCTTGGATGTGAAAGTTGATTTGGTTTGCTTTCCTTTTTGGCAAGCTCCACACAACCCATCTTTGATGAATTTGATCTTTGGCAATCCAATGACTAAGTCATGCTTGATCAACTTATTCAAGTGCTCCATATGAATATGAGCAAACCTCTTATGCCATAACCATGATTCATTGTTGTTTGCCAAGAGACACCTAACATTCAAAGACAAGTTATCTAAGGAAATTAAAAATATGTTATTAACTCTTTTACCTTTTAGCATAACTTCATGAGTAACTTTGTTTTCAATCAAACATTCATCTTTAGTGAAGTTGATTTTGAAACCTCGGTCACACAATTGGCTAATGCTAAGGAGACTATGCTTTAGACCTTCCATATATAGGACATCTTCTATAGTTGTTGAAGGCGGTGAACCAATGATGCCGACGCCAAGGATTCTTCCTTTGTTGTTGTCACCATAAGTAACATATCCTTTGGCCTTAAGCGTTAGATGTGAAAATTTGCTTAGGTCACCCGTCATGTGCCTCGAACATCCACTATCAAGATACCATTGATTTGAAGAGGTCTTCAAGCATACCTACAAAAAAGAGTTACGTTTTATTAGGTACCCAAATAGCCTTGGGTCCTTCAAAGTTAGTTCCTTTCTTGACCCATACATAATGGCCTTGAGCAACACTAAAGTTTCTAATATAACATGCATTAGGAGTATGACCTTTAAAACCACAATAGAAACACGTAGGCTCAAAGTTGCTTTTATATCTAGGGGGATAAGATTTCTTCTTATTATAAGACTTCTTCTTATTATTTCTTTTCCTTCTGTTATATTGTTGAACCATTTTAGGCTTGTCACTTTTCTCTAAAGGAATTTGTTCTTTAGCTTTTACAAAAATGGTCTTGTTAGAAGTTAGTTTAGAAAATCTTGATTAACCTAGACCACTTTTATCATTTGAGTATCTTTGACTACTAAGAACATGTTCCAATCCAACTTGTCCTTTCTCATATCTTTCTAGGGCTCTTTTCATTTGAACTATTTGAAAAGCAAGTGACTCACATTTAGTGCATGCAAAATTCTTGATTAATTCTTCTTTTTCATCTTTGAACTTATTTTCCATTTTCTCAATATTTTCTTCCAAGATGGATATTTGTTTCTTTTGAGATGAGATGGTTTTATATAGAATTTTGCATTCACTTAAAAGTTCATCAATTGCTCCTTGAGCATCATTATCATAAATTGAAAAGTTACTACTAACCTCATCGTCTTCATCATCGGAATGATGTGATGCCATCAATGCTAGATTTGCGCTTTGATCACTATCGGAGTCCGATGAAGAACTTATTTCGTTGTCATCCCAAGCAATGTAGGCTTTCTTTTTGTAATCCTTCTTTCCTTTGTTGTCACGATTCTTTGCGAGTTTGGGACATTCCGGTTTGATGTGGCCTTGTTTTCCACATTCATAGCATATAATGTCTCCATTGGATGTTGATGCTTCTTTTTCTTTGTTCTTTGAGGACTTCTTTCTTCTTGTGAAACTAGAGTTTCCAATATTATTTTTTGCACTGAAGTATTTTCCTAGTCTTTTTACAAGAAGCATAAAGTTTTCGTCCTCTTCGGGATTGTCTTCTTTCTTCACAACTTTGGATTCGACTTTTAAGGCAATGCTCTTGGATTTCTTTTCTTGGTTCTCACGTTTCTCCAATAGTCCAAGTTCCGTCTCATATTCTTGAAGCTTTCCGAATAGAGTAACGGATGTCATCGTTGATAAACTCTTCTTCTCGGAAATCGCCGTCACTTTGGGTTGCCACTCTCTTGTTAAAGACCTAAGCACTTTAAGATTAAGTTCATCATTCGTTAGAGTCTTACCAAGTGCATTCAAGTGATTTGTCAAATGCACGAATCTTTTCTGCAAGTCTAGGATTGATTCTCCTGGTTGCATTCTAAATAACTCGTACTCTTGACTTAAGGTATTCAATCTGGATCTTTTGACTTCGGCGGTTCCTTCGTGAGTTTCTACAAGAGTGTCCCATATTTGCTTGGCCGTTGTACATGATGAGACGCGGAAGAATTCATCCATTCCAAGTGCACTTTGTAAAATATTTATTGTCTTTTTGTCATAGAGAACCTTTTTCTTATCATCCTCATCCCATGATGCTTGTGGTTTTGGCGTACCAACTCCGTTGAAAACCGTTGTAGGAATAAAAGGACCATTTTGAACAGCCTCCCATATATCACTTCCTTGTGCTTCTAAATGTGCCTTCATACGGATTTTCCAGAAGTCGAAGTATTGGTCAGAAAACAAAGGAGGCTTGTTGCTACTACCACCGTCTTTGAATACAAGATCATTGTTTGCGGAAGCCGTCTGAATCGAATAGGAACAGGTTACCTATCACCTGCTCTGATGCCAATTGTAAATGTGAATGCGCCTAAGGGGGGGGGGGGGGGGGGGTGAATTAGGTTCTTAAAAATTTCTTTAATCTTTTTACCGGTTTGTGGTTATTTTTCCGTTTTATGATAAGTGCTGGAAAGTAAAATGCGGAAAGGAAAAATGACACAAGAGAATTATAGTGGTTCCCCTCACAGCCCGAGAGTACTCCACTCCTCCTTCAACACGAAAGAGAGTTCACTATAGTTTAGAATTATTGTACAGCCTAATCACACCAATAGTGATGCTTACTATCTAACCTATAGGTAATTAAGTGTATGAAGAACAATCCTCTTCAAAACACTCACTTGTTTCCAACAGTCCTGAATAACAAGGTAAAACAGAAAATAATCTTGATATAAATTTGATGTCTTGAGAATATGATGCTATCAATCTTCACGATCGATCTTCTCCTTGAAACAAATATCACTCAAATGAAATATACAAGTGTTCTTAAATAAAATGAGATGAAACAATGATAATGTGTGAAATTTATGGAAAGGTTTCTCTCAAAAAATATGTTTGAATGAACACTTGAAGAATAACTGAAAGATGAAAAGAATGAGTGGATTTTTTATTATGAAATTTCTAGGAGGTAAGTTTTAATCTGAAAATGACATGTATTTATATTGATGAAAGCAACCATTCAAAAGTCATGGCAATGGTTAGAAAAATTCTGAATTTAATAAGACAAATGATGTAAGAGATGCCATGAAAAGATATAATGAAAAGATGCATTCAAACAAAACATTTTTCAATTTTAAATAAAAAACACTATTTCAGTACGTTGTAAATTGTGGCGGTTGTTTGGTCTGTTACGTCGTTTCAAAACGCCACAATTTACCAAATAATTTTGAAATTTAAAATTTAAAATACTGGTTCAGAACGGTGTGAATTATGGCGGTTACTGGTGCTGTTACGACAGTTAAAAACGCCATAATTTACCAAAAACTGAATGTTTAAATAAATTAAATAATTAAAAAATTTGTCTAAGTATTTGAACCAATTTTATACAACATCTATTGATTTACCCAAGTCAATAGATTATATTTGAAAGTGATTTAATATGGTTCAAAAATGAAAAATAATTTTTCCTATTAAAGAAATATTTTGAGAACTATTTTATCAATATATATTGTATGCTTGAGACACTTTTGAACACTTGTATAAGCATTTTAAATGACATTGATATACCTTTGTTCAACCTTTGATCTTCATGATACTTGAACACTTGAAGCTAATTGATTCAACTTGATAGTACTTAGGATATCTTCTTGAACTTGAACTTCTTGTACTTCATGTAGCTTGATTCTCTTTCTTTTTGCATATTATCTTTGTAGAGAGCTTGTTGTGTTGTCTTCATCAAAACTCAATGTGAGTGAAGCTTGCTTCTACAATCTCCCCCTTTTTGATGATGACAACCAATCCATTGAAAGATTGAATCTTTAGACTTGATGTTTCTCTAAGTTTGATTCTCCCCCTAAAGTGGAGCTCCCCCTAAATTCATGAGGGTAATAATTTTCTGCACAAAAATGTTAGAGAAACCAATCCTTCTCCCCCTTTGTCATTAGCAAAAAGGAAGAGGATTCCAAAACAATGACAGTTCATAATTATAACATACATAAATACATATCAAATCTCTTTAATAATTCTTTGCAATACTTCTTGGAGGCTTTGAAAGCATCACTTTTCTGCACTAAAAACAATGTCCAAGTATATCCAGAGAAATCACCAACAATAACTAATGCATAGACATTACCTCCGAAGCTTTTTGTTCTCGATGGACCAAAGAGATCCATGTGCAACAATTGTAGTGGCCTAGTTGTGGACACCACATTCTTGGATGTGAAAGTTAATTTGGTTTGCTTTCCTTTTTGGCAAGTGCCACACAACCCATCTTTGATGAATTTGATCTTTGGCAATCCAATGACTAAGTCATGCTTGATCAACTTATTCAAGTGCTCCATATGAATATGAGCAAACCTCTTATGCCATAACCATGATTCATTATTGTTTTCCAAGAGACACCTAACATTCAAAGACAAGTTATCTAAGGAAATTAAAAATATGTTATTAACTCTTTTACCTTTTAGCATAACTTCATGAGTAACTTTGTTTTCAATCAAACATTCATCTATAGTGAAGTTGATTTTGAAACCTCGGTCACACAATTGGCTAATGCTAAGGAGACTATGCTTTAGACCTTCCATATATAGGACATCTTCTATAGTTGTTGAAGGCGGTGAACCAATGATGCCGACGCCAAGGATTCTTCCTTTGTTGTTGTCACCATAAGTAACATATCCTTTGGCCTTAAGCGTTAGATGTGAAAATTTGCTTAGGTCACCCGTCATGTGCCTCGAACATCCACTATCAAGATACCATTGATTTGAAGAGGTCTTCAAGCATACCTACAAAAAAGAGTTACGTTTTATTAGGTACCCAAATAGCCTTGGGTCCTTCAAAGTTAGTTACTTTCTTGACCCATACATAATGGCCTTGAGCATCACTAAAGTTTCTAATATAACATGCATTAGGAGTATGACCTTTAATACCACAATAGAAACACGTAGGCTCAAAGTTGCTTTTATATCTAGGGGGATAAGATTTATTCTTATTATAAGACTTCTTCTTATTATTTCTTTTCCTTTTGTTATATTGTTGAACCATTTTAGGCTTGTCACTTTTCTCTAAAGGAATTTGTTCTTTAGCTTTTACAAAAATGGTCTTGTTAGAAGTTTGTTTAGAAAATCTTGAGTAACCTAGACCACTTTTATCATTTGAGTATCTTTGACTACTAAGAACATGTTCCAATCCAACTTGTCCTTTCTCATATCTTTCTAGGACTCTTTTCATTTGATCCATTTGAAAAGCAAGTGACTCACATTTAGTGCATGCAAAATTCTTGATTAATTCTTCTTTTTCATCTTTGAACTTATTTTCCATTTTCTCAATATTTTCTTCCAAGATGGATATTTGTTTCTTTTGAGATGAGATGGTTTTATATAGAATTTTGCATTCACTTAAAAGTTCATCAATTGCTCCTTGAGCATCATTATCATAAATTGAAAAGTTACTACTAACCTCATCGTCTTCATCGTCGGAATGATGTGATGCCATCAATGCTAGATTTGCGCTTTGATCACTATCGGAGTCCGATGAATAACTTATTTCGTTGTCATCCCAAGCAATGTAGGCTTTCTTTTTGTAATCCTTCTTTCCTTTGTTGTCACGATTCTTTGCGAGTTTGGGACATTCCGGTTTGATGTGGCCTTGCTTTCCACATTCATAGCATATAATGTCTCCATTGGATGTTGATGCTTCTTTTTCTTTGTTCTTTGAGGACTTCTTTCTTCTTGTGAAACTAGAGTTTCCAATATTATTTTTTGCACTGAAGTATTTTCCTAGTCTTTTTACAAGAAGCATAAAGTTTTCGTCCTCTTCGGGATTGTCTTCTTTCTTCACAACTTTGGATTCGACTTTTAAGGCAATGCTCTTGGATTTCTTTTCTTGGTTCTCACGTTTCTCCAATAGTCCAAGTTCCGTCTCATATTCTTGAAGCTTTCCGAATAGAGTAGCGGATGTCATCGTTGATAAACTCTTCTTCTCGGAAATCGCCGTCACTTTGGGTTGCCACTCTCTTGTTAAAGACCTAAGCACTTTAAGATTAAGTTCATCATTCGTTAGAGTCTTACCAAGTGCATTCAAGTGATTTGTCAAATGCACGAATCTTTTCTGCAAGTCTAGGATTGATTCTCCTGGTTGCATTCTAAATAACTCATACTCTTGACTTAAGGTATTCAATCTGGATCTTTTGACTTCGGCGGTTCCTTCGTGAGTTTCTACAAGAGTGTCCCATATTTGCTTGGCCGTTGTACATGTTGAGACGCGGAAGAATTCATCCATTCCAAGTGCACTTTGTAAAATATTTATTGTCTTTTTGTCATAGAGAACCTTTTTCTTATCATCCTCATCCCATGATGCTTGTGGTTTTGGCGTACCAACTCCGTTGAAAACCGTTCTAGGAATAAAAGGACCATTTTGAACAGCCTCCCATATATCACTTCCTTGTGCTTCTAAATGTGCCTTCATACGGATTTTCCAGAAGTCGAAGTATTGGCCAGAAAACAAAGGAGGCTTGTTGCTACTACCACCGTCTTTGAATACAAGATCATTGTTTGCGGAAGCCGTCTGAATCGAATAGGAACAGGTTACCTATCACCTGCTCTGATGCCAATTGTAAATGTGAATGCGCCTAAGAGGGGGGGGGGGGGTGAATTAGGTTCTTAAAAATTTCTTTTATCTTTTTACCGGTTCTTGGTTATTTTTCCGTTTTATGATAAGTGCTGGAAAGTAAAATGTGGAAAGGAAAAATGACACAAGAGAATTATAGTGGTTCCCCTCACAGCCCGAGAGTACTCCACTCCTCCTTCAACACGAAAGAGAGTTCACTATAGTTTAGAATTATTGTACAGCCTAATCACACCAATAGTGATGCTTACTATCTAACCTATAGGTAATTAAGTGTATGAAGAACAATCATCTTCAAAACACTCACTTGTTTCCAACAGTCCTGGATAACAAGGTAAAACAGAAAATAATCTTGATATAAATTTGATGTCTTGAGAATATGATGCTATCAATCTTCACGATCGATCTTCTCCTTGAAACAAATATCACTCAAATGAAATATACAAGTGTTCTTGAATAAAATGAGATGAAACAATGATAATGTGTGAAATTTATGCAAAGGTTTCTCTCAAAAAATATGTTTGAATGAACACTTGAAGAATAACTGAAAGATGAAAAGAATGAGTGGATTTTTTATTATGAAATTTCTAGGAGGTAAGTTTTAATCTGAAAATGACATGTATTTATATTGATGAAAGCAACCATTCAAAAGTCATGGCAATGGTTAGAAAAATTCTGAATTTAATAAGACAAATGATGTAAGAGATGCCATGAAAAGATATAATTAAAAGATGCATTCCAACAAAACATTTTTCAATTTTAAATAAAAAACACTGTTTCAGAATGTTGTAAATTGTGGCGGTTGTTTGGTCTGTTACGTCGTTTCAAAACAACACAATTTACCAAATAATTTGAAATTTAAAATTTAAAATACTGGTTCAGAACGGTGTGAATTATGGCGGTTTCTGGTGCTGTTACGACAGTTAAAAACGCCATAATTTACCAAAATCTGAATGTTTAAGTAAATTAAATAATTAAAAAATTTGTCTAAGTATTTGAACCAATTTTATACAACATCTATTGATTTACCCAAGTCAATAGATTATATTTGAAAGTGATTTAATATGGTTCAAAAATGAAAAATAATTTTTCCTATTAAAGAAATATTTAGAGAACTATTTTATCAATATATATTGTATGCTTGAGACACTTTTGAACACTTGTATAAGCATTTTAAATGACATTGATATACCTTGTTCAACCTTTGATCTTCATGATACTTGAACACTTGAAGCTAATTGATTCAACTTGATAGTACTTAGGATATCTTCTTGAACTTGAACTTCTTGTACTTCATGTAGCTTGATTCTCTTTCTTTTTGCATATTATCTTTGTAGAGAGCTTGTTGTGTTGTCTTCATCAAAACTCAATGTGAGTGAAGCTTGCTTCTACAATCTCCCCCTTTTTGATGATGACAACCAATCCATTGAAAGATTGAATCTTTAGACTTGATGTTTCTCTAAGTTTGATTCTCCCCCTAAAGTGGAGCTCCCCCTAAATTCATGAGGGTAATAATTTTCTGCACAAAAATGTTAGAGAAACCAATCCTTCTCCCCCTTTGTCATTAGCAAAAAGGAAGAGGATTCCAAAACAATGACAGTTCATAATTATAACATACATAAATACATATCAAATCTCTTTAATAATTCTTTGCAATACTTCTTGGAGGCTTTGAAAGCATCACTTTTCTGCACTAAAAACAATGTCCAAGTATATCTAGAGAAATCATCAACAATAACTAATGCATAGACATTACCTCCGAAGCTTTTTGTTCTCGATGGACCAAAGAGATCCATGTGCAACAATTGTAGTGGCCTAGTTGTGGACACCACATTCTTGGATGTGAAAGTTGATTTGGTTTGCTTTCCTTTTTGGCAAGCGCCACACAACCCATCTTTGATGAATTTGATCTTTGGCAATCCAATGACTAAGTCATGCTTGATCAACTTATTCAAGTGCTCCATATGAATATGAGCAAACCTCTTATGCCATAACCATGATTCATTGTTGTTTGCCAAGAGACACCTAACATTCAAAGACAAGTTATCTAAGGAAATTAAAAATATGTTATTAACTCTTTTACCTTTTAGCATAACTTCATGAGTAACTTTGTTTTCAATCAAACATTCATCTTTAGTGAAGTTGATTTTGAAACCTCGGTCACACAATTGGCTAATGCTAAGGAGACTATGCTTTAGACCTTCCATATATAGGACATCTTCTATAGTTGTTGAAGGCGGTGAACCAATGATGCCGACGCCAAGGATTCTTCCTTTGTTGTTGTCACCATAAGTAACATATCCTTTGGCCTTAAGCGTTAGATGTGAAAATTTGCTTAGGTCACCCGTCATGTGCCTCGAACATCCACTATCAAGATACCATTGATTTGAAGAGGTCTTCAAGCATACCTACAAAAAAGAGTTACGTTTTATTAGGTACCCAAATAGCCTTGGGTCCTTCAAAGTTAGTTCCTTTCTTGACCCATACATAATGGCCTTGAGCAACACTAAAGTTTCTAATATAACATGCATTAGGAGTATGACCTTTAAAACCACAATAGAAACACGTAGGCTCAAAGTTGCTTTTATATCTAGGGGGATAAGATTTCTTCTTATTATAAGACTTCTTCTTATTATTTCTTTTCCTTTTGTTATATTGTTGAACCATTTTAGGCTTGTCACTTTTCTCTAAAGGAATTTGTTCTTTAGCTTTTACAAAAATGGTCTTGTTAGAAGTTAGTTTAGAAAATCTTGAGTAACCTAGACCACTTTTATCATTTGAGTATCTTTGACTACTAAGAACATGTTCCAATCCAACTTGTCCTTTCTCATATCTTTCTAGGACTCTTTTCATTTGAGCTATTTGAAAAGCAAGTGACTCACATTTAGTGCATGCAAAATTCTTGATTAATTCTTCTTTTTCATCTTTGAACTTATTTTCCATTTTCTCAATATTTTCTTCCAAGATGGATATTTGTTTCTTTTGAGATGAGATGGTTTTATATAGAATTTTGCATTCACTTAAAAGTTCATCAATTGCTCCTTGAGCATCATTATCATAAATTGAAAAGTTACTACTAACCTCATCGTCTTCATCGTCGGAATGATGTGATGCCATCAATGCTAGATTTGCGCTTTGATCACTATCGGAGTCCGATGAATAACTTATTTCGTTGTCATCCCAAGCAATGTAGGCTTTCTTTTTGTAATCCTTCTTTCCTTTGTTGTCACGATTCTTTGCGAGTTTGGGACATTCCGGTTTGATGTGGCCTTGCTTTCCACATTCATAGCATATAATGTCTCCATTGGATGTTGATGCTTCTTTTTCTTTGTTCTTTGAGGACTTCTTTCTTCTTGTGAAACTAGAGTTTCCAATATTATTTTTTGCAGTGAAGTATTTTCCTAGTCTTTTTACAAGAAGCATAAAGTTTTCATCCTCTTCGGGATTGTCTTCTTTCTTCACAACTTTGGATTCGACTTTTAAGGCAATGCTCTTGGATTTCTTTTCTTGGTTCTCACGTTTCTCCAATAGTCCAAGTTCCGTCTCATATTCTTGAAGCTTTCCGAATAGAGTAGCGGATGTCATCGTTGATAAACTCTTCTTCTCGGAAATCGCCGTCACTTTGGGTTGCCACTCTCTTGTTAAAGACCTAAGCACTTTAAGATTAAGTTCATCATTCGTTAGAGTCTTACCAAGTGCATTCAAGTGATTTGTCAAATGCACGAATCTTTTCTGCAAGTCTAGGATTGATTCTCCTGGTTGCATTCTAAATAACTCGTACTCTTGACTTAAGGTATTCAATCTGGATCTTTTGACTTCGGCGGTTCCTTCGTGAGTTTCTACAAGAGTGTCCCATATTTGCTTGGCCGTTGTACATGTTGAGACGCGGAAGAATTCATCCATTCCAAGTGCACTTTGTAAAATATTTATTGTCTTTTTGTCATAGAGAACCTTTTTCTTATCATCCTCATCCCATGATGCTTGTGGTTTTGGCCTACCAACTCCGTTAAAAACCGTTCTAGGAATAAAAGGACCATTTTGAACAGCCTCCCATATATCACTTCCTTGTGCTTCTAATCGTGCCTTCATACGGATTTTCCAGAAGTCGAAGTATTGGCCAGAAAACAAAGGAGGCTTGTTGCTACTACCACCGTCTTTGAATACAAGATCATTGTTTGCGGAAGCCGTCTGAATCGAATAGGAACAGGTTACCTATCACCTGCTCTGATGCCAATTGTAAATGTGAATGCGCCTAAGAAGGGGGGGGGGGGTGAATTAGGTTCTTAAAAATTTCTTTTATCTTTTTACCGGTTTTTGGTTATTTTTCCGTTTTATGATAAGTGCTGGAAAGTAAAATGCGGAAAGGAAAAATGACACAAGAGAATTATAGTGGTTCCCCTCACAGCCCGAGAGTACTCCACTCCTCCTTCAACACGAAAGAGAGTTCACTATAGTTTAGAATTATTGTACAGCCTAATCACACCAATAGTGATGCTTACTATCTAACCTATAGGTAATTAAGTGTATGAAGAACAATCCTCTTCAAAACACTCACTTGTTTCCAACAGTCCTGGATAACAAGGTAAAACAGAAAATAATCTTGATATAAATTTGATGTCTTGAGAATATGATGCTATCAATCTTCACGATCGATCTTCTCCTTGAAACAAATATCACTCAAATGAAATATACAAGTGTTCTTGAATAAAATGAGATGAAACAATGATAATGTGTGAAATTTATGCAAAGGTTTCTCTCAAAAAATATGTTTGAATGAACACTTGAAGAATAACTGAAAGATGAAAAGAATGAGTGGATTTTTTATTATGAAATTTCTAGGAGGTAAGTTTTAATCTGAAAATGACATGTATTTATATTGATGAAAGCAACCATTCAAATGTCATGGCAATGGTTAGAAAAATTCTGAATTTAATAAGACAAATGATGTAAGAGATGCCATGAAAAGATATAATGAAAAGATGCATTCAAACAAAACATTTTTCAATTTTAAATAAAAAACACTGTTTCAGTACGATGTAAATTGTGGCGGTTGTTTGGTCTGTTACGTCGTTTCAAAACGCCACAATTTACCAAATAATTTTGAAATTTAAAATTTAAAATACTGGTTCAGAACGGTGTGAATTATGGCGGTTTCTGGTGCTGTTACGACAGTTAAAAACGCCATAATTTACCAAAAACTGAATGTTTAAGTAAATTAAATAATTAAAAAATTTGTCTAAGTATTTGAACCAATTTTATACAACATCTATTGATTTACCCAAGTCAATAGATTATATTTGAAAGTGATTTAATATGGTTCAAAAATGAAAAATAATTTTTCCTATTAAAGAAATATTTAGAGAACTATTTTATCAATATATATTGTATGCTTGAGACACTTTTGAACACTTGTATAAGCATTTTAAATGACATTGATATACCTTGTTCAACCTTTGATCTTCATGATACTTGAACACTTGAAGCTAATTGATTCAACTTGATAGTACTTAGGATATCTTCTTGAACTTGAACTTCTTGTACTTCATGTAGCTTGATTCTCTTTCGTTTTGCATATTATCTTTGTAGAGAGCTTGTTGTGTTGTCTTCATCAAAACTCAATGTGAGTGAAGCTTGCTTCTACAAAATCAAGAAAAGTGAGTTAACTTATAAAAGGGGTAACAAAAAAAAAACTTAGAATTTTTCTAAGTTATGGAACCAAGTGGTTAGGGTACCAACTTCCAAGGATCATAACTTGAGTCCAAGCAACCATTTTAGATGATCCAAAGCTAGATTTGTATCTCTCATGGCATACTTTACAAGTGTCAACTACATCTCATTCCAATTCTTCATGGATTTTAAGTTATGGAGTGATCAAAATGGCTGAAAACATGAAATGCCACTTTTTCCAACACTTAGTGAAATTTTCACTAAGTCAGAATCTGTCTTACTTTTTTCAAAATGTAGGGGCATTTTTCACTTGGATCCAAAAAGTTTCAAGACAAACTATGATCACACATGTGTTGTGTCATATGAGGGATTTCCAAAATGCCCAAGAACTCCATCAAACTCCACCTGAGCTAGGGGTTATGATAGCTGCAACATGCCTTACTGCAAACTGTCTTGGCAAGGCAGATTTGTGCACAAGGGCTCGATTTGATCAAATTGTGCAACAACAAGCATGGTTATCCATCTGCACACCTCAAGGGGGAACAACCAAGGGACAAGCACTGATCTATCAGCCTCCCAAGTCCAAGATTCCACAAGTAGCATGCCAAACCTAAAGAGCTAAAAAGGTGTCGAGACTCCAATTTTGTTGCAATGCATTTAATGGATACACCAAGGTGGCATGAACTGATGCATTCCTAACTGAATGAGTCAAAGATAAGCTCTGAATTAAAGAACCATAGGCCTGTGCTCTAACCTCAAGTCAATGGTTAGAGGTGACTTGAGATTCCATTTGATCCACATTGACCAAAGGCCTGTTGCAGTTGCCATTCACTATTGATGCCAAAACAAACTTGACACACTATAAATAGACCTCATTTCTAATCAGGTTGAGTACACCAAAGGCCTATAACACTTGCCTTTCTCAAAATCACACTCTCACTTCCACAAATGCCTTCTAATGCAAGCTACTATCGGGTTTTGAATTAGAATGTGTTTCAACCAAACCAATCACACACACCTCATAAACATCATATGTGAGCTGATCAAACACTAAACCAACAACTGGAACACCAAATTCATGAAATCATCATCCATTTGCTCAAGGTTTCAACAAGGTTGCAGTTGAGGTGCCATAATCTATTCCAGTTCATTTCAAATCAATCAAAGCTTTCAAACACACTCCATATGGTGTAGGGAAGCTGTTCAGATCATCACAACTCATCTATAACACCTCTAACTCAAAAATCAAATTGCTCTTGCTGCCACGACCTTCATGTAAGCCTAAACTTGGTCATCTCATAATTTATGCATATTTCCTCGCACAAAACTTTTGCCAAATGTTCATAATCATGCATAGAATGTTCCCCCTCTATTGATTACTTTGTATGAATTGTGTATCAAATTTCTCAGTCTTCATGCACAAGTTAGGGTTCTTGAGGTTTTGTTTTGATTTTTCATTCCATGCTTAAAATAAATTAAAGACCATAGGCATGATCGTGAGTTGAAAACGAGCAGATTGATATGTGGATTGTATGATTCCATCAAGTATTCAGTGAGATTGATGAGAAAACGCAAATCTGGGCAAAACAGGGCACGCGGGCAAGAACAAGATGTTCTTGGCGCCCCTTTTCAAATATTTGAATATTTGAATTTTTTGTGATTTTATTTAATTGATTCAAAAATTAATTTCTCTCTGAATTTTAATGATTTTGAGTTGATTCTTTTTTTAATAATTCACAAAAATGTTAAAATATTATATTTTACAAAAATTCCCCAAAAATATTATTCATTTCACATATTTGATATTTTTGAAAAGAATTAATTTTTATTTGTTTTTCAACATTTTGAAAATTTTCTTTCTCTTGATTTTCCAAACTTAAATGGTTTTCAATCATTTTGTGGACAAAAACATGATTTTAGAAACATTGATCCAAGATCACCACTCATTTTTTACATGTTTTCAATAATTGTTATTAACTTTTAACAAAATTAATTCCATTTTTAAACAAAATTAGGGTTTCGGTTGATTCCACCCTCATCAATCTTTTTCAAACACTCATGGGCCTCTTGATAGAGTGTAAGTCCCACTCCTTTGTAAATAAAACATTTTGGGCCTCACACATTGTATAAGTCCCTCTGTATATTTTTAAAAGTTCGGCACGGTCGTCGCCTTTGTAACAAAGTCACCTGGGCTTCTCCTTGAGCTATAAGACCCATCTTTACTCATTTTCTAACTCCTTGGGCCTTTAATAGAGTGTAAGACCAAACCCTTGTTGTACAAAATCTTTTTTGGGCCTCAGACGTTGTATAAGTCTCGACACGATAAAAAATTCCCGGTGCGATCGCCATTTCAAAATCAAATCACTTGGGCCTACCCTCGTGTTGTAAGTCCCTTTTCTTTTCTTTAAATAATCTTTGGGCCTCTCCTTGAGTTCTAAGACCCATACCTTTGTACAGAAAACCTTTTGGGCCTCAGTCATTGCATAAGTCCCAGTACAATCTTATCAAAACAACTTCCTTTTTTATTTAGGTTCAAATATACAGTTGTTATCAAAAAATTCTTTAATTTCTTTGAACAAATAACAATACAACATGAAAGTTTGCTCACCTGTAAGTTTTATCTGCTTTCATTTACCTGCTTTAATATATATATCTATATTGTGGGAAGTTACACACTGTGAGTCTTCTTTCATTCTTTTAAATACATGTCAAATATATATAACTGTATTGTGGGAAGCTGCGCATGGTTAGTCCTCTTTTATACCCTTTTAAATACTTGTCATATATCAACTGTATATATACTAGTATAGTTATTTAGAGTTTTCCCCGGCAACTAGGTCTAGAACTAGGTAAAGCCATGTTGGTCACTCTTAAATACAGTTAAAACTAGATCCCCATAGGATTTCCAGATAAAGTCTTGCCTTCTCTTGGGCTTAAACAAAATTGAACAAAGAGAAAGGCAGTATTCCTCGTGAACCTTTTCTCAGACTGTCACCCCTAGAAATTGTCAAAGAAATTCTACTCCCCGGAGTTGATCTATTCTCGGTGAATAGCATTTCTTGAGTTTCTTCAAACCTTAGAACTTTCACTAAATGATCTATTCTCGGTGAATAACATTTCTTGAACTTTTCTTGGTTTGAGACCCACAGGCTTCCTAAAAGCATCCCCGCCTCCTCTTGGGCTTTGTACAAGGACCCTTCGGCTTCTTAGAAGTTCTCATGCCTTCTCTTGGGCTTAATACAAGGACCCTGAAGACCTCCTAAAGGTATAGGACAGAACTTAGTCATCCTTCGTTAGAGATGTCTTTCTAAAAAGGAGTCAAAACCCCAGACTAATGTTAGGGTTGATACTCATCCCTTAAAAGAGTCGGCCTCCTCTTGGGCATCATACAAAAGATAAAACTCTTCCACACCAATAGACTTGGATAGTCTAAATACCCTCTTGAGTCTCAAATACATTCTCAAGTTCCCTACAAACATAGGAAGAAACCCCGAATTCTGGATAATTCTCCAGCAAATTTAAAGCCCAGACTCTCTCCTAAAAATCCCAAGCCAGGGTTGGTTTATCATCATCATAAATCAGAACCTTAAGGCATCTGATATCTCAACTTTTCTGTAACCCTCAGTAAGAGTTGATTCCCTACTTGGACCTGCCTCGAGATCTCAATAATTCCTAGCAGAAGATAGCCTCCTCTTAGGCTTTGTATAATGATATTTCCTCAGCATAGCCAGCCTCCTCTTGGGCTTCGTACAATGATTCTCCCCAATGGAGCTAACTTTTTTAGACTTCTTATTGAGTCAGTCACATTTTCAGACTCTCTTGTTGAGTCAATCACCGTTTCAGACTCTCTTGTTGAGTCAATCACCTTTTCAGACTCTCTTGTTGAGTCAACCACTTTTTCAGACTCTCTTGTTGAGTCAATCACCTTTTCAGACTCTCTTGTTGAGTCAACCACTTTTCAGACTCTCTTGTTGAGTCAATCACATTCCAGACTCTCTTATTGAGTCAACCCTTTTAGCCTCAATCTTGGGCTTCGTACAAGATAGATAAAAATACTCTCTTGTTGAGTCAATCTTTTCCAGCCTCCCTTTGGCTTGGTAAAAAGATTTCCCCTAGCACAAGTTAGCCTCCTCTTAGGCTTTGTATAATGGTTTCTCCAGCTTGTTCAGCCACAATCCTGGGCTTTGTACAGGACAGTTAAAAGCACTCTCTCGTTGAGTCAAACCCTTTTAGCCTCAATCTTGGGCTTTGTACAAGACATAAATCGTCATAACCTTCTCTTAAGCTCGGGACAAATAACTTCCCTAACAGAGTCAATTCCTCCCAGCCTTATGTTAGGCTTCGAGGAATGATTTCCCAAGCAGAGTCAAACTCGTTTCAGGCTCAATCTTGGGCTTTGTACAAGACAGATAATACTCTCCTGTAGAGTCAAACTTAGTTCAACCTCTATCTTGGGCTTTGTACGAGATACCTAAAATATCCTCAGCCGAGTCAGTAAAGTCTCTTTCAGCCTCAATCTTGGGCTTTGTACAAGACAGATAAAGATTTATTTCCTGCAGAGTTGTAGCGAGCGAATTTGGACACGGTTCTTAACCGCTGGTCGCTCTCTGCGGTTGAGCTTTAACTACAGGTCGATTCATTTTTTATCCTATTGAAGCTAATGAAGGAAGGGAAATAGATGTCTCCAATTAACCCTGCTTTGCATACTGAGTTTAAACAGCGGGCTGTTAGGTTACGGATGCTATCAATGTGGGGGGCCTTTGTACTGGTTATTTGTATTTTTGCAAATACTGTTTTCTTTCTTTTTATCTTGGCAGAAGGTTTCTGGCGGGGAACAAGGATTAGGATGTTAGGACTGATGTTTTTGAATTACTACTTTTGATTGATGGAGATATGGGATTTGGTTTTTTTGTTTAGTGTGCTCGCTAAGATTTTTTTTTCAATCTTATGCCTACGTATTCCCGTTTACCGAAACAGGGAAATCAGAGCGTTCGTAGTTCCTCCTATTCTATGGGAGGAAATGGGTGTTTTTGGTGTCCTGTTCAAAGCCCAAGACGTGAAGCGAAAGGTGATTTGTATCTTGTTCAAAGCCCAAGATGTGAAGCTGAAAGTGATTTGTATCTTGTTCAAAGCCCAAGATATGAAGCTATAAGGGTGTTGACTTTAGAGAGAATTTGTCATCTCTAAAGAGGGGGTTGTATGTCACAACTGTTTTATAAAGGAGAATTACTTTAACCGAGATATGTGAATCCGGCAATGCCATAATTTCCTTAAAAGGGGATTTCCAACCTGAAGGAGAAGACTTTAACTCAGTGTAGAGCAATGCTATCTTTCCTTAGGAATTTCTCATGCTAAAAGAGGGACAGTGGCATGGATGTAGATGATCCAGAGGCTTGCCGCTTACAGCAATTAGATGAAAGGGGAGGAGTTGTTGATGTTTGTGTACTGTGAACAAGGCACGATTTTGATGCTAAAAGGTTGATTGGATCAACCAATGGTTTTCTTATATAAAGCCTAAGAGGAGGCTAAAAGGTGTCTCGTATAAAGCCTGAGAGAGAGGCTAAAAGGGGTTAATCCTACAAGAGGATCTTTTATACTCAACAAGAGAGTGTTTTTGTATCTCGTACAAAGCCCGAGATGGAGGCGAAAAGGTTTGACTCAACAAGGGAATCTTTTGGTATCTCGTATAAAGCCCGAGATGGAGGCGATTTGACTCAACAAGAGAGTTTGTGTATCTCGTACAAAGCCCGAGATGGAGGCTGTTATTTGTTTGGCTCAATAAGAACCTTTTTGTATCTCGTATAAAGCCCGAGATGGAGGCGAAAGAGGTGATTGACTCAACGAGGGAGTCTCTTATATGTCTCATACAAAGCCCGAGAGAGAGGCTAAACATTGTTTGACTCCGCTGGGGAGAATCATTGTATAAAGCCCAAGAGGAGGCTAGCTTCACTGAAGAATAATCATTATACAAAGGCTAAGAGGAGGCTATGGTTACTGTTTCAGTTAAGTGACAGGTCCAGTAGACTAATTGTTAGAGAGAAAATCAGTTCTTATATGAGCAACACTGTACTCAGGGATTTGATTTAAGGATCAGGGATATTTCATTCTCTTTGAGGAAACGGGAAATCCAAAGGGTATTGAGACTATCCGAGTCTGCGGGTTTCCTTCCTATTTAACGAAGGGGTCACTTGAGAATGTCTTTGAGACTCAAGGAGATTAGACTGTCCAAGTCTAGAGTTTTATCTTTTGTACCATGCTTTGAGAAACTGTAGTAGACTCTATGAAAGGACTGTTCTATGAAGATGATTAAGTTCTGTTCCTATACCTTTAGGAGGTCGTCGGGACAATTTATACGAAGCCCAAGAGGAGGCTAGAAACTTTTAAGAAGCCGACGGGTCCTTGTACTAAGCCCAAGAGGAGGCTATCATTCCCGGAGGAAGAGATCATTATACGAAGCCTAAGAGGAGGCTGTGAATACTTCTAAGAAGCCGACGGGTCCTTGTACTAAGCCCAAGAGGAAGCGGGGTTGCTTTTAGGAAGCCTGTGGGTCCTTGTACGATGCCCAAGAGGAGGTCGATTGCTTTTAAGAAGCCGATGGGTCCCCAAACCCTGAGAAATTCAAGGCAAGCTATTCACAAGGAATAGATCAAGTCAGGAAAGTTCAAGAATTTGGAAGAAACTCAAGAGATGCCATTCACGGAGAAAAGATCATCTCTGGGGAGTAGAGTCTCTTGACAAGTGCTTTTAAGAAGCCTGGGGGTCCCCAAACCCCGAGAAATTCAAGGCAATGCTATTCACCGAGAATAGATCAAAGTCAGGAAAGTTTGAGAATTTGGAAGAAACTCAAGAGATGCAATTCACGGAGAAGAGATCATCTCTGGGGAATAGAGTTTCTTTGACAACTTCTACAAGTGACAGTCTATGAAAGGGTTCACTGAGAATGCTGCCTTTCATGTCTCCATATTGTTTAACCCCAAGAGGAGGGAAGACTGTGTCTGGTAATCCTATGGGGATCTAGTTTAGACTATTTCTAAGAGTGATCAACGGGCTTAATGCTAGACGTAGTTGCCGGGGCAACTCTAAATATCTATACTATTATTACACAGTTGATATGAGTTTATGAAAGAAGACTTACATCGAAAAAGCCCCACAATACAGTTATATATATATATATATATATATATATATATATATATATATATATATATATATGAGTTTATGAAAGGAGACTTACAGTGAAACAGCCCCACAATACAGTTATATACATATGAAAGCGGTAAATGAAAGCGGGTAAACACTTACTCGGTTGTAGAGCTTCCATGCTGTTTGGTTAGTTGTTCAACAAAGAAAGATTGAAAACAACAGTATATTCAAAATCAAAGGAGAAAATGCTTTGAAATAAAAAGATTTGGGGCTTACAGCTCAAGGAGAGGCCCAGGGTTTTATCAGTGAGCGCACTGTTGAATTTGTATAGAGGGACTTATACAAGTGACTGAGGCCCAAAAAGGTTTTCTGTACAAAGGGATGGGTCTTACACTCTCTCAAGAGGCCCAAGTGAGTTTTAAGAAAAGAAATGGGTCTTACTACTCGAGGGTAGGCCCAATGGCTAATTTTGAAAAGGGCGACGATCGCACCGAGTTTTTGGAAACACCGTGGGACTTATACAAGTGACTGAGGCCCAAAATTTTGGTATTTACAAAGGGATTGGGTCTTACACTCTATTAGAGGCCCATAGAGTCTTGAAACATTTGAGTATGATTAAAAATCAAAGAAACCCCAATTTTCACTTTTTAAAAGTAATTTTTCAAAGAAAATTAATAAAAAATGACAAAAATTCAAATAAGTTTAAATAAACCACTTGTGATTTTTGGTTAAGGTTTGAAAAATGAGGTTTTAATCACAAGATTATTTAAAACTTATTTAGTTTTGATTTTCGAGATGAATGTTCACTTTTAAAATGTTTAAAAACAATTAAAAATGAATTTATTCACAAAAATACCAACTATATTAAATAAATAATATAAATTTGATTTTTTTGTAGAATAAAATATTTTACTATTTTTGTGATTTTTCAGAAAAAGAACCAATAAAAAATAATCAAAATTGAGGGAGTTATTAATTTTCCAAATCATTAAAAAATAATATGAAAAATGAGAAAATATGAAAAAGTGATAAAAAAAAAGGGGTTGGGTCTTACACTCTATTAGAGGCCCAAAGTGTATTTTTGTACAAAATATGGGGCTTACAACTCAGGGAGATGCCCAAAATATTTTTAGTTTGAAAATAGCGATCGCGCCGAGATTTTTAATGTATCGGGACTTATACAATAACTGAGGCCCAAAATTGTTTCGTTAAAAAAGGGTTGGATCTTACACTCTAATAGAGGCCCAAGTGTTTAAAAATGAAAAGAAATGGGACTTACAGCTCAAAGAGAAGCCCAGTTGATTTTCGTTTGAAAATGGCGATCGCGCCGAGGTTTTCTTTTAACGCAGAGGGACTTATACAATAAGTGAGGCCCAAAATTGTTTTGGTTAAAAGGGGATTGGGTCTTACACTCTAATAGAGGCCCAAAAAAGTTTAAAAAAGATTTGTTAGGGTGAAAATCAAAGAAAATCCCAATTTCATTTTTTTAAGGCATTTTTCCAAGAAAAATAAATAAAAAATGATAAAAATATCAAATAAAATCATTAAATAATGATTAAAGTTTATGAAAAAATATTTTATCCACATAAATATTTAAAATCATTTTGGTTTTAAAAATCAAGAAAAAAAGAAATCATTTTAAAAACATTTAAAACAATTTAAAACAATTTAAAACACTATTTTTAAATATATTAAAAATAATACTTTTTTTTGTGATTTTTTTGTGGATTAAAATATTAGGGGGTATGAATTGGAAAATGATGATTTTTTGCTATGTAAAAAAAATTGGTTGAGTTTTGAAAATAAAAAATAAGAAAAAGAGGAAAGATGTCACAACATCATCTCCGACGTCTCTTATGAGGTAAAAACTAGTACCGAAACTTTAATTTTCAACACATTTTTTATCAAATTTCAAACACTCATAACTCTCTCAATTTTTATCGGAATCAAAATCCGGAAGTACTTATCTTGACTGATTTTTCGCAAGGAATCTGATGGTACCGCACATACACACTGAAACTCGACGTACGAAACACGCAAATCGAAAAACCAGAACTGCACTTAATTCAAAATATCATTCCGCGTCGAATTTCCAACACGTGTAACTCTCTCGATTTTTAACCGAATTAAGATCCGGAAGAGCCTATCTTGACCGATTTTTTGCGAGGAATCCAATGGTATCGGACATGCATGCTGAAACTCAATGTACAAAACGCAGCAATTAAAAAACCAGAACTGCTACTAATTGAAAACGTCGTTCCGCGTCGAATTTCCAACACGCGTAACTCTCTCGATTTTTATCCGAATTGAAATCCGTAAAAACCTATCTTGACCGATTTTTCGCAAGGAATCCAATGGTATTACTCATGCGCACGGAAATCAACACACAAAACGCAGAAATTAAAAAACCAGAACTGCACGTTGTTTTCGGCGCCGTTTCGCGTCAAATTTCCAACGCGCGTAACTCTCTCAATTTTCATCGGAATTGAAATCCGTAAAAACCTATCTTGACCAATTTTTTGCAAGGAATCCAATGGTATTACTCATGCACACTAAAACTTAATGTACAGAACACATCAATCAAAAAAACCAGAACTGGACATGATTTTAAAACAACCAAAATTCCACATATAAACATGTTAAAATGCAAACAGTGGGAGGATCACAACATACACATTAAGGACTACATTTTTGCCTCAAGAATTGTTCAATATGATGCATGTATGTGGACAATAAAGGAAAGCATGATTCAAAGAATTCAAGTTGTGAATTTTACCTCTTTTTTGGAGATTTTGGGCAACCTACCAAGTGCTTTGTTCCAGAAATGATTTGATGCTTTGGACAACCTCAAATGACCTCTTAGAAGCTTTTAGGATGGTTGGAATCGGCTGGAAACCTCTGGAGCAAGTTTGAGCACTTTCTCGCAAAATGGTCAAAAGTGGCCAAAATGCCAACTCTCTCAAATGGTGTTCCAGATGTGTGGCACCATTTGGGACAGTTCAAGGATGATATTTAGAGTGTGTTTGAGGTTTTATCTGGTTTGGAAAGTGACTGAATCAAGACATGGCTTGAAAAATGCAAAAAAGTGTCATTTTGAGGTTTTGAGAGGTGACTTTGTGATGTTGGTGTTATAGGTCACTTGTGAGAGTTTGGATCACCTACATATGATGTTTATGAGGTGTTAGGATCATGAGCTGTGACGGAAATGCTCTCTAACTCAAAAACTCAGAATTTCCTTACTAAAGAAGGCATTTTGGAGTGAAAGAGAGAATTTGAGGAAAACATCTGTTTGATGGATTTGGTGTACTCAAACTGAGCACAAATGAGCTCTATTTATAGTAGATCAAGTTTGTTTTGCAAGCAATAGTGAATGGTGGCTGCAGCAGAGGTTTGGCCAATGTTGGCCAATGAAAATCCAAGTCTCCTCTAGCCATTGACTAGAGGTTAGAGCACAGGCTGCTGGTTCCCTAGTTGTTGGAGGAATCTTGACTGAATTCAGTTGGAGGAAGATCAGTTCATGCCACCTCTAAGCATCCATTAAATGCTCCAAACCAAAATTGGAGTTTTGTCCCTCTTTTAGAGATTTCTAGGTTTTGGCATGCTTTTTTTTTTGTTCATTGGACTTGGGAGGTTCATGGATCAGATCATCCCACTTGGATTTGATCCTTGGATGTGTCCAAAATGATGACAAGGCTTGAAAATTCGTGTGGCACAAAAAATGTGCAAATCTGCCCTGAAAAATTCAGCTGCAGCAAGCCTTTTTGTAAGATCCATAACTCCCTGCTCGAGTATGCTACATGGACGTTCTATGACTTTCTGGAAAGCTTAGATGACATACTTCAACTTTGATGTTTGACACTAGACCTGGTTCAACTTGGATCATGGAGAAAAACAGCCTTGAAGTTGGGACATTGTGCTGAAATTACAAGGCAGATTTTTGCTAAGTGCTGAAAAATGTCAATTTTAAGTTTTTAGCCATTTTGATCCAACCATAACTCAAAATCCATGATGAATTGGGATGAAATGTAGTTGACATTTTTGTAGAGGGCCACGAGGGCTACAAATCAAGCTTTGGATGGGAAAAAATAGCTTTGTGGTTTAGGAGTTATGATCCTCCAAAGTTGGTACCCTTGCCACTTTATTCCATAACTTAGAAAAATTTCTAAGTTTTTATGGTTACCCCTTTTACAAGTTATCCCACTTTCTTTGATTTTTCTTGATGAATGATGATTCCAATCACACATTAACATCATTTTAGGGTTAAAAAAACATTTTTATGAAAAATCTCAAAAAGTCAAAGTTTGACTTTTGTGCACAATTGACTTTTTATCAGATGAATTCCAAACTGTGCGATCCTTTAGGAAATCATGTCCTTGACCTAAATCAAAATTGATGGACATGTTCCATGGGTGTTATAGGGTGTATTGAATCGTGTCCCACGGCTTGGGAGCATGTCCTGGTCAAAAGTCAAAGCTACAGTTGACTTTTCTCGCGAAACCCTAACTGTGGTTCAGATGAAATTGAAACTTGTTGCTCAAGCTTCTTGGGTCAATCCATTGTTGCAAATGGATCAACATGGTATGTTGGAGACCCTCAAATCATGCCTTGAGGTCTTGGCTCATAATTTGTCCCAAAAGTCAACTTAGGGGTGAATTAGGTCAAGAAACCCTAATTCCTGATTTTTTATGTATGCATCCCCTAAGGCTAAATTGACTTGATGATGGGGTTTATGATGTTCCATGGAGTATTTTAGGTTATGCTTTGAAGCATTGGCTCATGCCCAGAGGAAAATTTCCATCTGGAGGCCCTAGTCGACCAAACCTTAATTTGGTGACACTGGCGATCCTGAGGCTTGATCCACCTAGAAGGGAGCAGCCTTGTGCTTAATCCTTGAAGTGGGAGTCCTCTTGATCCATTATGGATATTTGAGAGGCTAGACAAGTTGAAGATCATGTCATTCCTTGATTGATCCTTTGTCTAAGAGCTCTGAGAGGGTTTGAAACCCTAGTTTTGATTGTAGTGAATGCTCACCCATCTTTGGGGAGACTGATGAGGTACAAAGGTACATCCATATTGTGCTGATGATTTGCACAATGATGGGAAATCTTAGTGGTCAAAATTTGGAGTATGACAAGAGTCAGTCTTCTTTTCAGCTTCTGTCTTGGGCTTTGTACAAGATACATATAAACCTTCCCAGCGGAGTCAAAATCCTTTTAGCCTTAATCTTGGGATTTGTACAAGATAGATAGAACATTTTCCCCATAAAAGTCAAACTTTCAGCCTCCTCTTAGGCTTTGTATAATGATATCCCCAAAGATTCAGTCTCTTTTTTTGCCTCAATCTTGGGCTTTGTACAAGACACCAATATATACCCTCTCTTGTTGAGTTGGTATTATCCAACCTCCTCTTAGGCTGTGGGTAAGGATTTCCCCAGTGGAGTCAATCAACCTCTTAGCTTCAACCTTGGGCTTTGATAAAGGCACAGAAAAATCAACAAACCCTCTTTAGAGATGACAAGTTCTCTCTCAGTCAAACTTTTTAGCTTCAATCTTGGGCTTTGAACAAGACACAAATAAACCTTTTAGCTTCAATCTAGGGCTTCGAACAAGACACCAAAACATTATCTTCTTCCTCCCTTAGAACAGTAGGAACTATGATTGCTATGATTTCCCTATTTCGTTTAAACGGAAATACGTAGGCATAAGATTACGAAATCTTAGCGAGCATACTAATCAAAAACCCTAGGTCCAGTACCTTCATACCAATCAATCCTTAGGTCTAGTACCTTACCAAAAACATCAACAAAAACTCAATCTCACTCTATCAAATTTCCCAAGAAACTTTCTCAACCCATTAACGGATAAACACTATCAATTATGAAGCAAAACCTAAAGCTGATATCCTGTGGATAACCACATATAGGATGGGTATTTGACAACTACCCATTGTATAACCTGACCCCGGACCCCCCAATCTCTTTAAGCGTTTGTTCAGTTAAACATTCGCGTGCAAGGTTAGTTTTAGATACCTTCCCTTTCCCTTCCAGCTTCATGGGATAAATAAGAAATTAGAAAGTAGCACCCCCTCCTACCATTGCGGTGAGGAAAATCCAGCGATAAGGTGGTCGCGTCACCGACAAAAATCGCTCGCTACAGTAAAATGGCAACTCTGCTGGGGATCATTGACTGTGTAGGATCATAGGCTATAGCTCTTAAGAGGTCTATGATGTTAGTTTTAGGAATAAATATATATATCGCTTTTCCTAATTGATATCCGTGTTTATTTTTCTGCTAATGGGACTGCGGGTGATGCCGCATCTGGAAAGATTGAGTGACACTTAAGATAAGTGATAGCACTAGACGGGTAATCTTACAGGGAGTGACTCCCAAATAAGAGACCCCGGTCGACCATCGAATCAGTGGAGACACCCTTTGCGAATTCAATGCTTATACGACTTCGGTTGTTGAAAGTAGGTTGTTCGACTGTGGTTGTCCATGAAACTGTGGATTTAGTAGGTTGAGACCATGTTACTATTTTGTAGTGCGGAAGCTATCGGAAATAGTTGTCACGCGATACTACCCTCATTTGAGATCACTCTAAGATACATCAGCTCGCTCGGGTGAACCAACCTGCTGTTGTTATCCCAAGAGGGGTCAATGATTTTGCGGACAGGTACAAAAAATCACCAATATAACCTTTGGGGATGGGTAGAGCCATGACTTCATGACACCGAACCTTTGACCCCATGTTTTTTCTATGTTTTTGTGTGCTGCATTCATGCATTCATTTTCATATAAAAACTCTTAAACAAAGAAAAATGTTCTCTTCTAGTCTCTCTTTTTCAAATTAAACTAAGACAATGATTGCAAATGTCAGAGAGAAAGATTGCGTTATGGATTTCGGTAGAAGGAAGACTCACAAGTACACCTTCAAGGTTCCAAAATAAGAGGATTTAAGAGGGTTGGCAAGGATGATCACCAACCCTGATGCTTTCAGAGCTAAGTACGGAGGACTGTTGTCTCTGTTAAGGGTCAATGTAATTGAAGGAATCCTGTTTACACTCATCCAGTTCTACGATCTGGTTTATCACTGTTTCACATTCCCGGATTATCAGCTTGCACCAAAACTGGAGGAGTACTCTTACCTGACTGATTTACCCATCACTGACCAAACTCCCTTTTCTGGACTGGAAGAAATTCCAAAGGATCAGACCATTGCAAGAGCAATTTATTTGGACGAGTCAGAAGTCAGGGCTCACATAACCACTAAGGGTGGAATCCAAGGTTTGCCAGCCCAGTTTTTGATAAAGAAAGCTTTGTACTTTGCTAGTATAGGGAACATGACTGCTTTCGAGAGCATCTTTGTACTGCTCACCTACGGGTTATTTCTGTTTCCCAACATTGATAGCTTCGTTGATATCAATGCCATTAAGATATTTTTGATTGGAAATCCCGTACCAACCTTGCTCGTAGATGCTTATCATTCTGTACACTTAAGGAATTTATACAGCGGAGGAATGATCACATGCTGTGTACCCCTGCTATACAAATGGTTCACTTCCCATTTGCCTAAGTCTGCTGCTTTCTTGGATCATAAGAGTACTTTACGTTGGTCACAGAGAATCATGTCTCTTACCAACTCTGACATAGACTGGTACAATCGAATCTATGAAGGGATCAGAATCATTAACCATTGTGGAAACTTCCCTAATGTACCCCTCATAGGAACTAAAGAAGGAATCAATTATCATCCAGTTTTAGTTCGTCATCAATTCGGATACCCGATGAGACATATCCCATGTAATGTTCATCTGGAAGGTCTTTTCTTCAAGGAAGGGGAAAATGACAGAGCACTAAAGACAGAAATAGTGCACGCTTGGAAACATGTTCACAGGAAAGGAAGAGAGTCTCTAGGAAAACTAGACTGTGTCTTTGTGGAACCTTATCTCCACTGGGTACAAACTAGAGCTCTCAAGCTGAGGATGCCTTACCCTCGTCAAGAAGTTCTTCCATTAAAGGAATCTGTCATTTATTTTATGTCTGATATGGAAAAACTCCAGATTACTCTCAACAAAGTTCAATAGGAGAAGAAATCTTGGAAGAACAAGTACCGCATTCTCAATGTGGAGTGTACCAAAATACAGCAACTGTTAAAAGAAAAAAATGCTCTGATCGAGATTTTAGAGCAACATGCTGTAGAAAATCAAGAAGACCAAAGGAATTTGCTCGCTCCTTTCACTTGGCAAAGGAATGACAACCCGACAACGGCTCAAGAGCCCCGGTCAAAGAAAAGGAAAGTACCAGAACCAGCACCTGAGCTCTCCCTAGAGAGGACTCAGGATCCATAAGCTTAGATATTTCCTTTTACAACACTTTGTAAATTACTGTATTTCCATTTCCGCAATCTTTGAATTCAATAAAACGGGGTTTCCCCACTGTATGATATTTGCAATCCAATTGAAAAAGTTTCTTTTGATTAACAAAAAAAAATTATTAATATAATCATTGCATATCATTCATTATTCTCACATAACACATTCTTCTTCCCTACGAATCTCACATTTGTGTCTCGATTCTAGAGTCAAACTGTCTCATTCGTACAATACTCAGGCCAATCTGCAAAAAAGAAGATGGATAATCTTGAGGAAGAGAACAGAGAGTTAAGAGAAGAACTCGACGCTCTGAAAGAAGATTTGAGGAAACTTCACAATGACATGCAAGCTCTGGCGGCAGCTCAAATACAAAGGACTGTGATCTCAGAGATCATATCTATGTCCATAGTGGAAAAGTATGATCCTCGGTACAACATGCCTAAAGATCGTCCCTGGGGCATGCCACCCAACTATATCTCGGAAGGATATATTCTGCCGATCATGGAAGATCTGGAAACAGTAGCAGGAGCCGCTGGGCCTGAAGGTTACAAACTTCGGGAAAGCGAAGATGCAAGGGGCATGACAGCAACTCCTGAAGGTTACAAACTTCGGGAAAGGGAAGCACCAAGAGTCACTGCCGCAATGACTATACCACCACCCATGGCACACACTGTCCCGGAAGGACAGATTCCCCAGATACTTTCTGGTGGAAATGCAAGTATGTACGATAGAATGAATGAGTTCCAGGAACAATTCCTGGAGATGCAGAAGGAACTGCAAGCCATTCGCGGTCAGGATCTATTCGGTAAGGACGCCGCAGACCTTTGTTTGGTCCCCAATGTGCAAGTTCCGCATAAATTCAAGGTGCCCGAATTTGAAAAATACAAGGGTAACTCTTGCCCTCAAAGTCATTTGGTGATGTACGCTCAGAGGATGTCAACACAGACAGAGAACCAAGAGTTACCGATCCATTACTTCCAGGATAGTTTAACCGGTGCCGCACTCAAATGGTATATGGGTTTAAACCGCACCAAGATCGTCACTTTCAGAGATCTTGGCGCTGCCTTTGTTCAACAGCATAAGTATAACCTAGACATGGCACCGGAAGAGATCAACTTAGAGCCATGTCGCGGAAGGATAAGGAAACCTTTAAGGAATATGCTCAGAGATGGAGTGAAATTTCCGCTCAGATTTTTCCACCTCTCGAAGAAAAGGAGATGACAAAGATCTTCTTACGACAGAATGGTCGCCAGTGCGCCCAGCGACTTCACTGAAATGGTTGGCATGGGAGTTCATCTTGAAGAAGAAGTCCGAGAAGGACGTTTAATTAAAGATGTTGGACCATCAAGCAGTACCAAAAGATACGGTAGTGCTTTCCCTAAGAAAAAAGAGCATGATATTGGTAATCTCTCTCTCGGAAGGCAAAGGTGATGGTACCAACCAGTAGCAGATGTAACTCCTGCTATCAACCCTACGCCTGTTCCAACGTATCAACCTCAGGTTGCTCAGAACCAACCGAATCAACAACAATATCAACAAAGGACACAACAACCTCTTCAGCAGGCTCATCCTCAGTACAACAACAACCGTACAACGCGACCACCAGGCTTCGACCCTATAGCAATTTGTACGCAGAACTATTTCCGTTACTACTGGTAAAGGGGCACGTCCAGACCAGGTCTCCTCTTCCAATACCGGAGAATCTGCCTTTTTGATTCAAAACGGGTCAGACTTGTCCTTACCATCAAGGGGGACCAGGGCATAACATAGAAAACTGCCTCAGTTTCAAGTCCGATGTACATAAGCTTGTTAGGAGCGGGGTCTTATCCTTCAAGGATACAAATCCAAATGTTCAGACAAACCCGTTGCCTCAACACGAGAAAGTTGCGGTAAATTTGATAGAGGAAGAGTCTAAGCACAGCTATCAAATTCATGATGTACTTTTATTGGGAACCAACCTGGTCAAGATGCATTGCAGGCAGAGTGGATACGGTCATGTGCCGTCTCATAACTATCACCGGTGTGATATCTGCTCGAAAGACAATCAAGGATGTTCTGTGGTGCAATCAGCTCTACAAGAACAGATGGATCTCAGATGGATCCAGGATCACCGAATTTGTGAGGTCAACATGACTTATACAAATTCCAACATCATTCAAAACCACGACATCCGTGCGATGAATGCCAACTTGGTGTAAATGCACTCCAGGCAAAGCCAACATCATAATCTGCCACGACACGATTATGATTCCTGTCTAATCTGCTCGATAAACAATCAGGGATGCTCTTTTGTACAAGAGGCCCTCCAGCGTCATATGGATCTTCGATGGATTCAGGAATACCGCGATAGAATTCATTATGAAGTAAATATGATTCAAATCTTTGATATTCGCTTGATGAATACCAGCTTGGTGGAATTACACGCTAAGCAAGTCCATCTCGATTTTCTAACTTCGTACGAGTATCAGAACTGTAGATTATGTCGGGAGAGTGACCAAGGATGTGCTCTCGTTCAAAGGATACTTCAACACTTGTTAAACCACTGGTGGCTTCCGATTTGTCTAGATGAAGACATACAACTAGTCAGCATGATTAACGAGAACCCTACTAGGCATCATAATCAGGACGTTCGATCCATGGAAACAGACCTAGTGAGGTTACACTGCATTCAAAGCGGACGTGGCCGGGTGCCACCATACAACTACGAGTACTGTAGATTCTGCTCAGAGAATAATCAAGGATGCTACCTCATCCGAGCAACCCTTCAAAGTCAGTTGGACCACAAGGAAATTCAACCATGGTCAATTTCTGGTTCAATGTCAAACTATCATCCTGATCAAAGCAGAGATGTTGTCTTAATCCCTAAACGAGAAGTTGCCAAGGATGTGTGCGCCATAATCCCTTTACTCCGTGAATCAAGAGTCCCTCTTGATAGTGGAAAGGTTCTAAATCTCGAACCAATTAAGGCCGGTTATGATGGTCAGAAAAATCAGAAGGCTCATGTAGTTTTCTATCTGCCGGGACCAGTACTGTACAAGTCTGATAAAGCCATCCCTTACAAGTATAGTGCAACAACAGTTGAGAATGGAAAAGAAGTTCCAGTCGAGTAACACGGAGCGGTCAAATCTTCAACTGAGGAGTTGGAGAACCTACCAAAGAAAAGGAACCTCAAACAGAAGTTCCCACTCAACTAGCTGGAAAATCCAATGATCCCGACCTTTCAAAGAACAACGATGAGATGCTGAAGTTCATCCAAAAGAGTGAGTACAACATTGTTGATCAGCTGTTGCAAACTCCTTCAAAAATCTCTGTGTTATCTCTTTTACTCAGTTCCAAAGCTCACAGGGAAGCTCTGTAGAAAGTCTTAGAGCAAGCCTTTGTGGAACAAGATGTGACAATAAGACAATTTGACAGCATCATCTCCAACATCACTTCCTACAACAACTTGGGGTTTAGTGACGAGGAACTGCCAGAAGAAGGAAAAAGTCATAACATGGCGCTTAACATTACAGTCAACTGCCAGGACGATGCTTTAGCCAGCGTACTAGTAGACACCGGATCGGCTCTAAATGTTATGTTGAAGTCTATGTTAATGTGACTATCATTCAAAGGATCTTCGATGAGGGGCAGTGAGGTCATCGTCAAAGCATTTGACGGATCCTGAAAAACGGTTATCGGCGAAGTCGACCTTCCCATAACTATTGGTCCTCACACTTTCCAGATCATGGACATCCGGGCAGCATACAACTGTTTGTTAGGAAGACCTTGGATACACAAGGCTGGGGAAGTCACTTCGACGCTTCACCAGAAGCTGAAGTTTGTCAAGAACGACCAACTAGTCATAGTCTGGGGAGAACAAGCCTTGATCGTGAGTAACCTATCATCGTCCACTTGTGTAGAGCCAGAAGAGGTTGTTGGAACCCAGTTCCAAGCACTTTCGGTGAGCAATGATAAATCAGAAACAGGAATGTCGATTTCCTCGTACAGAGATGCTCTCAAAGTGATCAAAAGTAACGACACAAAGGGATGGGGACAGCTTGTCATTCCTACTGATAACAAAACAAAGAAGGGTCTAGGTTTTTCCTCAACCTGTACCAAGACTGCTACTAACGATGAAAGCCTTCATCCCATTTAGGACTTCTTCCACAGTGGAGGTTTCCTTCACCCAGTGTCTCAAGAAGTATATACCATCAACGAGGGGGATTCCTCCGATACAGATGAAGAGTGGAAGTCCTATCTTAACGTGGATGGTTATATGTCTCAAGGAGAAGTGCCTACGCCATTTTGCTATCCCACACAGAGTCTGAGATTTATACCAAGGTCAGATGTCAAGATGATATACGGAGATTGTGATCCGGAAGGATGTCGTGCTCCACCAAACTCATTAGAGGAGGACACTCTGATGAAAGGCAACTTTGACCACGACTATTATGGCCCTGTGGATGGCCTGCCTATCTGGCAGCCATACCCGGGAGACTTGGGGCAAGAAAGTCAGCCCAACGATGCATATCAACTGAGCATTATTGAAAAGAATACCTGCGTCCCCACCATGTCATGGGATCATTATTCAGGGCATTCATAAAATATCCAGTACGACGATGAATTTGCAAAGATTACAGGACTAGAGTTCATTAACTATGCCTTTCCCGAGGTCAACGTCATCGAAAAAGATGACTCCTCCGGTTCCAAAGAAGTGTGGGACACCTTAGGACAACCGAGTGGCAAATACGACTACTTGGTCAAGTACACTGCTCCTGAAAGCTCTCGTATTAGGCTCAAAGACATCTAGCCAACGGGATGGGGAGATTTACCTGAAAGTACAAATACTGTGCAAGATACAACAGAAGAGTTCGTCTACGACAACTCTGCCTGGGAAACAGATTCCAATGATCCTGCTCCACCAGAAATCAGCGCTATTTCTAAAGACAAGTCAAGAAAGAAGGTACCAGACTTTGTGATTCACCGAGGAGTTCGCCGCCAATGGGTTGCTGTCAATGTTCTGAAAGTCGTTCATAAGTCTAAGTAATTGCCGTCTTTATTTTAACCTTTCACCCTGCCCAGGTGAAACAGATGTTTGATAGGGCTCACTTTCTGTAAATGTACGTCTTTGCTTTGCCCAAAGCGACAGAGTTTTGTTTTATAGGGCTATAGTTTCAAGAATTGACAAGATCATAAATAAAATAACGTCGTTCTGTAATTTCCGCATTTATTACTGTTTTCTCTTTTCGCTTTTTCAGAAAATGGTAATCCTAAAAAACAACTCAAATAATAAAAACGAGCATTTTTTAGAAAATACATTGCACACACTCTTGCATTCTTTCTATCTCTTCTAAAAATAAATCATCACGTCATGCAGATTGCTTGTTTTAAACCCCATTGAAACATACGGTCCAATGCCTTCTCCCAACTTTGAATTCCCGGTATTTGAGCCTGAAGAAGAAAATGACGAAGAAATTCCAGAAGAGATCTCTCGATTACTCAGACAAGAGGAAATGTCCATTGAACCTCACAAAGAGCCGTTGGAAACACTCAACTTGGGTTTAGAAGAAGAGAGAAAGGAAGTCAAGATTGGGGCACTGCTCAGTCCAACTGTCAAAGAAGGTTTGATAAAGCTTCTCAAAGAATTTCCCGATGTATTCACTTGGTCCTATCAGGATATGCCAGGGATGGATACCAGCATCGTGGAACATCATCTACCGTTAAGATCGGAATATCCGCCAGTAAAACAAAGGTTGAGATAGACTCACCTAGACATGGCCATCAAAATCAAAGAGGAAGTACAAAAACAGATTGACATGGGTTTCCTCGCCACGTCAGAATATCCTCAATGGTTAGCCAACATCGTACCAGTTCTGAAAAAGGACGGAAAGGTCAGAATGTGTGTGGATTACAGAGATCTAAACAAGGCCAGTCCAAAGGACGACTTTCCTTTACCACACATTGACATGTTGGTTGACAATACAACGACGTTCAAAGTTTTCTCCTTCATGGATGGATTCTCGGGCTATAATCAGATAAAAATGGCGCCGAAGGACATCGAGAAAACTTCGTTCATCACCCCATGGGGCACTTTTTGTTACAAAGTAATGCCATTCGGTTTGAAGAACGTCGGGGCAACCTATCAAAGGGCCATGACTACTCTCTTTCATGACATGATACACAAAGAAATTGAGGTATATGTCGATGATATAATTGCCAAATCTAAGACAGAAGAGGAGCATGTGACCCACCTGTCAAAGTTATTCGAGCGGTTGAGAAAGTACAAACTCCACTTGAATCCCAACAAGTGCACATTCAGTGTCCGTTCAGGGAAACTTTTAGGGTTCATCGTCATCCAGAAAGGAATTGAGGTTGATCCTGACAAGGTCAAGGCCATTCAAGAAATGCCTTCTCCAAAGACTGAAAAACAAGTCAGGGGATTCCTGGGGCGTTTGAACTACATTTCCAGATTTATATTCCTCATGACCGCGACATGTGCACCGATCTTCAAATTACTCAAAAAGAATCAGGAATGCGTTTGGGCAGAAGACTGCCAAACTGCCTTCGACAGTATCAAGGAATACCTGTTGAATTCGCCGACTCTATCACCTCTAGTGGAAGGAAGACCACTGATCATCTACCTAACAGTCTTGGAAGACTCCATGGCATGTGTACTTGGTCAATAGGATGAAACAAAAAGGAAAGAGTCTTCCATCTACTATCTGAGCAAGAAATTCACCAACTGCGAGACTCGGTACACTATGCTTGAGAAAACTTGTTGTGCTCTGGCTTGGGCAGCCAAACGTCTTCGCCAGTATATGATTCGTCACACTACTTGGTTAATCTCAGAAATGGATCCAATTAAGTATGTCTTTGAAAAACCTGCTCTCACGGGAAGGATTGCCCATTGGCAGATGTTGTTATCAGAATATGACATCGAGTACCATGCTCAGAAAGCCGTCAAAGGAAGTATTTTAGCCGATCATTTGGCTCATCAACCGATTGACGATCAGGAATCAATCGGATTTGACTTCCCAGACGAAGATGTCATGTATTTAAAAATGAAAGATTATGACGAACCGCTACCCAGTGAAGGACCAGAACCAGCTTCCCAATGGGGACTAATCTTAGACGGAGCTGTCAAACATTATGGAAATGGAATTGGGACAATCATCATAACACCTCAGGGTACCCATATTCCTTTTACCGCCAGACTGACATTCAAGTGTACGAACAACGAGGCCGAATACGAAGCTTGTATCATGGGTCTCGAAGAAGCGATCGACTTAAGGATCAAGAACTTGGATGTATATGGCAACTCAGCCCTGGTTATCAATCAAATCAAAGGAGATTGGAACACATACCAATCAGGGTTGATTCCTTACAAAGACTATGCGAGAAGGTTGTTACCATTCTTCAACAGAATCGAGTTTCATCATATCCCTCGTGAAGAGAATCACATGGCTGATGCATTAGCCACTCTCTCTTCCATGATTGGTATAGGTCAATGGAATGACATACCTAAGATTGACATAATGCGCCTTGAGAGGCCCGCCTACATCTTCACGATCTAAGCAGTCATAGACGACAAACCTTGGTATCACGATATCAAATGCTTCCTTCAGAAACAAGAGTACCCACCTGGGGCACTAAGAAAAGACAGAAAAACCCTTAGAAGGATAGCAGGCAGCTTTTTCTGAGCAGTGATACTCTCTATAAGAGAAACTTTGACATGGTCTTGCTCCGATGCGTAGATAGACCAGAAGCAAACATGCTGATGAAAGAAATTCACGAAGGATCCTTTGGCACTCATGCCAACGGACACTCAATGGCGAGAAAAATTCTGAGAGCAGGGTACTACTGGTTGACCATGGAATCCGATTGCTACAAGTACATGAGAAGGTTTCATAAGTGTCAGATATACTCCGACAAAATCCATATACCGCCAACGCATCTCAAAGTTCTCTCTTCCCCATGGCCTTTTTCCATATGGGGAATTGACATGCTTGGCATGATTGAACCCAAGGCTTCGAACGGACATCGGTTGATCCTGGTAGCCATTGATTATTACACCAAGTGGGTCGAAGCAGCATCGTACGCCAATGTAACCCGACAAGTGGTGGTCCGATTTATCAAAAACAATATCATCTTCCATTTGGTGTTCCTAGCCAGATCATTACGGATAATAGATCCAACTTGAACAATAAGATGATGAAGGAGTTGTACGCTGAATTCAAGATTGAACACCATAACTCATCTCCCTACGGACCTAAGATGAACGGAGCGGTAGAAGCTGCTAACAAGAACATCAAGAGGATTGTTCAGAAGATGGTTGTAACCTATAAAGACTGGCACGAGATGCTACCCTTTTCTCTTCAAGGTTATCGCACATCTATCCGCACTTCAACAGGGGCAACCCCTTCCTCTCTAGTATATGGCATGGAAGCAGTACTTCCCATAGAAGTAGAGATCCCATCAATCCGGGTATTGATGGAAGCTAAGCTAACAAAAGCTGAATGGCGTCAAAGTCGGCATGACGAACTGAATATGATCGAAGAAAAATGAATAAAGGCTCTATGCCATGGTCAGTTGTATCAGCAAAGGATGAAGAAGGCGTTTGACAAAAAGGTCCGACCCCGTGTCTTCAGAGAAGGAGACCTTGTGCTCAAGAAGATACAATGCGAACTTGTATTCGCAAAGCGAATATTCGCTGTAAAGTTTGCAATGCGAACTTTGGTACCTTTTTCTACTGCCTCAAGTCTGGGAGTATTCGCTGGAAAGTTCGTAAAGAGAACATTCGCTGAAAAGTTCGCAAAGCGAACTTGACAGCACACAAGCCCTTGTTTTGACCACAACTTCTGAACCGTAACTTCGTTTGACGCACGGTCGGAAGCGTTGGAAAGCTTATTCAATGATATTTATGAATATGATAAGATATACTTTCTTGAATACCTACAAAAATGAGAGAAAATAAATTAAACTCAATGATATTTACACGATACGCAATATATACACTATAACGTAAAGTAAACGTATTTACAAACAAAGCGGGGTTTATTCGTACGATATTAACAAAAAGTATCGATAAGTGCAACAAAACTTATATACAAAAATAGTTATAATTTGCACTTATCATTATGTTGTAGAAGAAGATGGAGGTGGAAAAATGGAGCCACTATAGAGCTGGGAAAAGAAAGAAAATGTTGGAAGGAAGCAATTTTTGTTGTGTCAAGATCTTTACATGGTTTGTGTGTATAATATATGCAGGAAGGTATAGGTGAGTGTGTATGTGAATTCTCTTTTTTAAAATCAAATGGTGGGTTATGGATATTAACAGAAAAGTATATGAAAAAAAAAGGTCTTGTTCTCCAAGTTGGTCCGCGTGTTACGGTATACGTGAGGTTATCATGCGTTGCCCTTTTCATGCTACAAATTTGAATTTGAAAAAATAAAAAGTCGAGGTCAAAGTGAGAGTAGTAGCAAATTATGGGAATAGTTTTGTGGTCTCTATTTGTACAGGTTTTTGTTTCCAAAATCATACATACAAGGTGATGAGAAAAGGTTACTACGTGTGGTCCTTTTCCTGCTTCTGTATGCTAAGCATTACGCCAAATGGAGTTTAAAATTAATATCACTTTTCAACCCTTAGTTAATAAGTCTTACCGTTCACGGAAAAAAAAAACAAAGATTTATATTATAAAAATAGAAGTATGATAAATTAAAAATAAAAAGACCATATTTAAAATAAGATTAAATTAAAATCTGTTTAAATAAAAGGATTATTCAACTAAAATAACAATAAAATCGATTAAAAACGAATAATTGGACCAGTATCGAAGTACTCGAAAAAATAAAATGAGTATACCAAAATAATCAGCACGTAATAAACGATTCAGAAAAATACAGCGTTCAGACAAATTTCGAAACAAATTTTACCCTGTTAAATGGCTCAAATTAATCAAAATGCGACCGAAAAATAGTCGAAAAATTAAAATGAGCGCGCCAGATTAAACTACGCAAAACGTAAATTAATATGACTAACGTTTGCAGGCTTGATTATAAAATTTATCGTCCACTGATTTTACGCACAGTTGACTTTTAGTTTGACCGATTCGGCTGTAAATCCAACAAGTTAATTCCAGCTGATAAATTGGGTATTATGCAAGATGAAATGTGTGATAAAATATGCAGATGATACAAAAAGACGTGGGATCTTAGAGTAAAAAATTAGGGTATGACATACTCCAACTTAAAAACAACAGTTAACAGCTCCTACAAGAATTCACACGGGTAATTAAACCATTCGTAGTAATTACACCTAATTCTACCTTTACATGTCAAACCTAACCACCACCACGAACAAGATAAAATTTTGTGAAACATCACCTTCGGGCCTCCCACCTCATTATGAAATATTATCCGGGTTTCGAGAGAACCAAATACACCAACACGTAGAAAACCAAACCAGACACTCTAATGGAATCGAGCATCTACTTTTAAGCTGAACAAATCAAGATAGTAAAAATTCACAACATTTCTCTTCAATGTCCTAAGAAATTCCCAGCCACACCCTAAGACTTTGTTCCACACCATTCTAGTTTTAGGACACCCGCAGAAGATATGATTAATGTCTTCCACCTCCCTAAAACAGAATACACAAACAAGGTCGTGGGGATTTTGAATAATACCTTTAAAATCCAAGTTTTTTCTTCTTGGAAGCCTATCCAACAACACCCTCTATCCAAACACCTGTACTTTCAGAGGTAGCTTCGTCTTCCACACTAAGTCAACCACAGCTTAAAGATCACTACGTAACGCGGGACGCTCCAAGAGACCACTCAATATGTCATAGTAAGAAGCTACTGAAAAAACTTGGAAACACTCCAGGGCCAGCAAAAATAGTCCTTCTTCCCTGCAATTAAATTTACTCTATTCAGCCATTCAAGCAATTCCAAGACACCCTGCAAAATATTAGATGCAGAACCACTTTCCAAAGCATTGAGGTTCCACGACCAGGCATTAAGAATCCACTCTCCCACTTCACAGACCCTTATGTTTTTGTTGGCAGAAGCGTGAAACAATTGTGGGAACATCTCCATGAGCACGACCAGACCAAGTCACTTGCCGGACCAAAATTTTATAGTTTTCCCGTCACCCACCTTGCAGGAGATAGAATCATTAAATGATCCTTTGCTAAAATCATCAGCGAGGATCATGAGGTCACGCCACCATAACGATTCTGATTCCTTACCACCATTGAAAGAACAACTTAGGATTCTGTCATATAAGCTGTCGTACCTGGGATGGAGAATCCCCGCCCAAATCGCACATTTGTCCACTAACAGCCTCCATAACCACTTAACTACCAAGGCTTTGTTGAAGGAAAGAATATCCCTAATGCCAATGCCGCCTGGATCTTTAGACTTGCAAACAGTATCCCAGCAGACCCACACCACATTATTTTTCTCTATTGTCCCTGCCCAAAGAAACTTGCATTGGATAGAAATGATCTCCTGCAGTACCATAGAAGGAGCCTGGAACAATGACAGGAAATGGATTGGAAGACTCATGAGCACCAAAATGATAAGGGTAACCCTCCCTCCTATAGAAAGTTTCTTTACTTTCCAAGAAGATAGCTTCGACTTGAACGCGTTAATCACCGGCCTCCAAAACGAACTCCTTCTATGATTCCCTCCAACTGTAACACCTAGGAACTTAAAAGGCAGTGCACCGATTATGCAGTACAGAAATTGTGATGCCACATTTAGAAAAGTATCCTCGACACCAGGCCCCATAAGAATACTCTTCCATGCATTGATTTTCAATCCTGACACCATTTCAAACCCACTCAAAATTTCTTTCAGACCCCAAAGATTAGACCACGTTGCGTCACATATCAAAAAGGTATCGTCAACAAATTGAAGAAGGTTATAATTCACTTCATTATTCAAATCCAGACCAGTCATAATTCCCTCCCTATTTGCCTTCCTAACCAAAGAAGCCAGACCGTCCACCACAAGCGAAATGAGAAACGGAGACAGAGGATCTCCATCTAAGTAATGGAGGAGGCAAGTCAAAAAAATTGATTTGGCCCACTGAAAATGAAGGATTAAAGAGGTGGTTCAGACCTATTTTGTCATCCTTAAAAGTTATGCATATGAACAGTTGTGATGCACTATGACAATGAATAACAATCAAACTAATTCATATTACATATAGTTAAAATATATTAGTTGTAAATTATATAACAAAATTCATAAACTAGAAAAATATTTGCCATTAACATAAAAATGAGAGTAACTATAATACGTACACAAATTATAATAAACTATCTTGAATAATTAATTAAATATCTTTTTATTTTATTTTAAATATTGTTGAGAAAAAATAGAAAACTATTTCTTAACTTTCAGACTCCAACTAGGATCTAAATTCTCCAAGAGTATTGGAGTTAGACCCCTTAGAAACTTTCAACATCCTATTTTCAAGGACTGAGTAGTATATACAATACAAAGAAAAATAAATTGCAAGTAGGGTGATTTACAGGGAAGGGTTTGAGAAGCCAGAGTCAAGGAAAAGGGAGCCAAAGAGACCAATAAAGAAAATAAGAAAATGGGTGAAGCTAATAAAGGTCTCAAATTAGGTTGAGAGAACAAGAGATCACCACCATATAAATACCGAGGTTACACCCTTTTTGGATGTATCGAAAAACACATCTTGTAAGAATGCATCAACAAAGAATTATAAAAAGAGAAAGACAAAACACGAAAACCTATGCGTTAACGTCTCGAGATTGATAAATCCTGGTAATTTTCGTTTCCACATATGTAATAATCACCACATAGAAAAGTGTGTATAGTTAAATAACGTCACTGAAGACTTAATAAATAAAGGAATGCTATATATATTTACCCACCTAGACAAGAACAAATCCAAAAAGTGAGACCATATGAGAAAAGCCAACAAAGGAGAAAGAGTGAAGTGGCCTAAGATGATAAAAAAGAGAAAAACAATGACAATGAAGATGGAACATTTAGTGAATGGGAAAGACTAGTCAACCTAATGAACATGGAGGAAGAGCCACTCTAGTCTTGGAAAGCCTTCCCTGTTAACGATGCTGAAAATCAGGTGACACAAGAGAAAATGTGATATGGGAGGCCAATTATAGGAAATCTATCTCGAACATACCACACTGGCCGAGATGGAAGTGGTTTTAAGTTCCCTCATTCCAAACGAGCCTCTTGAAACTCGATACAAAAAAGGCTAAAAGAAATGATGCCACTTAAGAATAAGTTAGGGAAAGATATGTCAAAAAAAGTTTAATCACTAATTTCATTTTATGACAAAGAGATGATTAACATAATACCTAAATCCCATATCATGTTGTTGATAAGGGTCATCATGGTCAACAATGACGTGTGAAGGGTCTTGATAGACCAAGGAAGCTCATACACTACAATGAAAAATCCCTTTTATCTCATTCGAAAAAGGAGTTTTACCTATGTTTTAATGGGGACATAACAAAGGGCATCATAAAAAGTTTCCACTTTTCCCCTCAATTATGGGTCAATTGAGGAAAATGTGTATTACTCATGGGTTTGAACCCTAACAACAACAATTTTGTATTTTATTGAAAAACACACAACTTTACCTCTCAGTGTTAAAACTAACCAAGATAATATATATATATATATATATATATATATATATATATATATATATATATATATATATATATATCGGGGATCAACTTACTCCAAGAGTAAGTTTTTTTTATCTTACTCCAAATCATAGCCTTTGGATTGAATCCAATCTAATGGTTAATTAAGTAAAAGGCTAATTTAACCATTAGATTACATTCAATTCAAAGGCTATGATTTGGAGTAAGTTAAAAAAACTTACTCTTGGAGTAAGTTGATCCCCACTATATATAAATATATAAATATATATATATATATATATATATATATATATATATATATATATATATATATATATATATAAGTATAGATATGTGTGTTCATCCTACAAGGGCAGGGGGACTCAAAGGTCTTAGCAGGTTTATAGAAATTTGGGGTGGTTAGGGTTTGCCCACAACAGCGAGAAGTATTGTATGACAATGTCTTACGATGATTTTACCGGTTCTACTCACGTAAGGTGGTAGGCCCTGTTGATGGACGATACGCTTGGGAATAAGCTGATGATGGATATGGTCAGTGTGTTATGATCAAACATTATGCTTTTAGGGTGTAATGAATTATCCCCATCTCCCCTAGGGGAGAGGTATTTATATAGAGTCTGTCTTGGACCTATTTTGTAGAGTTAGTGAGAAGGTATTCTCTAGCTCCATGACCATGTAAGTGGTCAAGGGAGACTTAGTCTTCCTATAATCGTGGAGGAAATTGCCCCCCTTTGACTGGCCCTTTAGGTACTCCATGTTGAAATATTAGATTAGATTTGATTTGATATGATAAGATTTTATTAGATTTAATATTTAGATATAATTCAAGTTGTGTTAGCCCAAACCCAATTAGGGTTGTATATAAATAGACCTAGCTTGTATCATTATTTATACAATTCAATAGTACAAATCCTTATTTCCTTATTCTCTCTCTTTCCCTCCTCACTAAAAGTGCCTCACACACTAACAAATTGGTATCCAGAGCTTCCGGTTATTGTTCTTGATCGAGTTTTCAAGAACTTCACGTCAGAGATCGTGTTTTCAGGGCAAGTGAATCAACCGCTGCGAAGATGACCGGTGATAAGAGCATTCAGAGTTCCCTTCCAATGCTTGACGGCAAGAATTGAATCCGATGGAAAAAATAGATGCAATCCTTATTTGGCTTCCATGAGACCCTAGAAGTGGTTAACGGTGGCGTTCCTGTGTTAGCTGAAAATGCAACCGAAGAACAGAAAAAAGCCCACAATGAAGCCAAGAAGAAAGATTGCAAGGCTGCTTATTGCATTCAGACGGCGGTCGATGCTGCTAACTTTGACAGAATCTCTCATGCTGAAACGGCGAAAGAGGCATGGGATATTCTGGTGAAGTATTATGAAGGAGGTGAGAAAGTCAAGGTTGTCAAGTTGCAAACCTTGCGTCGACAATATGAGTTATTGTCGATGGGAGAAGACGAAAAAGTCGCAGAATATGTGCCGAATGTTCAGAAACTAGTCCATCTTATGAAGGGTTGTGGTGAAACCATAATTGATAAGATGATAGTTAATAAGGTAATGAGAACGTTGACCTCTCACTTTGATCACGTTATCGTAGCTATTCAAGAATCCAACAATCTTGAAACCCTAAAAGTGGAAGATTTTGTTGGTTCGTTGGAGGCGAATGAGATTAGGATTGTCGAAAGAAAGGGAGTTCAGGATTCGATACAAGCACTGCAGGCTCAGTCATGGAAAAACAATGGTGGTTCCTACAATTTCAAAGGCAAAGTCGACAAGACTCATGGAAAGAAGTCTTGGTCGAACCCTCATAAAAATCAGGTCAAAGATAGAGCTTCTGAATCCTTGAAAAGAGGAGGAGGAAACTATCGAAAGGACAAAGAAGATAAGAAAGGTATACGATGTTATAACTGTGAAAAGAGGGGTCATTTGGCCAAACATTGTTGGTACAGGAAAGACAATGGATCAGAAAAAAACAAGGACGAAGGAGTGAACCTTGCACGCCAAGATTCAGATTATTCTGAAGGTGGTATGGTGGTTATGGTTGCAGTAGCAGATAACCATGTCGAATCCAAGATTTGGTTCCTCGACTCAGGCTGCTCAAATCACATGACTGGTCGAAAGGAGTGGTTGGCAGATTTTGATGAGTCGAAGAAGAGCAAGATAAAACTTGCTGATAACAGTTCGTTGCAAGCAGAAGGTAATCGCAACATAGTTTTTCAACTGAGTAATGGAGCAAAAGCTATGATCAGAGATGTGTTCTATGTACCTGGAATGAAGTGCAACCTGTTAAGTGTTGGATAACTGGTCGAAAAAGGCTTCTCAGTTGTCATGAAAGATGGAGTATTGAAATTGTTCGACACCCAGAATAATTTAGTCTTGAAATCTCCGTTGTCGAAGAACAGGACGTTTAAGACCATGATCGGTTTGACTGAAGTACAATGTCTAAAAACTGTTGTCGACCACAAGGATAGTTGGTTGTGGCATTTGAGGTTTGGACATTTGAACTTTCGATCACTCAACTAGCTGATTACTCAAGATATGGTATCTGGTATTCCAAGTCTTGAGATGCCTGACAAACTCTGTGAAGGTTGTTTAGTCGAAAAGCAATCCAGAAATTCTTTCGTTTTGACTATGCCAATGAGGTCATCCTGCATACTTAAAGTTGTACATTCAGATGTATGTGGTCCGTTCGAAGAACATACCATTGGTGGAAACAGATATTTTGTTTCATTTGTCGATGAGTTTAGTCGAAAGATGTGGATCTATATGATCAAGAGAAAGGATGAAGTATTTGAAATCTTTAAGAGATTCAAGATGTTTGTCGAAAACCAGAGTGAGAAGAGGATCAAAGTTTTGCGAACAGATGGAGGTGGCGAATACACTTCGAAGATGTTTGGAAAATTTTGTGCAGAACATAGTGTTGATCATAAGGTAACTGCTCCTTATACTCCTCAACATAATGGAATTATTGAAAGAAGAAACAGAACCATAGTGGATATGGCGAGATGTATGCTCAAGCAGAAGAATCTGCCAAAATCTTTATGGGGTGAAGCTGTTTCGGCTGCAATTTATATCATGAACATGTGCCCTACCAAGAAATTAAAGAACAAGGTTCCTGAAGAAGTGTGGAGTGGAAAAAGACCATCAGTGAGTCATCTGAAGGTGTTTGGCTCTATGTGTTACAAGCATGTTCCTGATGCAAGAAGAAGGAAGCTTGATGACAAGAGTGAACTATGATTCTGGTAGGATATCATAAGAATGATGCGTACAGGCTATTCAATCCAATTAATAAGAAAATTGTGTTGAGTCGAGATATTGTGATTGATGAAAATTCTGCTTGGGATTGGAATTCTAGTAATTCAATTAACAAGCCATTGGTGAGCTCTGATTTTGACGATGAAACTGAAGAAGTCGAAGTTGAAGAAATTGTTGAGAATCAAGTCGAAGTCGAAGTAGAAGTAGTTGTTGACATTCCCGATACAGAGGTTGTGGCTGAAACAAGCCAAAGACCTCGGCGAAATAAAGTTCCTCCAACAAGACTTCATGATTATGAAGTGACTGGTGATGATGAAGTCACACCAGATGGAGAATTAGTTCATCTTGCTTTACTTGCAGGTGCTGAACCAATCAACCATAACGAAGCTTTAAAAATTCAACAGTGAAAGTTAGCTATGGTCGAAGAGCTACAGGCAATCGAAAGAAACACATGGGAGTTAGTCGAATCGCCAGCACATACAAAAGCTATCGAAGTAAAGTGGGTGTTCAAGTTGAAACACAATGCTGATGGGTCCATAGCAAGACATAAAGCAAGATTAGTAGTTCGAGGGTTTCTTTAAAGAGAAGGACTTGACTACTCTGAAGTATTTGCTCCAGTAGCAAGACTGGAAACTGTTCGACTAGTGGTAGCATTAGCATGTAACCAAGGTTGGTCGACATTTCACTTAGATGTGAAGTCAGCTTTTCTGAATGGTCCGTTAGACGAAGAGGTCTGTGTCACACAACCTCCTGGGTTTGTGATTCAGAAGGAAGCGAGTAAAGTATATACGTTACACAAAGCGCTCTATGGTCTCAAGCAGGCACCTAGGGCATGGAACAAGAAGATCGACTCATATTTAGTCGAATTGGGATTTGTAAAATGCAAGTCTGAGTATCGTGTCTATGTTTAGGTTGTAGCACAAGATATAACAATCATCTGCTTATATGTTGATGACTTGTTAGTAACTGGAAATAGCCTGAAGAACTTGTCGAAGTTCAAAGAGCTGATGAAGAAGGAATTTGAAATGTCGGATCTGGGAAAATTGTCTTATTTCCTAGGCATGGAATTTCATATGTCGAAGCAAGGTATAGTGCTACATCAAAGGAAGTATGTCAAAGAGACACTCAAGAGATTCAGAATGGATGATTCGAATCCTGCATCCTCACCCGTCGAACCAAACTTGAAGTTGGAGAAGCATGGAGAGGAAGACAAAGTTAATGTAACTTTGTTCATACAAATAGTTGGATCTCTGAGATATGTGTGCAATAGTCGACCTGATATAGGTTTCGCAGTCGGATTAGTGAGTAGATTCATGAGCGAACCAAGAGTGTCACACATGAAAGCTGCAAGAAGAATTCTAAGATACTTAAAAGGAACAACAGATTTTGGAATTCTATTTCGACGAGATTCTGAAGGCAAATGAGCAATAGTTAATTGCTTTTCAGATGCAGATTGGTGTGGAGATAAGGAAGATCGAAGAAGTACAAATGGCTATTTCTTTCAAGTATTTGGTGCCCCAATCTTATGGTGTTCGAAGAAGCAACCTGTGGTGGCATTATCATCGTGTGAAATATTAGATTATGAGGGTGTGTTGAAATATTAGATTTGATTTGATTTGATATGATTAGATTTGATTAGATTTGATTAGATTTAATATTTAGATATATTCCAAGTTGTGTTAGCCCAAGCCCAATTAGGGTTGTATATAAATAGACCTAGCTTGTATCATTATTTATACAATTCAATAGTACAAATTCTTATTTCCTTATTCTCTCTCTTTCTCTCCTCACTAAAAGTGCCTCACGTACTAACACTCCACTACCTATGACTCTAATATTGGGTAAAATTGACAAGAGAGTTAATTTAATGGTTCAATTTTCTACTTATCATCGATTACTATTTTACCGATTCCCCTAGCGAATTCATTCCTTTTCGATCACATGATCGATCAAACAAGCGCAATCGATACTATATCAATTATGTCCCTATTTACCAAATTAAGCAAACAATTACAATTATTAGGGTAAAACTTTGTGAACAAATCCTTTTATAGTTAAATTTTTTAATTTATCATACCTCTCATTTATTAGAGTAATTGATAGAATATATTATTTAATAATAAAAATAAAAAATAAAAAGAAAGATGTCACTTTTAAAGAAATAAAAATATAAAGTGCAGTTGTTGGAATTCAAAACATGTACTATAAATTAATTTATCCATCAATTATGTACTTCAGCCGAGAAAATAGATGGTATTATTTTGAAAAAAAAAATAATGTGGCATGTCTCAAAATAGTCAGTGTTAATATCAGAGGATGATTTATTTACATTAAATTTGATAAAGTTTTCAACTAAGTATATTAAACTGTTGCAAGTAATAATTGGTGGAATATTGAGTGTGGAACTCTAAGATGGCATAATGTTATTGAACGATAATCAAATTAACATTTTAAACAAAATAAAAATGATTTGAATTGATTGTTTGATCACATAAGAGTGATAATATAATTGTAATGTACTCCCTATGTCTCATTGTACTCCCCCTTTGAATAGCTCTTTAGTTACATAAATTAAAATACAATAAATTACTGTAAAAAGTAATAAATATCACTTGATATTTTAAAGGTTAAATAATTTAAGACAAATAAAAATAAAAAAAAGAAATATTTATTGTAAGACGGAGAGAGTAATTCTTAATACTAATAAAATAGAGTAAACGAGCTTCACTTAATTCCAAACCTAATTAGTTACTAAAGTGACATTCATCAATGAATTTTTTACTAATTTAATACTTAATTCTCTTTAATTTTCTTGTCTTAATTTCTTAACAAAAAATTAATTATAATTTAACCCCTAAATCTTTAGTAGATTTAATAATAATATTAAGCAATACATGTAGAAATTCTAAGTTAGTTTCATATTTTTGTATCTATTTCTAAATTATAAAGACATTCATTATCAATCTCAAATATTTATTAAGTCCACTTATGTGTCGACTTATGAATCATAAATCAGTTTATTGTGCGGTCTAATCATTAAAATGATTTTTAATTTTTAAAATTTTATAATTGTGTTAATCCATTTATGACAATTATTTTAAGATGATTCTATTCACAAATGAGTCTGATTTTAGTTTTCTAAATAATAGAGTTCAATTAAAACAAAATAATAATAATAATAATAATAATAATAATATAAGATATAGGCAAAAGAAAAAGTAGCAACACAAGACATCACCAAGTCATTCACAAACATCAGCAACGCATCAAATACATCAATATAATGCAATGCCACATAGTATGTAGATGCAACCTCATAGACTCATGCATCTGGTACCAATTCGTCTTAATTGATGGACACATGGCCATCACCCTCCAAAGATCCCCATCAATATGATCGATTCTACACAAGAACCGGAGCACGTCACAAAAACACTTCAATCCACACGATGGAATTAAAGCCACCACTGGACCGGAGTCCCAAATATGCCATGAATGCATGATGCAAAGCGTCATAATAATCATCGTCATAAAATTGTCAAGTTTGCATCATCATTCATGAATCATCAATAAACATCAAGATACAAAATTTCCTGATTTTACCCCATTCACCATCATTACTAGTTTACTCGTGTTTTATTACCTCATCATAGTCTTACGTTTCAAGGAAACTGCATTACAAGCGAAATCGGGACAGAAATCGCAAAAACGGGAAAATTTGGCAATGGCCCTGCCCATATGTGTATGGTCATGCCCCATATGCATATGGCCCTCTTCCTCACCCTCTGGCCTGTGTATCATACGCGTAGGGCCACTTTCCCAGGCCTCTCATACGCGTATCACCTTGAGTGTTATGCGTACGAGCAGAGAGGGTTTTCCTCTCAAAACTCCCTGCAACCTACCCCTACACGTAATGGCTAGCCTATACGCGTAGGCTCCCTTCCCAAGATCCCCATATGCATAATGGCCCTTCTTACGTATGGCCACCTCCCCTTACGTGTTCCCTACGCGTACTGGTAGAGGGCCCTGCTGGCCCTGTGGACGGGTGCGTATGCTACGCGTAACACCCTGGGGATGTCCCCTTCGTACGTGTAAGGCTTCCTCCTTTACGCGTATGGCCAGAAGCTCTTCAAAAATTCAGGTTTTCGCATCTGCACGAATTCTTCCCATTACAGCACCTTCAATCCTCCAAATCAGACCCAAAACTGTTTCGATTCATCACAGATCTATGTTCTAATCCTACTTTATTATTTTCATCAATTTATTTCTAATTATCAAGCCCTAATTTGTTATTCCCCACCCTTAGTATCAGATCTGGTTTTGTTTTTATATTCATCATAGCAACAACAATCATTCACACGAATTTCACAGCAACTACATCAACTCATACGAAATTCATGACAGAAATTATGCACACAGATTCACAAAAATTCATCATGCAATTCGTTATAGTTTCATCATAAATTCGTCAAAACACAGAAGACACACAAAACTACCTCTACCTTAAACCCATATCAGACATAGTAACCCAGATTAACCCCTCATACCTCAATTTCTCAGCAAAAAGGATTCTTCTTCGGGGTTCTACGGTTGATTCTCTCTCGTTCTCTGTGCCATAGCCTCCTTTTCTCCGTTCTCTTCACTTTTACGATTGCACAGAATAACTTCCCTAATTCCCCACTTTAATTTTGTCAAACTTACCTCTTGAACCCCAATTATGACTTCCCCATATTACCCTCACATAATCTTCCCAATAATACCGTCTTACCCTTAATGTTCCACTTAATTATTTTAAATAATAATAATAACAATAATAATCTAATTATTCGAATTATTCTGTTATTATTACTAACAAAATAATCCTAATTAAATTACTAATTCTAAGTGCCTCAATATTCCCTTAACTCAATGCTACCCCACAACACCACACAAATTCACCATGCACCACAATATTCATCAAAATTCACCGAAACACCGAATAATCATAATAAATCAATTAAATAAATATTATAATTATTTTGGGGTGTCACAGCTCTCCCCCACTTAAAGAATTTTCTCTCTCGAAAGTTACCTGAAGGAAACAGAGTCGGATATGACTCCCTCATCTGATCTTCACGCTCCTAAGTCCAACTCTCACCAGCTGGTCCACCCCATAACACCTTCACCAATGATATATCTTTACCCCGTAGTTGTTTCATTTCTCTTCCATCTATCCGCACAGGTAGTTCTTCAACGGTCAGATTATCCCTCACCTGTACGTCATACATCTGAATCATATGCGATGGATCCGGAATGTATTTCCTCAACTGCGACACATGGAACACATCATGTAAATTCGCAAGCGACGACGGTAAAGCAATCCGATAGGCTACCTCTCATATCCTCTGCAAGATTTGATACGGACCAACAAAATGTGGAGTGAGCTTCCTAGAGTTCAAGGCTCGACCCACTCCAGTCACTGGCGTCACCCTCAAAAACACATGATCTCCGTCTTGGAATTCAAGTGCCTTCCTTCTCTTATCGTGATAACTCTTCTGACGACTCTGCGAAGCTCTCATCCTTTCTTGAATCATCTTAATCTTCTCAGTCGTCGCCTGCACAATCTCAGGTCCGAGTACAACACTCTCGCCCGATTCATACCAACACAATGGACTTCTACACCTATCCCATACAAAGCTTCATATGGCGCCATCCCAATACTAGCATGAAAACTATTGTTGTACGTGAACTCAATCAATGGAAAATGGCTATCCCAAGATCCCCCTTGATCCAACACACAAGCCCTCAACAAATCCTCTAAGGATTGGATAGTCCTCTTCATCTGGCCGTACGTCTGCAAATGATATACAGAACTCATCCTCAACTTAGTACCCAAAGCGTCTTGTAAACTCTTCCAGAACCTCGACGTAATTCTCGGGTCTCTATCTGACACAATACTCGAAGGTATCCCATGCAACTTCACAATTTCTTCAATGTACCTCTCAGCTAACTTCTACATAGAATGATTAATCTTCATCGGCAAGAAATAAGTCGATTTAGTTAATCTATCCACAATCACCCAAATCAAATCATTCCCATTTTCAGTTTTCGGTAACCCCGACACAAAATCCATGGAAATTCTATCCCATTTCCACTCTGGAATATTCAACGATTGCATCATACCTAAAGGCTTCTGATGCTCAATCTTCGACTTCTGACAAGTCAAACACGCGTAAACAAACTCCGCAATATCCTTCATCATACCTGGCCACCAAAACAACTTCTGCAAATCCTGGTACATCTTTGTAGCACCAGGATGAATACTCAATCTACTTCGATGTCCCTCTTCAAGAATACTCTTCTTAATTTCTGGAACATCTAGGACACACACCCTGTCTCTGAACCTTATCACACCATTCTCATCAATCTGGAATTCACCTCCGTTACTTTGGTTAATCAAGGTCAACTGGTCAACCAACTTCAAATCAGATTGTTTTGCCACTCTGATCTCTTCCAGAATACCACTAGTCAACTTCAACATACCTAACTTCACACTGGCAGGAGTCTCTTCACATACCAAATTCAAATCTCAGAACTGCTTGATTAATTCCAACTCTCTCACCATAAGCATCGACATGTGCAATGACTTCCTGCTCAGTGCATCAGCCACTACATTTTCTTTACCAGGATGGTAATTCAAATCAAAGTCACAGTCCTTCAACAATTCCAACCACCTTCTCTGCCTCATATTCAACTCTTTCTGATCAAATAACTACTTCAAACTTTTATGATCGCTGAACACTTCAAATTTAGAGCCAAAAAGATAATGTCTCCAAAATTTTAACACAAACACCACATATGCCAACTCTAAGTCATGGGTAGGGTAATTCTCTTCATGAACCCTCAAATGCCTGGAAGCATAAGCAACGACTTGACCATTCTGCATCAAAACTCCACCAAGAACCATCTTCGACGCATCACAATATACCATAAAAGATTCATTCGGATTAGGAAAAATCAACACTGGAGCGTTCGTCAACCTCTTTTTCAATTCCACAAAATCTTTTCACAAGCTACATCCCACACAAAAGCTTGACCCTTTCGAGTCAGCTGAGTCAAAGGTAATGCCAATTTAGAAAATCCTTCGATAAACTTGCGGTAATAACCCGCCAATCCAAGAAAACTGTGTATCTCAGTAGCAGACTTCATAGTCTCCCACTACAGTACAACATCAATCTTAGAAGGATCTACAACAATCCCACCACCTGAAATCACATGGCAAAGAAAACTCACTTCTTTCAACCAAAACTCACACTTCGACAATTTTGCATACAACTTCCTCTTCTTCAACACTTGCAACACGGTTCTTAAATGCTCAGCATGCTCTTCTTCAGATTTAGAGTATATCAGAATATCATCAATGAAAACCACAATAAACTAATCCAAATACTCATGGAAAATCTGATTCATATACTTCATGAACACACCAGGTGCATTGGACACGCCAACCGACATCACAGTGTATTCATAATGACCATACCTCGTTATGAAAGCTGTCTTTGGAATATCATCAGGCTTAACATGAATCTGATGGTAACCCTACCTCAAATCAATCTTGCTAAACACACAGGCGCCTACTAACTGATCTATCAAATCGTCGATTCTCGGAAGTGGATATTTGTTCTTGATAGTCACTTTATTCAACTACCGATAATCAACACACAACCTCATACTACCATCATTCTTCACTAACAGCACACGAGCACCCCACGGAGAAATACTCGGTCGAACAAACTTCTTCTCGAGCGATTCTTCTAATTGTTTCTTCAACTTACTTAGCTCAGAAGCGGACATCCGGTAAGGACATATTGACACTGGACTCGTACCTTGTATCAAGTCCACTGCAAACTCTACTTCATGTTTGGGAGGCAAATCACTTATGTCATCTGGAAATACATCTGGGAATTCACAGACAACAGGTAATTCGAAACACGCAGCTTCACGATCAACTTGCAACGATGCAAACATTGTAAACACTAAGGCTTCGTCTTCCAGAAGTTCGTCTACTTGGTTAGCAGACAAGAACATCAACTCTCCGTTATCACCAAACTCAGGAAACTCTACGGTCTTATTATAACAATTGATATGAACATAGTTGAACTTCAACCAGTTCATTCCAAGGATTACATCGATTTGGTGTAAGGGTAAGCACACCAAATCCATCACAAAACTCTTCCCAAAAATCGTCAAAGGACATCTTGGACACACAAAAGTAGTAGTAACAAAACCATTAGCTGGAATTTCTATTACCATACTACCATTCATATCAGACAATTTCAAACCCAATCTAGTAGCACAGTCAAACGAAATAAACAAATAAGTAGCACCAGTATCAATAATAGCGACCAACTAAACATTATTAATAAAACAAGCACCCCGAATCAAGTTATCCTTCTCAGGGACTTCTGAACCACTCAAAGCAAACACTCTGCCATTGGTCTGAGTGAATGTTTATCGGGTAACACCCTGGGGATGTCCCCTTCATACGCGTAAGGCCCTAGGGATGTCCCCTTCATACGCGTAAGGTTCCCTCCCTTACGCGTATGGTTAGAAGCTCTTCAAAAATTCAGGTTTTTGCATCTGCATGAAATTATTCCCATTTCAGCACCTTCAATCCTCAAAATTAGACCCAAAACTATTTCGATTCATCACAGATCTAAGTTCTAATCCTACTTCATTATTTTCATCAATTTCTTTCTAATTATCAAGCCCTAATTCGTTAATCTCCACCCTCAGTCTCATATCTGGTTTTGTTTTAATATTCATGATAGCAACAACAATCATTCACATGAATTTCACAGCAACTCATATGAAATTCATGACAGAAATCATATGCACACAGATTCACAAAAAATTATCATGCAATTCGTCATAGATTCATCATAAATTCGTCTAAACACAGAACACACACAAAACTACCTCTACCTTAAACCCATATCAGACATAGTAACCCGGATTAACCCCTCATACCTTGATTTCTCAACAAAAAGGATTCTTCTTCGGGGTTCTACGGTTGATTCTCTCTCGCTCTCTGTGCCCTAGCCTCCTTTTCTCTGTTCTCTTAACTTTTACGATTGCACAGAATAACTTCCCCAATTCCCCACTTTACTATTGTCAAACTTACCCCTTGGACCCCAATTATGACTTCCCCATATTACCCTCACTTAATCTTCCCAATAATATTGTCTTACCCTTAATGTTCCTCTTAATTATTTTAAATAATAATAATAATAATAATAATAATCTAATTATTCGAATTATTCTATTATTATTACTAACAAAATAATCCTAATTAAATTATTAATTCTAAGTGCCTCAATATTCCCTTAACTCAATGTTACCCCACAACACCACACAAATTCACCATGCGCTACAATATTCATCAAAATTCACCGAAACACCGAATAATCATAATAAATAAATTAAATAAATATTATAATTATTTTGGGGTGTTACATGATGTAACTAAACCTACTCTGCAAGAAACTCCAATTTTGAACCAATCGATTGCCTCTTCATCTTGCCTACCAAAAGCTTTAATATCCCTCCTCCAAAGGAAGACCTACTTTCTCTTCATAGATTTTCCACCTCCAAGCATTATAGATTCCAACTTGCCATATCTATGTCGAAGGATACCTCTTCAAATGGATTATTAATGTGTCACACACCTTTATCTCTGAAATTCTGGTATGACAGACCCAGATGTCACATAACATGTCGAGACATCTGGTCTGTTATCAACAACATATACAAGATATAGAAAATTAAAGAAGTTGCTGAAAAGTAAAGTGCACACAAGAATTGTTCACCCAGTTCGGTCTAACAACCTACATCTGGGGGCATACCAAGCCAAGAAGGAAGTTCACTATCAGCAGTATCAATTCATAGACCCTACAATCAACATACTCGTTGATGATCTACTCACTTAATCACTACCCAATGACCCTTCAACCTAAGTCCACCCTAGATAAGAGACTCCATCTCACTTCCAATCATCACGATGATGTCTAGCAGTCAACACCTCAGCCACTGCATCAACAACTTGATTACCAATAACTCTTCAGTCACATAAAAATAGAATACACACTTTTATGCCTATACTCATCCAAGACTCTTGACTGAGAACACCATCTTGGAGTTGCTTAAAAGCTCCCTCCAAGAACAATACATCTCTTACCTACAGGCTTAGCGATAAACACGATGACCATCCCACAAACCGAGTGGTTCATCGACAAACACAGCCCTTATAATTTACATGATGGCTGGCCCTTTTTCTAGGTTACAAGGCTTCTATTTATAACCTATACCCAACTGGATTTGGCCTTCAAATCACAGCATAACAGCTGCTACAAATCTGCAGAAACTTCTGCTACATAATAGGTCTTCAATCAAATCCTTCCTAATTTATCTCCATAATTAGAAAGTCAATATTCTTCAATATTCTTCTTGATTCTGACTTGAATCTTCCAGACCTATAAAACAGCTCCACAAAGGATACATAATATTTCCAGGATCTTATGTATCTTTTAAATCTTCACTTTTTAATTCAGCTGCAAGATCTTCTCCATAAAAATAGGAACAAATCTCCAAATAGTTTCCTAAAAAGTCTCCAAGATCCTTTTTATGAAATCCAATTAAATATGCACTTTGTTCCTAATTAATCTCCTTGACCTGTGTATAATGAAGAGGTATATCCAAAAAGATCTCATCATATCAAATCAAATATGTCAAGAGATATACAATAGCAGCACCTGCTGTAACAGACAATGATGTTGTGACATCTTCTTTGACATCTTGATTAACCATCACAGAGCAGCAGTACCTGTTGTACCAGATCAAGATGTTCTGTCATGACATTCCAAAGACAGCCACGTCACATAACCTTAACCATTCAGGTTCAGTGAAGTGCTCATGACATCTGTGTCACACCATTACAACCATGCACTCATACTAGGTAGGTGCATCACAACAAGTCAAGACATCACACTTGACATTTAACTGATATGACAGAAACTGAACATAACCAGTTAGTGCAGAACAACATGTCAAGACATCCTACTTGACATTTCACAACCTGCAACTAATCTGTTATGGCAGATACATACATCATGTTAAAACACCTTCAGTGACATAAGAGCTAACATAAAGGTTTTAACAAAATTTAGCCAACATATATACTGCATAGCTGTAGAACTAACAAACTCTCCCTTTGGCAAATTTTGGCTAAAACCAACAATCAGAGATACCAGCATCAAAAGACAGTCACAGATTGTTAGCACAGTCACACACACATAGCAGATAAAAACATTTATCACACAACAGCAACTTCACAACAACATATCAACACTCAACTACATCTGCACATAATCACAACCTCACACAGTTAGTGGCAGAGGTACACAGATAAATGTTAGAACATCATATGGGGCATCAGATATCAGCACATCATGCAATCACACACTCTCCCCCTTTGTAGCCATTTTTGACAAAGCAATTGCACACCAGAGCAATATCCACAGAGAAGAGAGTACACGAGAGTACATTAATACAGACCAAGCACAAAAAGTTCCAAAGGCAAACTCTGAATCATCCAATCAACATACTCAGAACAAAACAATCCTACTTCTCTCCCCCTTTTTGGCCAAAGATTGACAAACATTGGGGTAAATGTACACTACTGGTTCAACCCATTGACACACCAGGTCTAAACTGTCATGTCCACCATGAACTTCACAATGTCACGACATCTTGTCTGACATAACACCTTCACCAGAGCCACAAACAATCTTGATAAACAAAAGTTCAACTCCCCCTATCTAAGATAACCAGTGCTCCTTTGCAAGATGAACACCTTAAATGAATGGAAAACATAAGAATCATCTTCATGTCTTCAAGAGCGCACCCTCTGTTCAACACACCTGCTGAACGCATTCACTTAATGCTTGATCCTCAAACAACACTAGTACCTTTAACTGACAGAAGTTGCTCCTTCAACAAGAAACACCACAAAATCACCAATGATATCCCATTACACCTTTATGGTCATAAAGTAAGAAAGTACCAGGATCACATCCTTGTACTACACCCAACAAACTCTTGGATTGAGACCAAAATCACCATTGATCCCTCCCATCCATACCCTGTACAAATCCACCTTGAATTTTACAGCCATCGACATTCTTGTTCGTTGAGATACAATCCACTTGAATCAGGTATGCTTCACACAATCATCCCCAAGTTCTGAAGCACAAACACACTGCCTTCCACTACACTCTAAGTAAAGGCCTCTTACTTTAAATTAATAACACACACCAAGACAAGTGTGACATCTCCCATCAACAAAGACCCCTACAGATTTCTTCCAAAAACTGCAGAGAAAAATACATTCTCCCAGACACAAACAAAACTGTCCTTCAGACTCCTCCTCAGAAGCATGTGCGCACATGATCCAAACAATTTGCTTCACACACCAAAACACCATCCAGCAGCCTAATGTCATAGCATGTTATCTGACATTATATCCTCATAAGAGGCAACCAATCTCCACAAACATGCAAGCTACACAATATATGCACCTTTGCAGCAAAATCCATAGATAAGTACTCCCCCTGTCATGGATAACAAATGCTCTAGATGGAGGTTAACCATTGAGCACCAGATCTTCACACACTTTTTGAGCACATTCACACACTATACTCCCACTCCTAGAGAACACATCCAATTATCCTGACTGGTTTGACACTGTTTCCAAACTCCACGAATTCTCAGCTTACTTAAAAGCTTTACTGAGATCCAATCTCTTCAACAGAAAGAACAACTCTTAAAAAACTTTCTGATCAAATCACCTCATCTGACAAAAATGCTTGAGCATCCAACTCCAAGTGCATAATCTCAATCATCTTCCAAATATAACCATCAACAATCATGATGTCCCAAATATACCAGCTTCCCATCACCATTCAAATGACTCATTGCACATAGAAGTCCTTCAAGAAGCTCCCAATAAAACACAGCCAGAGAAGCTTATTCAGGTTAACCTAAACACCTGAACACCATAGAGAGGAATAAACTAGCACACCCTCTCTGAAGCAAAGAGTTCAGACTGCAGACTTGCATACTCACAATAGACAAATACTTAGCTCCCGTCAAAGTATTTATCACTAGTCAGATAAGACTACCTTCTCACACAAGGTAGGAAAATTGGTCTGACATTCTTCTTTCGCACACATCAGGCATCTGCTGATGACAAACCATCATGACAACCATTCACACCACAAAATCATTCCAGATTAGGTCAGTGTCTTGACCTTTCACTCCACCCTGAGCTAAACAAACTTCCTTGGCTGAGGAAGCAAAGAACTGAAATGATGTTTCAACATTAGTTCCGACATCAGTCCAAGTCACATGGATTTAAACATTTACTATGGCTTTGGAGACAGCAACCATAGTAATCCATACACAACTCTTGCAAGGGACATAAGAAGATCAACCAACAGTAGCTGACCAACCTTCAAAACCAGATCATACAAACATGCAGGAACCTGCATACTCTACATCTCAAGAATCTTCTTTTCAAACTTCTAATGTTCAGACCTCCTGTCTGACTTTGAGATGTTGGATGCCATCCTTCTGCACCTAAAGAGGAGATTCCCTCTAACAGGTTTCTGGAGCAAAAAAAACATTGACTGGCCATGACAAACAGATTGTTAAAAAAATATGCTTCTCCCAACACTTCAACCTACAAGGATGCCCTTCAATCCTCAAAAAAATGTTCCATTAAGTGAGGACACCACATAACTGAACTCCAGCTTAAGAAGAAACTTCTCATGCAGATATCAGGGAACCATAATCCTTTGGTCCCAAAACAAACACCAACTCCTCCTTGCTTCAAACACAAATCTGAAATGCTGATCCTAGATGGTTTGGATGACATTCCAACAATGAAGACACGAGTCAACCAGTTAGGTTAATATATATCCTTTGTGCACAGCCCTTTGAGTTTCTCTTCCACTAATAAAAGAGTTTCATGCTCTCATAGACTTGATAGTGACATCAAGTTTGAGTAAACAACCTTCATCCTATTTTCGAGAAACACCACCAGAAATATTTAGAAAAATAAATTCACAATACAAAGATGTCAAGACATTATGTCTGACATTTCTTCGAGTTCTTTCATCATCAGATTAAGGACTCTCATTTATTAACTGCTAAGAACTCCTAAGGGCATTATTCATTCTCCCATCCAATAGTTACATCCTGTGGTTGGTACACACATATAACTCATTTCAAATAGAATCTGCTCCATGGCCATAAACAAGATTCCATACATCTGCCCCATTAGATCATAAGGAACTTCCAGATTTCAAAGAGAATGCCCTTGACATTTGAGCTTGACCTCCACAAAACAACAGCCTTTGTACTCCTACTTACTTGGATCAGAAATATACTAATCCAACACGCTTATCTAAGACATGTTTCTTGAAAGAAACTTCTTAGACACACAACCCAGATGCCTCCTCTTCCAAGCCAAGAGTATGTTCCAAACAGATGTGATCATAACACATTTCTTTAACCCCCCAAGCATCTGCTATGCCATACCTTTATCCAATAAGATTCTGCACAATCTGCTGGTTTGATGTTCCACCATCTGGTAGGACATTAGTTCCCTTCTCAAGAAACACACCAAGAGATCTTTTATCAAAGCCCAGAGACTGGCCTTTAAGGGTTGGAAGTAAGAATAAATTGCTTCTAGATCTCTTTTCAACAAACTCATATAAAAGTGCCTTTATGAGTGGACATGGGATGAACCTCAAGTATCTTTGGCAACTCTAACAAGCTAGTTGAAGATATCCTCAAGTATCACCACATCATGTGATACACCTTCAAAGGAGAACAGAGTGTCACAGCCTCAACACACAAACCACCAGGAGTTTTCAAACAGATACATGAGCAGCGGAACACAGAAAGAGAAAACCCCTCAATAACCTTCAGGAAAAACTTAATAGCCTTTGCACAAACGCAACACTCCATGTGCAATAGGTCAACATAGGTTTGAGAATAAATTAAACCACACAACAGCTCACCACCAAAGCTACAAGCCTGATAACAAACAGGTTCAATACACACCCTATCATGAACATCCATCCTCCAATTCAAGGGACCATTCAAGCAACATATGAACTGACCAAGTTCAAACAACTTTTCAGCACAGCTATCTTCCTTGCACATGAACCAGAAAGTATCTTCCCTAGGATCTCACCCAGAAAAACGAACAGGATACCTGCTCTGATACCAATTTAATTTCTGGTATGACAGACCCAGATGTCACATAACATGTCGAGACATCTGGTCTATTATCAACAACATATACCAGATATAGAAAATTAAAGAAGTTGCTGAAAAGTAAAGTGCACACAAGAATTGTTCACCCAGTTCGGTCTAACAACCTACATCTGGGGGCATACCAAGCCAGGAAGGAAGTTCACTATCAGCAGTATCAATTCATAGACCCTACAATCAACACAGCCGTTGATGATCTACTCACTTAATCACTACCCAATGACCCTTCAACCTAAGTCCACCCCAGATAAGAGACTACATCTCACTTCCAATCATCGCAATGATGTCTAGTAGTCAACACCTCAGCCACTGCATCAACATCTTGATTACCAATAACTCTTCAGTCACATAAAAATAGAAGACACACTTCTATGCCTATACTCAGCCGAGACTCTTGACTGAGAACACCATCTTGGAGTTGCTTAAAAGCTCCCTCCAAGAACAATACATCTCTTACCTACAGGCTTAGAGATAAATACGATGACCATCCCACAAACCGAGTGGTTCATCGACTAACACAGCCCTTATAATTTACATGATGGCTGGCCCTTTTTCTAGGTTATAAGGCTTCTATTTATAACCTATACCCAACTGGATTTGGGCTTCAAATCACAGCATAACAACTGCTACAAATCAGCAAAAACTTCTGCTACATAATAGGTCTTTAATCAAATCCTTCCTAATTTATCACCATAATTAGAAAGTCAATATTCTTCAATATTCTTCTTGATTCTGACTTGAATCTTCCAGACCTATAAAACAGCTCCACAAAGGATACATAATATTTCCAGGATCTTATGTATCTTTTAAATCTTCACTTTTTAATTCAGCTGCAAGATCTTCTCCATAAAAATAAGAACAAATCTCCAAATAGTTTCCTAAAAAGTCTCCAAGATCCTTTTTATGAAATCCAATTAAATATGCACTTTGTTCCTAATTAATCTCCTTGACCTGTGTATAATGATGAGGTATATCCAAAAAGATCTCATCAGATCAAATCAAATCTGTCAAGAGATATACAATAGCAGGACCTGCTGTAACAGACAATGATGTTGTGACATCTTCTTTGACATCTTGATTAACCATCACAGAGCAGCAGTACCAGTTGTACCAGATCAAGATGTTCTGTCATGACATTCCAAAGACAGCCACGTCACATAACCTTAACCATTCAGGTTCAGTGAAGTGCTCATGACATCTCTGTCACACCATTACAACCATGCACTCATATTAGGTAGGTGCAGCACAATAAGTCAAGACATCACACTTGACATTTAACTGATATGACAAAAACTGAACATAACTAGTTAGTGCAGAACAACATGTCAAGACATCCTACTTGAAATTTCATAACCTGCAACTAATCTGTTATGGCAGATACATACACCATGTTAAAACACCTTCAGTGACATAAGAGCTAACATAAAGGTCTTAACAAAATTTAGCCAACATACATACTGCATAGCTACAGAACTAACAATCTCCATTTGCAAATTAAAGCAAAGTTAAAAGCTTCCAAATCTTTGATACCTTAGCCTCCTTCCTTTCTTGGTCTGTAAACATCCTTACAACTCTTTAAGCATATCCCTTTCTTCTTAAAACAATCATTCCACAAGAAATACCCATGAATTTTAATGATTTCTTTCACCACCTACTTTAGAGCTTTAGAGAAAAATAGGAAGTAAATAGGCAGGTTGCTCAAAACAAAATTTATCCAAAAGACCCTACCACCAAAGGAAAAGAATATAACCTTCCAATAAGATAGTTTCCTTTTCTTGTTAGAAACAATAGGACTCCAAGTTGCAAATCTTCTATAATTGGAACCTATAGGGAGGCCAAGAAATTTGAAAGGAACATAATCCCTGCAATAGGTAAGGAAGTGAGAAGCAGACTGCATAAAATCTTCAAAGATGTTCAGGCCATACAGCTTGCTTTTTGCAAAAATTCACACTCAGTCCTGACACTAACTCAAAGTCCCTCAACAAAGCTTTGATGCTCCATAGGTTATGCCAACACCCATCACCAACAAGAATGGGATTTTCTACAAATTTCTAGATGTTGTACTCCACCATATTATTGAATTTGAATCCATAGAACTCACCTAAGTCAATTTCCCTCTCTATCATGCCTGACAAGCTCTCAACCACAATTGAGAATTAAATGGAGGAAAGAGGACCCCATGTCTTAATCCATTGCCAACCTTGAAATATTTTGTTAGGCTTCCATTCACCGACACAGATGATTTGTTATTGAAAACACAAGCCTCCATCCAAATAAGCCATTTGTCACCAAAACTTATTCTTAACATAAATTTTAGGAAGTTCCAATTCACATTATTGTATGATTTCTCAAAGTCTACCTTTAACATAATATAATCCTTATTTTCCCTCCTTGTTAAGTGAATGATATCATTCACCATTGTAACTCCATCTAAAACATGCCTTTCAAAAATATAAGTAGTCTGACAACTTGAGAGTATCTTGTCAGTCACCCTCTTTAAACTTGAAGCTAACAATTTTGCCAAGATCTTGTAAAGGCTACATACTAAACAAATTGGTATGTAATCCCCTAAACCTTAGGGATCTCGTATTTTGGGACTAAGGCAAAAAAATAAGCAGTGAGTGCCTTATTAAGTTTAAATTTCTTTTGGAATTCAAGGATAAACTTGAACAAACCCTCTTTCAACACATTCTAACACTTCTATATGAAACAAAAATTGACTCCATTTGTACCTAGACATTTATGAAGGTGTGAGAAAAACACAAGAAAGGGAGGGTTTGAATTAGGTTTTCAAAATGAAAGCTTTTTGTGAAACTCAAACAAAGATCACAAATAGACTAACAATAGAGAAAGACACACGATATATCCTGGTTCACTTGAAAACTATCAAGTTAATCCAATCCACCCGCCAATGTGATTTCGCCTTATACACAAGGATTTAATCCACTATAACCAAACTGATTACAACTGCACTAGCAACTGCTGGTGACTAACAATACACAGACTAACCGTCTCTTCTTAAGGCTTCTGACCTAACTGGTCCCTTAAGGCATTCAAACATTTGTTTGATCAAATAAAGTTTACAATGAAATGCTTCTTACATAAGCTAATATAAACACTATTTCTAGCTCAATCTAACTTAGAGTGAATCTATACAGTAAGAATAATCTTCTTCTTTGTATTGTGGTGCTTTAGTGCTCACTCAAGTATTTCTCAATTTCTTGAGCTCTTTCTTTTTATGAATCAGTGTTTTGAATATTTCTCTTTTTCACACTCAGTGTCACACATGATTTGTTGAATAATCAAGTCTTTATATAGCCAGAAAAAGATCCGTTGAAGAGCAGATCAATAATATCAAAAAAATATTGGCGACTTGAAATAATGTTGTTGTGCTGGGATGAAAATCGTATACTGAAATTGTCCTTTGTACCACCAAATCAGGGTAGTGGAATGGTAGTGGAAAGGAACGTGTTTGATATGTACTATGTACTATTTTCCCACGCAAATGTTTCATCTTCTTCTGTTCATCAGTGGCTTCTGAGTTGAAATGATTGAAGCATGATCAGAAGAATGAATCATTGGGTCTTCAGAGTCTTGAGTCTTCAGAGTCTTCAGAATTTGTTCAGCATAACCTTGTCATCAGAGTCTTCAGCACTCCTTCTTCAGAACCTTTGGTTATCAGAAACATAAGTCTTCAGAGTCTTCAGAACTTGTTCAGCAGAACCTTGTCTTCAGAGTCTTCAGAACTTGGTCTTCAAAAACTTAAGTCTTCAAAGTCTTCAGAATGTTGTTCATCAGAACCTTGTCTTCAGAGTCATCAGCACTTAGTCTTCAGAAGATGAGTATTAGAGTTAAATTCACAGCCAGAATCCAAGAGAACATTGCAACTACAATATAGTGTCTTCTTGGAGTCTTTCTGATGCACAGTAGATCAGAAGCAACCTTGCTTCTTGACGTAGGAGCGACCATTGAGAACATAAGAGTGACGTAGCACACAATCTCTATCAGAGTCAAAACTTTCTCTATCAGAGTCAGAACCTGTTTGTCAATTCTTGAAAAGATACACGTTAGAGTAACAAAATTGTTCTCACACAAATACAACTTTGTTATTATCAAAACAAAGAGATATTTTGTAGAACCAAATCTTGTTCTAACAATCTCCCCCTTTTTGGTAATGACAAAACAATGTATTTTGATATCACAATTTTGTACTAAGATAATCATAATTGACTCAGATAAGTTCAAATTAAACTTCCCTTTGTCAAGCTCCCCCTGAATCTAAGACTTAACAAAATCTTATAAGATTTGAGATATAGAGCCTGATTGCAGAGATCTTGGATAGATCCAAAATATCAGAGCTTGATTATAGTGGTGACGCATTCTGATAACAGAGCTTGATTAACTAAATCAGAGCCTGATTGATATCAGAGTCATTTTACCAATATAATATCTATTCCTGAAAAACATTATACAAATATATGATTTTTAAAGTGTTAGAATGTTAGAGCTATGATTGGAGACAAGATATTTATCAAAATAATTTTTCCATATCACTCCCCCTTTTTGTCATAATAAAAAAGGGTAACCAAGATTTAACTAAATCATTTTGATTTGAATGAATTTAGATAAGTTAAATTTAGTCATTTTCTTCCATTTTATGGTAATCATAATGGAATGCAGTAAGACAAGATAAATTCAAATAAGGAAAGAAAAACTTCATAGATAAAGCAACAAAACTCCTGAGGCGCAGTACAAGAACAGAAAAGAAAAACAACAAGAAAAAGAACAACGGACATGAAAAACAATGACAAACGGAAGAAAAAATCAAGCATCCAGCACCCAAGAGACCAACAATGATGAAACAAACTCCAACCAGCTATTTCATTCCCAAATGATGGTTTCATAATAGTTCATGGGAGAACACCATTCAGTATAGAGTTTCTCATTCATTCCGATTTGTTTTAAGTGAACGACAACTCCTTGAAGATCAAGAATGTGACAGATAACTCTACTGTAAGGAATCTGAAATGATAACTCCACTCTTGACGAAAGAATTTCTCCTTTCAAGTAGTTGAAAATGGACTGAGGCAGATTAATCTTAATCTTAGAGATTAAAAAGAAAATGAAGAGGTTATCCATTGCAGAGAGTCCTCCTGTTCCCTTTTCCCTGGGTCTAAGATTTGTTCCCATGATTTGGTACCAGATTTTAGCCTCAGGAGTGAGAGAAGAGGGACTGTCAGCAGGTCCTTCTTGAAGATAGATATGTGAATGTGTTTAGCAAACCAGTTGTTTCCTCTGTAGTATTCAACACATTCACCATCTTCTTTGCATTCAATAGCATGAGAGATGATAGAGGTGTTAATCAAGATGGGAAAGCCATAAACAGAAGACAGAATGTAACAAGTATCAGACTCATAAGCAAGAATGCGAGCATTGGGCCAAAATTCTTTTACAAGAGATGGATAGATAGGTCCATTTAGAATTTCAGGATATCTGTCCCAATTTTGGTAGATGATGTCTGAGACAATGTTGGTATAACCATTTTCAACAAGATCATTGAGATCAATGGAGTATTCTTTTAAGAGATCCAAATCAGAGATCTCTCCCCTAATGGTTTTAGAGGACGTGATGAAAGCAAAAGGAATAGAAGTGAACAGCAAATAGAAACGGATGAATAGTTGAGAGGAGAAGTGAGGTATATAAAGACACCAAAGAGTGATAGCAATAAATATCAATAAAGACTAGATGAATTGAGACGAGAAATTCATCATTTCCAATACAGGGGATACAAACAAGAATAAGGAATGATGAAGGAGTGTATCAGTCTCCAAAAGATCATAGCTCAGTATACGTTATTCATATTATGACTTCAGTCAATAAATACAAATAAATGTATACTTGAAAAAGATAGGGCAAAAACTGACAAAGAATAAAGGAAGGAAGACAAGTGATAAGTTCTAAGAAATCTTTGTTTTACATGCATCTTTATGAATACCTAATAAGGAAGGAAGACGTAAAGATTTAAACAGTTATCAAATAAATTTTCAAATCCAATGAGTTAAACATGATTAGAAAAAATAACTTGAAATCTACTCTCAAGAAATCACAACGCTCGAGGTATCTTTTGAACAGTAGATATGATTTGATTTTGGACACGTGTCACAAATAATCATAGCCGTTTGTTTTCAAGAGATCTTGTTTTGATGTTTACAATGTCTAGAATACCAAGAGGTATCTGACTGGACTAATTTCTGATCAAGACATTTTCTAACTTGTAGAAGTATCATGAATCAGAAGATCAATAACCAAATAATGACAAACTTTGTTTAGTCACCAGAATCTTATATAACACGTTCTGATAGCTTGAGATATTAAAAATATTATCATCTTATTCTGGACAAGGTTTGATAAATAAGTTTTCCAAAATGAATACAAATCTATCTTCAGCAAGGGGCTTTGTGAAAATATCAGCCCACTGGTGATCTGTATCCACAAATTTTAACTGAAAAGTACCCTTCTGAACATAGTCACGCAAAAAGTGATGTTTTATTTCAATATGTTTTGCTCTAGAATGTAGAATAAGATTCTTAGATAAACAAATAGCAGAAGTATTATCACAGAAGATATGAATGTTACACTCGTGTATCTGATAATCTTCAAGTTGATTCTTCATCCAGAGTATTTGAGTGCTGTACAGAGATGTTGATATGTATTTTGCTTCTGCAGTGGAGAGAGCAATTGTTGATTGTCTCTTTCTTGCCCATGAGACGAGGTTACTTCCCAAAAACTGACAGTTTCCAGAAGTACTCTTCCTTTCTAATCTGTCTCCAGCATAATCTCTTCTTTCTCCAAAATGCATGTCGGATGCATAAGAGTCTTAGCAGGTTTACTTTCTGACATGTTGAATTTCTTCAGAAGTTCTTTTGCATACTTGCTCTGATGATATACGTTCCTTCTGATCTTTGATTAATTTGAATTCCCAGAAAGAATCTGAGTTCTCTCATCAGACTCATTTCGAATTCAGCCTGCATTAACTTAGAAAATTCCTTGCACAAGGAAATATTAGCATAAACAAATATAATAGGCTAAAATACAATTTTGGTCCCCCTGTTTTTCAAAATTCACAGTTTTGGTCCCCCTGTTTTTTTTTTAACAGTTTTGGTCCCCCACCCCGGTTTTGGCCCAAAAAAAGTGATGAACAGTAACTTGTCCGTACATGTCCGTACATGAACAGTACACGTCCGTACATGAACAGTGAGAGGTGGGGGACCAAAACTGTTAAAAAAAACAGGGGGACCAAAACTGTGAATTTTGAAAAACAGGGGGACCAAAACTGTATTTTAGCCAATATAATATCATCAACATATATTTGAACGATCAGAATATCATTCTTAAAGGTTTTACAAAAGAGTGTTGTATCCACTTTTCCTCTGGTAAAGTCATTTTCCAAAAAAAGTTACTTAGTCTTTCATACCAAGCTCTGGGAGCCTGTTTCAGACCAATAATGATTTTTTAAGTTTGAAAACAAAATATGGGTTTTCAGAATTCTCAAAACCAGGAGGTTGGTGTACATACACTTCTTCAGAAATATATCCATTTAAGAATACACCCTTTACATCCATCTGATATAAAGTAATGTTATGATTTACTGCAAATAAGATTAAAATGTGAATAGATTCTAACCTGGCAACTGGTGCAAAGGTTTCTGTATAGTCTATCCCTTCTTGTTGACTATAACCTTGTGCAACCAGTCGTGCTTTGTTTCTTACGACCTCGCCTTTCTCATCTAACTTGTTTCTGAACACCCATTTAGTTCCAATGACGTGGACACCTTTGGGTTTCTGAACAAGATCTCGTACGTCATTTCTGGTGAATTGATTCAGTTCTTCTTGCATGGCCAGAATCCACTCATTTTCTTTGAGAGCTTCATCAATTGTTGTTGGCTCTAACAAAGACACTAGAGCCAGAAGAGTTTCTTCGGAATGTCTGAAGGATGAACGGGTTCTAACTGGATCAACTTTATCTCCCAGAATCAATTCTTCAGAATGAGAAGTCTTTAATCTATTCTTCTTCTGATGAGATGAGTTGTTCTCAGCTTCTGGTAAGGTTGTATATGGATCTGGAGAATTTACATCTTTGTATGCTTCTCTTGAATCTTCTACTTCTTTAGATTTAGATAACGTGATCTTCAGATCTACAAACTTTTCAACTAGCTTTGACTTTTCAGGGTCAAGCTTATCATTGAATCTGACATGAATTGATTCCTCTATAATTCGTGTTTCTGTGTTATAAATTCTGTAGCCTTTAGAGCGTTCAAAATATCCTAACAATAAACACTTTTGAGCTTTGGAGTCAAACTTGCCAAGATTCTCTTTAGTGTTCAACATAAAAACAAACACATCCAAAAGGATGAAAATATGAAATGTTGGGTTTTCTATTCTTCCATAATTCATAAGGAGTCTTACCCAGAATAGGTCTTATTGAAGTTCTGTTCTGAATGTAACATACTGTATTTACTGCCTCTGCCCAGAAGTGCTTAGCCATGTCAGTTTCTTGGATCATGGTTCGAGTCATTTCTTGTAAAGTCCTATTCTTCCTTTCCACTACTCCATTTTTTTGTGGAGTTCTAGGACAGGAGAAATCATGGGAAATGCCATGAGAATAAAAAAGATTCTCAAAGTATCTGTTCCCAAATTCTCTGCCATGATCACTTCTGACTTTGACTATTTTGCAATCCTTTTCTGTTTGCACTTGAGAGCAAAAGGTAGAGAACACAGAATGCGGCTCGTCCTTGTGTTTCAATAATTTTACCCATGTCCAACGACTATAATCATCAACGATTACTAATCCATACTTCTTTCCACTGATTGACGCTATTTTCACTGGTCCAAACAAGTCAATGTGCAGAAGTTCTAACGGTCTAAAGATGGACACAACATTCTATGCTTTAAAGGAAGTTTTGGAGAACTTTCATTTCTGACATGCTTCACAAAGAGCATCTGAAGAATACTTTAGATTTGGCAAGCCTCAGATAAGTTCAAGCTTATTTAGCTGAGCAATCCTCCTCATGCTAATATGGCCTAAACGTCTATGCCATACCCATTGCTCTTCATTAACAGATGTTGTACCCCAAATTTTACCTCTTAGATGTCATTACATCTTGCACTTGCATTTAGGCTTCAATATTTTATGCATTGTTAACTAACCCACATCTTACAAGTTTGTTCCTTTTGTGTTGAAAACTAGGGTTTACACAGAAAGAGGGCAAGGTCTCCTAAGTCAAGCTCTCACATGATTCAAGGCCTCCTAAGGCATTCTCTGGCTCCATACAATCATCACAAAGATTCACCAGTTGAATGGAACCAGGATCTCAAGACATTGGATCAAATCAAGTCAACAAGAGACCATCAAACCAAATTGTGGAATTAGGGTTTTAACTGAGACTCTAACCTTTGAGTTTTTGATCCAAAATGAAGCATCCAAGTCCTCAATCCATTATGACATGTCCTATTGATGAGTTAAGGCATGAGAGATCAAGTTTTTAAGGGTTTCTTGCAAAGGAAGCAAGGTTTGGTCTTTGTAACTTTTCAAATGTAGAAAATTCACTTCTTATGCAAAACAGGAAAGGTCATAACTTTCAGACCACACATCCAAGTTGAGTGACTCAAAGCTCAAATGGAATCTCTTTCCATGATCTTCAAAGTATATTAGAGGACCCTCTTTCAAAAAATGCATGGTTTTTAAGTTATGAGACTTGGAAGATAAGTTGCCTTTGGGACTTAGTGAATTTTTTAGCATTTTCACCATAATTTTCGTCCAACTTTAACTCAATTTTTCACCTAGTTACAAGCTTCAAATAAAAAATCTTCGAACATGAAAGTTGTTCCTTGTTCTTCAAGCTTTCCAAGCATGTGTAAAAATCCTCATTTGGATAAGCCAATCTCAAGTTATGATGTGTTAAAGTTAGGTGTTTCAAGTGGTGAAATTTCCATAACTTAGAAAAATTTTCTAAGTCCTTTTGGCGGCTCGGGGTGCATGACTTCATGGTTGATTTTCACACTATTCCAAACCTCATTTCAAGAATCTTTCCACATGAAACTTGTTCTATCAAATGCCTATTTTGCAAAGGATCAAGAATCTCACAATTTGGATCAATGGTTATTAAGTTATGGTGCACTAAAGTTGGTACGTTGGCAATTTGTCTTGCACTTAAAAAATCAGAATGTCACCAAAACCTTCACTTTTCTGATGTTTAGAGGCCAGCCTAACATCATTAGAACCTCTGCCACGTTTCCTTGCAAGTTGTAACATTTAAATATGATAGTTTTATTCAAACCTGGTGCAACTTGACATGAGGTGAGAGAAACTTTACACAAAAGCATGGTTGCTCCTATTTTCCTTGAAAGTTGGACTCTACACCAATCCCATCAATCCATCTAAGCAACTCAGAAGCATGGTCTGATCACCAAATATGCCCTTGAAACTTGGAAACTTGGTCATGCTCTCATCTTGCACGATGGAAAGAAAGATCTTGGCAAAGATTCATTTTCTTCCCATACCTCAGCTCTTCATGATTTCCTATAATAGGGGCTCAGTTCTCACACCAAGACAACAACAATCACTACAATACTTGAATATATAGTTCCAAACTTGAAGCAACTCGTGAGTTTCTTTTGGCTTGGCAAGAAGGAGAAAGGAAAGAACATTTTGCAGCAACACCAACTTGAAGGAAAACAAACTCAAGTCAGACTTAAGAGGGTGCAGTGGACTTATTCCACTAGGTACTCTTCACTTTTTTTATTCTTGCTATATTCATACTGATATATCATGTTATTATCATACTTTCTTTGCATTTAATTAACCTTGAGACGACTTTAAATGTGATAATATGATGTTTGTGAACTGGTAACTGTTATGATATAGCATTTTGTGTTAATCTCTTCATGTTATAATAAGGACTGAGCTGTTTCTCAGTGGTCCACCCCATATTTAGATTAGCAGCATGTAGTCTGTTTGTTGCCATGGTCATTATTTGCCTTCACTATCCCTTAGTCCATAACCTCGTGCTTAAGATGCAATAACCAAGTTCACGTGTGTTATTTACTGACCGTGTTGTTGAAATATTGCATTTCTATGATTTCATTAAAACTTTATGATGTTTGAAACAGCCAGCTGGATGATATATCGTTCATAGCTTTATGATGTAGCTGGATTGTTTGAAAGAGTTCAGGTTGTCCATGATTAGGCTAGTTTTAATTGGAATAACATGAAGGTTGTATTTGGAGTCATATTGGTGACAAACTTATGTTCTGTCCTTTGTTTCCTTGTTAACACATAACATCATGTGCTGGATGTCATTGATGACACAGCCAAGGTCATATTGATTTCCATCTTAATTATGGTGTTAAGGCTTTAGATCATATTGATGCCTTTGATGTAGTTTATTTGTTTAAGGGAATTCATTTTTTGTCCAGAGTATGATAGGATATTTTGAATGGCATGAGGTTGGTCTTGATGCTGTCATGACAAGTTTACTCTCATTTTCTCACACTACTGGTTCATAGCCTTGTTGTTACCATGCTTAAGTAGGCTTTAAACAGGCATAGCCACAACTCAGATGTGTTTATGTCTTACTGCTGAAGTTTGTATGCCTAAACTGCTCTTGGAATGTTCATGTTATGATTAGATTACTTGACCTGAATGTTTTGACAAATGCTCACACTGATAACACATAACTGTGCTTACCATATCATGACCATGTAATTTATCTTTTGGCATTTTAAGTTGAGTGGCCATGTGTATAGAATTGATGTTTGTAACACTGCCAGTATCTTGAGGCCATGTCTCTTGTTGTACATTGATTTCATGCTTGGATATTAGAGGTCATCAAGAATTTATGTAAGATGTGTTAATATAAGAAGTGACTTCCATGCCATTTAGAGATATAGGCTTATTTGCTTCAAAGTTTTGTTTCACAATGCATTCTTGAAACTACCTGTATGAAAAGATACAATGCTTTGTTTCCTCATGATAAAGTTTACATGTATAACTGTTCTTGAGATATCCATATGATGTTAGGATAGACTGAATGACATGAAGGTTTTTGGCTGAAGAACATTTTGGTATGACAGGTTGTTGTTCTCATTCTCACTACTGGTAGCTCATGATGCCATACCTAGAATGTCATGAGATTGTTGTTCTTTTATGCTGTTGTATCACTTGTTACTGATATTTGAGTTTGGTATCATTTCCTTGGTTACTGTTTGGATTGACAGTAGGAGTCCAAGTTTCTTTATCCTCTTGTTAATATTTGGATTAGTTTGTTTGTACCTGCATATAAAGACATGTCAAAAGTGTTGTTTTCCTTTTTCTTTTTGAACATGCCATGTCTTGTTGTTAAGTATGTAATGTTTGTCTTCATGTTGGAATTGGAAGTCTGAATCTACTCTCAAACTGGCTATTATCAATTTGGATTTAACAAAGTGAGAACACTGCTTAGGTATGACTGACATGATTGTTTAAGCTCATTTCTGTCTTGCACCCTTGCCAATCCCTTTTTTACCTTGATGATGTTTTTGTCTTGAGCCATGAAGAAATGTTTAGTTTGGTTCCATGCTGCCAGGATAAATGTAGTATCATTCTTGCTTTCCTTAACTTGGACCATTAGCATAGGTTAACAACATCTGGTTTATGGCTGGCATGGCAAGTTTTGTCTTCAATATCTGTTAAGCTCACAATTGCTGGTTTAAAATGTCAAGAGCTTGTTATGATGCTATCATACACCTAACTCATTTTGGTTTCATTTTCTCTTGTTGATAACTGCCTTCATAGTTTGAATATTTGGAAGCAGTGTATAAGAATTCTTGTTTGAACCTGCATTGTTGAGGGCACGATGAAGTGTTTCTTTTCATTTTTCTGAATATGCCATGTTAGTTGTTGAGCATGCTAGTTTTTGTTTCATGTTGAAAGTTTGAAGATAGAATGTATTCTCAAAGTGCTTGGTATACCTCAGTTTGGATTTAATATGTGAAAGCTTTGTTTGGTTTTTGTTTGACACAGTAGAAGTGTGGCTCCATTTCTGTGCAGCCTGTTCAAATTTGTTTTTCACATTAATCAGGTTCTTGATTTAGGCCATCTGAGGTCCATCATTTTTCTTTGCTTTGAATAGTAGGATGCAGTATTTTGTATCACCAATTTTAGTTAGATTTTGATGGATATACTAGCCACATTACAGCTGCTCCATTTTTCTTTCCACATTGGAATTATATGCTAGCATGAATGCATAAGGAATTGTGTTGGTCAGCAAAGACTTTTGGCTTGTGGGTGAGAATGTTTCAATGATTTTGGTCTGTTAGCATGAGCATACTTTCCCTTTGAATTTTCATTTACCTCGCCTGATAGGTTTATGTATTTCTGGGACTGGCTCATACATTGGATGTATGGCCACCCTAGTGGCGAGAAACATGCGAGTTAACCAAAGGGGGTGGGGTTCAAATCCCCCTCGCCCCAGTCCCCTTTTGTTTTATTTTCTCCTTATTTTTCTGTTTTGATTTGGAATATGGGCCAAGCGGATTTTGCTTCCTTTACCCCCTCTAGTCTGGCCCAAACGCAGCTTTAAAAAATTCAAAGTAACTAGAATTTCTCATACACCCCCTCTCTACTTTAGTTTAGAATTATTTTATTTCTTTTCTAATTTCTCATTTCAATTGTAATTAATAAAAAATTATTTCTCTTAAACCAAAAACTCCAAAAAAAATCATATTTATTCTCTGATGCTTAATTTTGTTTTTTTTTCATATATTTATTTTTATTTTATTTTACATTTAATTGAAAAATCCATAAAAACAAGTATAAAACTTTTTCTATTAAATGTTTTACTCCAATTAAAAATCACCTTTTCCTTGAGAGTTCTTGGACTCTATGTGAGACTCATCACTTTGAGTATTCACTTCCCCCATTACAACTTAGACTTATAGAGTTTCTTAAACTCTACATGAGCTCATACTCATGTCCCCTTGGAACTTTGGCCACAGTCAATGGTTCCTCCCCCGTAGTGAGGGGAACTACGGACGCTCTAATTTCTCAAAGTGCCTTTTGAGAATACGTAGGCATAGGATTGCGAGATCCTAGCGAGCCACCTTTTCTTTTTCCCACCTTTTCTTTTTCCCACCTTTTTCCTTTACCCCGTAGTGAGGGGAACTATGAATACTCTGATTCCACTCCCATCAGGATACGTAGGCACGAGATGCGATGTCTTGGTGAGCAAACTTAGTGTATATACCCCTAGGTCTTTTCCCTTAGCACATTTCCCTTAGCAAGCAAACTTTAACATAACACAAATACTAACAAGAGGTTCCTGTAGAGTATTACAGATACTTAGGATGCTAACACCTTCCCTAGGTATAACCAACCCCCAAACCTAGATCTCTAACTGTGTCTCTTCATAGCGCACTTAGGGTTTTTCGATCTTTACCCTTTCCTTTGGATAAATCAAAGCTCGATGGTGAATTTCATGTTTTGTGATTCAAGTTAATTAATAGCTTGATATCCAATTCTCACCGCAACAGAAAATGGCGACTTCACTGGGGACCGATTCTCCCCTAAGAGGGTTAAGCCCACCTTGTTTGCATTTGTGTTATTTATATGTTTGCTTGCTTGTATATTCGTACATATTTATACTTGTAGATATACCTGTTGTGCTTGGGTTTTCTGTATGTAGGGTTGTTACTTTGAGTGGTGAGGATAAGTCATGTACCCGGAGTCGAGAGTACATTTATGATAGGATGATGGTATATTCAAAGAGACTTTGAGGGAGTCGATTCTCGAAAAAGTTGAATTGAGACACCATCACTCAGTTGAGGCCCTCTTGAGATTCTAGTCATGTTAAATGAGTCTGTTCGTGAAAACCTGCTACTCTCAACCTAGGTGCCCTTGATATTGAGAACCGTAGTTACCTCTAACTCCACTTGGCCTGTTACGATGTAGTGCGAGGACTATGAGGGAGTCTATTCCCGAATTGGTTGCTACGTGATACTACACTCAGACGAGACTCTCTTGAGAATATTATTGACTACCGAGTCATTCGGGAAATCGATAATATCTGAAAGATGGGTTGTTTAATCTGGGAACTTCTTAGAACCCTGTTCTACGGATACAAAAACCCTAGTACACACCTTGTTGGTTGGTTCTTTACCCATACTCCATGTTGTGATCTTGAACCTTTGGTCCTGTTTGCATTGCATTGCATATCATTTACATCTTTGCATAATTCATTGCATACGCCTGTCTGTCCAGTTACTCATTTCCAGATGTCTCCATCTTCCAGTGTCACCTGTGAGTCGTCAAGCTGATTCCTCAACACAAATACCGGACTAGAGCTAACTACAGACACAAGATGTCAGAGCAAGAGGCACATAATGCTGAGGTCCGAATGGAGATTGATGACCTTAAGTCGAGCATGACTAAACTCACTGAGATGCTTCAATTTTGGATTGCTAGAGGAGAACCTCCCCAAAGAACTGTCATCCAGGAAGTTTCAAGTGCTGAACCTTCACCAATTCAAATGCCACCGTTAACTTGGCCCGAGTTTGGTTTGCCACACAACTATTCTCCACCGATTGCATCTGCTGCTATGGTTGGTCAGACTATTACGCCTGTATATCAAGCTCCTATTTTCACCAAGCCCAGACCTGTGGTCCATGCTATTCCACAAACTGTTCGAGCTTCTTTTGAGAATCCCCTCTTTGAGTACAATGCTGCTAGTGCTCAGGGTGAAAAGCCTGAAGACTTTGTTGAGCCTGAAATTGTCAGAGAATAGTTTCAAATCATGGACAAAAGACTCAAAGCTGTTGAGGGTACTGACACTTTAAATGTGGATGCAGAAAATATGTGCTTAGTATCTGATCTTGTTATGCCTGCTAAGTTCAAAACTCTAGAATTTGTGAAATATAAGGGCCACTCTTGTCCAAGGGCTCATTTGGTCATATATTGTCGCAAGATGGCTGCTTATACCAAAAATCAGAAGCTGTTTATCCACTGTTTTCAGGATAGCTTGAGTGGGGCATCACTCAAAGGGTATATGGGTCTCGAGCAAAGCTTCATTCACTGCTTCCAAGATCTTGTAAATGCCTTCATGAAATAGTATAAGTATAACCTTGACATGGCTCCTGATCGCCGCCAGTTGCAAAATATGACTCAGCATGAAAAGGAATCCTTTAAGGAGTATGCTCAGCGCTGGAGAGAATTGGCTTCCCAAGTTGAACCTCCTTTGGCCGAGAAGGAATTGACTGGAATGTTCATGGATACCCTGTCTCCATTCTATTGGGAGAAAATGATTGGAAGTGTTTCCTCCAACTTCACTGATTTGGTTACCATCGTCCAAAGACTTAAGGAAGGACTTAAGAAGGGAAAAGTATACAAGGCTGCTGAATCTTCCAATGCTGTGAAAAAATCCTATGGAAACTTCCAGAAGAAAAGGGAAGATCAGACTAACGCTGTAATGGTTGAAGTCAGAAGGCCTCGTCCCCAACCTCAGTATGATATTCACCCTACTGTTGCTACTGTCACTCCCGTGGTTACTGCTCCACGACCAGCTCAAGCTTCCTAACTTCCAACTGCAGGACAGAACCAGTACCGTAATAGGAATCAATTTGATCCTATTCCCATGACATACACCAAGCTTTATCCTGGTATGGTTCAACAAGGTTTGATTACCACAAGGCCTTTGCTTCCTCCTCCAAATCCTCTTCCAGCCGGCTATAGGGCTGATCTTCATTGTGAATATCATCAAGGTGGTGCGGTCCATAACTTGGAAGGTTGCTTTGCATTGAAGGCTAAAGTACAAGAGCTGATGAGAAACAAAATCCTCTCCTTTAAGGACAATCCCAATGTTCAGAGCAATCCTCTGCCAGGGCACGCCAAGTGAAGCTTCAGTCGACTTCAGCTCAGCTACTTCTTAAAGACAGGACATCTCATCATTGTGTTTAACTAGTCACTGGGCCTTGTTTCTTGTTGTTTGCATTTTCCTTATTTTGTACTGGCTGTTTGCCTTCAAATTATGTTTGTACTTTCGTGATTAATGAAATGAGCATTGCAACTTTTGATTCAATTCATTTTGTCCACTATTTACATCTTTATGCTTTCTTTTGCAAAATATATTTTTTTATTATGCAAAGATTGGAGGGAGGATGATGAAAACAAAATACTCATAATTGCCGTGGTATGCTTTCAAATAAACTTTGCTGACAATGTAAGGCATTGTTTCAATTCCCAAACACTGGAGACATAAGGAAGATAGTCCCTCGTTAACCCCTTTGAGCCTTGAAGTAGGAGTTTCTTTTCTTTACAAATTAAAACCCGCAATCTTAACCTGGGGCAGGGTAGTTCTTAGTTAACTTGATTGTGCAAGAGTTTCATGCAAGATGCCTTTCAACAAAAAAGTTGCACTCACAAATTTTCCTTTGCACACAGCAAGCAAGTGTCGAAGATGTCCCTCAAGTCAAATAGCAATGATGGTTCACTGAAATCATTAAGTTGTTTAGTCACTTTCCTTACCCAAAGAATGAGCTGAGTCCCTTTCAAGGCAAAAGCTAAGAAAGATGGGAAGCTCGTGACCTTGCCTTATAAAAAAAAGAGAAAAAAGAAGAAAGAAAGTTTGTATGACAACCCAAAAAGAGGAAACCTTTAAATTTTCATCCTGAAAGTCCTCAATGGCAATCATTCGTGAGGAAGCAGTGACTGCCATCTCAAGTCCATTGAATTTTGAACCATCATCATTATCATCATCAGTGCAATTCCTAACCTACGGGAATTTGAGTGCATAGTTTGAGTTAATTAAGCGTAGGATCAGAAGTTCATCACGTAGATTGGGTAGGTCACAAATAAACTTTGGGCCTTTATCCTTTGTTTCATAAACCATGAACCAAACCACGTTACTACCCTTAAAAGACCTAACTGAAGCAAGGTTATTTTGAAAGCATACTACAGCAATGTTGCGTAAACTGACTCCCAAAGATCTTTGCAGGTCACTACACTTGTGCTTCACCTTTTACTTTTAAATGTCTTGAATCGCCATGTTCAGACCAATGACTCATTATGTTTTGCACCTTTCAAAAAAATGATTTGATTTCAAAAGTTGCATGGACTCTAAAATTACCATGTTCGTACAAATACTTTTGCTTGCAAACTGGCTTTCCTCTCAAGGAATTTTCAAACAATTAAGAAACTTGGTCGGTGATCCTATCAAGGGAAAGCTCTTTCCAAATCCTGTTGAAGAATCAGTTCAAGGGTTGTTGTTCAGGGGCAAGTCCTTCTCAGAATTGGTTTATCCAGAAGATTTTTCAAGACTCAGACTGGGGCAAGATTTCCAAAGAGCACAACAAAGCAGTCATGTCAATACTCAGACAAATTGAAGCAATGATCAGTTCATCTACAACAGTCAGCTAATCTGGGGCAATTAATTTGAAAAATCCCTATGCAACTTTCCATCCTTCCTATAAAGAGCATCACTTGATACAGTTTACCAGTGTGGCAGAGATGTGTCCAACAATAGCGTCTCTAGTCCCCAAGCAGAATGACAGTGATCCCCGTGTTGAGGAATCAGTCTTCCAATCTTGTCTTCTCCCCAAAAGAGTCTAGTTGTGTCGTCAGCATCTGCATCTACATTTGACCATATATCATAGCATGATTCATATACCATATGCATATCATGAGTGTTTCATCCTCATTTGCATTTCTCCCGAGGTCGTGTCGTTATCCACGTCTTACCTTACCAAAAAGTTACATGTCATTTCCATTCAGTGCCATTCCTGAATGTTGTCATTCTCTTGCGCATCTAATCCTGTTGATAGATGTTTGTCTTCTCTCATTCCAGTGTTATTCCTGGATCTTTATATTCTCTCACTCCAGTGTCATTCCTGGATGTCCGTCTCTTGTGATCTCCAGTGGCATTCCTGGATATCTTGTTCCTCTTGTTTCTCCCATTGCTATTCCTGGAAGTTTTGCCTCTCTTCTGTAATCCTCATCAAATTTGCTTGGATATCTTTCAGTGTCATTTCTGAAAGTCTTATCTGTTCATTCAGTGCCATTCCTGGAGGAGTTTTCTCCTTTTCATTCAGTGTCATTCCCGGATGTCTTTCTCACTATCATTCGATATTGTTCCTGAATATAGTGATTTGCCTTTACTTTCAGTATCATTCCTGAACGTTCACAGTCATTCAATGTTGTCTTGGATACTGTGATCCCTTTTACCCAATGTTTTCTTGGATTTTACCTTCGTTCACATTCATCAAATGTTTTCTTGGATATTGTGATTCTTTTATCCAATACTTTCTTGGGTATCCCCTTGTTCATATTTGTTCAATACTTTCTTGCACGTTGTGGTTTCTTTTTATCCAATGCCTTCTTGGATTTCACCTTTTGTCTCATTTGCATCTGATGTCTTCTCAGATATTATGAGTTTACCTTTAATTCAATGCCATTATTGGATGATCGATTTCTTTGTATCCAATGCTGTCTTGGATCCCGGTTTGTTCACTTTTATCTAAAACCATTATTAGATATTGTGATTTGTACCCTTCATTCAAAGCCATTATTGAATGTCTGGTGTCCTTTTATCCAATGCTTTCTTGGATCTCTACCTTTCTCACGTTTATCTGATGCCTTCTCAGATATTGTGATTTGTACCTTTCATTCAAAGCCATTATTGGATGACTAGTGTCCTTTTATCCAATGCCTTCTTGGATCCCTGCTTTGTTCACTTTCATCTGATGTCTTCTCAGATATTGTGATTTGTACCTTTCGTTCAAAGCCATTATTGGATGATTATTTGTTTTCACCCAATGCCTTCTTGGATTACTCTTGTTTGCTCACTTTCATCTGATGCCATTCTCAGATATTGTGATTGTACCTTTCATTCAAAGCCATTATTGGATGACTGGTGTCCTTTTATCCAATGCCTTCTTGGATCCCTGCTTTGTTCACGTTCATCTGATGCCTTCTCAGATATTGTGATTTGTACCTTTCATTCAAAGCCATTATTGGATGACTGGTGTCCTTTTATCCAAGGCTGTAATACCCCAAAATTTGCCCTCTCTTTTCTTCATATCATTTAGCATGAGCTTTCATTTCATTGCATTGCATTCAAGCATAGAAAAAATAAAACATCAAACATTTAGCATTGCATCTTGCATAAGGGCATGTGATCAGTTGTTCCTCAAAGGGGTGGATCATCGAAAGCAAGAGAATAAAAGCCAAGGGTCTCTCACAAGCCTCAAAGGTCACTTACATCATATATCATCCGCATTTGATCTCACAAGTCATTGGAAGATGCTAACTCATCAAGAAGTTTGGACAGTGTAACACCTCCTATCACAAAAAGCAGTCAAAATTAGGGTTTTGGATTCAAGTGGTCTCCTGATAAAATTTTGATTCAAACTTGATCTAAATGTTTCCTACATGATATTAAGTATCTAAGGAGGGAAGATTGGCCATTGATTTATTCCATAAGAGGTTCAATTGATCAGTTGATTGATAACCAAGAAATTGGGGGGAAAAGTCAACAGTTCAAAAGGAAAGTTCACCATGGGTTTTCAAAGGTTCAAATCATGGCTTCCAAGCCCATAGACTTTCATATGGTCCTCAAATGTTAAGATTCATGTCATTCATCAAGAATTAAGAAGTAGGGCAAAAGTTACTATTTTTGGAAAATGACCTATAATGTGAAATTTCCATTTTTGGCAACTTTTTAAACCATCTTCAACTTGACTTTTCATCATCAAAAAAGCTTCAAATGAATTTTACTCAAACATAAAAGTTGAAGATCTCTCTCTCCCCTTTCCAAAAAGTACTAGATCATTTCCATAGCATTTGTGGTTCTCAAGTTATGATCAAAGGACTCAAGGGTAGTTTTTAGGATTTTTACATGGTTCAATTTTTCCACTTTGTGCAAAAAGCTTCCAAATGACTTGTATTGGTTTCAAGTTGACAAATTCAGTTCATAAACTCAAAGTACACTTCATTTTGTGCAGAATTAGTCTTGGAATCATGTCATTACATGAAGTATTTCTCACTTATTTCACAAAATGCAAATGTGCAAGATGATCCAAAACTCACAAACCAATCAACCACAAGGCCCATTTTTAATTCATTGGTGATCAGTACATGAAATGAGAGTGATCCATCATCATAAGCATGACCATGCACGTGTGAATGAGGGTGTACACACCAACTTGCCAATTTACAAAACACTTCCAAGAGCTTTAACCAAGGGTTTAACAAAACCCTAACCATGATCAGAATGATAACCAGGGATATATAAAGAGACTCACACGCTCATTTGACACTCATGCACTCTCATTTGCTCAGATTTTAAATTTTGCTCTCAACTTTCTTCTCTTCGAAACTCCACTCTCCTAAGGTTTCATTGATTTCTCTTCACATTTCCTTGATCAGTGAACTTCATAGAACACGAATCATCCATTGATTGAGGCTCATACAGAGGTTTTCACTAAATTCAGTTTTGGAAGCTTCATCTTCAAATCTCAAGATCTAGCCTGATTCAAGCTTCTATTTGCATTTATTTTGTAAATAGAACTCAAAAGAGGAAGATCTGCACTCTTACACTGGATTTCTATGAGTATTTTGGCTTGTTTCAAGTTTCAGGTGAGTTGAATTTCATCATCTTATAACATGATTTTCTTGTGCGCATTGTGTTCTCTGTGTGCTTGTGATCATGCTGATATGTTTAGATTTAAATTTGGACGTATAACATGAGAGTATTGTGGATCTAAATTTTTTAGATCCAAACTTTTTGTCTTCGATTTGCACAAATTACACATGTTATGATGAAATTGATGTGATATTTAAGATCAGCATGAAATTTTGAGTTGAATGATGGTGGAGTTTACAATTTTTGGGAAAATTTAAGTTGATGTCCACCGGAGAAGACGACCGGAGCCCTAGCTCCGGCGTCTGGTTTGATTTTCAGTCCGGCGAGGGTTTGATGTAGAAGACACAATCTGGACCGTTGGTGGTCCAGATCTGATGGCTCTTGTGTTGCCAGATCATTTAAAATCTTCACATATTTTATTAATTATGTGTTTATAATCCATGCTTCTTATTGTGCACACACGGATCTGGACCCTTGATCTTGCATGATTTTGTGATCTGTTGACTTGATCTGGCACGTTTGATTAATCTGATGATGGTGATTCTGCCAACACATTAAAATAACATGTGTTATTCACGTGCTCTGCTTTTAATTTCTGAATGATGAGGATGTGCGCGCGTGTACCTTTGTTATCATTAACTCTTGATCCTAGCCTTTCATCTTGTACACTGAGTGGACTTGTTGACTTGATATCATGCGTAGATCTGATCCAATGGTTGATGTTGAGCAAGTTGTTTGACTGGATCCTTATTTTTTTTGGACTGCGCTTGTTTTTTTTGGACTGGGTTGATATCTGCACCCCCTCCTTGAGCCCATTTAATCTTCCAACGTGATTATCTTGCTGTTTGCACCCCTGGCTTGTATTATTTCATTTTTATTTTCACATATTTGCCTTGTTTCATTTTTAATTTTTAAAATTAGTTAGATGCATCCAAAAATTCTCAAAAAATGCATGAATCATCTTTATAGTTTTATAAAATTTTTATAAATTTTATTTTCCATTTTTCTATTATTTTTTGCATCTGAATTAATTGTTGTTTGAATTTCTTTTTGAAATGTTTCATTTGTGAACACTTTGCATTGCTGATTTTATTTCTCATCATTGGTACATAGTTTGATCCTCATTCTTTTTGCATACTTCAGAGGACATTTTGAAGCATTTAAAAACATTTTTTTTTCATATTTTTAAGATCATTTTTGCATCCCCTTTGAGCCATTTCTTTGTGCATTATCATGTGAAGCCCTAATTACTTTGCCATGCTTGTTTGATTGAGTTTCTTTGTGATTCTTTACATGAGCTTTTGGTATGATATTTAACTCTGGTTGAGGTCCCTTGATACCTAATTTGATGACTGTTGAATCATGTTTGGTATTTGTTTGATGACTCTTATTTGAGGTCTCTTTTTGTGAACTTCTTTGATCATGTTTTGTTTACTTGCTTGAGAAGGCACTTGTGCCATTGTATGAGATCATTCTTCTTGACTTATTGAGCCATGTTTAGATCATTATAGGTCTTTTGATTAAATTTATAGGTCATTGGTTTGAAGTTGATGCTTTCTTTGTGTACATGTTCAATACTTGTTTCACATGTATCCTTTTGACCTAATTCCTCATCCTTTTTCATCTAAGTGCCAACTTGACTTGTATTTGGTTTGTTTATGCCATGCCATACTGTCCATTTTCATTTCATATGATGTATGCCTCTGACTTTAAAGCATTGCATTCATCCCATATGCCATTCATGTCTTACTTTGCATACTTGAACATGTTTCATCCAAATGCATGTTTCTTTTTCTTCTAGCTTCTAAATGACTTGTAATTGCTTGAAAGTGACTGGTTTGTGCATCTTATCTTCATCCTAACATGTCATATCACTTATGACTTTGATACTTGAGTTTCATCTTCAACTTTTTTAGGTTTGACTTATGCCTTGAGTATTTTCTTTCGATGGTAAATTCATGTTCATATCTTCTCAATTCTTCTCCTAATCACTCGTAATGCTTGGATGCTTGATTGTATGCCTCATTTGACATTTGTACATCATGTTTAGGCACATGTTTAGGTCATCCACATTCTGACTTTGACATTACTTAAAGCATTATTGCATGATCACTTTGCATGTCCACTCATTCTTCATCTACTTCTTTCCTAATGCATTTCTTTGTGGTTTAAGGAATTGTTTGTGTGCATTTGATTTGTGTTTGCTCTCATATCATTAGAGGACATTCTTATGATGTGCATTCTGACCTTATGCTTTTACTTTGGTTATTGAATTTGTGTAAGCCATATTTGTTCATCTGAATTGGCTTCTTCATTTGTAAATGTTTGCACTAACCATTTCAGGGGCCAATGGTAAGTCACTTGAGTGTGGATATGCATCCACATTCTAATTTCTTCCCTCATCTTTTAATCATTCAATTGGTGTTGTTTAAGCATTTTATAATGCTTTGCTTTCATAATCTTTTTTCTTTCCTCTTAGAAACAACTTAACTTCCATATTGGAAGTAAGTTGTTTTCTTTCTTTCTCTTCTCTTTTCTCTTAGGATTAGGTTTCTTAAACCTCATTAACCTTAGGATCACCATGCATGATAACATTAAGATTGAGTCTTAGGCTCCCTCTTTAGTTTTTACCTTTACTCCTCCTTCTTGAGTCTTCTATTCTCATCTCAAAACAAAAGTAAAAAACACTTAATAAAGGTTAAACGTGTATTACGCACGAGCCTTAAATGTGGGATGTGAATAATGGGAGGGTTTCCCTTCATTCTTCTGGGGTACCTAGTGTACGTCCTGTTGGGGACGATACGCGATGTATTCGTTCCTATGTTGTAGACTTGGGTGCAATGCAAGTTACAAATAACTGCAAAAAACACTTCTTTCTAAAAAAATTCAAACAAACAATAACGTCTTTCCTTCGGGAATTCTCTTCTCATCTCACTCACTCCTTCCTTAAGGATGCGTCATTTCCGTTGTACCGCAAACAGGTAACGCCTAAGTCTCCCTACAGTGAGCTGCAACACCTAACTGCTAGGACGCGAACGTTGACGTTTCCACTAAAAAACACAAACAATTTTCCCTTGTTGAGGGGAACTACGTCGCTCTGATTCTCATGTTCCCGATGAGATACGTAGGCAGTGGGGTAGGGCCCATTCGAGCACTTCTTTTATTTTCCCTACATTTGTTTCTCGTTTTCTTTCCATTCTTTTTCCAGTATCTTTTCTATCACCCTTTGATCGAGACAAGCAAGAGTGGATCCCATCAGGTACGATGGACGCGTGGGGGTGCTAAAACCTTCCTCGCGCGTAACCGACTCCCGAACCCAGTTCTCTTGGTCGCAAGACCATGCTTTTCCTTTCCCTCAGGTTTACGCAGTGTTTCCTTTCCCTCTCATGGGATAAATACACATTGTTTGCGACTCTATTTCGGTGCCACTTTCGCGTTTGTACTAGGATGAAAATCCTAGGAGCAACAGCTGGCGACTCTACTGGGGATCGAACCCAGAATCTCTGGTTTCCTAAGTGAGCCAATCCTAGTGCTTGTCTGTTTTTGTTTCATTGGGTGTTTTTATGGAGTTGTAGTGTTGTTTTTGCTGTTTTACTGTATTGTTGTTTATAGTATTACTACTTTACTGTATCTTACTGTATTACTATTTTAACTGCATTTACTGCATTACATATCATTATATGCTGGACTGTGCTAGTTTTTCTGTTTGGTGGGCAGGGTGTTCTGAGAGATAAGCCCACTACCAAGGCTTTAGCATACACATAAGTATTAGTGTGGGTGGACGTGACGCTCCCGTGGTGTTTGGCCACGTGTGGGTGTTCACGAGACCTACAACCAGACGAGGTTCTATCCGGAGCTATTTGCTACTGTATGTTTGATACAGGCCAGTAGATATTCTCTGGAGGAATTGTCGACTCTGGTGACCATTCCCGAGGACTCAGTTGCGGCACTCCTCCTGAGTTGTGACAGTGGCAGACCACACTTTGTGGCAAACCCATTGCACATTCTCGATCCGGGGACCCAATGCTAGGAACTGGCTATAGGATATCCTTTTTGAAAGTGAATCAGTGGAGGCACTCCTCGATTGGCGATGGTACTGTACCCCGTGGGATGAATGTATTATTGCTTCTCGACCTCAGTGCTAGAAGCTGAGGACCTTTCGTTTTAGTGAATCAGTTGAGGCCTCCTCGATTGATGATGATGCCAAACCAGAAATGGTGAACGTATCATCATTTCTCAACCCGAGAGCCCGAGATATTGAGGATCTTAGTACCCACATGTGAGAGGGACGGGTTGTTTACAGGTCTGCAGGTAACCTTGACTTTCAACATACCTGGTACATTGGGTTTCTTATCAGTATGGTTTATCTGTGTGGTTACTCTGTTGTTCTGGAATTCTGGAGAACCTGAGCCTTGAATTTATACAACTATTACAGTCCAGCGCAGACACATGGCACTTTGATCACATCCCCTGCATTGTATCTCTTTTCTCTAACATTCATATTTTTTCATTTTCCAGGTAGTATCTGATTTTGATTCTAGTCAAAGGGCAGTTATAGAGATGGACACCAAGAAGGGTAGGAAGAATATAGTTGTGTACAAGTTCCCGAAGATTATCCTGGGTCGGATTTATAGATTACAAGAGGTGGCCAGTCCAGAAGCGTTAGGAATGTTCGGAGAGAAGTATGGTTGGATCCTATCCTTTGTTCGTAACATCAGTGAATATGAATATAACGGCTTGCACACCTTGATGCAGTTCTATGATCCGTCCCTGAGATGCTTTGTGTTGACAGATTATGTTTTGGTTCCCACTCCGGAGGAGTATTCTAACATCCTGGGAATTTCCATCAAAGAAGGTGTTCCTTTCTGTGGGTCGAATGCAGATCTTGATTTCCAAGCTGTAGCTGGTGCTCTTTATTTGAGCAAGTCAACTTTGGAGGCTGATATTTCTGGCAAGGGAAAGGTTCGTGGCTATCACCTATCATACTTGGCCAGCAAGGCTCAAGAGGCAGCAAAGGAGGAGAAGTGGAATGTCTTCAATGCAGTGTTGGCTCTCTATGTGTATGGTATTGTATTGTTCCCGAACGAGCCTGATTTTGTTGACACAGATGCCATCAAAGTATTTGTAACTCAGAATCTGGTGCCGACCTTATTAGGAGACCTTCATTATGCTTTATACAACAGGAACGAGAATAAATGAGGTGGGACAGTTCATTATTGTGCACCTTTTTTATATAAGTTGTTTGCCAATCGTCTACCCCAGTCAGGTGCTTTCAAGGATACTAAGAGTTCCCTGAAATGGAGCCAACGCCTGATGGGTCTAGACGCTAAGGATATTGTTTGGGTGAATCACGGAGTGCTGGGTAAAGACATTTTGCACAGTTGTGATGAATACCCCAATGTCCCGTTGATAGGGAGAAAAAGAGGTATTAATTATAACCCTTCCTTGGCTTTCCGGCAGAAGTCCCCCAGTTGAAAAGGAATTGGAAGAGTCTCTGTATTTTCACATGGTTGGCGATGGATTAGATACGGCGCAGAAAGCTTTCAAAGCTTGGATCAGTAAACAGAAGAGAGGAAAAACCATTTGGGGTGTGCCTAACAATCAAACTTTTCCTCCATATGATAAATGGATAAAGAAGAGGGTCGAAGAGTACTATTTGCCTTTTGATTGGGAGCCTCCCTTATATCCCAAGGTGATAGAGGAACGAATCACTGTACCAATTGAAGAATTCGATAAGCAGCGAAAAGTGGTGCAAGATTTGAGAGAGGAAAATGCTAGTATGAGTAGTAGACTTCAGGGCGCTTTACATGACAACTTGGAGATGAAATGGAAGGTTCAAGATTTGACAGAGCGTTTGGGAAAAAGGGAGAAGGATCTTGATGACAGAGCTCAGCACTGTAGAAAGATCAGTATGACTGCTGAATCATCCGCCAAAACTAAAGACGAGCTTGCCACATATCAGGAGATGTGGGAAGAGCTCAAGATTGAGAATGGGGAGTTAAAAGAAGAACTTCAAAGAATGAAGGAAGATAAGAAACACTTCTCTGGTAATTGGAAAGAAGCCCAGAAAGAAATTGAAGACCTCAAACTGCAAGCGGGAATCAAGAAGTCAAAGCACGAAGGCAATGATGTTGAAGAGCAGATTGCTAGGCTGAATCAGGATGTCGAGAAGAGAAACAGACTGATCAAGGGTTTGCTAGAAAGACCTACTCATCCAGATACTGTGAACCTTCTTAAGGAGATTGAAGCCAGTTTACTTGGAATTGACTTGTAGTAATTCTGTTGTTTGTATTTTGCTGTGATTACCATCAGGATTGTTGATGGAATCACTTTTGATTGTATCGAACCTATTTGTATGACTTCTTATGCTATGATATTGCAATATTTGGTTCAGCCGTATTTGTCTCAATAGCTCTCAGTCGTTTGAAAGGGGTCGTCTTTTGATTGATTCTGCAATATTTCTGGATTCAGATTTATTTCCCGATGTTGTGTCTGATCCCTTGCCCGATTTCAAAGCTGGAATAAAAGCAGATTCGGCCCGAAAATGTTTAAATATGATTGTTTGCATTTTGCATTTGCATCCTCATAATCATAAACATTTTTGCATAACAGGTACTTGTTGCAGGAGATCTCTAACCTTTATTTGGTTTCAGGGATTATAGCTGAGAATCATATTCACCGATACTCAACTCGAAGAAATCAACAAAGGATAATGGATCAAATGCAGAATGATTTGGCTGAAATGAGGGCACGCATGGACCAGTTCATGACTCTCATGACTGGTATGGCACAGACTCAAGAGAGATTGAGGCTTCTGGTCGAACGTCCAGAGGCCACGCCTGAAGGTAATCAGAATGACAACTCACAGACAAGGGTCACTCCTCCTCCTGGTGGCAATCCTCCTCCTGGTGGTAATCTGGGTAATGGAAATGTCAGAAATGTTGGTGGTGTTCAAGAAGATGTTCTGGAAGACCAATTCACCCTGTTGGATGCTGATATGGGTAATCCTGGTGATAGAAGATATGATGAGTTGGCTGAGAAGATCCGGGCTATAGAGTGCAAGAATTCTATGGGTATTGATGTTACTAGTTTGGGGCTGGTACCAGGAGTCAGAATCCCTCCAAAGTTCAAGCCACCCACTTTTGACAAATATCATGGCAATACGTGTCCTCAGACACATATCCAAGCTTATTTTGGGAGGATCTCAGCCCATACTGATGATGAGAAGTTATGGATGCATTACTTTCAAGACAGTCTGGCTGGAGCTTCTTTGACCTGGTATATGAAATTGAAAAGAGCTGCTGTGAGAAGTTGGAAGGATCTGGCAGAAGCATTCCTAAAGCAATATCAGTACAATATCGACATGGCGCCCAACCGCACTCAACTACAAGGGTTGTCACAAAATGCTAAGGAAAGTTTCAAGGAATACGCTCAAAGGTGGAGAGAAATGGCTGCCCAGGTTCAACCTCCTTTGCTGGATAAAGAAATGGCAGATATGTTTATGGGCACCCTGCAAGGGGCATTTCTTGAAAGATTGGTTGTGTGTCCATCAACCGGATTTGCTGATATAGTGATTGCTAGAGAAAGAATAGAGAGTTTGTTAAAGCTTGGGAAGATCCAAGATGTAAGTGGGGTTGGCTCTTCTGGAACGAAGAAACCATTTGCTAGTGGTTAGAAAAGAAGAGAAGGTGATACAAACACTGCATATAAAGGACGAGGAAGAGGACGTTCTCAAGCTTATCACCAGGTAGGTGAAGTGACAATCCCAGCACCATCTGTTCAGCAACAACAACTACAACAGCAAGCTCAGCAGCAACAGCAGCAACCTCCTTTCCAACAGAGGTCTAGGCAGAGGGACCGTAAGATTGACCCTCTCCCTATGACGTATTCAGCGCTGTTACCTCAGTTACTCAAATTGAAGTTGGTTAAGCTTCGTACAATGAGACCTCCTGCCGCTGGCAACTTGCCACCTAATTTTGATGTTAATGCTCGTTGTGATTTCCACTCAGGTGCTCAGGGGCATACCACTGAGAAGTGTTGGGCATTTCAGAATAAAGTGCAAGACTTGATCTATGCCAAAGCAATCAATTTCTCGTTACCTCCTAATGTTATCCAGAACCCCATACCTAATCATGGTCTGGCAGATGTGCACGCTATTGAGGACGGAAAGAAATTGAACTTGGTGGCAGATATCAGTCAGGTGAAGACTTCATTGCTAGTGGTGAAGGATCGTTTGTTGAAAGGACAGGTGTTCCCGGGTTGTGATCAAGATTGTTCTGAGTGTATGGGCCAAGAGAATGGCTGCAATAAGTTGAAAATTGGTTTGCAGAGTCTGATTGACAAGGGCCATCTACAGTTTGACCGGGTTGTGAAAGATACTTATGAGGTGTGAACTGTGACCATTTATTATACTCCCGCTGAAATTCAGGTACCGGCAAGTATAGCTCCTGTAGCAAGTGTTGTGCAAGAAAGATTTAGTCCTGTTACCATCACGGTGCCGGGACCAGTTCCGTTTGCATCTACGAAAGCAATCCCATGGCACTATGGGGCAGACGTGTATTATGAAGGGAAAAAGCAGGAAGTCGAGACATTAGCCAGTTCAAATATTGATAATGCGGGTGGTGTAGGTGGTTTTACTAGAAGCGGAAGGTTGTTTGCTCCCCAAACTTTGCGCAGTGATCAAGAAGTTGAGGCAGCGGCAAAAGCTAAAGGAAAACAGGTGGTTGAGAGTGTGCATGTGCCTGAAACAGAGACAAAGATTACCTTTGACAACGAGGTAGAAGAGTTCATGAGGATAATAAAGAAAAGTGATTACAAGATTGTTGATCAACTGAACTAGACGCCCTCGAAGATTTCAATTTTGTCATTGTTGATGTGTTCAGACGCGCACCGAGAGGCTTTGCTGAAAGTGTTAAAGAGAGCCTATGTTCCACAGGAAATTACCGTCAATCAGCTTGAAGGTGTAATTTCTAATGTCAACGTCAGCCACGGGTTGGGTTTTACAAGTAGGGATTTGACTTCTGAAGGAAGAAACCATAATAAAGCTTTGCACATTACAATGGAGTGTAGGGGTGCAGTGTTGTCTCACGTGTTGGTAGACACTGGTTCCTCGCTCAATGTCTTGCCTAAGAAGGCGCTGATGAAGCTAGAAGTTGATGGTTTGATTTTAAGGCCAAGTGATTTGGTTGTCCGAGCGTTCGATGGAACGAAAAGATCTGTGTTTGGTGAAGTGGAGTTACCCGTGCAAATTGGACCGCAAGTGTTCAAATCTACATTCCACGTGATGGATATACAGCCTGCTTATAGCTGCTTATTAGGTCGCCCTTGGATTCATGCAGCCGGGGCTGTTACATCCACCTTACACCAGAAGCTGAAATACGAGTTCGAGGGACAAGTTGTGACAGTGTGTGGTGAAGAAGATATTTTTGTTAGCCACTTGTCCACATTCAAGTATGTTGAGATGGATGGGGAAATCCACGAAATGCTTTGCCAGTCGTTTGAAGTGGTAAATATTGATAACGTGCCTAAATCTTCCCTTGCACCAAATAGAGCCGGTACGTCCATTTCATCCTATAAGTAATTTGTCGAGGTTGTCAGAGCAGGCAATGCTCAAGGCTGGCGCAAGCTGATAGAGACACCAATGAAGGAGGACAAGTTTGGTATTGGTTATCATCCCTCTATGACTTCAATTGCAGAGAACAGTGGACCCATCACTTTCAGCAATGGGGGAATCATTTACCCAGATCAGTCTTGTGCAGCTACAGAAGATGGCGTTGACAGTGACTGTGACTTGGACAATTGGGTACGCCCACGCGCTCCAGGACAACAGTTGCAGAATTAGTCCGTTGAAGAAGTCATCCGAGTTACTCTTCAAACAGAGTAATTTTCTTTGTTTTTCTAACCATAATGCATGTCAAAATCTTGCGCTCTGCCCAAGGCGTATAGATTCATTTGTAGGGCCACCCTGTTTGCATTTGCAATTTTAATCATCAATAAAGGACGTTTTGCACTCAAATTTTGTTCCCTGTCTTTCTTTTTTATTTTTGCACAAAAATAATAAAATGGCAATGTTTTGTTTCTTTTTTCTTTTAAAAATAAATTCTAAAATAAAGCATGAACCCGTTCGTGCAGACTTGATCCTCCGGATTCCATTGATAACGGTTCTTCTATGGCTATGTATGACTTTGACAAACCGATTTATCAAGCCGAAGAAGGGGATGAGAAAGGTTGTGAACTCCCTGAGGAACTGGCCAGATTGTTAAAACAAGAGGAAAGGGTCATCCAGCCTCATCAAGAGACCATAGAGATCATCAATATTGGTACCGAGGATGCTAAGAAAGAGATCAAGATTGGCGCCAGCCTGCGAACAGATGTGAAGAAAGCTTTTACTGAAATGTTGTGTGAATATGTTAATATCTTCGCCTGGTCGTATCAAGATATGCCAGGGCTGGATACTGATATTGTTGTGCACAGACTGCCATTGAGATAAGAATGCCCGCCAGTCAAGCAGAAACTTCGTCGGGCTCATCCCGATATGGCTATAAAGATAAAGAAGAAGTTCAGAAGCAGTGGGACGCAGGGTTTTTTGCTGTGACCAATTATCCTCCTTGGGTTGCCAACATTGTGCCGGTACCGAAGAAAGACGAAAAGGTGTGTGGATTATCGAGATCTTAACAAAGCTAGTCCAAAAGATGATTTTCCACTACCCCACATCGATGTGCTGGTTGACAATACAGCTCAGTTTTCAGTGTTCTCGTTTATGAATGGTTTCTCCGGGTACAACCAGATTAAAATGGCGCCTGAGGATATGGAGAAGACCACGTTCATTACTCCATGGGGTACATATCGTTATAAAGTGATGCCTTTTGGGTTGAAAAATGCAGGGGCAACGTACCAGCAGGCAATGGTAACATTATTCCATGACTTGATTCACAAAGAGATTGAATGTTATGTGGATGACATGATTGCCAAGTCGCGAACGGAAGAAGAGCATCTGATTAACTTGAAAAAGTTGTTTGAAAGGTTGAGAAAGTTCCGTTTAAGGTTGAATCCAAACAAGTGCACTTTCGGGGTGCGTTCTGGAAAATTGGGTTTCATTGTGAGCGAAAAAGGGATTGAGGTTGATCCTGCCAAAGTGAAAGCAATACAAGACATGCCTGAACCGAGAACAGAAAAAGAGGTTCGTGGTTTTCTGGGTAGGTTGAACTACATTGCAAGGTTCATATCTCACCAAACAGCCACGTGCGAACCAATATTCAAACTGCTAAGAAAAGATCAAACGGTCAGGTGGAATGACGATTGCCAATTGGCTTTCGATAAAATAAAAGAATACTTGCAGGAACCTCCAATTCTCATGCCTCCAGTCTCAGGAAGACCCTTGATAATGTATTTGACAGTGCTTGAGGGTTCTATGGGTTGTGTTCTCGGTCAACACAACGAGACAGGTAGGAAGGAGCATGTTATCTACTACCTGAGCAAAAAGTTCAATGACTGCGAGTCCCGGTACTCAATACTTGAGAAGACATGTTGTGCACTTTCATGAGCTGCTAAGCGATTGAGGCAGTATATGATCAGGCACACAACTCTGTTGATTTCAAAAATGGATCCTATCAAATACATTTTCGAGAAACCAGCGCTAACAGGCAGAGTTGCACGATGGCAAATGGTTTTGACAGAATATGATATACAGTATACTTCTTAAAAGGACATCAAAGGAAGTATCTTGTCAGACTATCTGGCGCAACAGCCGATTGATGATTACCAACCTATGAAATTTGTTTTCCCTGATGAGGACATCATGTTTCTCAAAGTTAAAGACTGCGAGGAACCACTCCCGGAGGAGGGGCCGGACCCTGAATCCAAATGGAGTTTGATGTTTGATGGGGCTGTTAACATGAATGGGTGCGGAGTTGGAGTAGTTCTTATTACACCGGAGGGTGTTCATATGCCTTTCACTGCCCGAATAACTTTCGGATGCACCAACAATGAAGCAGAATATGAAGCTTGTATAATGGGGATTGAGGAGGCGATTAATTTGCGAATTAAGACCCTTGATATTTTCGGTGATTCAGCTTTGGTAATCAATCAAGTGAAAGGGAGTTGGTACACGCACCAAGCAAATCTGGTTCCGTATAGAGATTATACAAGGAGGTTGCTGACATTTTTCACAACAGTGAAGCTGTACCATATTCCTCGAGATGAGAATAAGTTTGCTGATGCCTTGGCCACATTGTCTTCAATGATCAAAGTGCAAAGATGGAATCACGTACCTAAGATTGAAGTGTCTCGTTTTGACAGACCTGCATTTGTGTTTGCTGTTGATGCAACGTCTGATGACAAGCCATGGTTTCATGACATTAAGTGTTTCTTGAAAAGTCAAGAGTACCCGCCTGGGGCATCCACCAAAGATAAGAAGACGTTGAGAAGGTTGTCCAGTAGCTTTTTCTTGAATCAGGATGACGTGCTGTACAAACAGAATTTTGACATGGTTCTGCTCAGATGTGTGGATAGACACGAAGCAGACCTGTTAATGCAGGAAGTACATGAAGGCTCTTTCGGTACTCATGCCGGAGGACACGCAATGGCTAAGAAATTATTGAGGTCGGGGTATTACTGGTTGACCATGGAGGAAGATTGTTACAAGTACGCCCGCTTGTGTCACAAATGCCAGATTTATGCAGACAAAGTACATGTTCCTCCGAATCCGTTGAGTGTCATGTCCTCTCCTTGGCCCTTTGCCATGTGGGGCATTGACATGATCGGAAAGATTGAGCCTACTGCTTCAAACGACCATCGTTTTATATTGGTCGCCATTGATTACTTCACTAAATAGGTTGAAGCAGCATCTTATGCCAATGTCACTAAGCAGGTGGTAGCTCGTTTCCTGAAACGGGATATCATTTATCGCTATGGAGTGCCCGAGAGAATCATCACTGATAATGGTTCTAATCTGAACAACAAAATGATGGTTGAGCTGTGTCGGGACTTCAAAATTGAGCATCACAATTCTTCTCCGTATCGCCCGAAGATGAATGGCGCTGTGGAGGCGGCCAACAAGAATATTAAGAAGATTGTGCAGAAAATGGTTGTCACATATAAAGATTGGCATGAGACGCTACCGTTTGCTTTGCATGGGTACCGAACGTCAACTGTACGTCCACTGGGGAAACACCATTCTCACTTGTATACGGTATGGAGGCGGTACTACCAGTTGTAGTTGAGATTCCATCCCTCAGAGTCATGATGGATGTCAAATTAGACGAAGCTGAATGGGTTCGTGCCAGATTTAATCAGTTGAGTCTTATTGAGGAGAAACAACTGGCAGCTGTGTGTCATGGGAAGTTATACCAACGGAGAATGAAGCAGGCATTTGACCAAAAGGTGTGTCCTCGGGTTTACAAAGTGGGAGATGTGGTACTCAAAAGGATCCTTCCTCCTAGTACAGATCACAGGGGCAAATGGACTCCCAACTATGAAGGTCCATTCGTGGTTAAGAAGGTCTTCTCGGGCAGAGCCTTATTACTTACAACCATGGACGGCGAAGACTTTTCATCCCCTGTCAACTCAGACGTAGTCAAAAAATACTTCGCATAAATAGACCCGCTGGACAAAAAAAAAGAAAAGTCCAGGCAAAAAAGGGCATCCCGACAAACCATAAAAATAGAATAAAGAGGTTCGGGAAAAAATTAGGGATATAAAATAAAAAAATTGTACACTCGGTGAGTTGAAAATCCGCAAGGACAACTCAGGTAAAAAAGGGTATCCCGATGGATTGAAAACCTGAAAGGGCGGTCCATGCAAAAAAGGGATTTAAGCGAACGGCTACGGTCTGAGTTATCTATACTCCATCACCGTTTCAGCAACTGACTTTCCAAAGGGTAGGAATCGGTCTGATCACTCCTTAGAAGGTAAGGTCGGGGAGTCTTGAAGACTTACTGGCCATAGCAGAATTGAAACTCAGTGGAATGTCGTTTTCACATTGCCATTTGGATAGTTTCTTTTCTTAATTTACAGCACTCTCCTCTTTCTAGGGTTTCTTTTCCCAATTGTACAGCACTCACCTCTTTTTTTTTTTTTACTGCTTTGTTTGCAAAAACGTCCGAATTTTTGATAAAACATTGCATTTGAAAACACTGTGGCCTTACAAATAACATGCGCAGAAAAACATTTAAAATCACTTTGAATGTTGAGTAATCCAGGATGGTGGATTCAAACCACGCAATATCCTGGGGCACGTGTGCATATCCTTTTGTTGTAGGTAACAGGTACAAGTATTCCAAGAGCATGGATCATGTCTTCTAGACGAGGAATCACTTATTCCCATACAAAATACAGGAGCAGTCAAGTTCAAGAAGGGTCCCCACGTCACTTTGATTGAGTCCATCTTCGGCCGCCGGTCGTTCACGACGATTTGATATCGACGAGTTAATTTCAATTGGGTAGTGTTGTATCTTATTAAGTCGATTATCCTATTCATAACTTCCAACAACTACAAGCTTTTCTGTGTCGATAACGGTTGTGAATTCCCTAGTAGAGTTGATTCGCAGACCTCATAGTTAATGTTCAAGCCTCAACGAGTGTCCAGGAGTTTGAAGACGCCGAATCTTCTGTAAAATCCTCTTGGGACGATTTCTTCAGATCTGCCGCGAAAGTGAGTTGGTGACACTCCCAAACATGGGGTATCATAAAATTCCCCAGCGGGATGCGTTCCAGATCTATTATCCCCAGTAGAGTGACCTCTCAAATCTCGGCATTTGCTTAAGAGTTTGAAGATGCTTGGTATTCTGTAAAATCCTCTTAAGGGACATTCCCCAGCGAGAGACGCTTTGAAGCAATTCTCCCCGACAGAGTTTGTTGTCAACTCATTATCCCTAGTGGAGTCGTCAAACGGAAAGTTCGCCTAGCCTGGGGCAGTGTGGCACTTATCCTAAGCTCGACAGTTTTATCCCTCAGCAGATTACCGTACATTTGCGTGGTGGTTCCCAGCAGATCTCTAGGGACTTTTTCCCAGCAAGTCATGACAGAAGGTCTTCTAACTAGGATTTGTGTATCCCTGACGGAGTAGTTCCGGTCTCCCAGCAAGATCGTATCTCCGGTAGTTGTATCCCCACAGAGTTCAACATTGAATATCGTCAATAATACTCCCTAGCTGAGTTGTTTTTCTTCCTCGCAGAAGTTTAGCAGGTCAACAGAATCTCTTCTGCAGCAGAGTGTCAGCAGATTATCCTGGGATTTGATAGATCCCCAAGCAGAGTTTTAATGACTTGTCTTCTTCAGCAGAGTGTTATCACATTCTTTCCCCAGCCGAGTCAGAGAATCCTCATCCCCAGTGGGGTTGCTATGACCAGAATTCGTCCCCAGTTAGATGAAGTAATTTCTGGCAGAGTCATCACTCTCTCATATTTCACAGTCCAATTTATTTTTTGCAAACGTGACAAATCGAAGCAAACAGACTGTTCATTCATCCTCCAGCAGAGATATCATCCTTTCAAGAGTCTCTAAAGTCAAATTATTAATCGCTCTTCCTCAGCAGAGTCAGCAGGGATGCCTGACATAGATGTAGAGCATAATCCAGTATTGGAGCTGCTAAAGTCCACCCGCAGTGTGGCAAGTTAGTAGTCGTCTGACTCCATTCAAAAGACAGCAAGTCAAAGTCCAACCGCAGATTGGCAAAAGTCCATCCAAGGGTGGCAAAGCAAGTCAAAGTCCAACCGCAGATTGGCAAAAGCCCATCTTAGGGTGGCAAAGCAGGGTAAAGACCAACCGTAGATTGGCGAAAGTCCACCCGCAGTGTGGCAAGTCAGTTGTCGTCTGACTCCATTCAAAAGACAGCAGCTAAGTCCAACCGTAGATTGGCAAAGGTCCATCCAAGGGTGGCAAATCAGCAAGTCCAACTGTAGATTGGCAAAGGTCCATCCAAGGGTGGCAAATCAGCAAGTCCAACCATAGATTGGCGAAAGTCTATCCAAGGGTGGAAAATCAGCAAGTCCAACCATAGATTGGCGAAAGTCCACCTGTAGTGTGGCATTTCAGCTGCAAAGTCCAACCGTAGATTGGCGAAAGTCCACCCGCAGTGTGGCAGGTCAGTAGTCGTCTGACTCCATTCAAAAAGACAATCCACCTGCAGTGTGGCAAGCCAGTAGTTGTCTGGCGTTGTACAAAAGACATTGTTAAAGTCCACCCGCAGTGTGGCAAGCCAGTAGTTGTCTGGCGTTGTACAAAAGACATTGTTAAAGTCCACCCGTAGTGTGTCAAGCCAGTAGTCGTCTGGCGTTGTGCCAAAAGACAGTGCTAAAGTCCACCCGTAGTGTGGCAAGCCAGTAGTCGTCTGGCGTTGTTCTAAAAGACATCTCTTCAGTGTTATTTTTCCCATCAGAGTTTTCTGTAAGCAGAGTTCATTTGAGTGGGTTTATATCCTTTTTCTTCTTCTCCACAGAGTGCAAATTTTCTGGTTATTTTTGGTATTCAATCCCTCCATACCTTGAAAGTCTGACAGCAATCGCTATCATCCATTCAGGTCTACAGTGATTGAATAGGGGCAGCTGTAATACCCCAAAATTTTCCCTCTCTTTTCTTCATATCATTTAGCATGAGCTTTCATTTCATTGCATTGCATTCAAGCTTAGAAAAAATAAAACATCAAACATTTAGCATTGCATCTTGCATAAGGGCATGTGATCACTTGTTCCTCAAAGGGGTGGATCATCCAAAGCAAAAGAATAAAAGACAAGGGTCTCTCACAAGCCTCAAAGGTCTCTTACATCATATACCATCCCCATTTGATCTCACAAGTCATTGGAAGATGCTAACTCATCAAGAAGTTTGGACAGTGCATCACCTTCTATCACAAAAAGCAGTCAAAATTAGGGTTTTGGATTCAAGTGGTCTCCTGATGAAATTTTGATTCAAACTTAGTCTCAATGTTTTCTACATGATATCAAGTGTCTAAGGATGGAAGATTGGCCATTGATTCATTTCAGAAGAGGTTCAATTGATCAGTTGCTTGATAATCAAGAAATTGGGAAAAAGTCAACAGTTCAAAAGGAAAGTCCACCATGGGTTTTCAAAGGTTCAATTCATGGCTCCCAAGCCCATAGACTTTCATATGGTCCTCAAATGTTAAGATTCATGTCATTCATCAAGAATCAAGAAGTAGGGCAAAAGTTACTATTTTTGGAAAATTACCTATAATGTGAAATTTCCATTTTTGGCAACTTTTAAAACCATCTTCAACTTGACTTTTCATCATCAAATAAGCTTCAAATGAATTTTACTCAAACATGAAAGTTGAAGATCTCTCTCTCCCCTTTCCAAAAAGTACTAGATCATTTCCATAGCATTTGTGGTTCTCAAGTTATGATCAAAGGACTTAAGGGTAGTTTTTAGGATTTTCACATGGTTCATTTTTTCCACTTTGTGCAAAAAGCTTCCAAATGACTTGTATTAGTTCCAAGTTGACAAATTCAGTTCATAAACTCAAAGTACACTTAATTTAGTGCAGAATTGGTCTTGGAATCCTGTCATTACATGAAGTATTTCTCATTATTTTCCCAAAATGCAAATGTGCAAGATGATCCAAAACTCACAAACCAATCAACCACAAGGCCCAATTTCAATTCATTGGTGATCAGTACATGAAATGCGAGTGATCCATCATCATAAGCATGACCATGCACGTGTGGATGAGGGTGTACACACCAACTTGCCAATTTGCAAAACACTTCCAAGAGCTTTAACCAAGGGTTTAACAAAACCCTAACCATGATCAGAATGATAACCAAGGATATATAAAGAGACTCACACGTTCATTTCACACTCATGCACTCTCATTTGCTCAGATTTGAAATTTTGCTCTCAACTTTCTTCTCTTCGAAACTCCACTCTCCTAGAGTTTCATCAATTTCTCTTCACATTTCCTTGATCAGTGAACTTCATAGAACACGAATCATCCATTGATTGAGGCCCATACAGAGGTTTTCACTAAGTTCAGTTTTGGAAGCTTCATCTTCAAATCTCAAGATCTAGCCTGATTCAAGCTTCTATTTGCATTTATTTTGCAAATAGAACTCAAAAGAGGAAGATCTGCACTCTTACATTGGATTTCTAGGAGTATTTTGGCTTGTTTCAAGTTTCAGGTGAGTTGAATTTCATCATCTTATAACTTGATTTTCTTGTGCGCATTGTGTTCTCTGTGTGCTTGTGATCATGCTGATATGTTTAGATTTAAATTTGGACGTATAACATGAGAGTATTGTGGATCTGAATTTTTTAGATCCAAACTTTTTGTCTTCGATTTGCACAAATTACACATGTTATGATGAAATTGATGTGATATTTAAGATCAGCATGAAATTCGGAGTTAAATGATAGTGGAGTTTACAATTTCTGGGAAAATTTAAGTTGATGTCCACCGGAGAAGACGACCGCAGCCCTAGCTCCGGCGTCTGGTTTGATTTTCAGTCCGGCGAGGGTTTGATGTAGAAGACACAATCTAGACCGTTGGTGGTCCAGATCTGATGGCTCTTGTGTTACCAGATCTTTTAAAATCTTCACATATTTTATTAATTATGTGTTTATAATCCATGCTTCTTATTGTGCACACACGGATCTGGACCCTTGATCTTGCATGATTTTGTGATCTGTTGACTTGATCTGGCACGTTTGATTAATCTGATGATGGTGATTCTGCCAACACATTAAAATAACATGTTCTATTCACGTGCTCTGCTTTTAATTTCTGAATGATAAGGATGTGTGCGCGTGTACCTTTGTTATCATGAACTCTTGATCCTAGCCTTTCATCTTGTACACTGAGTGGACTTGTTGACTTGATATCATGCGTAGATCTGATCCAATGGTTGATGTTGAGTCAAGTTGTTTGACTGGATCCTTATTTTTGTTGGACTGCGCTTTTTTTTTTTTGGACTGGGTTGATATCTGCACCCCCTCCTTGAGGCCATTTAATCTTCCAACGTGATTATCTTGCTGTTTGCACCTCTGGCTTGTATTATTTCATTTTTATTTTCACATATTTGCCTTGTTTCATTTTTAATTTTTAAAATTAGTTAGATGCATCCAAAAATTATCAAAAAATTCATGAATCATATTTATAGTTTTATAAAATTTTAACAAATTTTAATTTCCATTTTACTATTATTTTTTACATCTCAATTAATTGTTGTTTGAATTTCTCTTTGAAATGTTTCATTTGTGAGCACTTTGTATTGCTGATTTTATTTCTCATCATTGGTACATAGTTTGATCCTCATTATTTTTGCATACTTCAGAGGACATTTTTAAGCATTTAAAAACATTTTTTTCATATTTTTAAGATCATTTTTGCATCCTCTTTGAGCCATTTCTTTGTGCATGATCATGTGAAGCCCTAATTACTTTGCCATGCTTGTTTGATTGAGTTTCTTTGTGATTCTTTGCATGAGCTTTTGGTATGATATTTGGATCTGGTTGAGGTCCCTTGAGACCTAATTTGATGATTGTTGAATCATGTTTGGTATTTGTTTGATGACTCTTGTTTGAGGTCTCTTTTTTGTGGACTTCTTTGATCATGTTTTGTTTACTTGCTTGAGAAGGCACTTGTGCCATTGTATGAGATCATTCTTATTGACTTCTTGAGCCATGTTTAGATCATTATAGGTCTTTTGATTGAAGTTATAGGTCATTGGTTAGAATTTTATGCTTTCTTTGTGTACATGTTCAACACTTGTTTCACATGTTTCCTTTTGACCTAATTCCTCATCCTTTTTCATCTAAGTTCCAACTTGACTTGTATTTGGTTTGTTTATGCCATGCCATACTATCCATTTGCATTTCATATGATGTATGCCTCTGAATTTAAAGCATTGCATTCATCCCATATGCCATTCATGTCTTACCTTGCATACTTGAACATGTTTCATCCAAATGCATGTTTCTTTTTCTTATAGTTTCTAAATGACTTGTAATTGCTTGAATGTGATTGGTTTGTGCATCTTATATTCATCCTAACATGTCATATCACTTTTGACTCTGATACTTGAGTTTCATCTTGAACTTTTTTAGGTTTGACTTATGCCTTGAGTATTTTCTTTCCATGGTAAATTCATGTTCATATCTTCTCACTTCTTCTCTTAATCACTCTTAATGCTTGGATTCTTGATTGTATGCCTCATTTAACATTTGTACATCATGTTTAGGCACATGTTTAGGTCATCCACATTCTGACTTTGACATTACTTGAAGTATTATTGCATGATCACTTTGCATGTCCACCCATTCTTCATCTACTTCTTTCCTAATACATTTCTTTGTGGTTTAAGGAATTGTTTGTGTGCATTTGATTTGTGTTTGCTCTCATATCATTAGAGGAAATTCTTATGATGTGCATTCTGACCTTATGCTTTCCTTAACCTTTAAGATGCTTTTACTTTGGTTATTGAATTTGTGTAAGCCATATTTGTTCATCTTAATTGGTTTCTTCAATTATAAATGTTTGCACTAACCATTTCAGGGGCCAATGGTAAGTCACTTGAGTGTGGATATGAATCCACTTTCTAATTTCTTCCCTCATCTTTTAATCATTCAATTGGTGTTGTTTAAGCATTTTATATTGCTTTGCTTTCATAATCTTCTTTCTTCCCTCTTAGAAACAACTTAACTTCCATATTGGAAGTAAGTTATTTTCTTTCTTTCTCTTCTCTTTTCTCTTAGGATTAGGTTTCTTAAACCTCATTAACCTTAGGATCACCATGCATGATAACATTAAGATTGAGTCTTAGTCTCCCTCTTTAGTTTTTACCTTTACTCCTCCTTCTTGAGTTTTCTCTTCTCATCTCAAAACAAACGTAAAAAACACTTAATAAAGGTTAAACGTGTATTGCGCATGAGGCTTAAATGTGGGAAGTGAATAATGGGGGGGGTTTCCCTTTATTCTTCTAGGGTACCTAATGTACGTCCTGTTGGGGACGATACGCGATGTATTCGTTCCTATGTTGTAGACTAGGGTGCAATGCAAGTTACAAATAACTGCAAAAAACACTTCTTTCTAAAAAACTTCAAACAAACAATAACGTATTTCCTTCGGGAATTCTCTTCTCATCTCATTCACTCCTTCCTTAAGGATGCGTCATTTCCGTTCTACCACAAACAGGTAACGCCTAAGTCTCCCTACAGCGAGCTGCAACACCTAACTGCTAGGACGCGAACGTTGACGTTTCCACTAAAAAACACAAACAATTTTCCCTTGTTGAGGGGAACTACGTCGCTCTGATTCTCATGTTCCCGATGAGATACGTAGGCAGTGGGGTATGGCCCATTCGAGCACTTCTTTTATTTTCCCTACATTTGTTTCTCGTTCTCTTTCTATTCTTTTTCCAGTATCTTTTCTATCACCCTTTGATCGAGACAAGCAAGCGTAGATCCCATCGGGTACGATGGACGCGTGGGGGTGCTAATACCTTCCTCGCGCGTAACCGACTACCGAACCCAGTTCTCTTGGTCGCAAGACCATGCTTTTCCTTTCCCTCAGGTTTACGCAGTGTTTCCTTTCCCTCTCATGGGATAAATACACATTGTTGGCGACTCTATTTCGGTGCCACTTTCGCGTTTGTACTAGGATGAAAATCCCGGGAGCGACAGCTGGCGACTCTGCTGGGGACCGAACCCAGAATCTCTGGTTTCCTAAGCGAGTCAATCCTAGCGCTTGTCTGTTTTTGTTTCATTGGGTGTTTTAATGGAGTTGTAGTGTTGTTTTTGCTGTTTTACTGTATTGCTGTTTATAGTATTACTGCTTTGCTGTATCTTGCTGTATTACTGTTTTTACTGCATTTACTGCATTACATATCATTATATGTTGGATTGTGCTGGTTTTTCTGTTTGGTGGGCAGGGTGTTCTGAGAGATAAGCCCACTACCCAGGCTCGAGCATACACATAGGTATTAGTGTGGGTGGACGTGACGCTCCCGTGGTGTTTGGCCACGTGTGGGTGTTCACGAGACCTACAACCAGACGAGGTTCTATCCGGAGCTATTTGCTACTGTATGTTTGATACAGGCCAGTAGATATTCTCTGGAGGAATTGTCGACTCTGGTGACCATTCCCGAGGATTCAGTTGCGGCACTCCTCCCGAGTTGTGACAGTGGCAGACCACACTTTGTGGCAAACCCATTGCACATTCTCGATCCGGGGACCCAATGCTGGGAACTGGCTATAGGATATCCTTTTTGAAAGTGAATCAGTGGAGGCACTCCTCGATTGGCGATGGTACTGTACCCCGTGGGATGAATGTATTATTGCTTCTCGACCTCAGTGCTAGAAGCTGAGGACCTTTCGTTTTAGTGAATCAGTTGAGGCCTCCTCGATTGATGATGATGCCAAACCAGAAATGGTGAACGTATCATCATTTCTCGACCCGAGAGCCCGAGATATTGACGATCTTAGTACCCACATGTGAGAGGGATGGGTTGTTTATAGGTCTGCAGGTAACCTTGACTTTCAACATACCTGGTACATTGGGTTTCTTATCAGTATGGTTTATCTGTGTGGTTACTCTGTTGTTCTGGAATTCTGGAGAACCTGAGCCTTGAATTTATACAACTATTACAGTCCAGCGCAGACACATGGCACTTTGATCACATGCCCTGCATTGTATCTCTTTTCTCTAACATTCATATTTTTTCATTTTCCAGGTAGTATCTGATTTTGATTCCAGTCAAAGGGCAGTCATAGGGATGGACACCAAGAAGGGTAGGAAGAATATAGTTGTGTACAAGTTCCCGAAGATTATCCTGGGTCAGATTTGTAGATTACAAGAGGTGGCCAGTCCAGAAGCGTTAGGAATGTTCGGAGAGAATTCTATGATCCGTCCCTGAGATGCTTTGTGTTGACAGATTATGTTTTAGTTCCCACTCTGGAGGAGTATTCTAACATCCTGGGAATTTCCATCAAAGAAGGTGTTCCTTTCTGTGGGTCGAATGCAGATCTTGATTTCTAAGCTGTAGCTGGTGCTATTTATTTGAGCAAGTCAAGTTTGGAAGCTGATATTTCTGGCAAGGGAAAGGTTCGTGGCTATCACCTATCATACTTGGCCAGCAAGGCTCAAGAGGCAGCAAAGGAGGAGAAGTGGAATGTCTTCAATGCAGTGTTGGCTCTCTATGTGTATGGTATTGTATTGTTCCCGAACGAGCCTGATTTTGTTGACACGGATGCCATCAAAATATTTGTAACTCAAAATCCGGTGCTGACCTTATTAGGAGACCTTCATTATGCTTTATACAACAGGAACGAGAAGAAATGAGGTGGGACAGTTCATTGTTGTGCACCTCTTTTCTATAAGTGGTTTGCCAATCGTCTACCCCAGTCAGGTGCTTTCAAGGATACTAAGAGTTCCCTGAGATTGAGCCAACGTCTGATGGCTCTAGACGCTAAGGATATTGTTTGGGTGAATCACGGAGTGCTGGGTAAAGACATTTTGCACAGTTGTGGTGAATACCCCAATGTCCCGTTGATAGGGAGAAAAGGAGGTATTAACTATAACCCTTCCTTGGCTATCCGGCAGTTTGGGTATGCTCTAAGAAGTCCCCCAGTTGAAAAGGAATTGGAAGAGTCTCTGTATTTTCACATGGCTGGCGATGGATTAGATACGGCGTAGAAAGCTTCCAAAGCATGGCTCAGTAAACAGAAGAGAGGAAAAACCATTTGGGGTGTGCCTAACAATCAAACTTTTCCTCCATATGGTCAATGGATAAAGAAGAGGGTCGAAGAGTACTATTTTCCTTTTGATTGGGCGCCTCCCTTATATCCCAAGGTGATAGAGGAACGAATCACCGTACCAATTGAAGAATTCGATAAGCAGCGAAAAGTGGTGCAAGATTTGAGAGAGGAAAATGCTAGTATGAGTAGTAGACTTCAGGGCGCTTTACATGACAACTTGGAGATGAAATGGAAGGTACAAGATTTGATAGAGTGTTTGGGAAAAAGGGAGAAGGATCTTGATGACAGAGCTCAGCACTATAGAAAGATCAGTATGACTGCTGAATCATCCGGTAAAACCTACAGGGAAACCAAGAAGCTCTTGACCAAAACTAAAGACGAGCTTGCCACATATCAGGAGATGTGGGAAGAGCTCAAGATTGAGAATGGGGAGTTAAAAGAAGAACTTCAAAGAATGAAGGAAGATAAGAAACACTTCTCTGGTAAGTGGAAAGAAGCCCAGAAAGAAATTGAAGAGCTCAAACTGCAAGCGGGAATCAAGAAGTCAAAGCACGAAGGCAATGATGTTGAAGAGCAGATTGCTAGGCTGAATCAGGATGTCGAGAAGAGAAATAAACTGATCAAGGGTTTACTAGAAAGACCTACTCATCCAGATACTGTGAACCTTCTTGAGGAGATTGAAGCCAGTTTACTTGGAATTGACTTGTAGTAATTCTGTTGTTTGTATTTTGCTGTGATTACCATCAGGATTGTTGATGGAATCACTTTTGATTGTATCGAACCTATTTGTATGACTTCTTATGCTATGATATTGCAATATTTGGTTCAGCTGTATTTGTCTCAATAGCTCTCAGTTGTTTGAAAGGGGTCGTCTTTTGATTGATTCTGCAATATTTCTGGATTCGAATTTATTTTCCGATGTTGTGTCCGATCCCTTGCCCGATTTCAAAGCTGAAATCAAAGCAGATTCGCCCTGGAAATGTTTAAATATGATTGTTTGCATTTTGCATTTGCATCCTCATAATCATAAACATTTTTGCATAACAGGTACTTGTTGTAGGAGATCTCTAACCTTTATTTGATTTCAGGCATTATAGCTGAGAATCACATTCACCGATACTCAACTCGAAGAAATCAAGCAAGGATAATGGATCAAATGCAGAATGATTTGGCTGAAATTAGGGCACGCATGGACCAGTTCATGACTCTCATGACTGGTATGGCACAGACTCAAGAGAGATTGAGGCTTCTGGTCGAGCGTCCAGAGGCCACGCCTGAAAGTAATCAGAATGACAACTCACAGACAAGGGTCACTCCTCCTCCTGGTGGCAATCCTCCTCCTGGTGGTAATCTGGGTAATGGAAATGTCAGAAATGTTGGTGGTGTTCAAGAAGATGTTCTGGAAGACCAATTCACCCTGTTGGATGCTGATATGGGTAATCCTAGTGATAGAAGATATGATGAGTTAGCTGAGAAGATCCGGGCTATAGAGTGCAAGAATTCTATGGGTATTGATGTTACTAGTTTGGGGCTGGTACCAGGAGTCAGAATCCCTCCAAAGTTCAAGCCACCCACTTTTGACAAATATCATGGCAATACGTGTCCTCAGACACATATCCAAGCTTATTTTGGGAGGATCTCACCATACTGATGATGAGAAGTTATGGATGAATTACTTTCAAGACAGTCTGGCTGGAGCTTCTTTGACCTAGTATATGAAATTGAACAAAGCTACTGTGAGAAGTTGGAAGGATTTGGCAGAAGCATTCCTAAAGCAATATCAGTACAATATCGACATGGCGCCCAACCGCACTCAACTGTAAGGGTTGTCACAGAATGCTAAGGAAAGTTTCAAGGAATACGCTCAAAGGTGGAGAGAAATGGTTGCCTAGGTTCAACCTCTTTTGCTGGATAGAGAAATGGCAGATATGTTTATGGGCACCCTGCAAGGGGCATTTCTTAAAAGATTGGTTGCGTGTCCATCAACCGGATTTGCTGATATAGTGATTGCTGGAGAAAGAATAGAAAGTCTCAGCAAAAAAGATTCTTCTTCGGGGTTCTACGGTTGATTCTCTCTCGCTCTCTGTGCCCTAGCCTCCTTTTCTCCGTTCTCTTCACTTTTACGATTGCACAGAATAACTTCCCTAATTCCCCACTTTACTATTGCCAAACTTACCCCTTGGACCCCAATTATGACTTCCCCATATTACCCTCACTTAATCTTCCCAATAATACTGTCTTACCCTTAATGTTCCTCTTAATTATTTTAAATAATAATAATCTAATTATTCGAATTATTCTATTATTATTACTAACAAAATAATCCTAATTAAATTATTAATTCTAAGTGCCTCAATATTCCCTTAACTCAATGCTACCCCACAACACCACACAAATTCACCATGCGCCACAATATTCATCAAAATTCACCGAAACACCGAATAATCATAATAAATAAATTAAATAAATATTATAATTATTTTGGGGTGTTACATGATGTACCTAAACCTACTCTGCAAGAAACTCCAATTTTGAACCAATCGATTGCCTCTTCATCTTGCCTACCAAAAGATTTAATATCCCTCCTCCAAAGGAAGTCCTACTTTCTCTTCATAGGTTTTCCACCTCCAAGCATTATAGATTCCAACTTGCCATATCTATGTCGAAGGATACCTCTTCAAATGGATTATTTATGTGTCACACACCTTTATCTCTGAAATTCTGGTATGACAGACCCAGATGTCACATAACATGTCGAGACATCTGGTCTGTTATCAACAACATATACAAGATATAGAAAATTAAAGAAGTTGCTGAAAAGTAAAGTGCACACAAGAATTGTTCACCCAGTTCGGTCTAACAACCTACATCTGGGGGCATACCAAGCCAAGAAGGAAGTTCACTATCAACGGTATCAATTCATAGACCCTACAATCAACACACCCGTTGATGATCTACTCACTTAATCACTACCCAATGACCCTTCTACCTAAGTTCACCCTAGATAAGAGACTCCATCTCACTTCCAATCATCGCGATGATGTCTAGCAGTCAACACCTCAGCCACTGCATCAACAGCTTGATTACCAATAACTCTTCAATCACATAAAAATAGAAGACACATTTTTATGCCTATACTCATCCAATACTCTTGACTGAGAACACCATCTTGGAGTTGCTTAAAATCTCCCTCCAAGAACAATACATCTCTTACCTACAGGCTTAGAGATAAACATGATGACCATCCCACAAACCGAGTGGTTCATCGACCAACACAACCCTTATAATTTACATGATGGCTGACCCTTTTTCTAGGTTACAAGGCTTCTATTTATAACCTATACCCAACTGGATTTGGGCTTCAAATCACAGCATAACAGCTGCTACAAATCAGCAGAAACTTCTGCTACATAATAGGTCTTCAATCAAATCCTTCCTAATTTATCTCCATAATTAGAAAGTCAATATTCTTCAATATTCTTCTTGATTCTGACTTGAATCTTCCAGACCTATAAAACATCTCCACAAAGGATACATAATATTTCCAGGATCTTATGTATCTTTTAAATCTTCACTTTTTAATTTAGCTGCAAGATCTTCTCCATAAAAATAGGAACAAATCTCCAAATAGTTTCCTAAAAAGTCTCCAAGATCCTTTTTATGAAATCCAATTAAATATGCACTTTGTTCCTAATTAATCTCCTTGACCTGTGTATAATGAAGAGGTATATCCAAAAATATCTCATCAGATCAAATCAAATCTGTCAAGAGATATACAATAGCAGCACCTGCTGTAACAGACAATGATGTTGTGACATCTTCTTTGACATCTTGATTTACCATCACAGAGCAGTAGTACCTGTTATACCAGATCAAGATGTTCTGTCATGACATTCCAAAGACAGCCAGGTCACATAACCTTAACTATTCAGGTTCAGTGAAGTGCTCATGACATCTCTGTCACACCATTACAACCATGCACTCATACTAGGTAGGTGCAGCACAACAAGTCAAGACATCACACTTGACATTTAACTGATATGACAGAAACTGAACATAACCAGTTAGTGCAGAACAACATGTCAAGACATCCTACTTGACATTTCACAACCTGCAACTAATCTGTTATGGCAGATACATACATCATGTTAAAACACCTTCAGTGACATAAGAGCTAACATAAAGGTTTTAACAAAATTTAGCCAACATACATACTGCATAGCTGCATAACTAACAAACTCCCCCTTTGGCAAATTTTGGCTAAAACCAACAATCAGAGATACCAGCATCAAAAGACAGTCACAGATTGTTAGCACAGTCACACACACATCAGCAGATAAAAAACATTTATCACACAGCAACAACTTCACAACAACATATCAACACTCAACTACATCTGCACACAATCACAACCTCACACAGTTAGTGGCAGAGGTACACAGATAAATGTTAGAACATCATATGGGGCATCAGATATCAGCACATCATGCAATCACACACTCTCCCCCTTTTTAGCCATTTTTGACAAAGCAATCGCACACCAGAGCAATATCCACAGAGAAGAGAGTACACGAGAGTACATTAATACAGAACAAGCACAAATAGTTCCAAAGGCAAACTCTGAATCATCCAACCAACATACTCAGAACAAAACAATCCTACTTCTCTCCCCCTTTTTGGCCAAAGATTGACAAACATTGGGGTAAATGTACACTACTGGTTCAACCCATTGACACACCAGGTCTAAACTGTCATGTTCACCATGAACTTCACAATGTCACGACATCTTGTCTGACATAACACCTTCACCAGAGCCACAAACAATCTTGATAAACAAAAGTTCAACTCCCCCTATCTAAGATAACCAGTGCTCCTTTGCAAGATGAACACCTTAAATGAATGGAAAACATAAGAATCATCTTCATGTCTTCAAGAGCGCACCCTCTGTTCAACACACCTGTTGAACGCATTCACTTAATGCTTGATCCTCAAACAACACTAGTACCTTTAACTGAAAGAAGTTGCTCCTTCAACAAGAAACACCACAAAATCACCAATGATATCCCATTACACCTTTATGGTCATAAAGTAAGAAAGTACCAGGATCACATCCTTGTACTACACCCAACAAACTCTTGGATTGAGACCAAAATCACCATTGATCCCTCCCATCCATACCCTGTACAAATCCACCTTGAATTTTACAGCCATAGACATTCTTGTTCGTTGAGATACAATCCACTTGAATCAGGTATGCTTCACACAATCATCCCCAAGTTCTGAAGCACAAACACACTACCTTCCACTACACTCTAAGTAAAGTCCTCTTACTTTGAATTAATAACACACACCAAGACAAGTGTGACATCTCCCATCAACAAAGACCCCTACAGAGTTCTTCCAAAAACTGCAGAGAAAAATACATTCTCCCAGACACAAACAAAACTGTCCTTCAGACTCCTCCTCAGAAGCATGTGCGCACATGATCCAAACAATTTGCTTCACACACCAAAACACCATCCAGCAGCCTAATGTCATAGCATCTTATCTGACATTATATCCTCATAAGAGGCAACCAATCTCCACAAACATGCAAGCTACACAATATATGTACCTTTGCAGCAAAATCCGTAGACAAGTACTCCCCCTGTCATGGATAACCAATGCTCTAAATGGAGGTTAACCATTGAGCACTAGATCTTCACACACTTGCTGAGCACATTCACATACTATACTCTCACTCCTAGAGAACACATCCAATTATCCTGACTGGTTTGACACTGTTCACAAACTCCACGAATTCTCAGCTTACTTAAAAGCTTTACTTTGATCCAATCTCTTCAACAGACAAAACAACTCTTAAAAAACTTTCTGATCAAATCACCTCATCTGACAAAAATGCTTGAGCATCCAACTCCAAGTGCACAATCTCAATCTCAAAAATGCTGGACTGTTTGAAAGAGTTCAGGTTGTCCATGATTAGGCTAGTTTTAATTGGAATAACATGAAGGTTGTGTTTGGAGTCATATTGGTGACAAACTTCTATTTTGCCCTTTGTTTCCTTGTTAACACATAACATCATGTGCTGGATGTCATTGATGACACAGCCAAGGTCATGTTGATTTCCATCTTGATTATGGTGTTAAGACTTTAGATAATATTGATGCCTTTGATGTAGTTTGTTTGTTTGAGGGTATTCATTTTTTGTCCATAGTATGATAGGATATTTTGAATGGCATGAGGTTGGTCTTGATGCTGTCATGACAAGTTTACTCTCATTTTCTCACACTGCTGGTTCATAGCCTTGTTGTTACCATGCTTAAGTAGGCTTTAAACAGGCATAGCCACAACTCAGATGTGTTCATGTCTTAATGTTGAAGTTTGTATGCCTAAACTGCTCTTGGAATGTTCATGTTATGATTAGATTACTTGACCTGAATGTTTTGATAAATGCTCACACTGATAACACATAACTGTGCTTACCATATCATGACCATGTAGTTTATCTTTTGGCATTTTGAGTTGAGTGGTCATGTGTATAGAATTGATGTTTGTAATACTGCCAGTATCTTGAGGTCATGTCTCTTGTTGTACACTGATTTCATGCTTGGATATTAGAGGTCATCAAGAATTTATGTAAGATGTGTTAATATAAGAAGTGACTTCCATGCCATTCAGAGATATAGGCTCATTTGCTTCAAAGTTTTGTTTCACAATGCATTCTTGAAACTACCTGTATGAAAAGATACAATGCTTTGTTTCCTCATGATAAAGTTTACATGTATAACTATTCTTGAGATACCCATATGATGTTAGGATAGACTGAATGACATGAAGGTTTTTGGCTGAAGAACATGTTGGTATGACAGGCTGTTATTCTCATTCTCACTACTGGTAGCTCATGATGCCATACCTAGAATGTCATGAGATTGTTGTTCTTTTATGTTGATGTATCACTTGGTATTGATATTTAAGTTTGGTATCATTTCCTTTTGCACTATTTGGATTGACAGTAGGAGTCCAAGTTTCTTTATCCTCTTGTTAATATTTGGATTAGTTTATTTGTACCTGCATATAAAGACATGTCAAAAGTGTTGTTTTCCTTTTTCTTTTTGAACATGCCATGTCTTGTTGTTAAGTATGTAATGTTTGTCTTCATGTTGGAAAATGAAGTCTGAATCTACTCTCAAACTGGCTATTATCAATTTAGATTTAACAAAGTGAGAACACTGCTTAAGTATGACTGGCATGATTGTATGTTTTAGCTCATTTTTGTCTTGCACCCTTGCCAATCCCTTTTTTACCTTGATGATGTTTTTGTCTTAAGCCATGAAGAAATGTTTAGTTTGGTTCCATGCTGCCAGGATAAATGTAGTATCATTCTTGCTTTCCTTAACTTGGACCATTAGCATAGGTTAGCAACATCTGGTTTGTGGCTGGCATGGTAAGTTTTGTCTTCAATATCTATTAAGCTCACAATTGCAGGTTTAAAATGTCAAGAGCTTGTTATGATGCTATCATACACCTAACTCATTTTGGTTTCATTTTCTCTTTTTGATAACTGCCTTCATAGTTTGAATATTTGGAAGCAGGGTATAATAATTCTTGTTTGAACCTGCATTGTTGAGGGCACGATGAAGTGTTTCTTTTCATTTTTCTAAATATGCCATGTTAGTTATTGAGCATGCTAGTTTTTGTTTCATGTTGAAAGTTTGAAGATAGAATTTATTCTCAAAGTGCTTGGTTTTTGTTTCATGTTGAGCATGCTTTGTTTGGTTTTTGTTTGACACAACAGAAGTGTGGCTCCATTTCTGTGCAGCCTGTTCAAATTTGTTTTTCACATTAATCATGTTCTTGATTTAGGCCATTTGAGGTCCATCATTTTTCTTTGCTTTGAATAGTAAGATGCAGTATTTTGTATCACCAATTTTAGTTAGATTTTGATGGACATACTAGCCTCATTGCAGCTGCTCCATTTTTCTTTCCACATTGGAATTATATGCTAGCATGAATGCATAAGGAATTGTGTTGGTCAACAAAGATTTTTGGCTTGTGGGTGAGAATGTTTCAATGATTTTGGTCTGTTAGCATGAGCATACTTTCCCTTTGAATTTTCATTTACCTCGCCTGATAGGTTTATGTATTTCTGGGGCTGGCTCATACATTGGATGTATGGCCACCCCAGTGGCAAGAAACATGCGCGTTAACCAAAGGGGATGGGGTTCGAATCCCCCTTGCCCCAGTCCTCTTTTATTTTATTTTCTCCTTCTTTTTCTGTTTTGATTTGGAATATGGGCCAAGCGGATTTTGCTTCCTGCACCCCCTCTAGTCAGGCCCAAACGCAGCTTTAAAAAATTCAAAGTAACTAGAATTTCTCATACACCCCCCTCTCTACTTTAGTTTAGAATTATTTTATTTCTTTTCTAATTTCTCATTTCAATTGTAATTAATAAACAATTATTTCTCTTAAACCAAAAACTCCAAAAAAAATCATATTTATTCTCCAATGCTTAATTTATTTATTTTTTCATATTTTTATTTTTATTTTATTTTACATTTAATTGAAAAATCCACAAAAACAAGTATAAAACTTTTTCTATTAAATGTTGTACTCCAATTAAAAATCACCTTTTCCTTGAGAGTTCTTGGACTCTATGTGAGACTCATCACTTTGAGTATTCACTTCCCCCATTACAACTTAGACTTAGAGAGTTTCTTAAACTCTACATGAGCTCATACTCATGTCCCCTTGGAACTTTGGCCACAGTCAGTGGTTCCTCCCCCGTAGTGAGGGGAAGTACGGACGCTCTGATTTCTCAAAGTGCCTTTTGAGAATACGTAGGTGTAGCGAGCGATTTTGGACGCGGTTCTTAAGCACTGGTCGCTCTCTGCGGTTGAGCTTAAACTACAGGTCGATTCATTTTTTATCCTATTGTGAGCTGAATAAGGAAGGGAAATAGATGTCTCCAATTAACCCTGCTTTGCATACTGAGTTTAAACAGCGGTCTGTTAGGTTACGAATGCTATCAATGTGGGGGGCCTTTGTACTGGTTATTTGTATTTTCGCCAATACTGTTTTCTTTCTTTTCATTTTGACAGAAGGTTTCTGGCGGGGAACAAGGATTAGGATGTTAGGACTGATGCTTTTGAATTACTGCTTTCGGGTTGATTGAGATATGGGATTTGGTTTTTTTTGTTTAGTGTGCTCGCTAAGATCTTTTCTTTCGATCTTATGCCTACGTATTCCCGTTTACCGAAACAGGGAAATCAGAGCGTTCGTAGTTTCTCCTATTCTATGGGAGGAAATGGTTGTTTTTGTGTCTTGTTCAAAGCCCAAGACGTGAAGCAAAAGGTGGTTTGTATATTGTTCAAAGCCCAAGATGTGAAGCTGAAAAGTCTATTTGCGTCTTGTTCAAAGCCCAAGACGTGAAGCTGAAAAGTCTATTTGTGTCTTGTTCAAAGCCCAAGACGTGAAGCTGAAGGACCTCGACTTTAGAGAGAATTTGTCATCTCTAAAGAAGGGTTTGTCTGTTACAACTGTTGGGTGACTGGTTATGAAGGAGAATTACTTTAACCGGGATATGTGAATCCGGCAATGCCATAATTTCCTTTATAGGGGATTTTAACCTGAAGGAGAAGACTTTAACTCAGTGTAGAGCAATGTTATCTTTCCTTAGGAATTTCTCATGCTAAAAGAGGGACAGTGACATGGATGTAGATGATCCAGAGGCTAGCCGCTTACATCGATTAGATGAAAGGGAAGGAGTTGTTGATGTTTGTGTACTGTGAACGAGGCACAACTTTGACGCTAAAAGGTTAATTGGATTAACTAGTGGCTCTCTTATACAAAGCCTAAGAGGAGGCTATTGGCCCAACAAGAGGGATTTTTTATGTGTCTCGTACAATGCCTGAGAGAGAGGCTAAAAGGGTTGACTCAACAAGAGAATCTTTTATACTCAACAAGAAAGTGATTTTGTATATCGTACGAAGCCCGAGATGGAGGCTGAAAGGGTTAGACTAAACAAGAGAGTCTTTTATACTCAACAAGAGAGTGTTTTTGTATCTCGTACGAAGCCCGAGATGGAGGCTAAAGGTTTGACTCAACAAGAGAGTCTTTGTATCTCGTACGAAGCCCGAGATGGAGGCTAAAGGGGTGATTGACTCAACGAGGGAGTCTCTTATGTGTCTCGTACAAAGCCCGAGGGAGAGGCTAAACGTTGTTTGACTCCGCTGGGGAGAATCATTGTACAAAGCCCAAGAGGAGGCTATGAATACTTCTAAGAAGCCGTAGGGTCCTTGTACTAAGCCCAAGAGGAGACTATCATTCCCGTAGGAAGAGATCATTATACGAAGCCTAAGAGGAGGCTGTGAATACTTCTAAGAAGTCGTAGGGTCCTTGTACTAAGCCCAAGAGGAGGCGGGGTTGCTTTTAGGAAGCCTGTGGGTCCTTGTACGATGCCCAAGAGGAGGCCGATTGCTTTGAAGAAGCCGATGGGTCCCCAAATCCCGAGAAATTCAAGGCAAGCTATTCACAAGGAATAGATCAAGTCAGGAAAGTTCGAGAATTTGGAAGAAACTCAAGAGATGCCATTCACGGAGAAAAGATCATCTCTGGGGAGTAGAGTCTCTTGACAAGTGCTTTTAAGAAGCTTGTGGGTCCCCAAACCCCGAGAAATTCAAGGAAATGCTATTCACCGAGAATAGATCAAAGTCAGGAAAGTTCGAGAATTTGGAAGAAACTCAAGAGATGCAATTCACGGAGAAGAGATCATCTCTGGGGAATAGAGTTTCTTGACAACTTCTATGAGTGACAGTCTATGAAAGGGTTCACAGAGAATGCTGCCTTTCATATCTCCATATTGTTTAACCCCAAGAGGAGGGAAGACTGTGTCTGGTAATCCTATGGGGATCTAGTTTTGACTATTTCTAAGAGTGATTGAAACGACTTTACCTAGTGCTAGACGTAGTTACCGGGAAAACTCTAAATATCTATACTATTATTACACAGTTGATATGAGTGTATGAAAGAAGACTTACAGCGAAACAGCCCCACAATACAGTTATATATATATATATATATATATATATATATATATATATATATATATATATATATATATATATATGAGTTTGTGAAAGGAGACTTACAGTGAAACAGCCCCACAATACAGTTATATACATATGAAAGCGGTAAATGAAAGCGGGTAAACACTTACTCGGTTGTAGAGCTTCCATGTTGTTTGGTTAGTTGTTCAACAAAGAAAGATTGAAAATAACAGTATATTCAAAATCAAAGGAGAAAGTGCTTTGAAATAAAAATGGTTGGGGCTTACAGCTCAAGGAGATGCCCAGGGTTTTATCAGTGAGCGCACTGTTGAATTTGTACAGAGGGACTTATACAAGTGACTGAGGCCCAAAAAGGTTTTCTGTACAAAGGGATGGGTCTTACACTCTCTCAAGAGGCCCAAGTGAGTTTTAAGAAAAGAATTGGGTCTTACTACTCGAGGGTAGGCCCAATGGTTAATTTTGAAAAGGGCGACGATCGCGCTGAGGTTTTGGAAACACCGTGGGACTTATACAAGTGACTGAGGCCCAAAATTTTGGTATTTACAAAGGGATTGGGTCTTAAACTCTATTAGAGGCCCAATGAGTCTTGAAACATTTGAGTATGATTAAAAATCAAAGAAAACCCTAATTTTCACTTTTTAAAAGTAATTTTTCAAAGAAAATTAATAAAAAATGACAAAAAATAAAATAAGTTTAAATAAACCACTTGTGATTTTTGGTTAAGGTTTGAAAAATGAGGTTTTAATCACAAGATGATTTAAAACTTATTTAGTTTTGATTTTCAAGATGAATATTCACTTTTAAAATGTTTAAAAACAATTAAAAATGAATTTATTCACAAAAATACCAACTATATTAAATAAATAATATAAATTTTATTTTTTTGTAGAATAAAATATTTTACTATTTTTGTGATTTTTCAGAAAAAGAACCAATAAAAAATAATCAAAATTGAGGGAGTTATTAATTTTCCAAATCATTAAAAAATAATATGAAAAATGAGAAAATATGAAAAAGTGATAAAAAAAAAGGGTTTTGGGTCTTACACTCTATTAGAGGCCCAAAGTGTATTTTTGTACAAAAGATGGGGCTTACAACTCATGGAGAGACCCAAAATATTTTCAGTTTGAAAATGGCGATCGCGCCGAGATTTTTAACGTATCGGGACTTATACAATAACTGAGGCCCAAAATTGTTTCGTTAAAAAAAGGGTTGGGTCTTACACTCTAATAGAGGCCCAAGTGTTTAAAAATGAAAAGAAATTGGACTTACAGCTCAAAGAGAAGCCCAATTGATTTTCGTTTGAAAATGGCGATCGCGCCGAGATTTTCTTTTAACACAGAGGGACTTATACAATAAGTGAGGCCCAAAATTATTTTGGTTAAAAGGGGATTGGGTCTTACACTCTAATAGAGGCCCAATGTTATTTTTCAAAAGGCGACGATCGCGCCGTTTGTTTTTGACGGTATCGGGACTTATACAATACACTGAGGCCCAAAAATGGTTTGGTCAAAAAAAAGATTGGGTCTTACACTCTATTAGAGGCCCAAAGTGTTTTGAAAATGATTTATGAGGGTTGAATTAATCCAAAAACCCTAATTTATTTTTAAAAATGTATTTAATTGAATAAAAATTCAATTAAAATGATTAAAATTGTTTAACATATGGAAAACAAATTGTGATCTTGGATTAATGCTTCAAAAATTAAGTATTGACCTACAAAATAATTAGAAAGCATTAAAAGTTGTAAAATCAAGGTGGAAAAAATATTTCAAATGTCAAAAACAATTAAAACATTAATTCTTTGCAAAAATATCATTTATATACAATAAATAATATTTTTGGGATTTTTTGGGAAAATAAAATATTTTAACATTTTTGTGAATTATTAAAAAAAGAATCAACTCAAAATCATTAAAACTCAGAGAGAAATTAATTTTTGAATCAATTAAATAAAATCACAAAATTCAAATATTTGAATTTATGAAAATGGCGCCAAGAACATGGACCAAGAACACGCGCGTTTTCTGCCTTGCCCAGATTTGCATTTTCTATCCAATCTCACTGAATACTTGATTATATCATGCAATCCACATATCAATATGCTCGTCTCAACCTCACGATCATGTTTATGACAATTAATTTCATTTAAATTAAGCATAAAACAAGAAATCACGATAAATCCTTATGAACCCTAATTTCTGCATGAAGGCTGGGATTTTTAACACACGGTTCAAACAAAGCAATTACTTGAGGGGAAACATTCCATGCATGATTATGAACATTTGGCAAAAGTATTGTGCGAGGAAATATGCATAGATTGAGAGATGACCAAGTTTAGGCTTACTTCTAGGTCATGACAGCAAGAGCAAATTGATTTCTGAGTAGGAGGTGTTACAGATGAATTGTGATGATCTGAACAGCTTCCCTACACCCTATGGAGTGTGTTTGAATGCTTGGACTTGACTGAGAATGGCTGGATCACTTCATGGCATCTCAACTGCACTTTGGTTAAAACCTTGAGCAATTGACTGGTGATTTTGTGAAATCTGTGTTCCAGATGTTATGTAAGTGTTTGGATCACTTCTATATGATGTATGTGAGGTGTGTGAGTGATTGGTTTGATTGGAAAAGCTCTCAAACTCAAAACCCGATAGTGACTTGCCTTAGAAGGCAAAATTGGAGTGAAAGAAGAGATTTTGAGGAAAGCATCTGTTTGATGGCTTTGGTGTACTCAAATTGATCACAATTGAGCTCTATTTATAGTAGAGCAAGTTTGTTTTGGGATCCACAGTGAATGGCAACTGCAGCAGGTGTTTGTTCAATGTTGGCCAATGGAAATGCAAGTTTCCTCTAGCCATTGACTAGAGGTTAAGGCACAGGGTTGTGGTTCCCTTGGTCTTGGATAAGTCTTGACTGAATTCAGTTGCAAATGGCTCAGTCCATGCCACCTTGATGCTTCCATTGAATGCTCCAATCCAAAATTGGAGTCTTGTCCCTATTTTGGCCATTCTAGGTTCAACATGTTATTTCTTGTTCCAAAGACTTTGGAGGTTTGGCTCAGTGATTGTCCCCTTTAGATTCAATCCTCTGAGGTGTCCAAGTGGATAGGAACATTTGGATTTGGCTGATTTTGGCAAATCGAGCAAAAATGCAAATTCTGCCTTGCCTTGGCAGATTTCAGCAAGGCAACTTTCCAATGTCATATCTCATGACTCAAATTGAATTTGGTAATGTTCTTGGTCATTTTGGAAAGCCCTTACATGATACAAAAACTGTTTGAACATATTTGGTTTTGATCTCTTTTGAATCCAAGTGAAAAATCCCCCTACATTTGGCAAAAAGTTGGGTAAAATCTGACTTAGTGAAATTTTCACTAAGTGTTGGAACAAAGTGACTTTTCTTGATTTTGATCACTCCATAACTCAAAATCCATGAGGAGTTGGAATTAGGTCTAGTTGAAGTTTTTGTAGAGGGCAATGAGATCTACAAATCAAGCCTTGGATGGGAGAAAATGGCTTTGTGGTTTAGGAGTTATGACCCTCCAAAGTTGGTACCCTAGCCACTTTATTTTTAACTTAGAAAATTTTCTAAGTTTTTTATGGTTACCCCTTTTACAAGTTACCCAACTTTTCTTGATTTTTCTTGATGAATGATGATTCAAATCATACATTAACATCATTTTAGGGTTAAAAGTCCATTTTGGTGAAAAAATCTCAAAAAGTCAAAGTTGACTTTTTATCAGATGAATTCCAAACTGTGCAATTCTTCATGAAATCATGTCCTTGACCTAAATCAAACTTGATGGACATGTTCCATGGGTGTCATAGGGTATATTGATGCATGTCATTGGTCTTGGGAGCATGTCCTGGTCAAAAGTCAAAGTTACAGTTGACTTTTTCCTTAAAACCCTAACTGTGGTGCAGATGAAATTGAGACATGTTGCTCAAGCTTCTTGGATTAATCCATTGTTGCAAATGGATCAATATAGTTCATTAGAGACCCTCAAACCCTCTTTTGAGGTCTTGGCTCATGATTTTCCCTAAAAGTCAACTTAGGGGTGAATTAGGTCAAGAAACCCTAATTCCTGATTTTTGATGAATGCATCCCCTGAGGCAAAATTGACTTGATGATTGGGTCCATGAGGTTCCATGGAGTATATTAGGTTAGGTTTTGGATCATTGGCTTGTGCCCAGATGAAAAATTTCCATCTGGAGGCCCTGGTCGACCAAAATCCTAATTTAGTGACATTGTCGATCTTGAGACTTGATCCACATAGAAGGGAGCAGCCTTGTGCTTAATCCTTGAAGTGGGAATCCTTTTGATCCATTGTGGATGTTTGAGAGGTTAGACAAGTTGAAGATCATGTCATTCCTTGATTGATCCTTTGTCTAAGCACTCAGAGAGGGCTTGAAACCCTAATTTTGATTGTAGTGAATGCTCACCCATCTTTGGGGAGACTGATGAAGTATGATGGTTCCTCCATATTGTGATGATGATTTTCACAATGATTGGAAATCTTAGTGGTCAAAATTTGGGGTATGACAGATGCCCCTATTTAATCTTCTTGGACACGAAGGTGTGAATGACGAAGGTATTCGGGCATTTGGGGTGCAAGAGGATTAAATATCAGAATACCCGAAATTTTGATGGTGGTTATGAATGGTAGCTTACGCATTCATCTTCTTTAGCTAAGCGAAGATGCTTAGAAAAGGTAAACTTCCCCTCGATCCTGGTCTTCAACCAAGGAGCTGGTCTCAGTTTTCTTTTTGAAATAAACTTCCCCTCGATCCTGGTTTCCTACCAAGGAACTGGTCTTAGTTTCTTTTGTAAACTTCCCCTCGATCCTGGTTTCCTACCAAGGATCTGGTCTTGGTTTCTGATTTAAACTTCCCCTCGATCCTGGTTTCCTACCAAGGAATTGGTCTCAGTTTCTAAAGTAAACTTCCCCTCGATCCTGGTTTCCTATCAAGGATCTGGTCTCGGTTTCTGATATAAACTTCCCCTCGATCCTGGTTTCCTACCAAGGACCTGGTCTTAGTTGCTGAAATAAACTTACCCTCGATCCTGGTTTCCTACCAAGGAACTGGTCTCAGTTTCTTTTGTCAATAAACTTTCTTGACAAGGAACGCTGTTAGTAGCGGTTTTCCTTCAAACTTCTCGCCGAATTTTCCTGGGGAGATGCCATTTGAGTGGAAAAAGTTTTGATGTCAAACTTGCTGGGGAACCCAGTCGTCTGAATTGTAGAGGTACATAAACTTCTCTGTTTTGGAGACGCCATTTGTCGATTCTACTGGGGAAAAGCAGGTCTCTTGGGAGACTGCTGTCGCTTGGGATCTTACATCATACTTTTCTCGGGATCTTCCCGGAGAAATGCCATATGATGGGGTCCAATTTTGAGGTGCCGATGACCTTTTCATCAGCGATCTTTTCGGAGCAAAACTGGCGCGCTGCCGAATCTCTGATTACGAGGCTTTCTCTGTAGATTTTCCTTAATCCGGGAAAGCAAGGATATCGTCTTCGATGGCGAAGAGCGACATTTGTTGAAAGTTTTCTTGTTTCTCAGAGGTTCAAGTTATCAAAGTGGTCAAGGACCGTCTCTAATCCAGAGATAAACGGGAGAGAGATTGCTTAGATGATTCACTTCCTAACGAGGAAAGGTCTGACAACTCGATTGAGAGGACTTTTATCACTAGGGGATAAGACCGACTAGAGTGATAGTGATGCAATATGAATATGAATGCAAATCAATAATGCATGATGTATGTATGTATATGCGGACAAAACTGACGCAACATACAGGTTAAAGGATGAACACGACTGGATACTCGGCCACAGTGGGGCATGTAGAAATATCGTTGGTTCAAGATAGCAATTCTGCCTTGCTTAGGAGAAACGGTCCCTGTTGGGGGAGACGCTGGTCGGGCTTAGGAGATGAGAACTCGGTCGAGGATGTCAGACGAAACATGGTCTCTAACATTGTTGATCCTTCATTCAGGCGTACTGGTCTAGAAGGAGTACTTTGATTTTGCACTTTGAGGTTTGAACACCTTTGGAGACGCGATTGATATTCTTTCGATGTTTAACCGTCCAAAGAAATTGTCATCTCTTATTTTTAAAAAAAGCAGAAAAAGTTTTAACAAGTAAATTCATTTTTGTTTTATTTCAAGAATCGTTAATCATGTTAACAACGTCGTTCTGTAAAGCTAAAACAAATAAGAATTACAAACAAAAGCACAAGGGCTCAAATTTTATTGATAAGATGGAGATCAGCCAAACGCGTGATTCCAAAGAGTATATACAAAGTTAGAAAATGGTAATTTACAGGGAAAAGGGCTACGTTGAAACATAACGACCACTGTCCTTCTACCAACTTTGAATTCGGGACATCCTGAGCTTCTGTCGAAGATGACCTTGACTGGAGTTTTCCTTACGGACGATGTAACTGCTGCTGCTGCTGAGGGACTTGCCTCTGTTGAACATAGTTACTTGCCATTATCCCTAATTTTTGCCTGGATTATACTATGAGATTTCCAATCCATCGGGATGATTTTTTTCATGTCTCTAATTTTTGCTTGGACCGCCCTTTCGGGTTTTCAATCCACCGAGACGTTTTTTTTTGTTTTTTTTAGTTTAGGCGAAGTATTTCTTGACTACATCAACATTTGTGGGGTAGGCAAATTCCTCTCAGTCCATGGTTGCAAGTCTCAAGGCACCGCCTGAGAAAGCTTTCGTGACCACGTAGGGGCCATCATAATTCGGAGTCCACTTGCCTCGCGAATCAGTGAGAAATGATTGTATCTTCTTGAGCACGAGGTCTCCTTTTCTGAAGACACGAGGTCGGACCTTTTTGTCGAACGCCCTCTTCATTCTCTGTTGATACAACTGACCGTGGCATAGTGCCGTTATTCTCTTTTCTTCGATCAGATTCAGTTCATCGTGTCGATTTTGACACCATTCAGCTTCGGTGAGATTAGCTTCCATCAGTACTCGGATCGATGGGATCTCCACTTCTATGGGGAGCACTGCTTCCATGCCATATACTAGAGAGAAAGGGGTTGTCCCTGTTGAAGTGCGGACAGATGTTCGATAACCGTGAAGAGCAAAGGGTAGCATCTTGTTCCAGTCTTTGTAGGTTACAACCATCTTTTGAACGATCTTCTTGATGTTCTTATTAGCCGCTTCTACCACTCCGTTCATCTTGGGTCGGTAGGGAGATGAGTTATGGTGTTCGATCTTGAACTCAACGCACAACTCTTTCATCATCTTATTGTTCAAGTTAGATCCATTATCTGTAATGATCTGGCTCGGAACACCATAACGGCAGATGATATTGTTTTTGATAAATCGGATCACCACTTGTCGGGTTACATTGGCGAATGATGCTGCTTCAACCCACTTGGTGAAGTAGTCAATGGCTACAAGGATGAACCGATGTCCGTTTGAAGCCTTAGGTTCGATCAAGCCAATCATGTCGATTCCCCATATGGAAAAAGGCCATGGGGAAGAAAGAACTTTGAGATGTGATGGCGGTACATGAATTTTGTCGGAGTATATCTGACACTTGTGACACCTCCTCATGTACTTGTAGCAGTCGGATTCCATGGTCAACCAATAGTACCCTGCTCTCAGAATTTTTCTCGCCATTGTGTGTCCGTTGGCATGAGTGCCAAAGGAACCTTCATGAATTTCTTTCATAAGCATGTCTGCTTCTGGTCTGTCTACGCATCGGAGCAAGACCATGTCAAAATTTCTCTTATAGAGAGTGTCACCGCTCAGGAAGAAGTTTCCAGCCAATCTTCTGAGGGTTTTTCTGTCTTTTCTTAGTGCCCCAGGTGGGTACTCTTGTTTCTGAAGGAAGTATTTGATATCGTGATACCAAGGTTTGTCGTCTATGACTGCTTCAATCGTGAAGATGTAAGCGGGCCGCTCAAGGCGCATTATGTCGATCTTAGGTAGGTCATTCCTCTGACCTACACTAAACATGGAAGAGAGAGTGGCTAATGCATCAGCCATGTGATTCTCCTCACGAGGGATGTGATGAAACTCGACTCTGTTGAAGAAGGGTAATAACCTTCTTGCATAATCTTTGTAAGGTATCAGTCCTGATTGGTATGTGTTCCAATCTCCTTTTATCTGATTGATAACCAAGGCTGAGTCGCCGTATACGTCCAAGTTTTTTATCCTTAAATCAATCGCTTCTTCGAGACCCATAATACAAGCTTCGTATTCGGCCTCGTTGTTCGTACACTTGAACGTAAGTCTGGCAGTGAAAGGAATGTGGGTACCCTGAGGGGTAACAATGATTGCCCCAATTTCGTTTCCATAATGATTAACGGCTCTGTCAAAGATAAGTCCCCATTGGGAACCTGGTTCTGGCCCTTCACTGGGTAGCGGTTCATCGCAGTCTTTCATTTTTAGATACATGACATCTTCATCTGGGAAGTCAAACCCGATTGATTCTTGATCGTCAATCGGTTGATGAGCCAAATGATCGGCTAAAATACTTCCTTTAACGGCTTTCTGAGCGTGGTACTCTATGTCATATTCTGATAATAACATCTGCCAACGGGCAATTCTTCCCGTGAGAGCAGGTTTTTCAAATACGTACTTGATTGGATCCATTTCGGAGACCAATCAAGTAGTATGACAAATCATGTACTGGTGAAGACGTTTGGCTTCCCAATCCAAAGCACAGCAAGTTTTCTCGAGCATCGTGTACCGAGTTTCACAGTCGGTGAATTTCTTGCTTAGATAGTAAATGGCAGACTCTTTCCTTTTGGTTTCGTCTTGTTGGCCAAGTACACATCCCATTGAGTCCTCTAGAACTGTGAGGTAAATGATCAGTGGTCTTCCTTCCACTGGAGGTGATAGAATCGGAGGATTCAACAGATATTCCTTGATACTGTCGAAAGCGGTTTGGCAATCTTCTGACCAAACGCAATCCTGGTTCTTTTTGAGCAATTTGAGAATCGGCGCACAGGTCGCGGTCATAAGGAATATGAATCTGGAGATGTAGTTCAAACGTCCCAGGAATCCTCTGACTTGTTTTTCAGTTTTCGGAGAAGGCATTTCTTGAATGGCCTTGACCTTGTCAGGATCAACCTCAATTCCTTTCTGGCTGACGATGAACCCTAGTAGTTTCCCTGAACGGACACCGAAGGTGCACTTGTTGGGATTCAAGCGGAGCTTGAACTTTCTTAAACGTTCGAACAATTTTGACAGATGTTCAATGTGCTCACTCTCTGTTTTTGATTTTGCAATCATATCGTCGACATATACCTCGATTTCCTTGTGTATCATGTCATAAAAGAGAGTAGTCATGGCCCTTTGATAGGTTGCCCCGGCATTCTTCAAACCGAACGACATTACCTTGTAACAAAAGGTACCCCATGGGGCAATGAACGAAGTTTTCTCCATGTCTTTCGGCGCCATTTTGATCTGGTTATAGCCCGAGAATCCATCCATGAAGGAGAAAACTTTGAACTTTGATGTACTGTCTACCAGCATGTCAATGTGTGGTAAAGGAAAGTCGTCCTTTGGACTTGCCTTGTTCAGATCCCTGTAATCAACACACATTCTGACCTATCCGTCCTTTTTGGGAACGGGTACGATGTTGGCTAACCATTGAGGATATTCAGATGTAGCGAGGAAACCTGCGTCGATCTGTTTCTATACCTCCTCTTTGATTTTGATGGCCATGTCCGGGTAAGTCCGTCTCAACCTTTGCTTTACGGGCGGACATTCCAATCTTAACGGTAAGTGATGTTCCACGATGCTAGTATCCAACCCTGGCATATCCTGATAGGACCAAGCGAATACATCGGGGAATTCTTTGAGAAGCTTTATCAAACTTTCTTTGATAGTTGGATTGAGAAGTGCCCCAATCCTGATTTCTTTTCTCTCTTGCTCTGATCCCAAGTTTACCGTTTCCAACGGCTCTTTGTGAGGTTCAATGGACCTTTCCTCTTGTCTGACTAATCAGGAGATCTCTTCTGGAATTTCGTTGTCATTTTCTTCTTCAGCCTCGAATACCGGGAACTCAAAGTCGGGAGAAGGCATCGGATCGTATGTTTCAACGGGGTTTAAAACAAGCAATCTGCATGACGTGATGATTCGTGTTTAGAAGAGATAGAGAAAATACAAGTGTGTGCAGTGTTTTTATTTTACTGCTTGTTTTTATTTGAATTGTTTTTTAGGATTACCATTTTCTGAAAAAGAAAAAAGAGAAAACAGCAAGTAATGCGGAAATTACATAACGACGTTATTTTATTAATGAACAAGTCGATCCTTGAAACTACAACCCTATAAAACAAAACTCTGTCGCTTTGGGCTAAGCGAAGAGGGAAAATTTACAGAAAGCGAGCCCTATCAAAACATCCGTTTTACCTGGGCAGGGTGAAAGGTTAAAGATGTCAATTACTTTGACTGATGAACGATCTTCGGAACCTCGACGGTAACCCATTGGCGGCGAACTCCTCGGTGAATCACAAAGTCTGACACCTTCCTTGATTTGTCTTCAGAAATAACGCTGATTTCTGGTGGAGCAGGATCATTGGAATCTGTCTCCCAGGCAGAATTGTCGTAGGAGGATTCCTCTGTTGTATTTTGCATAGCATTTGTGCTCTCAGCTGTATCTCCCCATCCAGTAGGCTGGATATCTTCGAGTCTGATACGAGAGCTTTCGGGAGCGGTGTATTTGACCATAAAGTCGTATTTTCCACTTGGTTCTCCCAGGGTGTCCCACACTTCTTTCGAACTGGAGGAGTCATCTCTCTCGATGACGTTGACCTCGGGAAAAGCATAGTTGATGAATTCGAGTCCTGCAAACGTTGCGAATTCGTCTTCATGTTGAGTAGTTTCAGGATGACCTGAGTGTTGATCCTATGACATGGTGGGGACACAGGTATTCTGTTCAATGATGCTCAGCTGAGTTTCATTACTCGGCTGACTTTCTTGCCCTAAGTTTCCTGGGTAAGGCTGCCACATTGGCAGGCCATCCATTGGGCCATAGTAGTTGTAGTCAAAATTGTCTTTCATCGGAGTGTCTTCCTCTAATGAATTTGGCGGAGCACGGCATCCTTCCGGATCACAATCTCCATATATCATTTTGACGTCTGATCTTGGTATAAATCTCGGACTTTCTGTAGGAAAGCAAAAAGGCATAGGCACCTCTTCCTAAGACATATAACCGTCCTTGTTAAGGTAGGACTTCCATTCTTCATCTGTGTCAGAGGGATCTTCCTCATTGATAGCATGAACTGTCTGAGACACTGGGTGAAGGAAACCTCCACTGTGGAATAAGTTTTGAAGGGGATGAAGACTTTCATCGTTGGCAGCTGTCTGGGTATAGGTTGCAGAAAAACCAAGACCCTTCTTTGTTTTATTGTCAATAGGAATGACAAGCTATCCCCATCCAGTTGTATTGGTACTCTCGACCGCTGTGATAACATCTTTGTATGAGGAAATCGAGGTTCCTCCTTTAAACTGATTGTCTTTGCTCACCGACAGTGCTTGAAACTGCGTTCCAATAACCTCCTCGGGTTCTATACCAGTAGATGATGATAAGTTGCTTACAAGAAAGGCTTGTTCTCCACAGACTGTGACAAGTTGATCGTTCTTGACGAACTTTAGCTTTTGGTGGAGGGTTGAAGTAACTGCTCCAGCCTGATGTATCCAAGGTCTTCCTAATAAACAACTGTATGTTACCCGGATGTCCATGACCTGGAAAGTGACTTGGAAAGTGTGAGGACCGATAGTTATGGGAAGATCAACTTCGCCGATAACTGTTTTTCTGGATCCGTCGAATGCTTTGACGACAACCTCGCTGACTCTCATCGGAGGGCCTTTCAATGATAATTGCATCAAAGTGGACTTCGGCATAACATTCAGGGCTGACCCTGTGTCTACCAGTACGCTGGCTAAAGCATCGTCCTGGCAGTTAACTGTGATATTGAGCGCCATGTTATGACGGCGACCTTCTTCGGGTAACTCCTTATCACTAAATCCCAAATTGTTGCAGGAAGTGATGTTAGAGACAATACTATCAAACTGTCTGATTGTTACATCTTGTTCCACAAAGGCTTGCTCCAAGACTTTCTGTAGAGCCTCCCTATGCGCTTCTGAACTGAGTAACAGTGATAACACAGAGATCTTTGAAGGAGTTTGTAACATTTGATCCACAATGTTATACTCACTCCTTTGGATGAGCTTCAGCATCTCATCATCATTTTTTGAAAGGTCGGGATTACTGGATTGACCGACTGGTGGATCGGGAGCTTCTGTCTGAAGTTCCTTTTCTTTGTTAGGTTCCCCAACCCCTCAGTTGAAGATTCTACCACTCCGTGTTACTCGACTGATGTCTGCAATATTCACGATGGAGGGTAATGGAATTTCCTTTCCATTTTCAATGGTTGTTGCACCATATTTATAAGGGATAGCCTTAGCTGATTCATACGATAATGGTCCCGGCAGATAGATGACTACGGGAGCCCTCTGATTTTTCTGACCATCGTAAGTAATCTCGATCCCCACGCTTAAGGCTCGTGCGCAATACACTTTATTCTTATTAAATGTTTTCAAGAAGTTTTGAGATGAGAAGAGAGAAGACACAAAGGAAACTCTAAAGGGAAACTAGGAGTCCTAATGTTATCATGCATGGGTGACCTACGGTTAGTGAGGTTTGACGACAATCTAAGCCTAAAGAAAAGAAAAGATGAGAGACAGAAAGAGTGAGAGTGGACATGGATAATTATCCACACCCTCAAAGAACTTACCTCAGCCCCTGCATAAAAGGTTAGTACAAAACAGACACAAGTAAAAGAAATGAGACAAATGAAATCCAGGCAATGACATATAATAACAATCTAAACATGGTTTATGAAGTCAAAGGCACAATCCCAAAACAATGGCACAAGTGCCTTTTCAAACAGGTAACCAGACATGATCAGAGATACGCATACAAGAAGACCTCAAATAAAAGCAATCAAACAATTAGCAAAACATCTTCTAAAATCACCAAATTAATTATCAATATATCTCAACCAGAAACAAACAACATGTCCAACACTCATGCAAAAATTCAAGATATAAGTCACTCAAACAATTATGCAAATTCAGATGAGAAACATGGCTCAATATGCTAAAGAAAAGGACTAAAATGCAATATGAAATGATTTTTAAAAATGAGAGAAAAATATTTTAATGCAGTTCAATGTGTTGATAAAATAATGCAAAAAGAATGAGTTCAAAATAGTTTGTGGATGATGAGAACTAAAATAAACAAGTCATGGTATGCATGCATGAAATAAATCCAAAAAGAAAATAAACAAATAATTATTTCAGATGATAAAAATAAAATAAAAATAAAAAACAAAATTTGGGAAAATTTTATTAAATGCTAAATGTGATTCATGAATTTTTTGGGATTTTTAATGCAATAAACTATTTTTAAAAAATGAAAATGAAAATGCAAATTAAATAAAATGAAAATATGAAATATGCAAGGGGGTGTGTTTAGTAGCCAAAGCACGTTGAAAATAAAACATGGGCTTAAGTGGGGGTGTAAATAGGAGGGCCCAAAGCAACAAGTCCATCAGCGAAATTAAAAAAAAAAAAAAAAAAAGTACACATGGGCTTCAGTCAACTAATTGACTCCATACTCACCTTTAGATCCATCTGACGTGTAGCATTCAGTCAAACAAAGCACAAGTATTCAAGATCTACGGCCATGATTAAGAAGCACACAATAACCAACACACACACACATACACCAAAGCAATCAACATACAATACACTCCCACGTGCTAGGCACATGGTCCATTTAATGCGTTAGAACAATTCCATCCATACGATTCATCAAACGCACAAGATTAAGTCAACAAAATGAAAAGTAATTGAGATGAGAGGCAATGATTTGGAGGCACACGGTAAGTAACGTGGGGTAATAAACATACGAACCAAAATAAAAAACAAAAAAATTAAAAAACGTGGCATCACGATGGCCACACGATCAAGCAGATCAACGGCTGAGAGGTCATCACCTACCTCCAAACCCTAGCTTCGCCGGAGCACCACACCAGACGCCAGAACTAGGGTTCCGGTCGTCTTCTCCGACCACCTGTAGCAAATATTTTTCCAGAAAACGCAAGGGAGTATACTATTCTGACCAGATTTCAATGAGGATTCCAAATATCAAATCAAAAATCACAAATAACCAAAGCATAAGGAGATTCGAATGAAAAAGGTTAGGGTTCAAAAACTTTAAACTCATCATACAATCCATACATGCGTCCAAACACAAAAAGAACTACATCAGAATGATCAGTGGGCATCACACATCAATGTGCATGTCAAAAAGAAGAGTTCTATGATCATGAAAAAAAACACCAACCTGAGATCACGCCTCCTATATCCTTGTTTTTAGCTTCCAGTGATGGATGATTTGTACTCTATAGATGCCAAGGATGAAGTTTGTGGAAGAAGTTTTGGAAAAGCTCTTCTTGCTTGAGAGATACGAATGATCCAAGTTTTAGGGTTCAAGCTTCTTTTCTCCTCCAAATCACGTCTCCTTTCTATCAATAGTGCATGAGCAATCTTAAATACTTAGGGTTATTTCACATCTGATCATTTAGGTCTTAGTCACTCCTTGGTTAATGAGTTTTGGGCCTTTTGACAAATTTGCATAATGTTAAATACACCATCCTCCATGCATGGATATCCAAATATTTCATGATGGATCACTTATTTACTAATTCCTAATCACACCTAAATTGAAATTGGGCCTTGAAACATTTTGATTCATGAGTTTTCAATAATTTGGCAATTTGGCACCATGTGAAATAAGTGAGGAATAAACCATGGATCCACTTGATTCAATGGCCAAAAATAGTCCTTATGGATTGTACTTTGATGTTAGAATGTGCCTTGAAGCAATGGAATTAATTATAGGTCACCATGTCCCAAAATACAAAAGTTGTGAAAATGGAACCCTAAGAACCACTTTGCCTTCTTTTGGTCATAACTTGAGTTTCACAAATGATATGGAGACCCACTAGTACTTGTTGGAAAGGGGAGAAAAAGATATTCAACTTTCATGTTTTAGGAAAATTCATTTGAAGCTTTCTTGATGGTGAAAATTCAAGTTGAATGTAGTGTAAGGACTTGCCCAAAAAGGAAACTTTCAAATTATAGGTCATTTCCGTATTTAGCAACTTTTGTACCAACCCTTGATTCTTGATGAATGGTATGAAATTTGACTCTTGAAGACCATATGAGGATGTGAGACCTTGAAAACCTTGAAGAGAACCTCAAGCTTTCACAGTTGACTCCCCTCTCACTGTTGACTTTTCTCCTGATTCTCCTGATTCCCAATCCATTGGCCAATTGAACTTCTCCTGAACCAAACTGATGGACAATCTTTCATTCCTAGATACTTAGGGACCCAAGGAATACCATGGAATCAAGTCTTGCCCAAAAAATCAGAAATAAACTGACTTTATAGCAAACCCTAATTTAGGTACCCTCAGTCTAGGAGGAAATAACACAGTCTCCAAATCCAAATTCCTCTGAATATGATGTGTATCCTCTCCAACAAAGATAAGATATGCCATTTGGTGATAATAAAAACCCAAGGAGCTTGCCCATTGGAGCAACAAACCCAAGAATCTCAAAACCCTAGTTTCTGCACTGGTTAGGAGAGAGTGATCCACTTGAACTCTCTTGCTTGACCCTTTGAAGAACATCTTCTCCTCTTGAACTTGCCTCAGACACCTTGAGCCCATGCTAAGAACCAATGATATGCACTCATGATGATGCAAAAAAATGAAATGAAACATAAGCCAGTTAGTACTAAAGTAAGAGAGCAAATTTTGGGGTGCTACAGTAAGAACTGATACTCATGCAAGTGTTAAGTCTAAATTTATCTCTAGAGTTCAGACAAAACAGAGATTACTATAACATCCATATCAGATAAATGATTATTCGTATTAAACCAATATCAAAATACGTACACACGCTTAACCCTTTTTACATGTATTCAACTAATTTGCCCAATGGATGTGAATATCCTTCTTCATCACTATTATCATGCATCCTCGCGATACCATATCGATCCTACTCATGATACCCATACTACTTAATCAACACAATACAACAAAAGATAAAATGAATATCAACTCACAAAACCATGTCAAAAGCTTGCTCATTGATAGAAGAAAATCTAAGATCAAAGATTTGTAAAGGTTTTGTCAAGACCACAAATAATCAATCAAAGACAACAACAATAGAAAATCATAATTCATTCACAAACATACATTAGATGAAATACAATAGGTATCAAGAGATTTACATACAAAACCTCAACAAATAGAGAATACAAAGAGAAGAAAGGAGAATAACCATTTTCTCACGGTTTGTCAGAGCCGATTGAAGCAAATCCAACTCCAGATCATCAATATGCATCCTCTAATGTTGTTTCTAAGCATCTCTACTCCTAAAATATGTTTGATGAAGTTGGGAGAAAGTTCCCCCAAAAACATACTCAAAAAATAGTGTTTTTGGCCATAAATGGTGTTTCAGTCCGCACAGCATCGCCCGACGCTGTTTTGGGGCGCCCGGCGGCGAAAGGCGGCTTCTTTTTGCAAGTTCTAGTGTTGTTCCGGAGCGCCCGGCGCTGCACCGCCTGGTCCTGCAGAGGCGCAGCACACCAGAACAGCAAAAATCCAACATTGTTTTATTCGTAACTTTTGAACCGTAACTCCGTTTTTCTCCCGGTTTGAAGCGCTGGAAAGCTTATTCAATGCTCTATTCAATAATGGCAATATATCCTTGATTGAATACCTGCAAAAATAAATGTAAATCAATTAAACTCAATGATATTTACACGATAACGCAATATATACACTATAACGTAAAGTAAACGTATTTACAAAAAAAATAGGGGTTTATTCGAACGATTTCAACAAAAAGTATCGATAAGTGCAACAAAACTTATATACAAAAATAGGTACATTTTGCACTTATCAAACTCTCCCCAACGTACATAATTGTTTGTCCTCAAACAAAAGTCAATCAACTCAAAGAAACAAAAGCAATTATCAAGAAATCATGCTCAACAAGTTTTTACAACCGGAGAATAAACGTATGGTACAAATATCAAAAGTACATGCAAAGTAATGCTTACCACTAAACTACAACGACACCACGAATATGAAACAAAGTCTAAGCACAAAACAAATGTTAATCATCCAAAAGCAATACATGTTCAAGAATGAATCACACCTAACACTCCACTTCAAATAAAAATGAAGAAATTAATGCGCGTTAGCAACCGCGGGGAAATTTCACTCATCTGACAAACAATGAAAATAAAAACTCAATTCATACAACATCTAACAATCAAAAATGAAAATATGAAAGCAAAAATATCATTAAGGGCTTCAAAGGTTATAGCTTGGCCGGGTTCACAACAAAGGGACATTTTTAAAGGCCATTGAATCGAAATTGCCGATGCAAAAGAACATTCACTATACAAGGTATTCACAAACATCTCAACTTCATTCACCAATTTCATTCCTTTATTCTAAACCTTCTCAAACTTCCTTATGTACAATTATTTCATTCTCTATTTTTCTCATTCAAACAAGCATTCTTTTTCTTTTGTTTTTCACATTCATATTTACACATTTTTTTCTTTTCATGCTTGTTTGAACTTTTTCAAAGGTTTCAAGCAGCTTACCATCTTCTTTTTCATTCTCCCCAACTTGAATTCAATCAAACCTCAAGTGAATGCTCCATGCTTTTTAAGGCAAGGAAATCAAAGTATACAATTTTCAAAGGTTCAAGAAGAAATTATTAGAAACTCACCAAATTCAATGATGAACCAAACTAGTAAATTATGTACAACACAAAATTCATCACTAAATATGATATCTAAACTATTTAGGCTCAAAGGGGCTAACGAATTCTCTCTACTCACGGGTAAGGTACTTTTGGATATGGTTGTGCTCAATATAAACAAATGCCTTGATCATTTCTAATGCTTCCACAAAATCATAATAATCAAAAGATAAAGCATGAATCAAACAAATTAAACAAAGTTTATCAGTCATCCAAGCATTTAGTAAACAATGGAGGTTTCCTCGCATGGGGCTATGAACTAAAGTGATTCATAAATGAACAAAAATTGCAAGAGAATGAAAGACATGCAATTTGTACAAATCCTAAGGTTCATAAACATGTTATGTTCTAGAAAAGCAATAAACACCAACCAACACAATGCAACTTTCTTTAAACTTTTCACACTACCATAACATTTTCTTGTTGAAACAATCAAAATTGAAAAATCACACAATGCATCCTCAAGCTAATCAAAAACAAAACTTGAGAACAAACACAAAAATTTCTAAAACTAATAAACATATACTAACAAAATGGGTGAAAGTGGATAAGAGACTAAGAGAGTTTTTCCACAAAAAGCAAGGCGCGCTAAGCACCCTCTGCGCGTGCTAAGCACGCACAGGCTTGCTAAGTTTTTCAAGTTCTTTCTCTCATTCAATCCATCCAATCTCACACAATACTACAATACTACTAAATATAAAACTGTACAAACTCAAATCGTTGGGTTGTCTCCCAACAAGCGCTTGTTTCATGTCGTAAGCTCGACGCCTTATTTACGTACAAGCTCTTCCATGTTGTTTCGTTCATTGGTAGCGACCCAATAAAACCTGCAACACTTGAGCAAACGTAAACCAAAAACAAAAATATGTACACACACATAAACATGATGGAAAACACATATATACAATCACTTATGGAAAACAACTATTAACAAGTACGTACAAAAACAAAACAAGTGTTTATACATGTAAATATACAATATAGACAATTATGTACGAAGTTTAAAAACATAGAAACTATGCGATGCAACTCAATATCTAAACACCAATCCCCGACAACGGCGCCAATTTGTTGAAGCTAGAATAGCAGCAAGCAAAAATATATAAGTAACTCAGTTTTGTCGTCTCCACAGGGATCAGTGCAAGGGAAAGAATGCCATTCAACGGTTTCTATATTTCTAAGCTCATGAATCAAAAGTTCTGGTTTAAAGACGAACCAAAAGCAAATGCGGAAAATTAAAGGAACAAAAAGCAAGTAAATAACAATAACACATTCTTTGGAGAAGAGAAACTCAATAGAGACCAATCGATAACACATGCATTCTTTCGATCATAGTAAACACAAATCAATCATTCGTCTAATATCCTCACGTAACACTCACAACAGAGGTTATGTCTAACGCAACGTCGAGAGAACCACAGTATTGTCTCATTGGTGATGTCTCACGCAACTCAACAACACAGAGAAGTAAGAATTGATACTCACGCAAGTGTTAAGTATAAATCTATCTCTAGAGTTCAGACAAAACAGAGATTACTATAACATCCATATCAGATAAATGATTCTTCGTATTAAACCAAGATCAAAATACGTACACACGCTTAACCCTTTTTACATGTATTCAACTAATTTACCCAATGGATGTGAATATCCTTCTTCATCACTATTATCATGCATCCTCGTGATACCATATCGATCCTACTCATGCTACCCATACTACTTAATCAACACAATACAACAAAAGATAAAATGAATATCAACTCACAAAACCATGTCAAAAGCTTGCTCATTGATAGAAGAAAATCTAAGATCAAAGATTTGTAAAGGTTTTGTCAAGACCACAAATAATCAATCAAAGACAACAACAATAGAAAATCATAATTCATTCACAAACATACATTAGATGAAATACAATAGGTATCAAGAGATTTACATACAAAACCTCAACAAATAGAGAATACAAAGAGAAGAAAGGAGAATAACCATTTTGTCACGGTTTGTCAGAGCCAATTGAAGCAAATCCAACTCCGGATCATCAATAGGCATCCTCTAATGTTGTTTCTAAGCATCTCTACTCCTAAAATATGTTTGATGAAGTTGGGAGAAAGTTCCCCCAAAAACATACTCAAAAAATAGTGTTTTTGGCCATAAATGGTGTTTCAGTCCGCACAGCATCGCCCAACGGTGTTTTGGGGCGCCCGGCAGCGAAAGGCGGCTTATTTTTGCAAGTTCCAGTGTTGTTCCGGAGCCCCCGGCGCTGGAAATACCGTCCGGCCCTGCAGAGGCGCAGTACACCAGAACAGCAAAAATCTAGCACTGTTTTATTCGTAACTTTTGAACCGTAACTCCGTTTTTCGCCCAGTTTAAAGCGCTGTAAAGCTTATTCAATGCTCTATTCAATAATGGAAATATATCCTTGATTGAATACCTGCAAAAATAAATGTAAATCAATTAAACTCAATGATATTTACACGATAACGCAATATATACACTATAACGTAAAGTAAACGTATTTACAAACAAATAGGGGTTTATTCGAACGATTTCAACAAAAAGTAGCGATAAGTGCAACAAAACTTATATACAAAAATAGGTACATTATGCACTTATCAACAAGGGGCACACTTATCCCAGAAGCCACTTGGTGATGTACTACCGCAAGATGGCTTCCTATACCAACAATGACAAATTGATCATTCACTGTTTCCAAGACAACTTGAGTGTGGCTTCACTAAAATGGTATATGGGACTTGAGAAGAACCGTATCCAAAGCTGGAAGGACTTGGTTGATGCTTTCTTAAAGCAGTATAAGTACAATCTGGACATGACACCTGACTGCCGTTAACTGCAAAACATGTCTCAGAAAGAAAAAAATCCTTAAAGGAGTACGCTCAGTGCTGGAGAGAGCTAGCTGCTCAGGTGGAGCCACCCTTGACAAAAAAGGAATTGACTGGATTGTTCATGGACACTCTTCAAGCACTCTTTTGGGAATATATGATAGGCAGTGTATCATCCGGTTTTGCTTACCTAGTCATTATTGGAGAAAGACTAGAAGAGGGTATCAAGAAAGGAAAGATTACCAATGTTGAAGCCTTTAATGGTGCAAGAAAGTCCGCTGGGAACTTTCAAAAGAAAAAGGATGGCGATACTCATGTTGTTTTAGTTGAAAGGAAACCTCATCGCAGGCAACAATAATATGTAGTCGCAGTTGCTCCTATTGTCAGTGCTAAAGCATTTCAAGCTCCTCGTCAGTCTGTTAGACAAAATCAAAATCGCAATAGGGTTAACTTTTATCCTATCCCGATGTCTTAAATTGATTTGTATCCAGGTCTTGTTCAGAAAGGTTTGATTACTACAAGGGCTCTATATCCTCCTCCAAATCCTCTCCCAGCTAGAAATAGGGGTGATCTTCACTGTGAGTTCCATCAAGGTGGGGCAGGCCATAACTTGGAAGGTTGCTATACATTGAAAGCTAGAGTACAAGAATTGGTGAAAGCAAAGATTCTGACTTTTCATGATGATAATCCTAATGTTGTCAACAATCCTTTGCCAGAGCATGCCAAGTGAAGCTTGAGTCAGTTCAGACGGATCATCTCCTAAAGCCAGTGTTTCAGACAGGACAACTCATCCTTGTTGTTGATTAGTCACTAGGCCTTGTTTCTTTCTGTTTTCATTTTTATTTGATTGTATTGACTGTTTGCTTTCGAACTTTATTTGTACTTTCATGGTAATTTCAATGAAATGAGCATTGCAATGTTTTGATTCAATTCATTTATATCCAATGTGTGCATCTTTATGCTTTCTTTTTCACAAAACAAAATATATCTCCTGTTCATTTTCTTTATCAAGCTTTTGTTTATGCAAAGATTGGAGGGAGGATAATGAAAACAAAATACCCAAAATTTCTGGATTGTATGCTTTTAATTAAAACTTGGCTGATGATGTACAGACATTGTTTCAACTCCCAAACACTGGAGAAATAAGGAAGTTAATCCCTTATCAATAACGAAAAAACCCGCAATTTTAACCCGGGGATGGGTAGTTCTCAATTAATTTGAATGTGCATTCGAACACAAGAGAATCATTCAAGACGCCTTCCAATAAAGGTTGTAATCACAAGCTTTCCTTCGCACACATCAAAGAAGTGTCGAAGATGTCTTTCAAATCAAAAGCCAATGATGGTTCATTTTAATCATTAAGCCAGGAAGTCACTATCTTTCAAAAAAAGAGAGAATAAAAAAAATCAAATGAAAAGCCCGCTAAGTCAAAACCTATGAAGGAGACTTAGGAAAAAATTGGGGCATCCCCTGACTGTAAGCTCAAATGACACAGTTTAGGAAAAAGTTAGGGATAACAAAAGAATCAATCAAGAGGTTGCCAAAATCCTCAAAGACAAAATGACTTAATTGAGGTCCTCATAAAACAACAACAAAATGTTGTAAGAAAAAGTGACTAACATTTCAAAAATCCCTAGGCCCTTGAGCCATCATCATAATAGTGTTGCAATTCCAAAATCGCTTGGAACATGAATGCATAGGTTGAATTAACTGAACATAGGATTGAAGATCATCACGAAGAATGGGTTGGGTACAAATAAACGTTGAGCATATATCCTTTGTTTCGAAAGCCGCGAACCAGGCCACGTTACAACCCTCAAAAGACCTAATTGAAGTCAGGTTTCTTTTGCAAGCATACTACAGCAAGGTTGCATAAATTGACTCCTAAATTTGTTGCCAATCATTTGTTTTGATGTCATACCTTTGCTTTCTCTTTCATTTTGAATGTCTAAACCACCATGTTTTGACAAGTAGTTCATTTACTTTACATCAATAATATCATTCCGAAAATGATTTTGATATCAAAATTGCATTGAACTTTGCATTAAAATTACCATGAATGAATGATTTTATTTTGGAGATAGATTTTTCTCATCAAGAAATTTCAAACAGTTGAGAAACTTGGTCAGTGATCCTATCAGGGCACGTTACTTCCAGATCATGTCGTGAATTAATTCAAGATTTGTTGCTCAGTGCAAGTTATTCTCAGAATTGGTTAGCCAGAAGACCTCTTTCAAGACTCATACTGGGTTTAGCCTTCTCGATATTCATTTCAAGAACTGAAGCCAAGCTCAGTTTATCCACAACATTCATTTCAAGAACTGAAGCCATGATCAGTTCATCCCTAACAATAGTCAAGCTAAAGCCATGATTCGTTTATCCTCAACATTCATTTCAAGAATTGAAGCCATGATCAATTTTTTCCCCCGCAGTAGTCAAACTGAAGCTATGATCAGTTTATCCTCATCAGTCAATCAATCTGAGGCAGTCTTCTTCAAGAATCCTCAAGATGTCTTTCCTCAACAGACCATCAGCCTGATACCATTCATAAGTGTGACAGAGATATGTTCAACATCTTCTCTCCGAGCAAAATTGGCAGTGTTCCCTGTGTTGAGGAATCAGAGTTCCATTCTTCCCTCACAAAAGAGTTTATCTCAGTTATCCCAATAATTCTAGCATTGCATACATAAATCATTCATATATCATACATAGAAAGATTTTCATAGCTCGAAGTGTGTTTCACGCTCATATGCATTTCCCGAGGTCCTGTTGTTATCAACATCTTACTTTGTGATTGAAGTCCAACTTACTTGGCGCCTAAAAAATATTTACCTGTCTTTTCATTCAGTGTTATTCCTGAATGTTGTTGTTTCCTTGTGCATCCAGTGTTATTCCTGGATATCTTGTTTACTTGTCTTTTCATTCAGTGTCATTCCTGAATGTTTTCGTTTCCCTGTGCATCTAGTGCTGTTGTTATATGTTTGTCTTCTTTCTTTCTAGTGTTATTCCTGGATCTTTGCATTCTTTCACTCCAGTGTCATTCCTGGATGTCTGTCTCTTTTGATCTCCAGTGCCATTCCTGGATATCTTGTTCCTCTTGTTTCTCCCAGTGCTATTCCTGGAAGTCTTGTCTCTCTTTTCTAATCCCCATCATAATTTCTTGGATATCTTTCAGTGTTATTCCTGAAAGTCTTATCTGTTCATTCAGTGCCATTCTTGGGTGAGTTTTCTCCTTTGCATCTAGTGCCATTCCTGGATGTCTTTCTCACTATCATTCAAGTTTATTCCTGAATATAGTGATTTACCTTTACTTTCAGTGCCATCCCTAAAATTTCTTTCTCACTTTATCCAATGCCATTCTTGGATAATTCTGACTATCTATGCAAATTATGATATATTTTTCCATAACTTTTCTTACTTCATTCGATGCCATTCTTGGATGTTGTGATTTCTTCTGTCCAATGCCATTCTTGGACACCTTTTCCCCAACCGAGTCCAATGCTATTCTTGGATATCTCTGATATTTACCCTTGTCATCCAATGCCATTCTTGGATGTCCCCAGTGAAGTTTGTCAAATGGAAGTTTTGTTTCAATCCAATGCCATTCTTGGATGTTTATTGATATATAGTCGATTGAGTTTTCCTCTGTCCAATGTCATTCTTGGATGTCCCTGATGTTTGTTGTTGCCCCGTTCAATACCATTCTCGAATGTTGTAGTTCCTTTCATCCATGCCATTCTTGGATATTTTATCCCCAATGCCAAAGTAAGATGATGAATGTAGGAGAGGAGGGGGTGTACCTACAAGGTACTCCGATGCCAAAGTAAGTTTGGGCTAGAGAGAAGCAAGTACGAAACTTTAAGGTATGATTTTGAATTTTGAATAGTGATCAAAACTGGCCCTCTCAAGTGAGAGGGTATTTATAGAAGTATACCCAACGTGGGGCCAAGGTCTCCCATGTGGCCGAAATATCAGGTCGACCAATAGGGGACTGCCAGGTAGAGGGTCAGGCGCGTGACCCCTTTGACCTAGTCTAACTGCGTCCGTGATATTCAGGGAGGCAGTTGGTCGCATGAACTGACAAGCGAGTGACGGGGACGCTCCCAACGGTCATATTGTGCCCAACGGCTAGTTGTGTCCAACTGCTAGTTGTGCCCAACGGCTAGTTTTTGGCTATTAGGCCTTGCCAAGAGCTGGACTGGATTGGGCCTTGCCCTGCTGTGGTCCAAGTGCCTGCCCAGTCCAGAACAGGAGCCCCCCACGTCTTTGCTCTGAGGAAGAGTGATGACTTGAGATAGCCTCGTGGACTGCTACCTTTGAGTGACAATGTTCGGGGACATTCCCTTCGCCTGTTCTGTGGTTAATGTGGTCGACGTTGGTTGCTTACCATCCCAACAAGCCTTTCGTATGTGAGGACGTGCCCGCAAAAGTGGCGTATTTATGTCGACCAGGTTTGGGAAATATGCCTGCAAAAACAGTGTTTTTATGTTGACGAGCCCTGACGAGGATATGAATCGCGCGTATCGTCGTGGAAGGTATGCTCGCGGGGGCTGTAGAAGACTTCGGTGAGCGTAATGTCTAACTTTGGGAATGCCAAACGAAGATTCCCTTTTTGACACGTGGTGGTGCATTTAATTTCTGTCAGACCTAGGGGTCTAGGACATGATGGCCTTTGCGCTTCCCAAGCGAGCAAGTACTTATAAAAGGGGGAGAGAGGATTCATTTTCACACTTCACGCAAATTCTTCTCCCCAATTCCCTTTGCTCTGCAACTTGTATTCTCGCCGCAGTTTCTGCGCTACCGTCGATCTTCATCTTCTACCTCTCTACTTATCAAGTAAGTTCTTCATCTCCCTTCATGATTTCTATGGCGTTCTTCATTTCTGGAAATTTTCATGAATTTTCCAGTGAGTTATAAACTTTCTGGTTGAAAGTTCATGTGTTCTTCGATGAACACATGAATTTCTGGAAAATTCATGAAGAACATGAAGAACATAGGATGAATGTCCACGAATGTTACGTAGGATTATGTAGATCTTCCTAGATTCTGGTTAGGATTAGTTTCAGGTTTGTAGTCGGGCATTAGGCATGTTCGACGCGAAACTTTGGTTTTCGTGCAACAAGTTTATTTTGTCGAGTAAGATCCTCCTTGCGGAGTCTTCTCGTATGGTCACGGTGACTTGCCCCCATTGTATGGGGAAAATGAAGTCGCTATACTCTATCGTGATCGACTAGGGCTCGAGGTTGTCCTCGACTTATTCCTCGCCCTTTCACTTGATTGGTGGTAGAAGGGTGGATTTGATCTTTGTCGTCAAATTCACTTTTCTTCATCTGCTTTTCAGGTGAAATGGCTAACCGACTGGAGGGGGTTATCCCCCATGCCAGGACTGCACACGAAGAGGCGGAGCAACCCGTCGAACATGCAAACGTCCAAATAGCTGAGTGGGACATCAAGTGGATCGCCCAGGAGCCTCTGTTGACGAGGTCGACATTTACTAAAGAAGAAGCTCGGGAGTTTCCCTATCTTAAAGACCGGGCTGAAGACGCGCCTATACATTGGAGGGCTATCTGCCCCACGGAGAACGACCAGATCTGTTTGGTGTATCCGGGGATGCGATTCCCTATGTATAAGTTTGCCTTTGTGGAGGTGAAGTATCGTCTGCTTTTCACCGACTTCCAAGAGGCCGTCTTTTTCCATCTGGAACTGTGTCCGGCTCAACTTCATCCCAATGCACTGGCGTTGATCAGGGCCTTTGAGCTGGTATGCCTTTATCTGCAAGTCGGGGCGACCGTGGACCTTTTCTTCTGCATCTTTCAAATCCAACGGAGTACAGCGGTCCCGAAGCAAAGCTGGGTGTCTTTCAAGCAGCAGAGCAGGCTCTTCTGGCCGTATTCGGAGTCTGTTTGAAACTTCAAGGACAGGTTCCTAGTTGTGAAACCTGTTTCTGATGCGGCTAAGAGGTTTATTTCTACCTTGGAGACCATGGAAGTTGATGGTCGACAAGTTGTGAAGGCGGTGTCGAAGTTCCCGTTGGAATGGGTATATGCCCATTTCAGATATAGGACAGATCAGTTCCTTGTTAAACACATTGTATGCCTATTGAGAGTTTTAGCCCTGCCTTCGTGGTCGACAGGGATGGCAACGAGTTGCTCGGGGAGGATGGAGAGCCTGCTCGGATGGCTCGTTACATTAATACTAGGGCTCTCCTCGAATGCGAGACTGATGATATTGTGTTTGAGCTCCTCGATATATATTACTTCTTTGCCCGTGTTTTTAATTCTTATTCAGTTTGCTAACCTCCTCTTTCACGTTTGCAGGGAAATGGCGGACATGAGGGAGCGTCTGATGAGGTCCCAGGCGGCCAAAAACTTGAAGAAGGTGCCCCCCGTGCCGAAAGCTGGTGCTGCCAAGCAGCAAGTGACACTAGAAAAGTCTGCGGGCGGTACTAGCTCCACCCCGGGGACCACTTCGAACCCTCCGACCCCAGACACGACTCACAAGAGGAAGCAGGACGATGTTGGCTCTTCGCCGGCTGGCTGCTCGAGCGGTTTCGCCTGGGGGAAATTTGTATTACCTCCGTGCTACCTCCAAGGGAAAATTTTCTATGGGGAGAGCTTTGTCGTTGTCCCTAAACTCGATGCATCGGACATCCTGTCTGCCGACCCTCAGGTGCGGAGGAAGCTTCTCTTCCCGGACGCGGACGGTATGATCAGAGTGCTGGAGGAGGCATTGGCCCTCGGGGATGCAGAGATGGTTCCGATGGCAGATCTTAAGAGGGCGCAATCTAAGATCTCCGACCTGGAGCTGGAGAACGAGGAGATTTACAATGATCTGAAGAAGCTTCAAGGCAACCTGGAGGCCAAGATCAAGCTTCAGAAGGAGGTTACCCAGATCAAGGGGGAGGTGACCAGAGTGAGTGAAGAAAATGCCCGTCTAAAGGCGAGGATAGCCGAGCTAGAGGGCTCGTTGGCGGTTGGCCAGGATGAGACCGAAGACGAGAAGGCCTTGAAGACCCGGGGGGACCTGATCGGGAGGATTCGTCTCCTCGAGCAGGATAATTTAGGGGCAGCTGAGTTTGGTTTCAACGCTGCGGTAGAGCAGATGAAAACCCTCAACTTTGATGTCCAGCTGCTGATCGAGGGGATGGGCGTTCTCAACATGGTCGTCAATGGCGTGGTGGTTCCTCCAGAAGTTCCCGATGATGCCTAGTTATAAGAATTTGTACTTGTATTTTTGTGGGCCTGCGTGCCTTCTGGTTGTAACCTTTTGTTGGACATGGCCCTCCTTTTGTAACATTAACTACTATGGCCTTCAGGCCATATTTATATAAATATCTTGTATTTAGCATTGTCTACGTCACATTTATTTGTGTATGCTTTTATCGTTTGAATGCTAAGTATGGACATTTTGCTCGACTTGTTCTTGTTATGCTCGACTGTTTGGGAGACTCGTCGAGGAGGCGAAACAGTTTCGCCAGTGGTGGGACTAAGATCTTGATCGAGGTCCTAACCCCACGGGCTTGGACTATTCCTATCACGAGTTGGGTGTCCTGCCCTGTTGGTGCTGCAACGGAGGAGCTCGATTGAGGTATCCCCATTGGGCACAGAATTTGCTCGTCCCATAAGTAGAAGTTGGTCGACGTTGTAAGGTGAAGGATTGTGCTTGCACCGGGGCACGATCATGTGGCCGAGCCTTCTCCCCGTGGGGGTGATCTCGTTGGTAGTTAGTCCGACTAGTGGCTGGTCCTAACTGTATTGTTTTAGCTTCTCATCGTTCCATGGTCGAGTAAATGGTTCTTCGTCCAGAGTTTCTAGGTAGTAGGCTCCAGTGCTTGTTTTTTATTTGACTCTGTAAGGACCTTCCCAGTTTGCGGCCAGCTTGCCCTTGCGCGAATCCTTTTGGTTTCTGCGTAGTACCAAGCTGCCAACAGGGAAGTCGCGCTTTATAACTTTGGAATCGTGGTGCAAGGTTATTTTTTATTTCAGTGAAGCTTCACGGAAAGCTGCCCCTGATCGGATCTCTTCGACCAAGTCGAGCTCTTCTCTCAGAGCCTCGTCGTTCATCTCTTTGTCGAGAGAAGCTTTCGTTTGTCTGGAAAGTTCCTTGATCTCCATCGGTATCACCGCCTTAGTTTTGTAAGCTAGACGAAAAGGAGTTTCCCCGGTGGTGGAGTATGGGGTTGTTCTATAGGCCCAGAGCACGCTGTGTAGCTCCTCGACCCATCTCTTCTTGGCTTCGCCTAGCCTTTGTTTCAGACCTCGAAGGATTACCCTGTTCGCGACCTCCGCTTGTCCATTAGTCTGGGGGTGCTCGACGGGAAGTGAAGTTTTGCTTCGTGCCTAGTTTGGCGACGAAGTCTTGGAACTTCCTGTCCGTAAATTGAGTTCCATTGTCTGTCACGAGGGTCTGGGGTACCCCGAATCGCGCGAGGACATTTCTTTTGTAGAAACGAAGTATGTTGAAGGTTGTGTTCTTAGCGAGGGCTTCGGTTTCGATCCACTTTGTAAAGTAATTGACGACCAAAATTAGAAAGTTGTTTTGGTAGGACCCCATTGTGAAGGGGCCGAGGATATCCATTCCCCACCAGACGAAGGGCCAAGGCGAGGATTGAGTCTTCAACTCGCTGGGGGTGCCAAGTGCATGTCTCCGTGGCGCTGGCACCAGTCACATTTCTCGACATGCTCCTTAGCGTCGTGCTGCATGGTCAGCCAGTAGTATCCTGCTTGCAGGGCCTTTCGTGTCAATGACCTTCCTCCCAAGTGTTGCACGTTGATACCCTCGTGAATTTCATGGAGTACTTCGGGGACCTTGTCTTCCTCAACACATTTCAGGAGGGGAATGGAAAATCCTCGACGGTAGAGTTTGTCATCAACCAGGACGTAGGAGCATGCCCTTTATTTGGTCATGCTGGCCTCCTTGCTGTCCTCAGGCAGTTCTCCCGTAGTGAGGTATTTATACACCGGAGTCATCCAGCAGCTGTTATCACCAATGGCGTTGACGTCGAGCAGCCCCGAGGACTTCTCAATACTTGGTCGGGAGAGTACCTCCTGTATGACAGATTTATTGCCACCCTTCTTTCTGGTGCTAGCTAATTTTGACAGGACGTCTGCTGGGCTGTTTCGTTCGCGAGGGATGTGCTGGACTTCCCACGTGTCGAACTTAGCTATCATTTCTTTCACCAGCGTCAGGTACTCGCCCAGGTGATCATTTTTGGCCTGGTATTCTTCTTGTACCTAGGATGCCACGAGTTGGGAATCTGTGAAGATCTTTACCTCCTTGGCACCGAAGTCCTCGGCCAGCCGCAAGCCTACGAGGAATGCCTCGTACTCGGCTTGATTGTTTGATATGGGGAATGTCAGAACCAGAGATACTTCAATCAGGATTCCCTCTTCGTTTTCAAGTATGATACCTACGCCGCTACCCGTGGAGCTGGATGCTCCATCGACGAAGATGGTCCATTTGTGTGCCCCGCTAGGCGGGGATGCTAGAGGTGTCATTTCTGCCACAAAATCGGCCAAGACCTGTGCCTTGAGGGCCTTCCTGCCTTCGTAGTGGATGTCAAATTCTGAGAGCTCCAAAGACCATTTGAGCATTCTACCGGCCATGTATGTCCGGCTAAGCAGCTGTCTTATTGGTTGGTCTGTTCGTACCACTATCTTGTGGGCCAAGAAGTAATGCCTTAGTCTCCTCGCTGTGTTGATGAGGGTGAGGGCGAACTTTTTGATTTGCTGGTACCTGAGCTCTAAACCTTGTAAAGCTTTGCTTGTGAAATATATAAGTTTCTGCCTGTCGATAGTTTCACGAATGAGGGCGGCGCTAATGGCTTCGCCAGTGACGGAGAGGAACAGGTACAATGCCTCCCTATTATCCGGTTGTGATAGAGCGAGGGGTTCTGACAAGGCTCGCTTGAGGTGGATTAGAGCCTGCTAGCATTCCTCTGTCCATTCAAATGTTTCTTCTTTTCGCAGAAGTTTAAAGAAGGGCAGAGCGTGCTAGGCAGACTTGGCCACGAAGCGAGAAAGTGAAGCGAGCATCCCATTGAGGGATTGTATGGATTTCTTCGTCCTTGGTGTGGGAAATTCAGCGAATGCTCGACATTTGTCAGGGTTAGCCTCTATCCCTCTCTCGGTGAGGTAGAAGCCGAGGAACTTCCCTGCCCGCACGCCAAAGGTGCATTTTCTGGGTTAAAATGCATTTTGCATTTTCTCGCTTGGTCGAAGACCTTTTGCAAGTGGACCGTGTGATCGGATTCCTCTTGGGACTTCACGATCATATCGTCCATGTATACTTCGAGCATGTCCCCGATTTCTGATCGAAAGACCTTGTTCTTTATACATTGGTACGTGGCCCCAGAGTTTTTTAGACCGAAGGGCATTACGTTGTAGTAATAGTTCCCCGACGCGATCATGAACGTGGTGTACTTCTTGTCCTTTTCGGCCATGGGAATTTGGTTGTATCTCGAATAGGCGTCCATGAAGGACAAGAGGTTGAAAACTGCAGAATTGTCTACGAGCTTATCTATGCTGGGCAAAGGATAAGCATTCTTTAGGCAAGGCCGGTTAAGATCAGTATAATCAATGCACATGTGCCATTTTCCACTATGTTTCTTGACAAGTACAATATTGGACAGCCAGGTTGTATACCTGGCCTCTGAAACAAATTTTGCCTATAAGAGGTATTGTACAAGTTTTTCGGCAGCCTGTGCATTCTCGTCGGATTGCTTTCGTCTGTGCTGCGCAACGGCTCGGGCAACTGGGTCGATGGTCAGTTGGTGGCATGTAGGCTCAGGGTCAAGGTCGGGCATCTCCGCGGTGCTCCAAGCAAATAGACCCGCGTTGTCTTCGAGGCATGCCTTCAACTATTGCTTTACCTCGTCTGGTAGCCCAACGCCTATCTTTACCCCTCTGTTGGGGTTATTTCTGAAGGCGATGACCTCGAATTCCCCGTCAGGTATCGAACGCATGATGGTAGACGCAGGGGAGCTGCTTGATATTGTTGGCACGCCCTCATTCCCGTCTTCCTTGCCTTCAGAAATCCGGTTGTCAAGGTCGATCATGTGCACTAAGAGAGCTGGCTTCTTGTCAGGCTGACTTTATTCGCTGGGTTGGTCTTCCTCCCTTGCCCGCTTGGCGGCCTTGGATGCTGCACTGATTGAGCTCTGCCCTCGGGTGGCTGCTTCAAAACATCTCCTAGCAGCTTCTATATCCCCTTGCAAGGTCGCAACGTGGCCCTTCTCCGTATAGTACTTCATCTTGAGATGGACGGTTGAAGGGACAGCGATTAGCTCTGCTAGGGCTGGTCTGGCAAGGATACATTGGTACAACGATGGACAGTCAATTAGCAGAAATTGGGTTTTGATCGACTTTGATGCCTCCTCTTCCCCGAACGTAACTGGAAGCTCCACGTATCCCCAGGGTCTAGCGGTGGCTCCATTAAATCCTTATAGGTCGAATCCTACATAGGGGGACAGATTCTTCTGGTCTAGCTTCAGGGGTCTGAATAAACTGGTGTACATGATGTCCACCGAACTGTCCTGGTCGACCAGGATTCTTCGGACATTGGTACTAGCCAGTCTTGCCCTGATGAGTAGAGGAATGTGTGAGTTCAGGGAACCCCCAGGCAGCTCCTCACGGTAGAATGTGATTGGCTGAGAACGCCCCCGAACCTTTTCGAGTGTTGATAGCCGATCAGGACTGCAGTCGATGAGCTGGTTGAATTTTCTTTTTACCGACCCCACTGTGAGCTCTTTGTATCCTCCACACGAAATGACCATTTCTGTGGGGAAGGTCTCCCAGGTGTTGTGCGCGGATATCTGGGGAGGGTCCTCGAGGTAGTCGGGGATGATGAAGTACTCTGGCCGCGTGATTGACATGGCGACCTGCGGGGAAAGATTGGGCGGAGAAGACTCTATTTCCTTCTTGGTCTATGAAGTCTCTCATCGGGAGGATTCACCCTTTTTCGTATACTGCTTCAGGTAACCCTCCTTGATGAGGATTTCAATAGCATCCTTCAGCTGCACACAGTCTTTACTCTTGTCTGTGTTGCCCTTTGACGATGTTGGCTTGGGGAACCGGACACCTCCCTGCTTGAACTCCGCGTTGATGCATTCGGAGAGAATGTGCTAGCGGGGAGCTATCAGCAGGGTATATTCTGTGAAACGACCAACGGGTCCCTTACCCTCACGAGGACGATCATCTCGTCGCCTCTCTCTATAGCGCTTAGGGGACTCTGATTCGTCTTTTTTGTTGCCCGGGAACTCTCTTGACCCCTAGAGTCTCGGGCCTTGTATGCGGCCTCTTTCTCCTCGCATTGAATATACGCTTGAGCTTTGCGGAGTAATTCAGCCAAGGTACGAGGGATCTCAATGCCCACAGCTTTTCAAAATTCGCTCTTCGATCTCAACCCTTTTTTGAGGAGATATTTCTTCATATTGTCCGGTGTCCGGACCTCTACGGCCTCCTTGTTGAAACGCTCGATGTATGCACACAAGGACTCGTCCTTGCCCCGTATAATGGCTTCGAGCGTGGCCTCTGACTTGGGATGACGTCGGGAGGAAGTAAAGTGTCGGGAAAACTGGTTCTTCAAATTTCTCCAAGATGTGACCGAACCCCGAGGAAGTCGCTTGTACCAGGTCATGGCCCCTTTCCAGAGGGTAATAGGGAACAACCTGTACTTGATAGCCCCGCTCACGTTGTGGTAGTGGAGCATGGCTTCAATATTTTCTATATGCTCGCCTGGATCGGTGGTTTCATCATACGTTGCCAGGGGAGAAGGCTTCTCTAACCCGCAAGGAAAGCGAGTGTCCATGATCTCCTGAGATAGGGGTCCTATACATCGTCCTCGCTGCTCGCACTTGAAGAACAACACGGGGAGTGGTTGTGCCCGCGGCTCCTGCTGCGTCGAGGAGAATGTCTACGCGATTGACAGTGATCGTGATGCCTTTCCAAAGGTCTGGACTTCTTCGAAGCAGGGGAACGCCTGGATCTCCATGGATGGGAACGGTGTCTTCTCCTGGCGACCTCTGATTCTGGTTCTTCCGATCTTGACCATCCCCTGACGGGAGAAATGCTCCTGGAAATGTCCTGTCGGCGTTTCTGAGGAGGAGACTGCGGGTGAGGAGATGGTCTGCCAGGCTTCTGCGAAGGAAGGCGCTCTTGGAGGACGTGCTCGAGCATGTTAATCTTTTCACCTTGTTGGAAGATCAAGAAATTTGACCTGTTGAGAGAGGCGATGAGGGCGGCAGTGCCGGGGTCAGCATTTTGAGGGACAAGTATAGGCTCAAACACGTGACCAGCAGCATGTGCGCGCGACTTTACGTCATCAGGGGTAGGAGACATGGTCTTCCCGTCCCAATGGTGTGTCTCCAAGATGGTAGCTCCGGGGATAAGATGATCGGCGTTATCTACGAAAGGACGATAGTAGGTTCTTGACGGGTATCATCGTTCCTGTTGGAGGCCGTGATGATCAAATGAAGTTTGGAGAGAGCTTTGGTCTTTTGGGTGAAAAATATGAGGAATCTTGAATCAAAAAGATGGGGAAACAGTGTTTCCCACAGATAGCGCCACTGATCAGGAGTAATCAGACTGGATCATCATGGCCTTCCAAGTAGGGCAGAGATGATGAATGTAGGAGGGGAGGAGGTGTACCGGCAAGGTACTCCGATGCCAAAGTAAGTTTGGGCTAGAGAGAAGCAAGTACGAAACGTTAAGGTATGATTTTGAATATTGAATAGTGAATAAACCTGGCCCTCTCAAGTGAGAGGGTATTTATAGAAGTAACCCCCAGCGCGGGGCCAAGGTCTCCCAAGTGGCCGAAATATCTGGTCGACAAATGGGGGACTGCCGGGTGGAGAGTCAGGCGCGTGATCCCTTTGACCTAGTCCTACTGCTTCTGAGATATTCGGGAGGCAGTTGGTCGAGTGAACTGACAAGCGAGTGAGGGGGACGCTCCTAACAGTCATATTGTGCCCAACGGCTAGTTGTGCCCAACGGCTAGTTGTGCCCAACGACTAGTTGTTCCCAACGACTAGTTTCTAGCTATTGGGCCTTGCCAAGAGCTGGACTGGATTGGGCCTTGCCCTGCTGTGGGCCAAGCGCCTGCCCAATCTAGAATAGAGTGTTTTTCACCTCCATTTAATGCTATTCTTGGATTACGCTGTTGTTTTTACAAGAAACTTTCTTGTTGTTGTCCAATGCCATTCTTGAACATCTTTTGGCATATTTTTGTCTCGTTCGTAGCTTCCATCCAATGCTATTCTTGGATGTCACTACTCGTTTTCCCAGGGTCCTGTCCCTCTCTTTCCAACTATTGATGAATACTTCTTGTCACCTTGACAGATCTCCAGAAATAGCTTGTATTCCCCAGCGTGTCATTTCACGTCATCTCACTCAATTTACCGTATATCCCTTGTTTTAGGTTTCCCCGCAAAGTGTTTTATCCTTTGCATTCATATCATCTTGTGGCATCTCAGGGATAAAAATTGGTTTTCTGTATTTAAGTATCTTCAATCTTGTCGAGACGAAGTTTTCAACCTTCATATCTCCGGATAGAAGAAACTTAAATAGGGGCAGCTGTAAGACCCTAATTTTTGACCCCTAAGATTTCTCACATCTCATTTGCATCTTATACCACAAACAAGATCATGCTTTGGTTCCTTTATCCCTCTCTTCTTTGGGTTTATTCCTTGCAAGGATCGTCGAGCATCTATGTGTTTCTTTTTCGCTTTACTACTTTATCTGTTTATGTTTACTAACCACTAATCAAAATCCAAAAATATTTTGTTTCTCCTTTATTAGTTTTTCAGGGGAAGAGCAGATCAAAACACCAGGTAACAATTCCTCAGGTTGAATGAATTTCATCTGATAAAGTCAAAGGTGATATGCACATAATTCAAAAATTCATCTGATCAAGAGCTCTCAAGTTTTTGATTGATTATTATTCAAGAGACTCTAAGGTTCTTGTGTTTATTTCCATGCCTTCTTTGACAAGCAAAAGAATCGAGTCAGAGCCACAACAGTGCAACCAAAACGCCATTTTTCACATTTTTTGCCTGAAGTAATCGACTACCATGATCAATATAAGTGATTACCCTCGTGCAGAATTGTGAAAATTCAGCAAATTCAAATTCTGCAGCATTTTGGCACCAATTTTCAAAAATCATCACATATGGAATATTCTAGACCACCTCATTTTAATTCCCCTACATAATCACAATTAATTCCCACCATACACCTTCACTAATCACCACTTGATCTTGATTTTCCCTCCAAATTCAAATTTCAAGCCTAATTTTGGTTCTAAACTAAACTCCAAGCCACCAAAATTCCCAAGCCTAACTCTATAAATAGAACCCTCATTTCATTCATTCATCCAGCTTTTGATAGCCAAATTAACCTTGCTAAAGTGTCTCTTGAAGCTTTTGATAGCCAAGAAACCTCTTGCAAATTCTCTCCCCAACCACAAAATTCACTCAAAGCTCACTTTTCTTCTTTTGAAAGTTAACAAGTTTTCACATTGACTCTTGTTCAACTTTGAGCTAAACCTTCATCCAAACTTGTTTTCTTCATCAATTCTTGTAGATCAAGGCTTTGGAGTTTGGATCTTGGAGCAATTTGAAGCGATTTTCATAATTGGAGTGGTAATCTCATTTTCCACCATTGTTGTTCTTGATTCATCTTCCACAATGTAGATCCTTTGTTGATCTTGTTTGCTTGATCTTTGGATCTTGCAAATTGTGTTTAATTGCTGTTTTTTACTGTTGTTTTACATAAAATTTTGTGCAATTTCAATTCCATGATCATAAGGTGTTTGAAAAAAGTTTTGAAAGTTGATCATGCTGAATTTTGCACTATTTTTTCACTCTGCGCGCAGAGTAATTGGGTACTCTGTTTTATGTGTAATCAGAGTAATCAGTTACCCTGAGTCAGAATGCAGTCCTTGGCTTGTTTTTGGGACTGTTTTGGTTTTTCCTCCCTTTTCTTCCCCTTTCTTGTTGTTTTGGCCTTGAAGTGCATTGTTGAGATTAATTTCTCTTCAATTTCAATGGGCTTTGGATATGGTTAAAGTAATTAAACATTCATTGGTTCAAATCTATCTTTAAATGAATTGTTGAATTCATTTGAGGTTCTTTGAATTATTGATATGTTTTCACACTTAAACCTATCAATTAAATGTGATTGAACTTGAAGATGAAAGGATCTTGAAAGTGTAATTCAATTTGATTTTTCTCTTTATCTCTCCCTTTATTTCTTTTTATTTTGATCGATGAAAGTCTTATGGATCTTAGAATTTCTTTATTGAATTCTTGATCAAGACTAGATCGCTACCTATTTTCTTTTCATGCAGTATTGCTTTCGGATGACGATTTACATATCGTTCATCTAGCATGCATTAACACAAAGATCCTATTGACCGGCCTCGAGTAGGGTGACTTCTTTATAAGTCACTTGGCGATTACTTAACATAGCGCTACATTTGTCCCTCCCTCCGAATCGGAACTTGATCTTTCGTGGCTCAAACCTTTTGGTTGTGTAAGCCCAAGGATGGTTAATCTTTTGTATTAGGTTCAAAATCTTTGAAGCTTGTTGCGTAGAGGCTTTTGTTCTATCAATCTTCTAACAAGTCTTCATTAACCTTGGCCTAAGTACATTGTTTAATCATTATAGTTCAAGACGCGAGACGGAATAATCGGTGTTACTTTTGAAGGCTTATGGCACTATGGCCTTTGTGCTACTATTATGTATATACTACTACATTACTATTACTATACTGTTATGCTTCCATCTTGCTCCCTATCTCTCTTTATTTTTATGTCATTACATCATATCATATCTTGTTTATGCTTCCGTCATTTTCACTTTGTCCACTTGGACCATATGTTTATGCTTATGCCTTTTTCTCTTTGTCCACTTGGACCAAAAACATTAATAAAGGCCAAAACCTCTAAAAAACTTGTGCTTCTAATCTTGGACTATGGTTACTATCCTTTGCATTGGACATGGAATTTTGGACCTAGACCTTGGACTTCAATGCTATTCTTGGATCCTTGGACTTAGAATTAGGACCTTTTCCCTTTGCTTTGGAATTATGGTTTGAAGACTTTGGAGCTTTGTGCTTTTGCTTGGTTTATGGTGAAGATAGCTACATTTGTGGTTAGATCTTTCTTATCTTTAGCTTTTATTTTATGCTCTAGGATAGTCACTTATTCTCCTCCCCATTCTTAAATTTTCAAAATCTTCTCCCTTTTTCAAAACCTTCTTGTTTTCAAACTCTCACCTCTTTCATAATCAAACCTTGACTTTGTCAAGTGATTTTACTCTTTTCTTTTCATTTCTTAATAAATGCTAAACTACATAAGCATATTGACACCTTTTTCAAAAGACTTTAAAAACATTCAAACTCATTCAAACTCTTTTTGTGGCTTATGCACTTTCTCTTTAAAACTTTTTTTCATAAGTTTAGACATGATTCATTTATTTAAGCGGAATTATTCGCTTGGAAATGACGACTTGTATTTACATTTAGAGTCAACCATAACAAACCTATTTTATTATTTGTCCCACGAACTACGAGGTTTTGATCCTATATTTCACTTTATGGGTACGTAGGCACGAAGCGACAAGTCTCTCCAAACACAAAAATCTTAAAAAATATTTCTCTTCTCATCTCCTCAATCTCATTTCAAACAAACCTTTTCAAACCAAAAAGTGTAGATATTTCAAAGGGTTCCCTATAGAGTACTATAGACGTTTTGGGTGCTAACACCTTCCCTTAGTGTAACCAACCCCCTTACCCAGTCTCTGTTTACTTGTTTTTGTTCAGAACTTGTTTAGGTTTTGTTCACTCTTTTTTCTTTCCTTTCGGATAAAATAAAATTGCGGTGGCAACATCACACAAGGGCTCGTCCTTGCCCCGTATAATGGCTTCGAGCGTGGCCTCCGACTTAGGATGACGTCGGGAGGAAGTAAAGTGTCGGGAAAACTGGTTCTTCAAATTTCTCCAAGATGTGACCGAACCCCGAGGAAGTCGCTTGTACCAGGTCATGGCCCCTTTCCAGAGGGTAATAGGGAACAACCTGTACTTGATAGCCCCGCTCACGTTGTGGTAGTGGAGCATGGCTTCAATATTTTCTATATGCTCGCCTGGATCGGTGGTTTCATCATACGTTGCCAGGGGAGAAGGCTTCTCTAACCCGCAAGGAAAGCGAGTGTCCATGATCTCCTGAGATAGGGGTCCATATACATCGTCCTCGCTGCTCGCACTTGAAGAACAACACGGGGAGTGGTTGTGCCCGCGGCTCCTGCTGCGTCGAGGAGAATGTCTACGCGATTGACAGTGATCGTGATGCCTTTCCAAAGGTCTGGACTTCTTCGAAGCAGGGGAACGCCTGGATCTCCATGGATGGGAACGGTGTCTTCTCCTGGCGACCTCTGATTCCGATTCTTCCGATTTTGACCGTCCCCTGATGGGAGAAATGCTCCTGGAAATGTCCCGCCGGCATTTCTGAGGAGGAGACTGCGGGCGAGGAGATGGTCTGCCAGGCTTCTGCGAAGGAAGGCGCTCTTGGAGGACGTGCTCGAGCATGTTAATCTTTTCACCTTGTTGTAAGATCAAGAAATTTGACCTGTTGAGAGAGGCGATGAGGGCGGCAGTGCCGGGGTCAGCATTTTGAGGGACAAGTATAGGCTCAAACACGTGACCAGCAGGATGTGCGCGCGACTTTACGTCATCAGGGGTAGGAGACATGGTCTTCCCGTCCCAATGGTGTGTCTCCAAGATGGTAGCTCCGGGGATAAGATGATCGGCGTTATCTACGAAAGGACGATAGCAGGTTCTTGACGGGTATCATCATTCCTGTTGGAGGCCGTGATGATCAAATAAAGTTTGGAGAGAGCTTTGGTCTTTTGGGTGAAAAATATGAGGAATCTTGAATCAAAAAGACGGGGAAACAGTGTTTCCCACAGACAGCGCCACTGATCAGGAGTAATCAGACTGGATCATCATGGCCTTCCAAGTAGGGCAGAGATGATGAATGTAGGAGGGGAGGAGGTGTACCGGCAAGGTACTCTGATGCCAAAGTAAGTTTGGGCTAGAGAGAAGCAAGTACGAAACGTTAAGGTATGATTTTGAATATTGAATAGTGAATAAACCTGGCCCTCTCAAGTGAGAGGGTATTTATAGAAGTAACCCCCAGCGCGGGGCCAAGGTCTCCCAAGTGGCCGAAATATCTGGTCGACAAATGGGGGACTGCCAGGTGGAGAGTCAGGCGCGTGATCCCTTTGACCTAGTCCTACTGCTTCTGAGATATTCGGGAGGCAGTTGGTCGAGTGAACTGACAAGCGAGTGAGGGGGATGCTCCTAACAGTCATATTGTGCCCAACGGCTAGTTGTGCCCAACGACTAGTTTCTAGCTATTGGGCCTTGCCAAGAGCTGGACTGGATTGGGCCTTGCCCTGCTGTGGGCCAAGCGCATGCCCAATCTAGAACAGAGTGTTTTTCACCTCCATTTAATGCTATTCTTGGATTACGCTATTATTTTTACAAGAAACTTTCTTGTTGTTGTCCAATGCCATTCTTGAACATCTTTTGGCATATTTTTGTCTCGTTCGTAGCTTCCATCAAATGCTATTCTTGGATGTCACTACTCGTTTTCCCAGGGTCCTGTCCCTCTCTTTCCAACTATTGATGAATACTTCTTGTCACCTTGACAGATCTTCAGAAATAGCTTGTATTCCCCAGCGTGTCTTTTCACGTCATCTCACTCAATTTACCGTATATCCCTTGTTTTAGGTTTCCCCGCAAAGTGTTTTATCCTTTGCATTCATATCATCTTGTGGCATCTCAGGGATAAAAATTGGTTTTCTATATTTAAGTATCTTCAATCTTGTCGAGACGAAGTTTTCAACCTTCATATCTCCGGATAGAAGAAACTTAAATAGGGGCAGCTGTAAGACCCTAATTTTTGACCCCTAAGATTTCTCACATCTCATTTGCATCTTATACCACAAACAAGATCATGCTTTGGTTCCTTTATCCCTCTCTTCTTTGGGTTTATTCCTTGCAAGGATCGTCGAGCATCTATGTGTTTCTTTTTCGCTTTACTACTTTATCTGTTTATGTTTACTAACCACTAATCAAAATCCAAAAATATTTTGTTTCTCCTTTATTAGTTTTTCAGGGGAAGAGCAGATCAAAACACCAGGTAACAATTCCTCAGGTTGAATGAATTTCATCTGATAAAGTCAAAGTTGATATGCACATAATTCAAAAATTCATCTGATCAAGAGCTCTCAAGTTTTTGATTGATTATTATTCAAGAGACTCTAAGGTTCTTGTGTTTATTTCTGTGCCTTCTTTGACAAGCAAAAGAATCGAGTCAGAGCCACAACAGTGCAACCAAAATGCCATTTTTCACATTTTTTCCTAAAGTAATCGACTACCATGATCAATATAAGTGATTACCCACGTGCAGAATTGTGAATATTCAGCAAATTCAAATTCTGCAGCATTTTGGCACCAATTTTCAAAAATCATCACATATGGAATATTCTAGACCACCTCATTTTAATTCCCCTACATAATCACAATTAATTCCCACCATACACCTTCACTAATCACCACTTGATCTTGATTTTCCCTCCAAATTCAAATTTCAAGCCTAATTTTGGTTCCAAACTAAACTCCAAGCCACCAAAATTCCCAAGCCTAACTCTATAAATAGAACCCTCATTTCATTCATTCATCCAGCTTTTGATAGCCAAATTAACCTTGCTAAAGTTTCTCTTGAAGCTTTTGATAGCCAAGAAACCTCTTGCAAATTCTCTCCCCAACCACAAAATTCACTCAAAGCTCACTTTTCTTCTTTTGAAAGTTAACAAGTTTTCACATTGACTCTTGTTCAACTTTGAGCTAAACCTTCATCCAAACTTGTTTTCTTCATCAATTCTTGTAGATCAAGGCTTTGGAGTTTGGATCTTGGAGCAATTTGAAGCGATTTTCAGATTTGGAGTGGTAATCTCATTTTCCACCATTGTTGTTCTTGATTCATCTTCCACAATGTAGATCCTTTGTTGATCTTGTTTGCTTGATCTTTGGATCTTGCAAATTGTGTTTAATTGCTGTTTTTTACTGTTGTTTTACATAAAATTTTGTGCAATTTCAATTCCATGATCATAAGGTGTTTGAAAAAAGTTTTGAAAGTTGATCATGCTGATTTTTGCACTATTTTTTCACTCTGCGCGCAGAGTAATCGGGTACTCTGTTTTATGTGTAATCAGAGTAATCGGTTACCCTGAGTCAGAATGCAGTTCTTGGCTTGTTTTTGGGACTGTTTTGGTTTTTCCTCCCTTTTCTTCCCCTTTCTTGTTGTTTTGGCCTTGAAGTGCATTGTTGAGATTAATTTCTCTTCAATTTCAATGGGCTTTGGATATGGTTAAAGTAATTAAACATTCATTGGTTCAAATCTATCTTTAAATGAATTGTTGAATTCATTTGAGGTTCTTTGAATTATTGATATGTTTTCACACTTAAACCTATCAATTAAATGTGATTGAACTTGAAGATGAAAGGATCTTGAAAGTGTAATTCAATTTGATTTTTCTCTTTATCTCTCCCTTTATTTCTTTTTATTTTGATCGATGAAAGTCTTATGGATCTTAGAATTTCTTTATTGAATTCTTGATCAAGACTAGATCGCTACCTATTTTCTTTTCATGCAGTATTGCTTTCGGATGACGATTTACATATCGTTCATCTAGCATGCATTAACATAAAGATCCTATTGACCGGCCTCGAGTAGGGTGACTTCTTTATAAGTCACTTGGCGATTACTTAACATAGCGCTACATTTGTCCCTCCCTCCGAATCGGAACTTGATCTTTCGTGGCTCAAACCTTTTGGTTGTGTAAGCCCAAGGATGGTTAATCTTTTGTATTAGGTTCAAAATCTTTGAAGCTTGTTGCGTAGAGGCTTTTGTTCTATCAATCTTCTAACAAGTCTTCATTAACCTTGGCCTAAGTACATTGTTTAATCATTATAGTTCAAGACGCGAGACGGAATAATCGGTGTTACTTTTGAAGGCTTATGGCACTATGGCCTTTGTGCTACTATTATGTATATACTACTACATTACTATTACTATACTGTTATGCTTCCATCTTGCTCCCTATCTCTCTTTATTTTTATGTCATTACATCATATCATATCTTGTTTATGCTTCCGTCATTTTCACTTTGTCCACTTGGACCATATGTTTATGCTTATGCCTTTTTCTCTTTGTCCACTTGGACCAAAAACATTAATAAAGGCCAAAACCTCTAAAAAACTTGTGCTTCTAATCTTGGACTATGGTTACTATCCTTTGCATTGGACATGGAATTTTGGACCTAGACCTTGGACTTCAATGCTATTCTTGGATCCTTGGACTTAGAATTAGGACCTTTTCCCTTTGCTTTGGAATTATGGTTTGAAGACTTTGGAGCTTTGTGCTTTTGCTTGGTTTATGGTGAAGATAGCTACATTTGTGGTTAGATCTTTCTTATCTTTAGCTTTTATTTTATGCTCTAGGATAGTCACTTATTCTCCTCCCCATTCTTAAATTTTCAAAATCTTCTCCCTTTTTCAAAACCTTCTTGTTTTCAAACTCTCACCTCTTTCATAATCAAACCTTGACTTTGTCAAGTGATTTTACTCTTTTCTTTTCATTTATTAATAAATGCTAAACTACATAAGCATATTGACACCTTTTTCAAAAGACTTTAAAAACATTCAAACTCATTCAAACTCTTTTTGTGGCTTATGCACTTTCTCTTTAAAACTTTTTTTCATAAGTTTAGACATGATTCATTTATTTAAGCGGAATTATTCGCTTGGAAATGACGACTTGTATTTACATTTAAAATCAACCATAACAAACCTATTTTATTATTTGTCCCACGAACTACGAGGTTTTGATCCTATATTGCACTTTATGGGTACGTAGGCACGAAGCGACAAGTCTCTCCAAACACAAAAATCTTTAAAAATATTTCTCTTCTCATCTCCTCAATCTCATTTCAAACAAACCTTTTCAAACCAAAAAGTGTAGATATTTCAAAGGGTTCCCTATAGAGTACTATAGACGTTTTGGGTGCTAACACCTTCCCTTAGTGTAACCAACCCCCTTACCCAGTCTCTGTTTACTTGTTTTTGTTCAGAACTTGTTTAGGTTTTGTTCACTCTTTTTTCTTTCCTTTCGGATACCAATAGCTTACACTCACGATTTTTGCTGCTACAATATCATTTTCTCTAATTTTTATCATGTTAAAGAACTTCGCGATGGTATCTGAGCTCTTCTAAGCTATGCTACACATCACTTTTTCACCGACATGGTTTGTGGTCTTGGTAACTCCGGTGGCAACATCATCATTCCTCCAGTTGCATGCCCCTTCTTAGATTCTTGGTAATGTTTACCATGTTCATGCTTCCGGTGGACCTTCTTCAAGTTCTGTGAAACCGGTTCTTAATCATTCTAATTACCATGCTTAAGCTGATAAATACAGAGAGAACATAGAGGTAAGAACAAACTTAATGTTGTCGACAGATCCATTCCTATAATTGTTAAATTTTATCATATTTTCAAGGCTTAGAATCATTGTAATATGTTAGTACAATCATGGATTATGAATCAATTGTTCTAGAGCATAGTTTTCCTTGAAAATGCTATTGATGTGTGGAACGAGCTTGTTACATTCATATTTCTGAATTGCAATGTGAAATTTTTGGATTAAATAAAGATTCAAGATTTGTTTCTAAATTCTTTACCCCACTCTAGATTTTGTGGATAGAACTTAAATATTACTTACTTGCACATGTGTCTTTATGTTTTCATTGTTGTGTTAGGGTAATTGGAATTATTAATGTTAAGCATCAACATGAAATTATGCACTCAATCCATTTTTTGACTGGGTTGAATGATTATTTCTACCTTGAGTGTGGTCAAATTCAGTTAATGAATCCTTTACCACCAATCAACATGATTTTATCTATGGTTCTGCAAAACAAAATACTAATGCCACTATTTTTGAAGAGTCTAAAAAGCTTATTAATAAAAGTGATGTGTGTATATTTCAAGGCAAATAGTGGGGTTTTCGTAATGTTTTGCCTTGTTCAGGAAAATGGTCGAACAATTTTGGTCATAAGAACAAAAAGTGTTCTTATTGTAGAAAAGGTGGTCACATCATTGACAATTGTTATGGGCAAACAAACTAATTCCATACCAAAGTCCTTACCATAAATAGCCAAAGGATAATTTAAACAAACCAACGAAGTAGTCACCGAACCATTAACTGGGGTATCAATGACCATACTTCTAACCATAAGAGATATTTTTATATTAAACTTCTTAGCACAATCAAGAGATATAAAGAATGGGTCGCACCCGTGTCAATAATAGCAATTAGAGGAATAACATTAATGTAACACATACCTCTAATCAAGTTATCAGATCTAGTAGTCATCGCTCAACTCAAAGCAAAAAAAATTCCACCGTATTGAGCTTTCTTTGGCTTCTGGCACTGAGTACTAATGTGACCTGGCTCGTCACATTTGAAACAAGTCACAACTCCACTCTTGCATGCAACAAAATGGTGTCCTGGGTTGTTTCACTTAAAACATATTGTGTCTGCACCCCTACAGTCAATTGCACGATGATCTGTTTTCCCACATTTGAAACATTTCAGAGGAACATGATTTCCTCCCCCACTTATCTTTTTCCTAACTGAAGCCTTCCATTCCCCTTTATTAGCTGGAGCCCCGTAAGGTTTTCCTTGATTTTGACTTCCACTCCACTTCTCACTAATGCTCTTATAGTGAGCAGATCTAGCACGACTATCCTCGTCGTAGATCCTACACAAGAAAACTGATGGATCTCCTGATACCTAATGAATTGCTTGATCTGTAGACGAAATCCACTCTCAAACTTGATACACTTGAACCCTTAACTCCTACCCTATTGTAATGCGGGCAGAACCTAGATAACTCCTCAAACTTTGAGGCATAGTTAGCAACAATCATGTTTCCTTATTTCAGCTCAAGGAACTCGATCTCCTTCTTGCTACGAACATCAACAGGAAAGTACTTCTCAAGGGAATGAGCCTTAAAATTCTCCCAAGTGATCTCACTACCTGTAGCTTCAAGTCTCTGATGACTATTTTCCCACCAATACTACATTTCCTCAGCCAACATATGAACAAGCCATCACTCTAAATATTTATTCAATCTCTTACAACCAAACCTGAGCACCCTTTATGTCATACATTCCCTTAAAACTCGGCGGATTGTTCCTCTAGAACTTTCCCAACCCTCTGAACCATCCCATTCTGATTCTGCAGCGCTTGATTTTCCTAACCCATCACATGAGCCATAGCCTCCAAAGTATCAGTGATTGAGCGATCATTTCTTTTAGACATTTCTCTACACACCAGTAAATAGCCATTAGAAGAAGCATTGTATGGACAATGTCCATACACTCGTTGCATTTTAGGGAACAATTAACATTACAAAACTTGGTCGGATGGACCGACCAGGCTCTAATACCAACAATGTAACACCCTATTTCCCAGTCTCGGCATTTAATAAAGTAATTCAATCTAACTCAACAAATAGAGTATCACACATGCTTCACCATAGCATAAAAGAACTAAAATTTTAAATTTTCATAAATAAGAAGGGGAAAACCAAAAGTTTAACATATGAATCTCAACAACAACAAATGAGAAAATGGTTCAACAATCCTCAACAGAAATAAGACCTGCAACAAAAGAAAACACAGAACAACTCGTTCCCTAGTGTTACATATCAGAGCGACTCCACTAAGACCCGGATGATAAATAACTAAAGAGGCACAACAGCATCCTCTAGAATCAAGCATCTACTCTTGTACCTGATCGTCTGTACCCCAGAGGAGCTTAAACGTAACAACAAACAGAAAGGGGTAATAATACATTCATAAATAGATAGTGTGCATAAATAGCGAGGATAAATAAGTAGCAAGTTACCAGTCTTATAACTCATATCAACTACCAGGACATCATAATAACATAAACTCATACAAAACACCCTAATTAACACACACAATCAATTACTCATTTGCATCAATTCATATAAGCAGTTAACTCAAACTCAATGCAGTATGTATACAATGCTCGATTCCTCAACTCTGTCAATGCTTGTCATGGTCCCCTCTCTGAGTCGGACTCGCAACTCAATTCTATATGCATATGGTACCAAGACTTTTGGATGATCAGAGGTTTGCTACTGATTTACATCTTGCCACGGTGCCCTCTCTGAACCGGGAAACTCTACAACTCATGAATGCATGTAATGCAACTCAACTCTATTAATGTTCGTCCCGAGCCCCTCTCTGAACAGGACTCATCACACCTTAACCATTACTCTTTCAAGGACACTCACCATGAAACTCAACAATTCTCATTATCAATCAATTTATCACAACTCAACATAAACTCAACCATTTCATGCATAATCATTATCAATTTAATAAAATGCATTGATTCGTATCAAACAGAAACACACAATCTCTGTCGTACCCCAAATTTTGACCACCTGTCTATTCTTTTTTCGCTTTTTGTATTGTGGGGTTTATTTATTTTAATAGCAGGGGTAGAATAAATTATGATGGCGTTATGAGTTAAATAGGGCTAGATTACTATTATTTTTATTTTAATATATAGGGATTAATTAGGGTCATATTAATTTTTAATCGAATTATACTAGGGTCATAGTGGGGTTGTTAGAGGATTAATGTTAATATTAATATTATTATTAATATTAATATTATCATTGAATTATTATTAAAATACCTGCTAATGTTGTTTTATTTTTAATAAATAAAATGGTACAGTTGGTAGCAAGAGGAGTATAGGGAGTTACAAGACGGAGAGGTTGTGAGTTCAAATTCCACCTTTTTCATTTTTAATGTTGTATTTGTTTTATCTTTACTACTAACTTTTTTTTCTATTTTTATTTTTAATAAAAAATCACTAAAACATCATTTTTTTAATATTTATTTTTTAATTTTCGTATTTGTATTTAATACAATTTTAAAAATATGATTTTTTTCATTAAAATCAATATTTTATGGAAAAAATCTCAAAAATTATAAAAATAAAAATAAAAATCAATCAAATCTTTTTTTCTCATTATCATTATTAGGATATTTCTTTCATTTAAAATATTATTTTTTTTATTTAAATTCACCAAGCCATGAATCCATCCAGATTCATTTGCTTGAGCTTCGAGAAATAGAGGAAAATCAGGTCAGATTAAAACCTTCCTAAATTGAAAATTTTTATTCAATGTTTGACCTAATTTTTCATCTATAAATAGTCTCTATTTTCCACATTTTAATTCACCCACAATTCACAAAGAAATCAGTTTAAAAAGTTGTTGTTCTTCACATCGAAGAACAACAACACTAAAAGGGAAGAGGGGTCGGGATATAAAGGAAATTACGTGGAACGTAAAGGAAATTACCAAGGAAAAAAGGGATACGCGAGAAACGATAAAGAGGAAGGAAAAGGAAAAACGGGAGGAAAGCAGCAGCTTAAGTGGGTCACTGCAATTCAGGTTGGTAAACTCGAATCTCGAGTTGCTTTATGTACATATTTTATGGTTTGTCCTTGTGTTATTTTGGAATTTTATGCATACATAGTTAATTAAAATTTGTATATGTTTCGTTCTTGATATAATTCATCAATGGATATTAAATAAAATCATAGTAATAGTTTAACAAATATCATAAATAAAAAGTAATTTGTATCAAAAAGAGGGAGTCAACCGTTGACTCACTCCACCGTGTTTTTTTCCTTTTTTTATCATACTTGGGTCTTTAGTAATTGGGCCTTGCGCCCAGGTTACTATAAGCACCCCCACACCATAAGTCCATTACTTTTACAGTAGAAAACACATCCCCTAGATTTATTTATTTAATTAAATTATTGACATAATTTAATTATTAATTAGAAATTAAATTTTAATTAGGATTTATAAAATAGCATTGTAAGGATTTTTTTTTTATTAGGAGATATAATTAGGAATTTAGAACTAATTTTTTGGCTTGTTTTAATATAACTTGTTTATTTTTAAATAGGGATAATTGTTTTTATAATTAGGTTTTTTAAGAATAATTATGGGTTTGGTTTTTATTAAAATAAAAAGCTTTAAATAATTTGTTTATTTTTTTAAAATAAGGACTTCTTTTTTTTATGGGGTTTTGTTCTTGGTTTCTCTTTTGGGATGAGGTAATTTGGGGAGATTTGGAAATTCATTAAAACTTGGGTTAGGATTTATTTTAAGGAAAATTTAATATTCTTAGATTTTTATTTAATTTGGATTTAAATATGGGGTTGGGGATGAAAATAAACTAAAATAAATTTAATTTAATTTTTTGGATTAAAATTCTTTTATTTTTGGGATTATATTGATTTAATTTTTAGGATTAAAATTCTTTTATTTTTGGGATTATCTTGAGTTTGGAAATTACTTTTAAATTGGAATAATTTGGGGATCAATTTTGCTATTTTTAGCATAAGGGCGTTATGGATTTTATTATTTTTTATTTTATTTTATTAAATTCTATGGAATTTTAGGGATCTATTTTTAAATATAGGGGATATAAAAGGATTTTTGTAGGAATTTAAAATTTGGGATAAAACTCTTTGTCCAAGAGTCTAAATAAAGGATGGGGTTTAGGGATAAAACTCTTAGGTTCCAAGAGTTAAAATATAGGACAAGGGGATAATGGATTTAAGGGATAAAACTCTCCATCCGAGAGTATAAACAATGGATAATGGATAGAACTCTCCATCCGAGAGTATAAACAATGGATAAGGGATAGAACTCTCCATCCGAGAGTATAAACAAAGGATTAAGGGATATAACTCTCCATCCGAGAGTATAAACAAATGATTAAGGGATAAAACTCTCCATCCGAGAGTATAAACAAGGGATAAGGGATTTAAGGGATATAACTCCTTGTCTAGGAGTATAAATAAAAGATTAAGGGATAGAACTCCTTGTCTAGGAGTATAAATAAAAGATTAAGGGATAAAACTCCTTATCTATGAGTATAAATTATAGATTAAGGGATAGAACTCCTTATCTAGGAGTATAAATAATAGATATGGGGATAGAACTCTTTATCCAAGAGTATAAATAATGGATTAAGTTTGGGATTAGGGTTAGAAATAGGATTAGGGGGTAGGAATAGGGGAACTGAACTACGGTTACTCTGATCCTTCAAAATTGAAGGTACGTAGACATAGGGTTGTAAACCCTAGCGAGTACAGTAATAAAAAACTTAGGATTCTTTTGTAAATAAATAAAAAGACAAACAAACATACCCTAAAACTTAAGGAGGATCCCATTGAGTACAATGGAGGTGAGGGGTGCCTAACACCTTCCCCTCACTTAACCGACTCCCGAACCGTAGGAATCTCTGCCCTTGGGATTAAGTATTTTTAGGTTTATCATTATTTTCCTTAAAAAATATGGTGGCGACTCGATATTTTTGTCGGCCGCGACAGCTGGCGAGTCTGCTGGGGATTCCTCCCTAAAGAGAGTCCCTCCTAATCTTATGCTTTAGGGTTTGGTTTGTTTGTCTTGAGTGTTTATTTGTTTTTTATTATTCTCATTCTTTTATTTGTTTTTTATTTTATTATATTTGTTATATTTTTATTTTTATTTTTGTCATCATACTTTGGATTGGGGCATATGATGTGTGAAGCTAAAGCCCAAGTTTAGAGTATAACCCTAGATTAGGACGTGGAACGAAAATGTTTTGGGGGGGATGTGACATCCCCAACAATTCACTGATGCCACACTCAGAATAGATCCTTCCAAAGGTGTCCTCATGAAAGGGCTAGTCCCTAACGTAGAGGATGATTTGGATGTGGTCCGAGACTCTGAGAACTTTTAGCCTACCCCTTACCAACTCATGGAGACCATACGTATTCAACCCTCAAGGGTTGTTACTAGGGTCCTACCCAGATGAGACTTATCCCGAAGAATTACCATATGAAGGCTTGCTCCTTCTCATGGTAAAACAAGGGTATAGTCTGTACGTTATAGGGTCGTTATGTTGTCCAAACTTTATGTCATACATGTGAGGGGGTTGGGTAGATAAGCTTTAGATCTAAACCTATTATAGGGAGCCTACCTAGTTAGGGTCATGCTTGCATTTTCACCTTACCCTAACCAAGTAAAAAACAAAAAAACAAAGTTTCCATGTCATCATGCATTTAAAAACATTTTTTTGCATATATGCATTTTTGTGGGGAATTTCAAGATGTGTTGTAGTAATATTGGAAAGAGGGATTCAAGCGAAAGGGCTATCCTACGCATTAGAGTGCCAAGTGTTGATTTACAAAGTCTCAAAGACCTTCGAGACTTAATGCCAAAATCTACTCAAAGGATGTTTACACACAAGTATGGAAGGACCCTCGATCTCTTAGGGATCCCTATGAAGGTAGGGGCCGTAATTGCTTTTGCGCAATCTTAGGATCCTCCTCTATGTGACTTCCTCCTCAAGGATTTTCACCTAGCTCTTACGCTGGAACAATTGAGACTACCTGGATTTACAAGGAGAGGGAAAAACCTTACAAGGGGCATGGTGGCAAAAAAAAAAGGGAAAAAAGAAAAGGTCAAGCCTAAAGACTTAGATGTACATGTTTAAGACCTATTACCTCACCACAAGGAAGATAGGGAAATGCAAGGGTACTTGGAGGAGTTTAAAGCTCATTTGAAGAAGGCATTTGGGGCATCAATTTAGTTTATGCCTTCTTAAGTTCAGGAGTTTCCATTTTGGGATTATTGTTTTAGGTTATTTTCCTAATCTTATATTCATCTCTAACTACAATGGATTTTGGAATTCCCCCCAAATAAATTTTTAAAATTATTTTAGCATACATCATGCATATTCATACATTCATCACCAACATGCATTCAAAATAAGGAAAAAGGAATAAAAAAAATCATTTTCTTTTACAAACTTTGTCTCAGAGTCATTGAGCATAATAACCTAACTTCCCGACCTCGCACTCGAGCGTACCAAAGGAAAGCTATGGATCAGATGGAGAAGGAGTTGGTTACTCTAAGAGGAGAAATGGATACTGTCAAGGAGAACGTGGAAGATATGAAAAGCCAGATTGATCAACTGACACTGGCCATCCAGAATTTGATAGCCAGAGGAACCAGGTCAAGTCCTCAAAGGAAGATTCCTACTCCTTCCCTCCATGTTGAAGACAATACCCCTCTACTAGGGTTTGTCCATGATCTGGAACGCGAGCACAAAACTGTTAACCAACCTCTCGAGGGAACCGTCTCTCCACATATCTCCAATGGGGCACCCCGTACTACTTACAGACCTACTCCACGTGAGAACTACGCATACGAGGGTGAAAATACGAGACAAGTGGCCCTCGAAATTAAAGGAACCACTGTTAGGGAAAGGAGAGGGATTGATGATAAGTACAAAGTACTTGAGGAAAGGTTAAAGGTCGTGGAGGGACTCAATGTTTTGGGAGTGGATTCTTTGGAAATATGTCTGGTGCCTGATGTGGTCATACCTCCCAAGTTTAAAGCTCCGAACTTTAAGAAATACAAGGGTGTCAGTTATCATAAGAGTCACCTTAGGATGTTTGCTCAAAAAATTTGTGCCCATGCTACTAATAAGAAGCTGATGATGCACACATTCTAAGTCAGCCTTAGAGGGGCATCCTTGGACTGGTACATGCAATTGGAGAGGATTCACATTAAGACTTGGGAAGAACTTGCAAGCGCCTTTCTGAAGCAATACCAATACAACGTGGACATGGCTCCTAACCGCACGCATTTGCAGAACATGTCTCAAAAAGAGAATGAGTCCTTCAAAGAATATGCCCAAAGATGGAGGGAACTAGCTTCTCGTGTGCAACCCCCATTATTGGAAAGTGAACTTGTGGATATATTTATGGATACTCTACAAGAAATGTACTACAAAAGGGTGATTGGGGCAGTCTCAATAGGATTTACTGACTTGGTTATCATTGGAGAAAGGATTGAGAACGGTCTAAAGACAGGAAAGATTGGGCAGTCATCCTCCGATCAACATAACAATAAAAGGTATTCCGAAAATCATGATGTCAGTGTTGTGGACCCTGAAGGTATAAATCTGGGAGATAGTTTATTACTGGGGCACACTGGGGCAACAGTCAACGCCATGTAAGGGATGGGGGATGAATTCCTTATTAATAAGGGAGACATCACAGACTGGGGCAAACAATGGGAGTCACCTGAGGAGAAGGATTTGTTTGGGCTAGGTTACAAACCAGCTAATGAAGGATTAGAAGGTGATTTCCATGGTGTGGGATTTGGAATTTGGGATCATGTGGCCTTAATGGAAGAGGAAGAAAGGAATGCCTAATTTCGACAATTGAAGAACCATCAGGATTTCTGAGATGGTTTTTGTTTCGAAGTAATTTACCTTTTTCTTAAAATAATAATAAGTCCCTTGTTATGCCCAAGGCAAGTGGACAAAGCTTTGTAGGGCCACCTTTTATTTCATTGGATTATTTCTATCAATAAAATTGCATTTTGTTTTCAATCAAGATCTTTTTTCTTTCATTTTCTGTTTATTCAAAATGGCAATATACCTTCTTTCAATATTTTCATTTCTAGCACTTCATTCCAAAAGGAAAAAATCTTCCTCGTGCAAAAATGGACCTATTAAAATGACACCGCTATAATCTCGAATGACTTTGAATTACCGATTAACCAAGCGAAAGAGGGTGATGAGGACGAGTGTGAGCTTCCCGAAGAGTTAGCCAGACTGTTGAGGCAAGAGGACAAGGAAATACAACCTCACTAGGAACCAGTGGATGTGATCAATCTGGGAACTAAGGAAGATAGGAAAGAGGTCAAAGTCGTGCCTCTCTAGATAAGGATATAAAGGAAAGACTGATCGAGCTATTGCAAGGATACTCCGACGTGTTTGCATGGTCATACCAAGATACGCCAGGACTTGATACAAGCATCATCAAGCACAAACCACTACTCAAACTAGAATGCATGCTAATCAAGCAAAAGATGAGGAAGACTAGATCAGATATGATCCTCCAGATCAGGGAAGAAGTCAAGAAGCAATTCAACTTTTTGTCACAAGGTAACGCCTGTTGGGTTAAAGAACGTAGGAGTAACTTATCAAAGGACTATGGTAATATGGGGCATAAGGAGATAGAGGTTCATATGGATGATACGATTACCAAGTCGCAAAAGGAAGAAGATCACATAACTTACTTGCAAAAGTTGTTGGATCAGTTAAGGAAATTCAAGTTACGACTAAAGCCCACAAGGTGTACCTATGGAATCAGATCTGGAAAATATCAGGGTCCATGGTCAGTCAAAAGGGAATAAAGGAAAAAATGAAAGCCACCCATATTGGTACTACCAGTCCCAAGGAGACCACTCATAATGTACTTAACAATACTGGAGAATCCAATGGATTATGAAACTTCGGACTCCTATGAAGGACCTGGACCTAGAGCTCGATGGAAACTTCTATTTGCATAAGGATATGGGCTTCAAAGAGGGGCTATCAATTGGGGTGAAAATTCAACGTTTAGGATCATAAAGGAAGCTAAACTGGATAAGGCAGAATGGGTGCAAACTAGGCTCGATCAGCTAAACCTCGTATAAGGGAAACGTGTGGCTGTGGGCAGTTATACCCACAGGGAATTAAGAGAGCGTTTGACAAAGAAATTCGTCCTCGCCTACACGAAGAGGGAGACTTGGGGTTAAGGAAAATATTACCCATCCATAAAGACCACCACGTCAAATGGGCCCCACCCTATGAAGGGCCATATGTCGTGAAGAGTGCCTCCTCTGGCGGAGCACTAATATTAACAACCATGGATGGAGCGGATTTACCACGACCGGTGAACTCCGATTCGGTCAAAAATGCTATGCCTAGAAAAAGAGGATAAAAGCCCGTTAAGTCGAAAACCCTAAAGGGCGACTTAGGCAAAAATTAGGGCATCCCGGTGGATTGAAAAATCGAAAGAGTAATCCTGGCAAAAATTAGGGACTTGAATAAAAAATGATACCCGATAAGTCGAAAACCCTAAAGGGCGGCTTAGTCGAAAAAAATGGTATATCATCCCGGTGGACTAAGACTCTAAAAAGAGCGGTCCAGGAAAAGTTAGGGATATCCAAAAGGCATATGACTGAAAACACTCAAGTCACCCCGTAACAGGAATTTAGAAGGGAGTGATCATTCCAGCCGTCATCTTCAGAAGCGAAGTGTCGTGATCTTGGAGACTTAGGGATATTAGCTGGTGTTACATTTAATAGGGACATAAAGAAATTTGTTTTCTTATTGCCATTTTACATTTTTCTGGATTTTCGGTAATATCTCCTTATGAGAATTACCCTCCTTACTTATCATTGCCCATTTTCGGGCCAGTTCTCAATAAATTTTCTTTCCAAATACATTTATTTGCCTCCTAAATTATTCCGCTTGATTACAAGGTGACGATTAATTGTGAAATAATGCATTGAAATATCGGGTATAAATAAAAGCTTTGAAAAAGGAAAATGGTTTTTACTTCGATTTTTGGAATCATCAAAGGGATCATATTCGTCCAAAGCAGGATATAGGGTCTATACACTGACAGGAATATACGTTACAATCTAACCAACATGGGAGGTTCTTTAACGGCATGTTAAACAGGAATCAAGGATATCATGGCTTACTACAATTATCAAAGTTTCAAGGGTTATGGAGTCAGGACGTTATGAAAAGTATTATTTCAGACAAAGACATGCACTGCATATCATAAAAGAGGCGTTAGCCCAAATTATGCATCAATCATGTCGCTACTCTCTAGCATCTAACATGCACTCATATACGCAAACATGCATACATGCATAAGGTTCATAATCACCAAAGGGATCTCATCTGGAGATTTTATCAGGGTATTTTGTTAAGGGTTTTTATTTAAGTATTAAGGGTTTACATCGGAAAATTTTACAAAGGGATCTACCAAAGGAATTTCACCAAGGGATTTTATCAGGGGACTCTGTCAAGGGGTTTTTATTTAAAGGGTTCCATCGGAGAGTTTATGAAAAGGGTTTATCGGGATTTGTCATCAGAGGATTCTATCGAGGGGTGTCGCTATATTTCATCGTTGGGTTTTATCAAAAGAGGTTTCTCAAAAGGGTATCGATCAAGGGGTTCAATCGGGTATTTCGTCTAGGGTTTATTACTTGGGATCTTAGGATAATCAGCGTAGTACCTACCAGACTCTGTGGTCAAAATTAGGATCCTTCTTATATTTAATCATCTCCGCAACAAAAGAGGAAGACTCATCAACATCCTCTTTCTGATTCGAAGACGATTAAATAGGGGCATCTGTCGTACCCCAAATTTTGATCACCCGTCTATTCCTTTTTCACTTTTTGTATTGAGGGGTTTATTTATTTTAATAGCAGGGGTAGAATAAATTATGATGGCGTTATGAGTTAAATAGGGCTAGATTACTATTATTTTTATTTTAATATATAGGGATTAATTAGGGTCATATTAATTTTTAATCGAATTATACTAGGGTCATAGGGGGGTTGTTAGAGGATTAATGTTAATATTAATATTATTATTAATATTAATATTATCATTGAATTATTATTAAAATACCTGCTAATGTTGTTTTATTTTGAATAAATAAAATAGTACAGTTTGTAGCAAGGGGAGTATAGGGAGTTACAAGACGGAGAGGTTGTGAGTTCGAATCCCACCTTTTTCATTTTTAATGTTGTATTTGTTTTATCTTTACTACTAACTTTTTTTTCTATTTTTATTTTTAATAAAAAATCACAAAAACATCATTTTTTAATATTTATTTTTTAATTTTCGTATTTGTATTTAATGCAATTTTAAAAATATGTTTTTTTCATTAAAATCAATATTTTATGGAAAAAATCTCAAAAATTATAAAAATAAAAATAAAAATCAATCAAATCTTTTTTTCTCATTATCATTATTAGGATATTTCTTTTATTTAAAATATTAATTTTATTTATTTAAATTCACCAAGCCATGAATCAATCCAGATTCATTTGCTTGGGCTCCAAGAAATAGAGGAAAATCAGGTCAGATTAAAACCTTCCTAAACTGAAAAATTTTATTCAATGTCTGACCTAATTTTTCATCTATAAATAGACTCTGTTTTTCACATTTTAATTCACCCACAATTCACAAAGAAATCAGTTTAAAAAGTTGTTCTTCACATCGAAGAACAGCAACACTAAAAGGGAAGAGGGGTCGGGATATAAAGGAAATTACGTGGAATGTAAAGGAAATTACCAGGGAAAAAAGGGATACGCAAGGAACGATAAAGATGAAGGAAAAGGAAAAAAGGGAGGAAAGCAGCAGCTTAAGTGGGTCACTGCAATTCAGGTTGGTAAACTCGAATCTCGAGTTGCTTTATGTACATATTTTATGGTTTGTCCTTGTGTTATTTTGGAATTTTATGCATACATAGTTAATTAAAATTTGTATAGGTTTCGTTCTTGATATAATTCATCAATGGATATTAAAGAAAATCATAGTAATAGTTTAACAAATATCATAAATAAAAAGTAATTTGTATCAAAAAGAGGGAGTCAACCGTTGACTCACTCCACCGTGTTTTTTTTCCTTTTTTATCAAACTTGGGTCTTTAGTAATTGGGCCTTGCGCCCAGGTTATTATAAGCACCCCCACACCATGAGCCCATTACTTTTACAGTAGAAAACACATCCCCTAGATTTATTTATTTAATTAAATTATTGACATAATTTAATTATTAATTAGAAATTAAATTTTAATTAGGATTTATAAAATAGCATTGTAAGGATTATTTTTTTTATTAGGAGATATAATTAGGAATTTATAACTAATTTTTTGGCTTGGTTTTTTTTAATTTACATTTTTTATATTTAAAATAACTTGTTTATTTTTAAATAGAGATAATTGTTTTTATAATTAGGTTTTTTAGGAATAATTATGGGTTTGGTTTTTATTAAAATAAAAAGTTTTAAATAATTTGTTTATTTTTTAAAAATAAGGACTTCTTTTTTTTATGGGGTTTTGTTCTTAGTTTCTCTTTTGGGATGAGGTAATTTGGGGAGATTTGGAAATTACTTGGGTTAGGATTTATTTTAAGGAAAAATTAATATTCTTAGATTTTTATTTAATTTGGATTTAAATATGGGTTTGGGGATGAAAATAAACTAAAGTAAATTTAATTTAATTTTTCGGATTAAAATTCTTTTATTTTTGGGATTATATTGATTAATTTTTAGGATTAAAATTCTTTTATTTTTGGGATTATCTTGAGTTTGGAAATTACTTTTAAATTGGAATAATTTGGGGATCAATTTTGCTATTTTTAGCATAAGGGTGTTATGGATTTTATTATTCTTTTTTTATTTTATTAAATTCTATGGAATTTTAGGGATCTATTTTTAAATATAGGGGATATAAAAGGATTTTTGTAGGAATTTAAAATTTGGGATAAAACTCTTTGTCCAAGAGTCTAAATAAAGGATGGGGTTTAGGGATAAAACTCTTAGGTTCCAAGAGTTAAAATATAGGACAAGGGGATAATGGATTTAAGGGATAAAACTCTTCATCCGAGAGTATAAACAATGGATAAGGGATAGAACTCTCCATCCGAGAGTATAAACAAAGGATTAAGGGATAGAACTCTCCATCCGAGAGTATAAACAAGGGATAAGGGATTTAAGGGATATAACTCCTTGTCTAGGAGTATAAATAAAAGATTAAGGGATAGAACTCCTTGTCTAGGAGTATAAATAAAAGATTAAGGGATAAAACCCCTTATCTAGGAGTATAAATAATAGATTAAGGGATATAACTCCTTATCTAGGAGTATAAATAATAGATATAGGGATAGAACTCTTTATCCAAGAGTATAAATAGTGGATAAAGTTTGGGATTAGGGTTAGGAATAGGATTAGGGGGTAGGAATAGGGGAGGTGAACTACGGTTACTCTGATCCTTCAAAATTGAAGGTACGTAGACATAGGGTTGTAAACCCTAGCAAGTACAGTAATAAAAAACTTAGGATTCTTTTGTAAATAAATAAAAAGACAAACAAACATACCCTAGAACTTAAGGAGGATCCCATTGAGTATAATGGAGTTGAGGGGTGCCTAACACCTTCCCCTCACTTAACCGACTCCCGAACCGTAGGAATCTCTGCCCTTGGGATTAAGGATTTTTAGGTTTATCATTATTTTCCTTAAAAAATATGGTGGCGACTCGATATTTTTTCCGACCGCGACAATCTCAAACAGTACATGAAAGTGTCGATTAATCGTCAAAACACCACACTATCACAAAACCCTTGCTTGTCTCTAAGCTTTGTCAATAATGTCTCCTCCTAGCTCTCCTTCTTCCAAACCCTTGCTTGTCTCTTCTCATAAATTACTCTTATTTCACATACTGTAAAACTAAACATATTTTCTCCCAATTTTCTTATTTCACATACTGTAAACAAAACATAATTATTTGTTTCTAATATTTCTCAGGATACCCTTATCTCTTGCTAATTACTCGCACGTCTCTAATTTTACTAAATTTCTAATTTCTACCCCAAACTCTATTTTTCTCAATTTAAATAATTAAATTAATTAAAATTGAATAAAAACCTCATTTTATTTCTAAAGGTTGTGCTCTCTTGTCATAGGCCCTCTACCCCCAAACATATAAATAAAATAATTCACCAACACATCACAAATTTAATTAAAATCGCACATATTAATTAAATACGAAAAACGGGGTATTACAATGACCGCCTGCATTTCCGAAACTAAGCGGAAGATGTAGAAGCCCCATTAGCACAAGATGAAGGGGGCAAGGAAACAACCACATGATCCTCCTCAACGTCGTCATCACAAAAGAAAACATCAAAAGAAGAATCTCTGGAGGAAAATCATTCATCTTGGGAACCCACAATGAGCCTTTTTGAATCAGAGTTGTCGGTTATAGATATAATCAAGTGGGGAGGATTTGAACTAGAAGATACTCCAGTTTTCATTATAGGAGAAATACCGCTCTTAGAGTCGCTAGAAAAGCTAATAAGACTACCACTCATATTGATTGAAAGAAAGGAAATGTTGAAGATATTAAAACGATTAAATTAAGAAGGGTAACTGGTAAAGCACAAGATGACGAGGAAAGCTAAGAATAATGGGGAAAAGTGGAAGCTTTGAGCAAAACACTGTAACTACTCTGCTAAATACTATTAGGAAGGAAGAGAAGAGTGCACTTACAAATAGAAATTGACTCTCAAAGATTGCGAAAAGTTTCATCAACGTTTAACAATTCATATATATTGGCAAAGGCAAACAACATACCATATTAATAGGAATGAGAGGTTACAAATCTACAACTGAATTTCTCCTTGGAAACATGAACAGTCTCAAGTGCACTCGAGTGAACTCAAGTGCATTATAAGCAGCTTCATGCTCTAACTAGTCACCTCAAGCCATGCATCAGAAAGGAGCAGAGAAACATTTCAATGATGAGAATGCATTTAACACAACTGTCCCTCCACTACTTTTACAACTGATCCAAGGTGTATCCACTTCTGATCTAAAGTGAGCGACATCCTCAGAGGACAGCCACGATTGTTAAGACTTCCTCGACTAATTACCACCCAACAATCCTTGGGGAAACTGTTCTAGGTCGGCCAAAGGTCCAAACCAATGTCAATCCACTCTCAATGACCTAAGGGATAAAATCAACCTCACGTGAAGTTCAAGGTTGACTTTGTGATCTCCACTTTTTACTACACTCATCTTAAATTCTGATTTGACTTGGATTTTAGAATGTTAACCTTGCAAGTCCACCGCCACATCGCTATATCATAGGTCAGCGTAATTCAGGATTTTTCAACATCAACATATACCTAGTTCGAATTCAGGGACGAAACAAAATGTAAAATCATTTAAATTGTGTTTAACAAAAATTTAAGTAACCAATCATATAAAGCAATAGTGAGAATGAAAAATTGATAAGACAAAGAGTTATTTGAGGCATCATATTATTAAATTTGATACTTTAATATCTTTTTATCATAACCTTATATATATATATATACCATTAAGGAGAATAGTGCGTCCTTTTGGTGGAGGGATTTATGTGGTTTGGAAAAAAGTGTTCCGAAGAATTGTTTTGTTTCTAATTGTAAATTTTCAATTGGTAATGGTTTCTCTCTCTCTCTCTCTCTTTTTAGTTCTCTTGGTGGATAGGGGAGTATTGTTTAAAGGATTATTTTCCTATTCTTTTTCACATGTCTCATCTTAAAGGAGTTTCGATGGCGTGTATGGGTGGTTGGCAAGAGGAGAGGTGGTTGTGGGGAGATTCCGGGGTTGTCGGGCCGGTTTTTGGTGATGCGGCCTTGGAGTTGCATCGATTGCGTTTATTGTTGGACCAAGTTCGGCCCGTGCTAGATGATGATGGAATGGTGGTTTGGAGGGGGAGCCCGTCGGAGGTATATTCGGTTAGTAGTTTCTTCAATCTAATTTTATCGTCCCGCATTCCTCACGGTCCGAGTAATAAATTTGATGAAGCTTTTTCTTTAATTTGGAAAGCGGTGGTCCCTTTAAAGATTAAAGCTTTTGGGTGGAGATGCTTTTTAAATAGGCTCCCTACTAAGGGGCTCTATTATGTAGAGGTTGTGTGTTTCTGAATAGTGGGTTGGAGTGTGTTTTTTGCTCTTCGGCGGAAGATTCTATTGACCATATTTTTATGTCTTGTTGTGTTTCCTTATTGGTGTGGAAGGAGATGTCCGATTGGATACGCTTTGAGAATTGGAGGGCTAGAGATATTAAAGAAAGCTTCTTATCGTGGTATGCTTTCTCCAATCATAATAGGGTGAAGAAAGGGAAAGAAGGTTGTGTTTGGTTGACAACGGTTTGGTATTTGTGGATTTTGCGTAACGGTATTATTTTTAGCAATGTTAGTTGGAATGTGTTGGATACGGGTTGGAATATCAATGCGTTGGTTTGGAGATGGTCTTTTATAGAGAAAATTACTCATGCCAATTATAGCTTTTATGAGTTTTGCAAATTTCCTTTGTACTACTTAGCTTAAGGTTTAATTGGGTGTAATTTTCTTTTTGTTTTGAGGCCTCCCTCGCCTTCTTATAAGTGGTTTCGAGAACCCATTGTTCTCGCTTTCAATGATAGTTCCTTGCTTATATATATATATATATATATATATATATATATATATATATATATATATATATTCGATCACATATTCAAATTATGAGTTTTTGTAAAAAAATAATAATAAATAAAGTATGAGGTACTCTATTTATAAAAAATTTATGATCAATATGTGTCATATAAATTATTCCCCACATTAAGGTTTGTATTGGATTTTTTTTGTTAACACTTCTTTTAAAATTACTTTCTACAAGTACTCTACCTTCTATTTCAATTATTTTACTTTTTTTTAATTAATTATATCTTTTAATGCTAAAATTAGAAAACTCGGTGTAGGACTTAAGGAATATGTTATATCTTTTCAATTTTTTCTCTCTTGAGTGAATATAATGTTTCTGTTTGATCCATTCGCAATAAAAATGATTTTTTTTTTTAATGTTTGATAATGTTATGTTTTTTATCAAGAGTTTTTTTTTATCAAAAGGATGAATGAAAAAACTATTAAAAAAATAATTATAATTTTAAATTTTATTTGTGTCAAATCTCTAAATATCTTAGTGATGCAAATCTAAGGTAGCGAAAACCCTTTTTTTATACCTCTAAAGTCACTTAGATTAAATTTTGTACATTATATCTTAGTGAAGTGGAACAATTTATTAAAATTGTATAAAATTAAAAAACTAAAAATAATTGGAGATACTCCTAGAGTTCTTTATTGATACTATCTATACACCCAATAAAATTTTAAGGGTAATGCTAACTTGTGCTTTTGGAGTACAAGTTAAGAGATAAATATAGTAAAATTATATTGAGAATTGTGTATTGACTTTAATACAACTTTATATTAATGATTTTATTATTTTATTTAATATAAATTTTCTATTTTTGGATTTTTTAACATGTGTCCCAAGCCCAATGGCACAAGTTAGCATTAACATAACTAAAATTTGAACAAAAAATATATATTAAATTTTGTACATTAATTTTATATCTAAGACTAGTCAAAGATACTAAAGAGACAATGTCAAACATAAGTTGGAAACTAAAATGTAGACTTGATTGGAACAAAATAATTGTAACTTTCATATTTTATGAATAGTTTTAAAAAAACTGTCAAGCTTTAATGTCAAGTCAATCACATTTATTTGTACCGGGGAGGTTGACAAAAGAAGACCCCATAGGAGTTGACTTTTATGTAATGACAATAAATACACTAAATTAATACAAAGTTAGAATGCATTTTTTTTAGTTTTTTAATGAATATATTTAAATTTAACTATATTCTTTAAAAGTGTTAATATGTTTTTGATTCTTGTAAGTATATTATTTTTTAGTTTTAGTTTTTATAATTATTTATATCATTTTTTTAGCTTTTGTAAATATTTTTTATTTTATTTTTTATGCTATCATTTTTGTCTTAATAAATTTTATTTATATTGAAATTAATTTATATAATATATAAAATATTTAATTTTTAGTCTTTTTTTTAATAGTAGTGATACAAAGACAAAAATAAATATTCTATATATTATATGAACAATTTTAATAAAAATTAATTTTAATGAATTTCGGTAAAATTAAAATAAAAATGTTGATAAAACTAAAATCAAAATAAATAAACTATCAAAATAAATAAAAAAACATTACTCAGACTTTTCTTTTTTTTTACTAGACTAGATAGGAAATTACAAGAAGTTATTGCATCAACAAATTTCATGAGCTATAGCAAAAACCTAAGCTACCCTTGCTTTGAGTTTCATTATGTATAGTTTTGACACCTAAGTTTCATTATATTTGACTTTGACACGAAATAGGTGATCAACTCTATCCCCTTACATGTGTCATGTACTATATGCAAACGTGTAGGTTTCAAAATGAAAGCTTAGCTGGAAAATATATCTTGTTAGTTCAAGAGATTGAGTTAGAATTAAATTTGTGACTACTAATGTTTATGATTTTGATATGTAGATATGAATTTGAGTATGTTGTTGACACCCTACCTTAGTGTCTTGAAATTGATTATCTTGGGACCATTGGAGTTGAATACTTTATGCAATTACATTCTGAATATGATAAGTAGTTTAAGTGGGTGGCACCCTAATTAATGTAAAGGCGCAACTTACATCATCAAACCTACTACTACATTCTTGAAATTTTCAACATATACTTCTTCAAATCACAAGTAAACTTTCTCGCTTTTAAAATTAATTTGTTTCGAGGTAACTTAAATACAAGTAAACTTTCTCACTTTTAGAATTAATTAGTTTCGAGGTAACTTAAATTCTAAGAGATCCTAAAATATGCATGGCAAAATCTTGAAAAAAATATAACAGATATTTGAAAGTGTGGTTCTAAAATTACTATTTGTCCAACGAAAAATAAGGATAGGCTTGAATCAGGCCTGCAAAGGTTTGACAAAAAAAATAGAACGGATTATGGAGGACATATCGAAGAGTGTGAATTTAAATTTTTTGATCTAACCTATAAGAAAATACGAGTAAAATAGACATTCTCGACGAATTGGGATTATTTTGTCACCTTGCTTGAGAACAATTGATTGAGATGCTAATAGATTTTTTCTAACCTGAGATCTTGCGTTGCATTTGAACTTAGCACAAAATATGTAGTTATTTTAATTTTTTTTGAGGAAAAGATTTGATGTTCATAGTAAACTTTTTTTAATTTGAGAGATTAATCTTCTATTATTATTATTATTATTATTATTATTATTATTATTATTATTATTATTATTATTATTATTATTATTATATAACTTATGTACTTTTTTTATTAGATTTATGTACTATAAATATAAAATAATTTTATTATAATAATTTAAAATTATATAATTTTCTTTAATAATTTTGTTTATATAATTTATTATCTTTTAGATATTTCATGATTATATATATATATATATATATATATATATATATATATATATATATATATATATATATATATGATGTGATTAAAATAATATGTAAACTTATTCTATAATAATAATATATAAATTAATTTTTCAGCTCCCTTATGATTCATTTTTTCCGGCTCTCCCTATGATGATTCGACTGAATTTTTTTATTTATTTTATTAAATGTAAAATTAACATATGTTCTGATGCTCATTTATAATTATAAAGATGCACAAATGACCACATTAACGTTTTCTTGAGATTAGGTTTAATACATAAAAAAGGATGTAGCTGTTTGTCTCTTAAAACGAGTTGCTGCTTCTACTTTTTGTTAATAAGAGGTGTTAGGCAGAAAGTTGAGTAAGGCGAAAGAATATTGAAGCAATAAAACTCCAACATAATTGCATTAAAATATTATCAGATTCCATTTGTACGGAAAATGGAAGTTTATAAAAAAAATAAAATAAAGGTTCCTTTTGGTTTTTATGAAACGTTGCTTATGTGTTAATATCTATGATTGTGATTAATTAACTAACTGATTTTATTATAAAAATTTTTTCGAAAAAATACTTGCTTGGTCACAACCCCAACAAATTATTAATTGGGCATACACATAAAATTATATATTCTTTAAATATTTTAAAAATATACATTATTAAATATTTTTTATTTTCTATCTTTTTCTTTTGTGAGAGTGTGTCCAAAGTTTGTGTCGAAATTGTGTGATTATGCAAGAATTTTTTTTCAGCTGCAAGAACATTAGGGGCGTGTCCAAGGTTACTGTCATTAGATTATATTACACATAAATACACAATTTATTTTAATATTTATGAGAGACACATTATTAATTAACTAATAAAGTTCAATTAGATACAAAGTATTTGAAAGAATTCAAGTTAAAATCATGAGATGCAATTATTTACTATATCCATTTTTTTAATATGAATTGTTTTGGTATTTTTAGTGTTTAGAATTATAAGTAAATAAAAAAATTATAAATGATTTTATAAACTGTCTTCTCATTAATGGTGTTCTGGACTAGGCCAGCGCCTGCCCTACTGTCGGGCAGGCCTAAGCCCAATGACCAGCGAAGGCCCAACAAAGCCCAAAGTCGCCTCCGTGTCGGGCACGTACCAATCTCCTTGGACGTCGGACACGCGGTTAAAGACTGTCGAGCAGAGGCATATAGCCTGTGGACGCACCTCTCCTCTACACCCACGTGCTCCTCCCCGCGAGGACACGTTCTCTTGTAACTTCCCACTCCCGAAGGAATCGGTCTACCCTACTTCCGGAGATTTAGGGACCGTTACACCAGGGCGAAGACCATGTGCTGGTCTTTACTACGCCACGTAAGCCCTGACAGTTGCTTGGATTGGGCCTTGTTATCCAGCCCAATGCAAGTGACCGTTGGCCCCGTGCTAGGGGCTCTCTATAAATACTCTCTCACTTGAGAGGGTCAGGTTATGAAATATTCTAAATTTGCTTTTCTCTGACCTTACCTGACTTTAGCGTCGGAATACCTTGCAGGTACACCCCCCGGCCGTATCATCATCACCGGAGCTGAAGTCCATACGACGTTCCTGGCCACTGTCTAACTGTCTGATCCATGTATGATCAGTGGCGCCGTCTGTGGGAACCACTGCTTCCCCGTTTTTCCTTCAACGATAAACCAAAGCAATTCCTCCGTTCATCACCAGCATGGCCAACAACCCGTCTGCGAACAAAGCTCTGGACACCATCCTCGCGCAACTCGAGAACGAAAACCACCGTGAGGACAATGCTGCCCTCAACGTCGAAGAAGGCGACGTAAGAGACGGGCAGACTGCCTCCCCAAACTCCGAAGACACGACTTACGACGCCGCCCAGCAGGACGACCAGCAAGCCGCCTTTCAGCCAGTTGCTCCTCCACCTAATGCAGACTCGAGCACCGTGGCCCTATTCGCCTTGGTCAACCAGACCAACCAATTGATCATGCACCAGAATTTCAGAATTGAAGCACTCGAGCGAGGGCGAACACGACGATCTTCCCCGCGAAGACATCGTCGTCCACCTTCACCTCGCTGTTCTCCTTCCCCGTGAAGGACTCCTTCGGAAGAATCTCGAACCCCCTCGCCGATGCGCGAGGGCCGCCGGCCACGCCTCGAGCGCACCCAGCCAGAAACCTCCCAGAAGCGCCATCGTTCCCCACCTCGGAAGGAACCCAGGCACTCCTCGACTACCAAGAGGAGTAAGACCGCCGAGGAGAGGCCCAGGAACCGTTCTAGGAACTCCCCTCTACGACAAGGACCTGGTCGACACCGCCGATCCCCATCAAGGTCCCTAGTCGGAAGCGACGAAGACGACCAGAGGACCCCCCTGTCATGGGAGATCATGGACGCCCAATCCCTGCGGGCATAAAGAAACCCCCGCCACTGGGGACCTACGACGACCTGGCCGACCCCGACAATCACGTCGAAAGTTTTGAAGCCATGCTCAACTTCAGAAACGTCAGGGGAGCCATTAAGTGCAGACTTTTCCGCACCACCTTGCGGAAGGGCGCCATGACCTGGTACAAGAGTCTAGCACCCGGGTCGATCACGTCCTGGAAGCAACTAAGAGAACGCTTTACCAAACACTCCACGACATCTCGCCGACACCCGAAGACGGAGGCCGCACTCGAGAGCATCTTCCAGGGGAAGAACGAGTCTCTCAGGAACTACATTGAGAGGTTCAACAGGGAGGCTGTCGAGGTCCGCACGACCGACGACATGAAGAAGTTTTTAATCATCCGGGGACTACGACTTGGATCCGATTTTTCCAAGTCCGTGGGCTTCCGCAGACCTCGCCATTTGGAGGACCTCCTCCAACGAGCTTAGTCATACATCGAGTTTGAGGAGTCGGAGGCAGCACAGATCGCCCTCGACTCGAGGCGGAAGGAAGACCCCCGCGGCCGCAGAGAAGAAGACTCTCCTCCCCAACATAGAGGAGAAATAAAGAAGGAAAGCCACCCCTGGGACTCTCGTGAACCGCGAGGACCAGCTGGCCGGTTCACGAAATACATGCCGCTCAACTCTTCCCGCGCATGAATCCTCTCCGAGTGCTCCAACTCAAATTTTTTGAAAGGAGGCATCCGTTTTCCGAAGCCAACGACCCCCAAATCAAACACGGACAAGTCCAAGTACTGCAGGTTCCACCGGAGCCACGGACATGTCACGGAGGACTGCATCCATCTCAAAGATGCAATTGAGATCCTGATCAAGGAAGGGCACCTAAAGAAGTATGCCCAGAAGAATGACGTCCCTCGTCCCAGTGCCCGGGAAGCCCAAAACGTCAATGAGACGACACCTCCTCCTGACGAGAGTCGGCTGCAGGTCGCCCTCATCGTCACTAGACCCGAAGACTTCTTTGTCCCCGAAGGCATCGAGGGACCAAGAGGCAGTTCGCAGCATGTGGGCAAACTTCCCCCACGAAGACCCCGTCTCTGCTCGCAGCACGTGGGAAGGTTTCCCCAAGACAATGGTCATATCCGGAGGTGGTTACGAGAAGGTGTCCATCGGGTCGATCAAGCGGAAATTTGACGAACTGGAGTCCGCAACATCGGCGAAGACCACCACTCTCGAGAAGGTGTAAGGGAAATCAAACCTTATCACCTTCTACCTTGAAGAGCTCCCAGGAGGAGTGCCCAACACCACTATCCCCCTCTTGGTCAGGGCACAAATGGAAAATTTTGACGTTCGTAGGATCCTTGTCAACCCGGGAAGTTCGGTCGACATCATGTACGCTCACCTATTCGGGACTCTCCAGCTCGACGAGAGACGTCTGACCCCGTACGTCGGTTCGGATCTGCAGGGGTTCAACGGCACCACCACCAGACCATGGGGTTATGTTGAACTGATGGTCACATTGGGGGCCGAAGACACTGCCCGTCAAGTGAAGACCCGTTTCCTGGTGGTCGAATGTCCATCCCTCTACAACTGCATCCTTGGGAGGACCACCCTGGCCGAACTCACAACAGTGCCATCAACGGTCCACCTCAAGATGAAGTACTACACGGCCAGGGGACGAGTAGTTATGATGCACGGGGACATAGACGCGGCCAGGAGATGCTTCGACGCTGCGATCAAAGGCATGAGTTCCATCGGCACCAAGCCCAAGACCGGAGCAAAGTCATCCTCAGACACCATACAGAGGCCTCTCCCGCGCGTCAACGTTGTCGACCTCGACAGCAGGTTCCTGGGCGAGCACTAAGAGGGCAGAGCAGAGGACCTCGACCTCCAGGCGGAAAACAACGGGCAGCCTCTCCACCTAACGCGCCCCATCCCAAACGGAGACTTCGAGCTCGTCGCCCTCGGGGACGATCCAGACCGTAACGTGAAGATTGGCATCGGGATCTCCGACCTGGCGAAGAAGCAACTAAAGGCATGTCTCCGGGAGAACGCTGATCTATTCGCGTGGAGCGCCTCCGAGATGCCTGGCCTTGACCCCGAGGTGGCTTGCCACCAGTTCGCAGTAGATCCGGACGCTAGGGTCATAGTTCAACGTAGGCGTAGGCAATCTCCCGAAAAAGCGGAGGCTGCTGAAAAAGCTGTAAAAGACCTCCTAGAGGCAAATTTTATTTCGGAGGCCAGGTACACGACCTGGTTGTCCAACGTTGTACTTGTAAAAAAGAATAATGTAAAATGGAGGATGTGTGTTGACTACACCGATCTTAACTGGGCATGCCCGAAAGACTGTTACCCTTTGCCTAACATCGACTAGCTGGTCGACAATTCTGCAGGGTACAAGCTATTATCCTTCATGGACGCCTACTCGGGGTACAACCAAATCCCTATGGAAAAGGACGACAAACACACACGGCCTTTATGACCGAGTCGGGCAATTACTACTACAACGTAATGCCCTTCGGCCTAAGGAACATCGGCGCGACCTACCAACGGATGATGAACAAAGTTTTCCGGGGAGTGATCGGCGACATGCTCGAGGTCTATATGGACGACATGATCGTCAAATCCGCAGAAGAAGTTGACCATGGCGCGCACCTCAAGAAGGTGTTCGACACAGCGAGGAGATGTCGCATGAGGTTCAATCCCGACAAATGCACCTTCGGCGTTCAGGCAGGTAAGTTCCTCGGCTTCTACCTCACAGAGCGAGGAATTGAGGCCAACCCTGACAAGTGTAGGGCTTTCTCCGAGATCCCAACTCCGAACTCGAAGAAGTCAATACAATCACTGAACGGGATGCTGACCGCCCTCTCCCGCTTCGTCGCCAAATCCGCACAATATGCACTCCTGTTTTTCAAGCTTCTTCGACAAAAATCCACGTTTGAATGGAGCGAGGAATGTGAGCAGGCTTTACTCCATCTCAAAGGAGTCCTGTCATAGCCCCCGGTCCTCTCACGGCCAGAGAACGGGGAGACACTCTTCTTGTATCTCGCCATCATGAGCGAAGCGATCAGCTCCGTCCTCATACGGGAAACCCCCGACGGGCAAAAACCGACTTACTTCATGAGCAAAACCCTCCAAGGTCCTGAGCTCAGGTATCAGCAGATCGAGAAAGTCGCCCTGGCCCTTGTCACCGCGGCCAGGAGGCTGCGCCATTACTTCCTAGCCCACACTGTCGTCGTAAGAACCGAACAGCCTATAAGGCAGCTCCTTGGACAACCAGATATGGCGGGAAGGATGCTCAGGTGGTCGCTCGAACTCGCCGAGTTTAACATCCAATACGAGGGAAGGAAAGCCCTGAAGGCTCAGGTATTGGCCAACTTTGTGGCGGAGATGACTGTCCCGGAGCCTTCGACCAACGGATCCCAAAAGTGGATGATCTATGTCGACGGAGCATCCAACACGAAGGGGAGCGGGGCGGGCATTATCCTCGAAAACAAGGAAGGCATCCTGATCGAGGTCTCCCTCGAACTATCCTTCCCGACGTTGAACAATCAGGCAGAGTACGAGGCTTTCCTCGTCGGGCTTCGGTTGGCCGAGGACCTCGGCGCCAAGGAGGTCAAAATCTTCACTGACTCCCAGCTCGTAGCCTCTAAAGTCCGAGGAGAGTATCAGGCCAAGAACGACTGCCTCATCGAATACCTGACCTTGGTAAAGGAAAAGATGAAGAGTTTCGCCTCCGCAGAAGTGACCCCCATCCCTCGCGAGCACAATACCCGAGCAGACGTCATGTCCAAATTGGCGAGCACAAAAAAGAAAGGCGGAAACAAATCCGTCATACAAGAAGTACTTTCCTGCCCGATCATCGACAAACCCATTCCGACGGCGGACGTGAACGCCATTGGGGACAGCAGTTGCTGGATGACCCCGGTATACGAGTACCTCACGACAGGAAAACTTCCCGAGGATCCCAAGGAAGCAGGGATGGTCAAGCAACGAGTGTGCTCGTACACTATAGTCGAGGACAAGCTATATCGCAGCGGGTTTTCTATCCCCCTCCTCAAATGTGTCGAAGAAACCAAGGTCCCCGATATACTCCAAGAAATCCACAAGGGGATCAACGCCCAACACCTTGGTGGGCGATCCTTAGCCCGCAAGGCACTTCGGGCAGGGTATTACTAGCCCACCATGCAACAGGACGCCAAGGAACACGTCAAGAAGTATGATAGATGCCAGCGACACGGGGACATACACCTCGCTCCTCCTAACGAGCTCAAAACACTGTCCTCCCTGTGGCCGTTTGCGTGGTGGAGAATGGATATCCTTGGACCTTTCGTCGTGGGATCGTATCAAAACAAATACCTCATCGTCGGGGTAGATTATTTTACGAAGTGGATCGAGGCGGAAGCATTGGCCAAAATCACGGCCTTCAACATACTACATTTCTACAAGAGGAACATCCTCGCCCAATTCGGCGTGCCCCAAGCTATTGTCACCGACAACGGGACACAGTTCACCGACAGGAACTTCCAAGACTTCGTCACCAAACTAGGCACAAAGAAGCACGTCACATCGTTCGAGCACCCTCAAATGAACGGGCAAGCCGAAGCGGCAAACAGAGTGATCCTCCGAGGATTGAAACGACGACTCAACGATGCCAAACAACTGTGGGTCGAGGAGTTACATAGCGTCCTCTGGACTTATCGAACAACCCCGCACTCCACGACCAGGGAGACCCCCTTTCGTCTAATCTACGGAACAGAGGCGGTGATCCCCGTAGAAATCAGGGAACCTTCGAGGAGGACAGAATCCCCCTCGATGAAGATGCAAACAATGAAGCCCTGAGGGAAGAGCTCGATTTCGTTGAGGAGACACGGTCGGGCGCTTCCCTCCGAGAAGCCTCACTAAAACAAAAAATAACTCTATGTTATAACAACAAAGTCATTAAGCGATATTTTCAGATAGGCACCCTTGTCTTACGAAGGAACCAGAAATATTCGCGCGAAGGCAAGCTCGCCGCGAACTGGGAGGGCCCGTACCGCTTCCGCGCGAAGAAGTGAACAGGAGCCTACATCCTAGAAAATCTGCACGGGGAAGAACTTGCTCGACCATGGAACGCTGAGAAACTCAGGCAATACTACAGTTAAGAACTGCCCACGACATACCAGCGTCGCGACCACGTAGTCGCGTTAAGGTACAAGCGCGACACCTCTATACTAGACACGATAATCAAGGGTCGCATTGTGTGTGCACGAGATCTTTTGATCTGACGAGGATACCTCGATCGAGCTCCGTCGTCGTCGTACAAATTAGGAAGAACACCCAACTCGCGATGGGAAGTTCACGCCACGAAGCTAAGACCTCAATCGAGCTCTTAGCCTCGTCGAAGGTCGGACTACACCTCTGACCACTCGACCAGCTCTCCACGCGGCCGAGGATCATCAAAGTCGAGCAGATTCCCAAAATCTCAATTACTTAGACAAAAATAAGTAAAATGTATCAGACAAAGCAAGCATCCCACACACAGATAAACAATAAGAAAATATTAACCGGGCACAAGCCCATCGTACAAATGTTACAAACAAGTATCAAAAAGCCCCTGACACGCAAGCCGGACATAGGCATCAAAAAATAAAATGTCTCGCAGGCCAAATAGAAACAAAAAGCAAAAACTTATTCGGCGGGGGTCCCCTCTGGCTGCTCGTGTTCGGTTGCCCCTCCGCCGACCTCTTCCTCTTGCATCGGCTGCACGATCTGGCCGTCGACCACCTCGTAGTCGAGGTCAGCCCCTTCGGTAATGAGGTCGGGGTTGAGAACCCAAAGCTGCTGCACGGCGTTCCTGAAACCTATGTCAGCCGCCACGAGGTTATCCTGTTCGGTTTCTCTGAGTTTCGCTATCAGCGCTGCCCGCGAGGTCAACAACTTGTCCTCCTCAGTTTCCTCTTCAGCGGGGCGAACCGCGTCCTCCAACCCGGCAATCCTCTCCAAGTAGGCTTTCTTTTCCTCGTCAGGCCTCTTCAACCGCTCCTCCAGCTGCTCCTGAAGTTCAGCCTGTGCCCTATTCTGCTCTTTACACTCACTCAACTCCTTGCTCGCTTTCTCTATCTCAGCGGCAACGGACTTAATTTCTCCTGTAGCTTGGTCAGTTCAGCCGCTGGACAAGTGTTGTCATTCAGGATCAAAGACTTCGAGCAGACTCGCATCACAACAGACAAGTCCTCGAGAAGAGCCTTCTTCCTCGAAGCATGATCAACACCCAGGACGGCCTCGACCTCGGTAGCAGCAATGCCCGGAGAATTGGCATCCGAAAAGAAATGGGGCCTCGAATGACAAGGGGGAAGTATGAACTTCTCAGAGGGAGGACTGTCGACCACCTCCGTCAAGTCGACATCCACCTGCCCGTCTATGCGTTTTCGCTTCGGGGACCCTTGGCTGCCAGGAGACTGACTCCCTTGAAGAGAGTTGGAGGAACCCACAGGTACTGAAGTACTGACCGGGGGCTGTGAATGGAGCTGTTCAACCCGACCCTTCTTCGCGTTTTGGGAGGCCTTCAGTTTCTTGATGCGCTCCTCAACACCCGACATCTTGCCTGCAAAGAAAATAAATATGTCAGTAAATCAGAAACCAGGACGCAAAGAAGAAGCAAGTCGAAGAGGATTTCACCACCTAACTGCTCGATGGCATCCTCATCGGAGAACATCTCGAGCAACGCCCTCGTATTAATTAACCGGTGCCTCGTTAGGATCTGCCCGTCGTCACCCAGGAAAAACTCCCCATCCGGCGTCACATACTTGGCTTTGTTAAATCTATTGACAAAGGCGTCTATTTTCTCATGCCCCAGATGGTCCCCCTCGCAAAGTCGGCCAGGGCTGACAATGTAGCTGTCCGTCCCCCTTTTGAAATGTTCTTCCGTCCAGAATAAGGGGAATTTCGGTTCGAGGACCTCCTCCTTCTGCCCGTCCACTTCGCGGAAAACCCGACGATACACCGAATTCACAGCCTCAAGCGTGACTGGCCTCACGATGTAATACCGATATTTAAAATCCCGAACAGAGCCCAGGTAGGTGTGGAAGAGGCTGCTCACTTATTTAAAAGACACCCAGCCGTGTCTGCCGTCAGAGACTTGTCGCTGGAGGTGGAAGATACGAAAGAAAAGAGGCACGGTTGCCCCGATCTGGAGATATTTACAAACGAGCTCGAAGGCTCGAATAAAAGCAAGGGAGTTAGGATGGAGCTGCGAGGGCACTAGGCACAGCCAAATGAACACCACTTGTTGGAAATCCGTAAAGGGAAAACGCCACCCCGCCTCATCGAACATGAATTCAAAAAGAGGGAACCTCATCCCTCGATATGTCGAACAGATACAATGGTGTGCCAGAGGCCAGAACACCTCCCACATCTTCGGGGAGCCCACCAGCCAGTGCTCGACTGTACAAAAGATATCATCTTCATCCTCGTCGACCAACTGGGAAGCCATGTTTTACGGCTCGTCGCTAACCCACTCCGCGAGGGGACGTTCCTCGACGCTTGTGATCGGCGCCATCGGAGAGTCGGGCTGGTCGTCGACGTCTAACAATCCTACGGCCATAGACACAGACAGAGCTTCCATGTACCTAAAAAGCAGAAGGAAACGGTGAATTCGATGATCCATATCAAATTCACCCCTCCACCATTGTTCAAGTGAAAGGGCAAAGAAGGAGCGTCGGGATCCCGAGACTGTCGCACTCGCCCACTTCCCCGTGACAACCGACGAACGTCCCCGTGACCATCTTCAGGTCACTGGTATACCGCTTTGGGAGGGATCCCTCCCATATAGGAGATATTGGCGAGGACCCCGAGAGTTTCATCTCGTGTCCTCGGGATGTTCTTCTTGTCCCCGAGGTATTCTCCCCGTGAGATTCAATAAAGAAACTAAGAAATTCCGCCGTTTTCGCCGGAGATTTCATGATTTCCATGAGAACTTCATCAGTTCACCATAAAACCACCATATAAATGCAAACAAAAGGAGAAAAAGAGAGAAACTTACTTGAAATACACTTCCGGCAGGGTTCCGGCGCGACAGTCGGTGGCGGCGAACGGTGGTGAAATAGAGAATGAAGAAAGAGAGAGTCTGAGCAAAGGGGGAGTGAAAGTGCAAATGAAACGGGATGACCCCTATTTATAAGGGCCTCACGAGACTCGAGGATTTCCTAGGTAATCGATTACGCTACCCTAGCGTAGACGCCCTAGGCAATGATGACAGGTGACATGTGGCACACGCTTCCCCACACACGTCTTTTCATTCCCCCAACACGCGTCCTTCCATTCGCCTCGCTTCAGACTTCTCGTATCCCCGCGATGTCGCCCAGCCGCGACCAGTCTAGCGCAAGCAGGTCGATTTATTTCTGCCCGGTTGACCAACCGCTCCTCGTTTAGAATCCCTTTCCCGACGGGATACGTCCTCGACATAGTACTGGCCCTTAAGTCATTACTTTGACACCTCAGAGCAATGACTTGGGGGGCTCATGTTCTGGACTGGGCCAGCGCCTGCCCTACTGTCGGGCAGGCCCGAGCCCAATGACCAGCAAAGGCCCAACGAGGCCCAAAGTCGCCTCCGTGTTGGGCACGTACCAATCCCCTTGGACGTCGAACACGCGGGGTAAAGACTGTCGATCAGAGGCATATAACCCATGGATGCACCTCTCCTCGACACCCACGTGCTCCTCCCCGCGAGGACACGTTCTCTTGTAACTTCCACTCCCGAAGGAATCGGTCTGCCCTACTTCCGGAGATTTAGGGACCGTTACACTAGGGCGAAGACCACGTGCTGGTCTTCACTACGCCACGTAAGCCCTGATAGTTGCTTAGATTGGGCCTTGCTATCCAGCCCAATGCAAGTGATCGTTGGCCCCGCGCTGGGGGCTCTCTATAAATACCCTCTCACTTGAGAGGGTCAGGTTACGAAATATTCTAAACTCATATCTCTGTATTTGTTTTTCTCTAACCTTACCAGACTTGAGCGTCGGAGTACCTTGCAGGTACACCCCCCGGCCGTATCATTATCACCGGAGCTGAAGTCCATACGACGTTGTTGGCCACTGTCTAACTGTCTGATCCAGATACAATCAAATGGTATGGAAAAAAAATGTTGTATAAGGCATTTCAATTGGTAGCTATGTAGAGATGCGAGTTCAAATTCGTGAAATTCTATTTATTTATTTTGAAAAGGTGAATTTTAGTCAGACTACTACAAAAAAACATATTTATCTAGAACGCATAATATATTTAACCTCGGCTACATAAATGAGGTAACGAAGGTCGTCATGAAAAATGAATATTTTACCCCTTGGATTTTAAATAATCGAAGGGTAAAGTTATTTGCACATGAGTTCGATCTCATCATATGCCTTTTTCTTATTTTCATCTAATTAAGATCCATAATTACACACAGTTTATGAAAATAAAATAAAAATAGTACACAACTAACAAAAATGAATTATATAAGTCTCAAAACACTACGCCACAATTGTGTTTTGACAGCACTACAAAAATAGCGCTTTTTCCCAGAAGTACTACTATAAGTTTCACTAAAAAAACGAAGGAAAAAAGCACTGCTATATGGGGGTCCTACGAAAGCGTTTTTCAAAAGCGCTACTAAAAGGAATCATAAGCCAGCGCTTTTGAAAAGCGCTGCTAAAGGGCTTTCTTACAACACACATTAGTCAGCGCTTTTGGAAAGCGCTGCTAAAGGCCTCTCGTAAACCCCACATTAGAAAGCGCTTTCACCTCAAAAGTGCTGCTAAAGCTCTAACATAAGAAAATGCTATCTAAAAGCGCTGCCTTAAGTCTTTCAAAATATTAAAATTAAAAATGAAACTGATATCCCTCTATTTTCCATATGACCGTTTCTATCACAGAGCCCTAACATTCTTTCTCTCTCACGACGCTCACTGTTGTTGTTTCGTTCCTTGCCCTCCGTCCTCTGCCGTCCTCCGTCCTCCGTTCTCCGCCATCCTCCATCCCCCGCCGTCCTCCGTCCTCCGTCGTGTACTCGTTTCTTCTTCTCCATTGTTACTTCGTTTCTTCTTCTCCACTGTTGCAGCGTTTCTCGCCCTCCGTCCTCCGCCGTTGTTGCTTCGTTTGAAGTATGTTTCTCTTCCTTTTTTGATTGTTTCTCCATTGTTCAATGCGAACTCCCTTTCCTTCCCCATTAAGATTTAAATTTAACCGCCTTTCAGACACCACCAAACTTTACTATGCAAAGTAAAGTTTGCTATGCGAACTATGGTCGTCGCTTCCTCTCGCTTCAAGCGAAGATTGGTCATTTTGGTTATATTTTTAGTTGCTGGGTCCTCGCATTTCCTCGCGTCGCGACCTTCGCTATACGACACTTAGCGATCTTCAAGCGAAATACTTCACTTTCTCTTGCTTCAGTCGCTTCAAGCGAAGTTTGATAAATTTGATTCTGTTTTATTCTACTTGATCTCGCTTCCTATCGCATAGCGAAGTTTCGCGTAGTGAAGCTTTTGGTCGCGATGCGAAAGTTGCAGGGCATGGTTTTTTTCTTTGTTCAACTAGTTTTCTTCATGCCTAATACCTACAAAACCACACAAATTCACAAGTACCAACCTTTTGGGTCTTTTGTTAGTCAATTCTCATACAAAATGCAAAAGAACAAAGTAATTCGTTTGAGTTTCGACTAATGATACATTGTCTTTTGGATTGTTATCAATTTGCTATAGGGGTTACTTAAGAGTGATACTCTGACCGTTTTCAAGAATCTTACACTTTGAGTCCAGAATTCATTAAGTTTGCGGTTGAACACGCCAAAGACCTCGGTCGAATCACATGTCCTTGCTTAGGTTGCTGTTATGGTCGTCGGATTGACGGAGTTCAATCCATCGATTTTATTTAATTAATTGATCAATTTATTTACTCATTTCAATGAATATTCGAATGTTGATTATGTTTTTATTTCAGGTTCTTGTATGAAAAATTGATGCTCCAATGTCAATTGACAGAAAGATTCTTTTTCTTGTCTCCCAGCTGTGTCAACGCAAATCTAATCGATCGAACTGCAAATGCGGTTAGAGATCACTTAGTAGATGCATTTATGCCCAACAAAGATACAGAGAAGTTGTATCTTTTACCATATAATACTGGCCATGGGTTAGATTTTCATTCTAACTTCCTTTATTATAATCTTTTGCATTTTTACGTTGTGTATAACATTTCCATCTAAACTTTTGTTTTATTTTACAGTGGACACTGGTTGTGGCTTGCTATTATCTGGATTCGCTAGATGGTGATTAAATAAAATACCCGGAGATGAAGAAGATGATTGATACGTAAGTGATGCGATTGTTCTAAATATTCGCGTGTGTATTTATTTATTTATGTGAGATTGTTCTAAATATTCGTTTATATTATGATAGAGCCATACAAATATTCTGATCACAACGACAAGCTCGAGTTCCAAAGAGCAAAGCAAACAACATTACATGGATACGAGTGCAGGTATATTTTCAAATTTGTTATTATAATGGTGATGCTACTTGATAACACAAGTTAAACTATAGATCCTGATACATATGCATACTTTTTTTCTATGTGTAGTGTCCTGGGCAGCGTAATGGTATAGATTATGGTTATTTTGTATTGAGATTCATGAAAGAGATTATTCATTTGGACCAAATAGAGTACTACACCAAAAATATGTTTAGACGGCACCTAAAAGACAGCGCTTTTATACAAAAACGCTGCTAAAAAGAATAAAAAAATTTTGCTAAAAAAAAGCGCCTTAAAAGAAAGGCTTTAGAAAGCGCTTTTCAAAAGTGCTGTAAAAGACTGCCACCTTAGACCACCTTAGAAAGCGCTTTCCAAAAAGCGCTGCTATAGGTATTACTTTAGAGAGCGCTTTTAAAAAGCGCTGTCTAAAGGCCACCTTAGAAAGCGCTTTCAGAAAGCGCTCATATAGGACTCTAATTATTTTCACTTTAGAAAGCGCTTTCTAAGGAAAAGCGCCCTCTAAAGTCCTGTACTAATTAAAATATAAAACAATTCTAAACATTTTCAGAGACACTTCTATTCATTTTCTCTCTCGACCGTTTCTCTAAACCCTTGCCGTCGTTCTTGCATTGCCATTGCTGTCGTTCTTGCATTGCCATTGCCGTCACCGTTGCCGTCACCGTTGCATTCCATTCGTGAAAACGTTGTTGTTGTTGTTCTTATTCTCTTATCCTCTGAAAACGAATAAGGTACGTTGTTACTCTTTTATTATTCATTTCTCTGTTTTTAAAATTTGTTTTTGATTTGATTTTTATGCTGAAAAAGTTTTCACGATGAGGATAAAAGCTCCCTCTTTTATTGTTGCAGAATCAAACCTATTTTTTGCTTTTATTTTTCATGTATATTTGGCAAAGTATTTTTCATGTATATTTTTCAAAGTATTTTTCATGTATATTTTGCAGAATCCTTAATCTTTCATCTCTTATTTTTACAAATGTCCCTCTTTTTTTATAATAAGCTCATTGTGTTATGCATTCATGATACAACCTAGTTTTGTGGAAGGTATTTTCATAAGGAAAATAATATTAAAGTATCTTCACAACGATAACTATTATTGAAAAGATACTTCATGATACAACCTAGTTTTGTGGAAGGTTACTTTTAAATATTTTCTACTATATATTTGGCAAAATTGATTAGTATAAACAACCTAGTATTGATTGAAATTATATTTCGCTAGTTGTGTTGTACTGTTTTTCCAATTGATTGTGTTTGGTCTATCCTTTTTTTCCAAGTTCATTTCTTTTATTTTCTAGAACTTGTGACTTTTTGTTATAAGTTAATTGTCTACTTTATACTTATTGAGGAGAGAATTTTTTTGATACTTTAAATTATAATTGTCTACTTTATAAGTGAATTAGAATTTTTTTTGATACTTTAAATTATAAGTTAGTTGCCACTTATCAAGTTATGACTCATAATTGGTCAATTAATGATATTTCATTTTATGATACGTGTATAGGGGTTACTTGTGTTCAAAGTGTGAAAGTCGGATCGTTTCCCTACAGGTATAACATTTTTTCTTTTTGTTTTTATTTAGTTTAATTAGTATAACTATGGATAAGAAATGGATGTCTTCAAGTCGATTGTCGAAAGAGTACGACAATGGGGTATCGGAATTCATTAAGTTTGCTGTTGCGTACGCCAAAGACCCTAGTCGAATGATATGTCCTTGCTTGGGTTGCTGTTTTGGGAGTCGGGTTGACGTGGTTCAGTTGGCATCGCATTTATTGAGGAGTGGAATTGATAGAAGTTATACATGTTGGAATTTGCATGGTGAGAAAATTAACGGGAATGTTGAATCGGGGGATAATACGACCTACACTTCATACGACAATGACCCAGATACGTATGATTCTGATCGAGTCGAAGAGATTGCAGAAGCACTTGAAGAAGATCTTAAGGATTGTCCCAAAATGTTTGAGAGGTTGGTAAGCGATGCAGAGAAACCGTTGTATAATGGTTGCACCAAATTTACAAGATTGTCTGCGGTATTAAAGTTGTATAACTTAAAGGCGGGCAATGGATGGTCGGATAAAAGTTTCACAGAATTATTGGCCCTTATGAAAGATATGCTTCCAGAGGATAATGCTCATCCCAATCGAACATATGAGGCCAAAAAGATGTTGTGCTCTATTGGCATGAGCTATGATAAGATACATGCCTGTCTAAACGATTGCGTATTGTTTTGAAATGAGTATGCATCGTTAAATGAGTGTCCTAAATGCGGTGTCTCTCGATATAAGAAAAATTTATCTCCAGCAAAAGTCTTATGGTATTTTCCTATAATTCCGAGATTTAGACGCATGTTTCATAGTGAGACCGATTCAAGACACTTGACTTGGCATGCAGATGAAAGAATTATTGATGGAAAGTTTCGACATCCGGCAGATTCACCACAGTGGATGAAAATTAATGATGATTATCCTGAATTTGGAAAAGAAGCAAGAAACCTTCGCTTGGCATTATCTACTGATGGAATGAACCCACACAGTATTCAAAGTATCTCACATAACACTTAGCCTGTGATCATAATGATTTATAACCTACCTCCATGGCTATGTATGAAGCGTAAGTACATGATGTTATCTATGTTAATTTCTGGGCCTAAACAACCAGGGAATGACATAGACGTATACTTGGCACCCTTAATCGAAGATTTAAAATTTTTGTGGGAGAACGGTGTGGAGGTTTATGATGGGTATAGGAAAGAAAGTTTCAACTTGAGGGTGATGTTGTTTGGCACAATTAATGATTTTCCAGCATACGGAAATCTATCAGGGTACAACATAAAAGGTCAATGTGCGTGCCCTATTTGTGAAGATAAAACATATTGGACGCGATTGGAGTTTGGTCAGAAGAATGTCTTTCTCGGTCATCGTAGATTCTTAAATTCTAATCATCACTATCGTGGGTGGAGAAAAGCATTTAATGGAGAGCCAGAACATGATAGAGCTCCAACTATATTGACAGGTGATCAAATTTTTGAAAAGGTGAAAGATGTGACAACTCAGTTTGGAAAGCCTTTTGCACATACAATTGTCAAGAGTGGGTGGAAGAAGAGGTCAATTTTTTTTGAACTGCCATATTGGAAGTCGTTGTATGTAAGACATTTTCTCGATGTTATGCATATTGAAAAAATGTATTTGGCAGTGTTATTGGTACGTTACTCAATATACCAGGAAAGTCTAAGGATGGCCTTAAAGCAAGAAAGGACTTAGTACATATGGGGATAAGAACTGAATTAGGACCCTTGAAGAAAGGAAAACGAACATATCTACCACCTGCTGCGTATACTCTATCTAGAAAGCAGAAAAAAATATTGTGTAAGTTTCTAAGTGAAGTTAAAGTTCCAGAAGGATACTCTTCAGATATTAGAAGACTTGTGTCTATGAAAGACCTCAAGTTAAAGAGTTTAAAGACGCATGACTGCCATGTTATAATGGAACATTTTCTACCAATAGGTATACGTTCTATTCTGCCAGAAAAAGTAAGAAGCGCAATAACTAAATTGTGTTTTTTCTTCAAGTCAATTTGCAGTAAGGTGATCGATCTTGCGATCTTACCAACATTGCAAAAAGAAATAGTTATTACTTTGTGTGATCTTGAAATGTATTTTCCTCCCTCGTTTTTTGACATAATGGTTCATCTAGTTGTTCATCTAGTGAAAGAGATACAATTGTGTGGACCGGCTTATATGAGATGGATGTACCCTGCTGAATGTTATATGGAAATATTAAAAGGGTATGTGAAAAAACGAAGTCGACTAGAGGGTTTTATTGTCGAACGATACATTGTTGAAGAAGCGGTTAAGTTTTATACTGAATATCTGTCCAATGTACAATCAATTGGACTCCCCAAATCTCATATTGTCAAAAAAAAGAAGGAACAAAGTTAATTGGAAATGAAGTAGTGACAGTATCAAGGGTCGAACGGGATCAAGTGCATTTGTATGTTCTGCACAATGAGAATGAGGTTGAGCCGTATGTTGAAATGCACAAGGATGTTCTCCGAGGTTTAAATCCGAATAGAAATGAGAATTGGATAGTACGAGAGCACAATTAAAGTTTCATACCTTGGTTTAAGGATCATATTTATTCAAAGTATTATTCAGACCGCGATTCAATAACAGAAAGGTTGAGATGTTTAGCATATGGTCCAAGTATGGTCGTGTTTTCTTATAGCGCATACGTAATTAATGGATACACATTTTATACCAAAGAACAAGATGATAAAAGTACTATGCAAAATAGTGGTGTCACCGTGGTAGCTGAAGCAATGCACATTTCAAGTGTGAAAGACTTAAACCCCAAATTTGCAAATCTGTCATATTTTGGGGTTATCGAACGCATTTGGGTGTTTGATTATGAGAAGTTTCAGATTCCTATATTTCGTTGCAAGTGGGTTGAAAATCATAATGGCGTACGAATGGATAAGTCAGAATTTTTGCAAGTGGATCTTAATAGGGTGGGGTACAAAGATGAGCCTTTTATTCTAGCCTCTCAAGCTAAACAAGTGTTCTATGTCACTGATCCGACAAGTACAAAATGGTCTATAGTGCTTTTATCTAACAAAGTAATTGATGAAAACGTTGGAGATCAAGGTGATATTGATGTTGATATTGAATCATTTACTAGAAATGATCAAGATGAAAGTATTATAGCGAATGAATCATATACTAGAAATGATCATAATGAGGGTATTTGGATCAATCCAACCGTCCGTGTTGTTAAGAGACGGGTAGAACATACTCCAAACAAGAAAAGAAAGAGACGTTAGTGAAAAATGTACTAGTTGTAAAATTATAGCTTATATCATTCAATATAGCTTATATCATTCAATGGATTAGGATTATGGATTTTTATATTTGTCATTTAATTTCTGTTTTTTTCTTTCTTACAGGTCAAATGTCTAGTAACCAGAAAGATACGCACGAGTAGCACGGGCTAGAGCAACCAATATTACATGGGTCAAAGTGGAGGTATATTAATTTTCACAATATTGCTTATTAGTGATGCTACTTGATAACACAAAACATCTATATATTATTTCTTAACTAATGCGTATTTTGTTTTGTTATGTAGTATTTCGATGATATGGCGTGTCCTTATTACACGAGGAAATAATTGCAAGATACTAAGGAGGAATTGTGCGAATTTTTTATTGCAAGAAAAATTCTTTCTTGAATGTATAGTTTTTGTGAATGTAAATTCTAGTTTATTGAAATGTAAATTCTATGCAGGTTTGAAACCATACAATAGAATTTGTGCGAATTCTGCATGTAAATTCTAGTTTATTGAAATGTACAAATTCTAGTTTATAGAATTTGTGCGAATTCTGCATTAATGTAAATTCTAGTTTTGAAATAGAATTTGTTGATGGAAATGCGTATCCATACTGGTTTATTGAAATGTGAATTATACAGGTTTATGGAAATGTGAATTATACAGGTTTCTGCATAAAAAAAATGGTTAAAATGGGATTTTAAAAAAAAACCTTCAAAATTATACGTAGACAAAAGACAGCGCTTTTGAGAAAAAAGCGCTGTCTAAGGTTATACATTAGACAGCGCTTTCAAAAGCGCTGTCTAAAGTCCACCTTTAAAGAGCGCTTTTAAGGAAAAAGCGTTCTCTAAAGGTATATAAAAAAATCATTATACGTATACATTAGACAGCGCTTTCAAAAGCGCTGTCTAAAGTCCCACTTTATAAAGCGCTTTTGAAAAAAAAGCGCTCTCTAAAGTATTTAAAAAGTTCTTTAAAATTTTAAACGTATACATTAGACAGCGCTTTTATAAGCGCTGTCTAAAGTCCCCTTTTAGAGAGCGCTTTTTCATAAATAAAAAAGCGCTGTCTTTACCTACGACAGCGCTGGCTTAGACAACGCTTTTAAGCGCTGTCATAGGCCAAAAAAAGCGCCCTCTTTTCCCTTGTTTGGCGTAATGGAGGTTCCAATCATGATATGAATTTATAAGTTATGCTTTATTTTAATACTTATTATCGAATATTTCATCTAAGTAATAACTTTTAACTAAATCATGCATATTATGTTATATTATGTAGTACTTTGATGAATTCAAGTGTGCCACCTACACGAAAGATAAATTGGAAGAAATAAAGGAGGAATGGTGTCAATACATGGTTGAAATGAGAATTATATGAGGTATATTATTGTTTTCATTTTTTTTATGTTAGGTTTATGGAAGGTGTTGTATAGTTGTAGAAATTGTTGAATAGTTTTGGAAGTTGATGTATAGGTGATGGAAATGGTGTATAAGATTTAGAATTGGTGCATGGAATTGGTGTTGTATAGTTTGTATTGAGCTATATATATAAGGGTTATTTTGGTGAATGAGGTTTGTGTTGAAATATATATAATGGTTATTACGGTTTATGTGTTGAATTTTAATCGTATACAAGGCCTATTGTTGAATTATAATAGTATACAAGGCCTATGTGTTGAATTATAATGGTATAAAAGACCATTTGTTGAAATAAAGGCTTATGTTGAATTATACAGGTTTATTATACAGGTTTGGGTATAAAAAAGAGGACTTATAAAAAAATACACAGTAGACAACGCTTTACCAAATAAAATGCTCCAAAATAATTGATTTTTTAAAAAATGCTTTTAAAAAGCACATTTATAAAAGACAACGGTTTTTTAAAAAACCGCCGCCTAAAGGGGGTCATAACGTATACATAAGACAACGCTTTTAAAGGAGGCCTACGAAAGCACTTTTCCTTGAAAAAGCGTTGCCTAAAGGGGGACCTTTAGCAGCGCTTTTAAAAGCGCTGCTAAAGGGGGTCCTACGAAAGCACTTTTCTTTGAAAAAGCGCTGCTATATGAGTGTCCTACGAAAGCGCTTTTAAAAGCGCTGCTAAAGGGGGTCCTAAGGGGGACCTAAGATAACACTTTTCAAAGGCAAAAATGCGTTGCCTTTATCTACAGCAGCGTCACCTTTGGCAGCGCTTTTAAGCGCTGCTAAAGGCTAAAAAAGGCGCTACTAAAGGTCTTTTTTAGCATAGTGAAAATCATAATAAAAACAACACCAACGATGACCACAATACCAACAACAACAACGAAAACAACAACAACAACAGTAATGAAGAAGTTGTACATACCTAAAATGTAATGAGAGACTCAAAGAAAAGTGTTGATTTGAGGTTCTAGATTGCTTACTCCTTGAAGAATAATGTTGTTCCAATTTCGTTCGGTGAAGAAAAATAGTGTTTGAGTTTCGTTTGTTAGTCAAGGTGCAAAAAAATGAATGAGATTTAACATTAAATTTGAAGGGATGAAAAACTGTTTAGAGAGTTTTTATCTCGATTTTCTTAAAAATTAAAAGAGCATATCTGACGTAAAATCTATAAAAAATGAATGTACCTTTTTAGTTCTAAATAAAACATAACATTCCAAGCGCAGGAAATCAAAGTTCAAATCTTGAGCAATTTATTATGTCGATTTTTGGAAGAGCTGAATTAAAAGGTTAAGTTTTAAAAAATAAATAAATAAATGACGCGTTCCAGGTTATTTGACATCGGTTTTACAATAGCTAATATGAAAGTTTCGTTATAAAATATATTATTTGTAATAGTATCACTAAACTACTTGATAAAAAAATTAATTCAAAAAATTAATAGAAGAGAAAATAATAAATATTTAATAATATATTAAAAACTAATATTAATAATGTATTGATATTTTTGAACAATTTAATGTATGTTTAAGTAAGTTTTTTTTTTTTTTTTTTGTCAAGGAGATGGGAGTATGCAACAGATTATAAGATAAAAATAAATGAAAAAACTCTAAATTAGAGAGTTGAAAAAACATAAATAACAAGTGTAAATATACTCTTCATTAAAAAAAAACTCTATTATTTATTGGTTGAATCTATAAAAGAAATTAACAAATTGAATGTCACACATTTTAAAAATATGTGTATCTATGCATTTCTAATTTTAGTAATTGTATTCTCCATTTCTTTTATGAAACTTTAAGAAATGGAGAGGAATTTAACTCATGTTTTAAGTCGTTTGATACATATATCAAATATGCACTTATAATCTGATATAAAGTTTTCTCTCAAAACAAATTATGATAAAAAATGGAAAAATTATATATATATATATATATATATATATATATATATATATATATAACATAGAAGATGGACAGACCTAAATAAAGGAGCAGGCTCATGTGTTAGATCCTACAATTAATTGTGCGAGCAACTAAACAATGCGAAGAACGATATGTCTTAACAATAAGAAAGTTCAAAGATATTTTTATAATCTAAACCTTAGTATTATACATGTGATTAAAATATCATCAAAACTTTGTTTATTTTTATTTTAATCAACAAAGTATTTATAAATATTTATATTTATTAATAATATTTGTAAATATTTATAGTTAATAAGTATATTAGATTTATTATGTTGGTGATTAGCTACATATTTATTTTAAATATTTGTAGTTTTTAATGATTTTATAAAAACAATTATATATCAGTAACGATCCAGCCTTATCGAATAATTTAAGATATGAATGAATTTACTCGTGCGGACGCACATATCTTTTATTAATGTTTCTATTTTTATAATCTAAACCTTAGTATTATACATGTGATTAAAATATCATCAAAATTCTAATTATTTAATATTAAAACTGTAATCTTTTTAAACTATAAATCCTAAACTTTAAATACATAGTCTTCCGTTTTAAAATTATTGTCATTTTAAAAAAAATATTTTAAAATAACTGTTATCCTCATTTTTTTAATATAAAAATAATTGTTAATTTTTTATTTATATCATTTTCTATACACTTTTTTTAATACATTAATAATTATAATTTAATAAAAATATAATATTTATAATAATATTTATGTATTTCTTAATCTATGTAAAAAAAACTTAAATAACAATTAATTATTTTTTCTGTCTCAAAATAAGAATCTTTCTGGTAAAAAAAAAAATTGTCACAAAATAAGAGTTTTCTCATGTTTTCAAGACAATAATAATTAATTTTTATTAATTTTATCCCTAATAAATATTATTTACACAACTTTAAATATATTATATTATTATATTACACTTTTATAATAACCAATAATAACTAAGAACAATTTAATAAAATTGTTATATTTATTTTTTAATTATTATTTTTTTAATTTATATACAACAACTTTAAAAGACTTTCATTTTTAGACGGAGAAGTAATAACAAAGGTAGCATTAGTTGTTGTAACAGTTGTCGTTTGACCAAACTCTTATTCATTCTTGCGACAACCACATGGTAAAGATAGATATTATAAAAACGACACAACTCACTCTCCATGCCATGATTCATATACATAACACAGTCATCCAAACTCTACCTCTTAATACTACAAACTCTTGTGACACGTGCTCACTATTTTTCTTTTTTCATCCCATTAATTTCTTTTTTCATCCCATTAATGGAAACTAAATTAAACCAAAAAATAATCATAAAGTTCTATGAGCTGGAGGGAGTTTACGTGTGTGGAAATCGAGCTGTAATCTAAAACTTCTCTTCCATTTCCCTCCTTCCCTTTTTCTTCTTTCTCCATTTTTTTTTTCACTCAAAAATTTATAACCAACTCTATAAATACCTCTAATGTTCAACTTATTTTGTCACAAACCTTCTTCTTCTCTTTCTCTTATAAAAAAAATTCCCTGCAGTCAAACAGTGACATAAAACATAAACATAAACATGGAACAAAGTACTATGTTATGTTTGTTTAGTTCTATTCTCTTCATTGTTCTGTTCAGAGTATTCATCAAATCATTTGTCTCCAAAAGACAACACTTGCCACTTCCACCTGGTTCAATGGGTTGGCCTTACATAGGAGAAACTTTTCAACTTTATTCTCAAGACCCGAATGTTTTCTTTGCATCAAAAATCAAAAGGTTCAACAAAAAATGCTTCAACTTTTCAATCTTATATCCTTAATTCTTATCCATCTAGAATCTCTTTTCATGGAAAATTTTGACTAACACAAAAACTCAAATTTTGTTCTATATTTTTTAGGTATGGTTCTATGTTCAAGTCTCACATTTTGGGGTGTCCTTGTGTCATGATTTCAAGCCCTGAAGCTGCTAAATTTGTGTTGAATAAAGCTCAACTTTTCAAGCCAACATTTCCTGCTAGCAAAGAGAGGATGTTGGGAAAACAAGCTATCTTTTTTCATCAAGGAGAGTATCATGCTAACTTGAGAAGACTTGTTCTTCGCACTTTCATGCCAGAAGCCATCAAAAATATTGTTCCTGACATTGAATCCATTGCTCAAGATTCTCTTAAATCAATGGAAGGACGCTTAATCACCACTTTCCTTGAAATGAAAACGGTAAGTCTCCAAAACAGAGCACAAAAAAACAGAGCAAAAAACAGAGCAAAAACAGAGTAAAACAGAGCAAAATATAATGAAACTAAAGAGTTGAAAAAATTAAATTTTTATTGATTCTAGTTAACAATTTTACAAAATAAAAAATGGTTTTTTCTTAATTTTTCAATATTTGGTCATTGCAGTTCACATTCAATGTTGCTCTTCTTTCAATTTTCGGAAAAGATGAAATTCACTACAGAGAGCGTTTGAAGCAGTGTTACTACTCACTTGAAAAAGGGTACAATTCAATGCCAATAAACCTTCCTGGAACACTTTTCAACAAAGCTATGAAATCAAGGAAAGAGCTTGCACAGATCTTGGCTGAGATAATCTCAAGTAGGAGAGACAAGAAGCAAGATTTCAAAGACTTATTAGGTTCATTCATGGATGTGAAATCAGGACTGAGTGATGAACAGATAGCAGATAATGTGATTGGAGTTATTTTTGCAGCTCGTGATACCACAGCTAGTGTGCTTACGTGGATTGTGAAGTACCTTGGTGAAAATATCAATGTCCTAGAATCAGTGATAGTAAGTGTTTAGGGTCCTACCTTTTTATTATCCTTAAATCATTGTTTTTGAAAAATAGTTGTTTGGTATCTAAACTTGGTTTTTTGACATGTTTTATATAGGAGGAACAAGAATCTATTGTGAAGAACAAGGAAGAAAATGGTGAAGAAAAGGGTCTTAAATGGGAAGATACTAAGAAGATGGTTATCACTTCAAGGGTTATTCAAGAGACTCTTAGAGTTGCTTCAATTTTGTCTTTCACTTTTAGAGAAGCTGTTGAAGATGTTGAATATCAAGGTAAATGTTTTACCAAATCTTACATGATATCAATGTTTTAAAAATCGATCCGTTATTACGAAACGATCGCAACAAAATAGTACCGGAAGATGCTTATTGATACCGATACAATTACACATCGTTTTTGTGATAAAAAACAAATTCTGTTAAATTCACACTGTAACAACCATTTACAGCGACATTTATTTAAAACCTTCTATGATATTTAATTTTTTTCATTTTTATTTAACTTATAGACTCATAGATTCTGTTTTTGTGACTCTGTTTTTAGGATATCTTATACCAAAAGGGTGGAAAGTATTACCTTTGTTTAGGAATATACACCATAGTCCAAACAACTTTAAAGATCCAGAAAAGTTTGATCCTTCAAGATTTGAGGTAATTATTGAGAAAAACTATTATACATTGTTACTATTTACCATAGTTTTATTTTGTTCTTATTCGTGTTAACCATTTTGTCAGGCTGCTACAAAACCCAATAGTTTTATGCCATTTGGAAGTGGAGTCCATGCTTGTCCTGGCAATGAATTAGCCAAGTTGGAGATTTTGGTCCTTTTACATCATCTCACCACAAAATATAGGTTGGTAAAAATTTTATCTTTACACTTTCACTTAAATATGATATTTGGAGTGCAATTAGGACCATTGGATCTAAGACATCAAAAAATTGAACTTAAATTCAATGGTATGTATAATTGCACGAATCTAAACGTGTGTTTAGATTGAAAATGAATGTGATGGAATCACAATATAGTATTATTGTAGTACTACACATAATAAACACAATTATTGTGATTTCGTTAAGTTCGATGGGATTTTGAATATATACTAAATTAAATTCATTGTTAGAAATCATGTAAATTTTGAAAGTTTGAAAATTTTCTAAGTATTGTTTGCATTATTGTGTGCAGATGGTCTGTGGAAGGTACAAAGGATGGGATTCAATATGGTCCCTTTGCTCTTCCCCAAAATGGATTGCCCATCACACTATATCCAAAAAAATAGATATCATTCCAACAAAAGATTGATCTAAGCCAAAACCATATTCTATAGAATCTTTCTATATATGGAAATAATGACTTGTTATGATAGCTCTCAAGGAGAGACTATGTTGCAAATCTTATAAAAAAAGAAAGGGAGATCAATTCATCTTTTGCTTTCTTTTTGGCCTATAGACACCTAAAAGGGTAGTCTTGAGAATAGCATTCAAATAGGGATGGAGTTTGTCAAGTGTATATAAGAGGTTTCATAGCTAGAGCTAATAGTTTAAGTTTATTTCATCATTTTTGGACTTTTCATTTTCAAATTTGAGGAAAAGTCCTCAAAAGATTGTATTGGTAGATGTTACTTGTTACATTTTATCTCACTTTGTAACCTACAAATAATATTAGGGTGTACTAATATGTGTCCTAAGGACATTAGTTAGAGACACCTCATTAAATAATTTTATTTACTTGAAAAATAAGTCTTAATATTTTTGTGTTTTAATTTAATACATTTATTTTTTTTATAATCATTTTATTTTATTTTATTAGTGATTAATCAAGATCTTTCAACTTAAAATAAGTCTTAATATTTTGCTCATCAAAATTAGTTTTTTGTTTGTTTATATCCATCTTATCTTTTTTAATTGCAACCATGTAATTTTTAATTAAGGTATAAATGCTATATCGAAATGTGAATGGTTAAATCTTATATCGTTTAAAAATATCTAAAATATTAATATATAAAATACATAATTTATATATTTTAATATGTGAAAAATGTGGGATGAAAATATGATATTTTTCTCTTGTGTGGTTCCGCTCTCTTGAACTCATTCACATTTTAAATTTTAAATTATATATTTTAAAAAAATAAATAAAAGAAAATAATTATTTAAAATGAGTGAGGATAACTTTTTTAAACTTACTACAAATCATAGTTTTTAAATTGAATCTAATCAAATTGTTAAATTAACTTTTTTATATAAGTAACCATTAGATTTGATTTAATTTAAAAGTTATGATTTAGAGTAAAAATTAAAAAAATTTACGTTTAAAGTAAGTTAATCCTCGTTCATTTCAAATTATGTGAAAAATTGTGATACTAAGTTTACCTTCAACAAACTATACACATATATCATAAATTAATAATATTTTATTAAAAGTTATGAGTATCTATGAAGAGAAATGGTGATGCAGGTGATGCTGTCAAATTATAAGATCCATACTTCAATTGATGAGTTTTGTACCCTTTAGAAAGCTCCAAGGTCAAAACAAAGTGAATTATTGGAACTTAAACCAACCATAAAAAAAAAACTATATTGGGATTCGTGCATGCCTGAATGTAAATGAATATATTAGATATATAAATACACTTAATGTATAGAACTATTTTCTAAATGAGATAAGATAGCAAGAATGAAAATAGAAAATAGAACCTAATGAATCACGACATACAAGGATTACAGTGGTGATTGTTTGTGCTTCCCATTTTGCAAACATGCTTTCAATTATTCAAATTTATATCATATCATATGTTAAGGTTGAATTAAAATTCAGGTTCCCAGAGATCTGAATTACACATGTCGTTTCATGAATATAAGTCTTCAACCAATTCATTTTAATAACTCCTTAAATATATTTTTAAATTACAATTGGGGTTGTAATGTTAAGGATTTTGAAATTTGTGCAGTCTTATTAGAACAATTGCAAAGACATCAATCCCATTTTTTCTCCACTCTCTATTTGACAAACATAATTACACTTATATTATATTTAACAAGGTAGAAGGATGGAGAGATTCGTTGAAAAAGAATTATAAGCGTGAGTTGTGTAGAGAATGTAGAGATTTGAGTATTTATGAGTGTAATAATTCACATATTTATCACTTTAAAGTTTTTTATGATTATGTGGTGTGTCTCTCACAAAGGTGTGTTGCTCATAAAAAAAAAACCCCAAAAATTAAAATGCTTCATCGTGTTTGACCCCCTAAATTAACCCTAAAAAACTTGTATCGAAATTCCCTACTGGGTAAGAGGTGTTAAATCATCATAAGGAGCATCCTTATTGGGTCAAGAACAATACACAAGTGAGAGAGACACCATATATTCACCCAAAATCTTAAGGTGAAAGGTGTATGAGTCATCTCGCTTATAAAGTGCTCAACCTCCATTTTTCTGAGCAATGTGGGACTATCAACTCACAATTGTACATAACAATCTCCCCCCTTAAGTGTGAGTTCATCCATTATACTCCTTCTCAAGCGGAAGCTCTTTCATCCACATACACTTGTACCGCCGTTGCGGGCACTACAATGGAACACGCCGCCTGACCACCACATCGTCAGAAAGACTTTCGATACAAGGAGTCAGTCCCTTAATTAAACCATCAACTCTGATACCACTGTTGAATCATTATGAGGAGCATCCATATTGGGTCAAAAGCAACACACAAGTGAGATAGACACCACATATTCACCCAAAATTTTAAGGTGATAGGTGTCTGGGTCATCTCACTTTTAAAGTGCACAACCTCCACTTTTCTAAGCAATGTGTGACTTCCAACTCACACTTGTACACAACAGGAGATGGCCCGTTGAAAATTGTCAACGACGGTACAAGTGTACATGGATAAAAGAGTTTTCACTTAAGGGGGAGCATTGTGGATAAACTCACACTTAAGGGGGGTGTTGAAAAATTTTTACAAGTGTGAGTAGTGTGGGGAAGTCACAGATTGGTTAGGATTGTGGATACTTAAGTATTTATAAGTGGGAGAATCCACACACCTATCACCTTAAGGTTTTGGGTGAGTATGTGGTGTGTATCTCACAAAGGCGTGTTGCTCATATAAAGAAAAAGTCCCAAAAGTAAAAAATGTTCCCTTATGTTTGACCCTCCCCCCCAATTGGCCCAAACAAGATTGATGTCTTATTGAACTTTATAATGTCCTATCACCTTATTGAACTCTACATATATCTTAGCATTTGATTGTGTTGGAATTAATTTTTGTTGAACAATTTATGTTCGTTATCATCCAATTGTGTAACTTTACGCATATTCGAGCTTTTCGATAGTAGGTTCGGTTAGAAGATTCAATTCAGGTTGTTTCCGCTGTACCTTAAAACTTTTGAAAACTATTTTTGCCAAAAGTTTGAATTTTAAATTTGTGATCTATTCACGCCTTGTTCTAGATCGAACCCTGTCGTCTAACAAGTGGTATCATGAGCTCCGGTTAATTTTGTGCTTAAGATTTACTTTTTAGAAGAATGACTATCAAACCTAAGGGAGCGTACAATAGTGCACCAATTTTCACTGGTGAAAATTATGGCTATTGGAAAGATTGTATGTGTATTCATGTTAACTCCGTTGACAATGGTATATGGCACGCCATCAAAGATGGTCCAAAGGAAATTACCCTGACCACTGTTGAGGGTGTTACATGTTAAGTGCAAATTGTGACTTAAATTGAACCATCTTTCTTGGAACTTTTCAACTCATTTCTCATGTTTTAAGGGATTTATTTCTTGTTCTTGTTTGATTCTTCAGCATATTACAAATACCTTTGGATGCCTTGATGTGTGTGTTATTGTGCAGGATTTAGGCATAAAACATCAAAGATTAAGACACAAGTGAATTGACAAGGAAGCCAAAGAAGAGAAGAAGAATCAACATGTTCACTGTGTAAACATCAGCGAGGTGAAAGCGAATGCTCGCTGTGCCAGGTCCTGGCGAAGCCCCATCGAACCAGCCCAGATTAGAGGCAGTAGGAAAAGGGCCCAAAGTTCGTTGGGCGAAGTTGAAGCGAAGAGGTTTGTTGTGCAAAGAAGTGTTCGCACGACGAACTCAGATATTTTCCCAGGGCAGTTTAACTGTTACTGAGGCACTTGAAGTGCCCAAAAGTAGTCTTCACTGGGCGAATAGGGTGTTCGCTAGGCGAACAGGACAAATTTTGTAAATACTATACAAGTACTTTTTCTTACTTTTTTAGAAAAAAACTTTCATAATTTGTAAAATAGATATTTTGGAGATCAAAACTTTATCTATCTTCATTCCAAGTATATTTTAGAGAGAGGAACACAAACTCTAAGGGGGAGAAGGTAAGATCTTCATTCTCTTGTTGGGTTTGGATGTAATCTTTTGATAAGTTATGTATTTCATCTAATATATGTATTGTGAATTAGTTTGATTCAATATTGATGTTGTCTTTGATTTCTTATTTGTGGGTCTTGACAAAACCTTTTTCAAATCTTTGATCTAAGATACTCATCTATCAATGAGAAAACTTTTGACATAGTCTTGTAAGTTGACATTCACTAGTATCACTTTTATTTTATTGTGTTGATTAGTAGCATGAGTAGGATCAATACCGTAAAGACCGTGATAAAGTTTTTGATACGAATGGTATTGTGAGGATGCGTGATAATAGGGATGAAGAGTTATGTTCACATACATTAGGCAAATTAGTTGAATGCATGTAAAAAAAAGGTTAAGCGTATGTACGTATTCTGATCATGTCATTTTATGTGAATCAATCATGAATCCGATATTGGCGTCATCTTTGGATAGCTGTTAGGTTCTAGACTCTAGACATAGATTTAGGCTTAGCATTTGCACGAGTATCAGTTCTTAATGCTCTTTGTTGTTGAGTTGCATGAGACATCACCAATGAGACAATACGGTTGTTCTCTTGATTTTGCGTTAGACATAACTTCGATTGTGGGTGATACGTGAGGATTTTAGACAAATGATTGATTTGTGTTTAACTGGTTAGAAGAATGCATATGTTATCAATTGATGAGATCCAATCCCAACAAGGATCCATTTATTTTAAGTCTTTATATTTTCCGCCTTTATATTTTCTGCCTTTATTTATAGTAACTGAATCTTGTAACCAATTTTCACAACAAGCTTAGAAATGTAGAGACCATTGAACGACATTCTTTCCCTTGCACCGATCCCTGTGGAGACGATATAAATCCCGGAGGGAATCCTTCCAAAACTAAATTTTTCTTCTTGCCGCTTTACTGCAGTTTGAACAAAATGACGCCGTTGCCGGGGATTGGTGTTTAGATGTTAAAGTTCATTGCAATAGTTTCTATATTTTTTTAGCTTTGTATAGTTGTTTATATTGTATATATACTTGTTTCTTTTCATGTTTTCTCAAGTGTTGTTTAGGGAGGAATGATGAGAACTTCTTCTAGATTGATTTCTCTTTGTATAAAAGTATTCAATAAAGATTCTCCCAAGTTTGGATGGTGATGGTAGGATGATTGAACCTGTGAATGCAAGCAAGGTAAATTGTACCGCTTTATAGAATGTTAGAATGATTTAAGAATTTTGTGCTTTGTGCAAATGTGTATTTTTATGTTATTTTGCAACTTTGTTTGAATGCTTGTTTCATTTAGGTCCAAAAGCCACAAATTGTGAGAAATCTCCATTGTTTACTATATGCTAGGATGACTGATAAATTTTGTTTAGTTCATTTGATTCATGCTTAATCTTTTAATTATTGTGATTTGGTGGAAGCATTAGAAATGATCAAGGCATTTGTTTATATTGAGCACAACTGTATCCAAAAGTAACTTACCCGTGATTAGAGATAATTTGTTAACCCCTTTGAGCCTAAACAATTTAGATCTCATTTTAGTGATGAATTTAGTTTATGTACATAATTTGAAAGTTTAGTGTAACGCCCCAGTTTTAGTATTTTTATTTATTTGAGTCGTTTTGAGTATTTTATTATTATATTATTTTATCTCTGACTTTTGTCTGAAAATATGTTATTTTTAGTCGTGATTATATTTTATCGGGTTTTGGGAACGTTTGCGAGATATTTGAGTGTGGGGGTATTTTGGTCCTTTCACTTTAATTTTCTTAAGTTAAGAGTTGAAATAGAAAGAAAAAGAGAGAAAAACATAGTAAGTGAAAAGAAGAAAAGAAAAGGAGAAGAGAAGAAAAGAGAGAGATTTGGGAAAAACTTGGAAACCAATCAACCGACTTTTCTACGCGTTATTTAATCGGGTAAGGGTGCGAAACTCGATTATCTTATCGTTGTGCATGATTATGTATGTGTGTTTGTATGTGCTATTAGTTTTTCGATAGTTTTTCGGTTATAGGTCGAAAACGCGTAAACGAGTAGAAATCGATGTTTTCACGGACGAAAATTGGTATAATTTGTGTTGTATGATCTCTATATGTTTATGAACCATTGCGATTAACGGTTTTGCTGCTGGAAGTGATTTGGATGGAAAAATGAGATTTTTGGGGGTGAGGAACAGTGTAAACGCAAGCAGAAAATTCTGCTTCTGGTGTGAAGCGCCGGGCGGTGTGATTGTTTCGCCGGGCGGTTCGTTCTTTCGCCGGGCGGTTTTGATAGGCGCAGAGGTTACAAGTTCCTGACTCTTTTGAGTCATTTTGGTAGAATTAGTGTCGCCTGTGCTTCGCCGGGCGGTTGGAGTGTTTCGCCGGGCGGTAGTGAGAGTTTTCCAAATAATACTTTTCCTAAAAAAATTCATAACTCTCGAACCGTATTTCCGATTTAAGCGTTCTTTATATCGTTGAAAAGCTTATAAAATGTTCTTGCTTGTGATGATAGTTTTGAGAATTGTTGGCCGATTAAATTATGTCGTAAATTTGAAATAGTGTTGTTTTGTCGACTTTTGTCATAGTAATCATGTGTAATTGATGTATATCATGCAATATACTGTTGGTGTGGACATTGTATGACTTGTGTACTGTGGTGAAATGAAATTGCATGAAATATATGTGGTGATGATGATGTGTGGCCTTACGGCAAGAAAATGCGAATGTGTGATAATTGAGGATATATGCATAATTATGGATGTGTCTATGTGTGCATATTAAATGTCATGAGTCATTGTATGCTGAGCATCATGATATGCATTCTTGAGACGTCCTGAGTGACGGATTGATTCTAGAGGGAATCTGCTATAACATCGTGCGCCTTAAAAATAAGAGGACCGAAAGCGATCTGATTGGATCGTGCGCCTTAAAAATAAGAGAACCGAAAGTGATGGTTATAGACGATCGTGTGCCCATGTGGGGTGTGAGCGATCGGATCGTGCGCCTTATACAAAGAGGTCCGAAAGCGATCCATAAACGTCGTGCGCCTTATACAAAGAGGACCGAAAGCGACGGGGAACATCGTATGCCCGACGGGAAGTTACACTAAGTAACGAACGATGGTTCCAATAGTTCCTGAGTGAACTGGTGTTGAGAATTGATGGAAGTCGGTGCCGTATGTGCATATGCATAGAGTCGTTGTGTCGGTCTCTTGCATTGCATAAATCATTATGGTTGTCTATGTGTGGAATCGTGGATAAAAATTGATATATGGATATGTGTTGGGGATGGAAATATGAATTATTCCTTGTATTGCCTTATGTTTGAATTATGGCGTGAGTGGTGGTGAGAACCGTATATATATATATATATATATATATATATATATATGTGTGTGTTTTTTTGGTGTTATATATATATAATTATATGCAACTGTAATATGGTTGTTTTTCTCACCCTTCTGCTGTTTTATAATGCTCTATGAGGCATTGCAGATTAGAGTTGCTGGAGGTAGTTTTGTGAAGCTTTGCGTCTTCATTCTTTTGTCGGTCGGCTCTGATATGTGACACCGGGTAGTTAGGGAGGCCGTTGGGGATTATTTGTGTATTATGTATATATATCTTTTGGCTCGTGCATGTATAACCTGATGTATGACAAACTTTTCAAGTGATGTATATATATTTATGATATTCAGTTTTTAGATTTTCCGCTTTATTCTAAATTCTGAAATGTGGGTGTAAGGAACTGAGTTCCTCTGTTGATTGCTACCCCACTGTTGCATATCTTTATGAGCAGGTGTTGTATGTATTGTTTCAATTTGATGTGACCCCTCGGTCTATGCCATGATAATATAGATATACTCTGACGAAATTTTGAATTTTCTTTTACCTCTTTAATAGCTTAGGGGTATAGATTGGGGGCGTCACATTAAGTGGTATCAGAGCCAGTCCGTGTCAGTTTATGTCAGTTGTGCCAGTCCTTGTTGGTCGTTGTGTTTGGGTGAGCTGTTTGTTTAACCATAGTTGCTGTTATTGGAAATGAACAAAATATGGCTGGAAGGAACGACGCTGCTTTAGCTGCTGCGATGCAGGCTATGGCTCGGGCTGTGCAGGGTGCACCGAATGCTGTGGGTAATGATGAGTTCAGGAAGAATAAACCACCTGTCTTCAAAGGAAGATATGATCCTGATGGTGCACAGATTTGGTTAAAGATTGATTGGATTTTCCGAGTTATGGATTGTGATGAAGATGAGAAGGTGAGACTGGGTACTCACATGTTGCTGGAAGAAGCTGATGATTGGTGGGTTAGTACACGTAATGTGTTGGAAGCTGCAGAGGAGGAAGAGATTACTTGGGAAGTGTTTAGCCGGGAGTTTCTGAGGAAGTATTTTCCCGAAGATGTAAGAGGAAAGAAGGAAATTGAGTTCTTGGAACTGAAACAAGGTAGTATGTCTGTTGTTGATTATACGGCTAAGTTTGTTGAGCTTGTGCAGTTTTATCCTCACTATGCTGAAGTGACTGCGGAGTTTTCTAAGTTTGTAAAGTTTGAGAATGGGTTGCGTCCTGAGATTAAGCAAGCTATTGGTTACCAAAGGATTCGGAGGTTTTCTGATTTTGTGGATTGTTGTAGAATTTATGAAGAGGACAGTAAGGCTCGTTCTACACATTACAAGAGTGTGAGCGAGAGGAAAGGGAAGCAATAGTTCCGTGGTGGTCCGTATGTGACACCAGCTGATAAGGGTAAACAAAGGGGGAACTTTGAGAAAAGGTCAAGTGGAGGAGGAATGTCTGGTCCTCTGAGATGTTATAGATGTGGTGATGTGGGACATTGTCAGTCCGAGTGTAGGAAAGATTTGAGGACGTGTTCTAATTGTGGAGGGGTCGGACATGTTGTAGCTGATTGTAAAAGGAAGAATGTAGTGAAGTGTTTCAACTGCGGGGAACTTGGTCACATTAGTACGAAGTGTCTGAAACCGAAGCAAGCTCCAACTAGTGGGAAGGTGTTTTCATTGGCAGGGACACATACTTCAAGTGCAGATCGTCTGATTCGAGGTACTTGCTTTATTTATAGTACTCCTTTAGTTGCTATTATTGATACTGGAGCGACTCATTCGTTTATTTCATCTGAGTGCGCGAAATGTTTGAATCTTGTGTTGTCTTCGATGGATGGTGAGATGGTTATTGATACTCCAGCAATGGGCTCAGTAACTACTTCTTTGTTTGTTTGAGTTGTCCTTTGACCATTTATGGTAAAGACTTTGAGATGGATTTGGTGTGTTTGCCGTTGGAAGGATTAGATGTGGTTCTGGGTATGAATTGGTTGCAATTCAATCGAGTTCATATTGATTGTTATCATAAGCTGGTAAGGTTTCCTTCTCTTGAGGAAGACGAAGACTCGAGTTTCTTATCTACCAAAGAGTTGAAGAGACTTTTGGCGGATGAAGCTCAGATTTTTGGGTTGTTTGCATCTTTGACTGTGGATAGTCAAGTTTCACTGGATGTGTTTCCTGTTGTGTGTGAATTTCCGGAAGTGTTTCCTGAGGATATTTCAGATGTGCCGCCAGAGAGAGAGGTGGAGTTTTCGATAGATCTAGTTCCTGGTACTAGACCTGTTTCTATGGCTCCTTATCGTATGTCGGCATCTGAGTTGGTCGAACTGAAGAAACAGTTGAATGACTTGTTGGAGAAGAGGTTTGTAAGGCCTGGTGTGTCGCCTTGGGGTGCTCCAGTTTTGTTGGTGAAAAAGAAAGATGGAAGCATGCGGTTGTGTATTGATTATCGCCAGTTGAATTAGGTGACGATTAAGAATAAGTATCCTCTTCCAAGGATTGATGATCTGATGGGTCAGTTGGTTGGTGCGTGTGTGTTTAGTAAGATTGACTTGAGGTCAAGGTATCATCAGATGAGGGTGAAGGAGGAAGATATTTAGAAGACAGCTTTTAGGACACGATACGGTCATTATGAATATTCTGTGATGCCGTTCGGGGTTTCTAACGCGCCAGGTGTGTTTATGGAATACATGAATCGTATTTTTCACGAGCATCTGGATCGATTTGTCGTTGTGTTTATTGATGACATTTTGATTTATTCTAAGTCTCGGGCAGAGCACGCGGAGCATTTGCGCATTGTTTTGCAGGTTTTGAAGGAAAGGAAACTTTTTGCAAAATTGTCCAAGTGTGAATTCTGGTTGTCGGAAGTGAGTTTTCTTGGGCACGTGATTTCAGGTAATGGTATTGCTGTGGATCCATCTAAAGTAGAAGCAGTTCTACAATGGGAGGCTCCGAGATCTGTTACTGAAATTCGAAGCTTTTTGGGGTTGGACGGATATTATCGAAGGTTTATTGAAGGTTTTTCTAAACTAGCACTTCCTTTGACCCAGTTGACTTGTAAAGGGCAAGCGTTCATTTGGGATATTCGGTGCGAGGAGAGTTTTAATGAGCTGAAGAGAAGATTGACGACAGCTCCGATTTTGATTTTACCGGATCCTAATGAACCATTTGTGGTTTATTGTGATGCTTCTTTGATTGGTCTAGGTGGCGTTCTGATGCAAGACGGTAAGGTTGTGGCTTATGCTTCAAGGCAATTGAGGATTCATAAGAAAAATTATCCTACTCATGATCTTGAATTAGCGACTGTGGTTTTTGTGTTGAAGATTTGGAGGCATTATCTCTACGGTGCAAGGTTCGAAGTCTTTAGTGATCATAAAAGTTTGAAATATCTGTTTGATCAGAAGGAGCTGAACATGAGGCAGCGTAGATGGTTGGAATTCTTGAAGGACTACGACTTTGGCTTGAATTACCATCCTGGTAAAGCTAATGTGGTAACCGATGCATTGAGTCGGAAATCGTTGCATATGTCCGCTTTAATGGTTAAGGAGTGGGAACTTTTGGAATAGTTTAGAGACTTGAGTTTGGTATGTGAAGTGACGTTGGATAGTGTGAGGCTGGGTATGTTAAAGGTTACTAATGATTTTCTGATGACGGTAATCATCCGTTTCAACTCCGAATCATCCGGAAGCGAATAAGATGTACCAAGATTTGAAGAAGATTTTCTGGTGGTCTGGATTGAAGAGAGATGTGGCTCAGTTTGTGTATGCGTGTTTGACTTGTCAGAAATCAAAGGTAAAATATCTGAGGCCTAGTGGTTTGTTGCAACCGTTGGACATTTCTGAATGGAAATGGTATAGCATTTCGATGGATTTTGTAACGGGGTTACCGAATACTCAGCGAGGGCATAATGCTATTTGGGTGGTTGTAGATAGGCTGACTAAATCGGCTCATTTCATTCCGATTGACATCAGTTTTTCTTTGGAGAGGTTAGCTGAGATTTATATCAGTATGATTGTGAAGTTGCATGGAGTTCTGTTAAGTATTATTTCGGATCGAGATCCAAGGTTTACCTCGAGATTTTGGGAAAGTTTACAGAAGGCTTTGGGTTCTAAATTGAGATTGAGTTCGACTTATCATCCGCAGACAGATGGTCAGACGGAGAGAACGATTCAGTCGTTGGAGGATTTGTTGCGGGCTTGTGTTTTTGAACAAGGTGGTGTGTGGGATAGTTATCTTGCATTGATTGAATTCACGTATAATAACAGTTTCCATTCTAGTATTGGAATGGCACCGTTTGAAGCGTTATATGGACGAAGGTGTCGAACGCCGTTGTGTTGGCACGAATCTGGCGAGAGTTCGGTGGTAGGACCGGAGTTGGTGCAGCAGACTACAGACAAGGTGAAGTTTATTCGTGAGAAGATGAAAGCTTCTCAGAATAGACAAAAGAGTTATCATGATCGGAGACGGAAGGATCTTGAGTTTCAAGAGGGCGATCATGTATTTCTGAGGGATACGCCGGTAATAGGTGTTGGTCGTGCATTGAAATCGAAGAAACTTACTTCTTAGTTTATTGGTCCTTACCAGATATCCGCAAGAGTAGGTGCTGTGGCTTATAGGGTGGCGTTGCCGCCGAATCTGTCGAATTTGCATGATGTGTTCCATGTTTCACAGCTTTGGAAGTATGTTCCGGATCCGTCACATGTGATTCCGATGGATGAGGTTGAGGTAAGGGAGAACCTTATGGTTGAGGCTTTGCCGGTGAGTATTTTGGATCGCGAAGTGAAGCGGTTGAGGGGTAAGGAGATTGCACTTGTGAAAGTAGCGTGGGGAGGCGCTGCTGAGGGCAATTTGACTTGGGAGTTGGAGAGTCGGATGCGGGAGTCGTATCTAGAGTTGTTCGTCTCAGGTATATTTTCGAGGCCGAAAATTTCTAAGTGGGGGAGAGTTGTAACGCCCCAGTTTTAGTATTTTTATTTATTTGAGTCGTTTTGAGTATTTTATTATTATATTATTATTATATTATTTTATCTCTGACTTTTGTCTGAAAATATGTTATTTTTAGTCGTGATTATATTTTATCGGGTTTTGGGAACGTTTGCGAGATATTTGAGTGTGGGGGTATTTTGGTCCTTTCACTTTAATTTTCTTAAGTTAAGAGTTGAAATAGAAAGAAAAAGAGAGAAAAACATAGTAAGTGAAAAGAAGAAAAGAAAAGGAGAAGAGAAGAAAAGAGAGAGATTTGGGAAAAACTTGGAAACCAATCAACCGACTTTTCTACGCGTTATTTAATCGGGTAAGGGTGCGAAACTCGATTATCTTATCGTTGTGCATGATTATGTATGTGTGTTTGTATGTGGTATTAGTTTTTCGATAGTTTTTCGGTTATAGGTCGAAAACGCGTAAACGAGTAGAAATCGATGTTTTCACGGACGAAAATTAGTATAATTTGTGTTGTATGATCTCTATATGTTTATGAACCATTGCTATCAACGGTTTTGCTGCTGGAAGTGATTTGGATGGAAAAATGAGATTTTTGGGGGTGAGGAACAGTGTAAACGCAAGCAGAAAATTCTGCTTCTGGTGTGAAGCGCCGGGCGGTGTGATTGTTTCGCCGGGCGGTTCGTTCTTTCGCCGGGCGGTTTTGATAGGCGCAGAGGTTACAAGTTCCTGACTCTTTTGAGTCATTTTGGTAGAATTAGTGTCGCCTGTGCTTCGCCGGGCGGTTGGAGTGTTTCGCCGGGCGGTAGTGAGAGTTTTCCAAATAATACTTTTCCTAAAAAAATTCATAACTCTCGAACCGTATTTCTGATTTAAGCGTTCTTTATATCGTTGAAAAGCTTATAAAATGTTCTTGCTTGTGATGATAGTTTTGAGAATTGTTGGCCAATTAAATTATGTCGTAAATTTGAAATAGTGTTGTTTTGTCGACTTTTGTCGTAGTAATCATGTGTAATTGATGTATATCATGCAATATGCTGTTGGTGTGGACATTGTATGACTTGTGTACTGTGGTGAAGTGAAATTGCATGAAATATATGTGGTGATGATGATGTGTGGCCTTACGGCAAGAAAATGCGAATGTGTGATAATTGAGGATATATGCATAATTATGGATGTGTCTATGTGTGCATATTAAATGTCATGAGTCATTGTATGCTGAGCATCATGATATGCATTCTTGAGACGTCCTGAGTGACGGATTGATTCCAGAGGGAATCTGCTATAACATCGTGCGCCTTAAAAATAAGAGGACCGAAAGCGATCTGATTGGATCGTGCGCCTTAAAAATAAGAGAACCGAAAGCGATGGTTATAGACGATCGTGTGCCCATGTGGGGTGTGAGCGATCGGATCGTGCGCCTTATACAAAGAGGTCCGAAAGCGATCCATAAACGTCGTGCGCCTTATACAAAGAGGATCGAAAGCGACGGGGAACATCGTATGCCCGACGGAGAGTTACACTAAGTAACGAACGATGGTTCCAATAGTTCCTGAGTGAACTGGTGTTGAGAATTGATGGAAGTCGGTGCCGCATGTGCATATGCATAGAGTCGTTGTGTCGGTCTCTTGCATTGTATAAATCATTATGGTAGTCTATGTGTGGAATCGTGGATAAAAATTGATATATGGATATGTGTTGGGGATGGAAATATGAATTATTCCTTGTATTGCCTTATGTTTGAATTATGGCGTGAGTGGTGGTGAGAACCGTATACATATATATATGTGTGTGTGTTTTTTTGGTGTTATATATATATAATTATATGCAACTGTAATATGGTTGTTTTTCTCACCCTTCAGCTGTTTTATAATGCTCTATGAGGCATTGCAGATTAGAGTTGCTGGAGGTAGTTTTGTGAAGCTTTGCGTCTTCATTCTTTTGTCGGTCGGCTCTGATATGTGACACCGGGTAGTTAGGGAGGCCGTTGGGGATTATTTGTGTATTATGTATATATATCTTTTGGCTCGTGCATGTATAACCTGATGTATGACAAACTTTTCAAGTGATGTATATATATTTATGATATTCAGTTTTTAGATTTTCCGCTTTATTCTAAATTCTGAAATGTGGGTGTAAGGAACTGAGTTCCTCTGTTGATTGCTACCCCACTGTTGCATATCTTTATGAGCAGGTGTTGTATGTATTGTTTCAATTTGATGTGACCCCTCGGTCTATGCCATGATAATATAGATATACTCTGACGAAATTTTGAATTTTCTTTTACCTCTTTAATAGCTTGGGGGTATAGATTGGGGGCGTCACATTAAGTGGTATCAGAGCCAGTCCGTGTCAATTTATGTCAGTTGTGCCAGTCCTTGTTGGTCGTTGTGTTTGGGTGAGCTGTTTGTTTAACCATAGTTGTTGTTATTGGAAATGAACAAAATATGGCTGGAAGGAACGACGCTGCTTTAGCTGCTGCGATGCAGGCTATGGCTCGGGCTGTGCAGGGTGCACCGAATGCTGTGGGTAATGATGAGTTCAGGAAGAATAAACCACCTGTCTTCAAAGGAAGATATGATCCTGATGGTGCACAGATTTGGTTGAAAGAGATTGATAGGATTTTCCGAGTTATGGATTGTGATGAAGATCAGAAGGTGAGATTGGGTACTCACATGTTGCTTGAAGAAGCTGATGATTGGTGGGTTAGTACACGTAATGTGTTGGAAGCTGCAGAGGAGGAAGAGATTACTTGGGAAGTGTTTAGCCGGGAGTTTCTGAGGAAGTATTTTCCCGAAGATGTAAGAGGAAAGAAGGAAATTGAGTTCTTGGAACTGAAACAAGGTAGTATGTCTGTTGTTGATTATACGGCTAAGTTTGTTGAGCTTGTGCAGTTTTATCCTCACTATGCTGAAGTGACTGCGGAGTTTTCTAAGTGTGTAAAGTTTGAGAATGGGTTGCGTCCTGAGATTAAGCAAGCTATTGGTTACCAAAGGATTCGGAGGTTTTCTGATTTGGTGGATTGTTGTAGAATTTATGAAGAGGACAGTAAGGCTCGTTCTACACATTACAAGAGTGTGAGCGAGAGGAAAGGGAAGCAATAGTTCCGTGGTGGTCCGTATGTGACACCAGCTGATAAGGGTAAACAAAGGGGGAACTTTGAGAAAAGGTCAAGTGGAGGAGGAATGTCTGGTCCTCTGAGATGTTATAGATGTGGTGATGTGGGACATTGTCAGTCCGAGTGTAGGAAAGATTTGAGGACGTGTTCTAATTGTGGAGGGGTCGGACATGTTGTAGCTGATTGTAAAAGGAAGAATGTAGTGAAGTGTTTCAACTGCGGGGAACCTGGTCACATTAGTACGAAGTGTCCGAAACCGAAGCAAGCTCCAACTAGTGGGAAGGTGTTTTCATTGGCAGGGACACATACTTCAAGTGCAGATCGTCTGATTCGAGGTACTTGCTTTATTTATAGTACTCCTTTAGTTGCTATTATTGATACTGGAGCGACTCATTCATTTATTTCATCTGAGTGCGCGAAATGTTTGAATCTTGTGTTGTCTTCGATGGATGGTGAGATGGTTATTGATACTCCAGCAATGGGCTCAGTAACTACTTCTTTGTTTGTTTGAGTTGTCCTTTGACCATTTATGGTAAAGACTTTGAGATGGATTTGGTGTGTTTGCCGTTGGAAGGATTAGATGTGGTTCTGGGTATGAATTGGTTGCAATTCAATCGAGTTCATATTGATTGTTATCATAAGCTGGTAAGGTTTCCTTCTCTTGAGGAAGACGAAGACTCGAGTTTCTTATCTACCAAAGAGTTGAAGAGACTTTTGGCGGATGAAGCTCAGATTTTTGGGTTGTTTGCATCTTTGACTGTGGATAGTCAAGTTTCACTGGATGTGTTTCCTGTTGTGTGTGAATTTCCGGAAGTGTTTCCTGAGGATATTTCAGATGTGCCGTCAGAGAGAGAGGTGGAGTTTTCGATAGATCTAGTTCCTGGTACTAGACCTGTTTCTATGGCTCCTTATCGTATGTCGGCATCTGAGTTGGTCGAACTGAAGAAACAGTTGATGACTTGTTGGAGAAGAGGTTTTTAAGGCCTAGTGTGTCGCCTTGGGGTGCTCCAGTTTTGTTGGTGAAAAAGAAAGATGGAAGCATGCGGTTATGTATTGATTATCGCCAGTTGAATTAGGTGACGATTAAGAATAAGTATCCTCTTCCAAGGATTGATGATCTGATGGGTCAGTTGGTTGGTGCGTGTGTGTTTAGTAAGATTGACTTGAGGTCAAGGTATCATCAGATGAGGGTGAAGGAGGAAGATATTTAGAAGACAGCTTTTAGGACACGATACGGTCATTATGAATATTCTGTGATGCCGTTCGGGGTTTCTAACGCGCCAGGTGTGTTTATGGAATACATGAATCGTATTTTTCAGGAGCATCTGGATCGATTTGTCGTTGTGTTTATTGATGACATTTTGATTTATTCTAAGTCTCGGGCAGAGCACGCGGAGCATTTGCGCATTGTTTTGCAGGTTTTGAAGGAAAGGAAACTTTTTGCAAAATTGTCCAAGTGTGAATTCTGGTTGTCGGAAGTGAGTTTTCTTGGGCACGTGATTTCAGGTAATGGTATTGCTGTGGATCCATCTAAAGTAGAAGCAGTTCTACAATGGGAGGCTCCGAGATCTGTTACTGAAATTCGAAGCTTTTTAGGGTTGGCCGGATATTATCGAAGGTTTATTGAAGGTTTTTCTAAACTAGCACTTCCTTTGACCCAGTTGACTTGTAAAGGGCAAGCGTTCATTTGGGATATTCGGTGCGAGGAGAGTTTTAATGAGCTGAAGAGAAGATTGACGACAGCTCCGATTTTGATTTTACCGGATCCTAATGAACCATTTGTGGTTTATTGTGATGCTTCTTTGATTGGTCTAGGTGGCGTTCTGATGCAAGACGGTAAGGTTGTGGCTTATCCTTCAAGGCAATTGAGGATTCATAAGAAAAATTATCCTACTCATGATCTTGAATTAGCGACTGTGGTTTTTGTGTTGAAGATTTGGAGGCATTATCTCTACGGTGCAAGGTTCGAAGTCTTTAGTGATCATAAAAGTTTGAAATATCTGTTTGATCAGAAGGAGCTGAACATGAGGCAGCGTAGATGGTTGGAATTCTTGAAGGACTACGACTTTGGCTTGAATTACCATCCTGGTAAAGCTAATGTGGTAACCGATGCATTGAGTCGGAAATCGTTGCATATGTCCGCTTTAATGGTTAAGGAGTGGGAACTTTTGGAATAGTTTAGAGACTTGAGTTTGGTATGTGAAGTGACGTTGGATAGTGTGAGGCTGGGTATGTTAAAGGTTACTAATGATTTTCTGATGACGGTAATCATCCGTTTCAACTCCGAATCATCCGGAAGCGAATAAGATGTACCAAGATTTGAAGAAGATTTTCTGGTGGTCTGGATTGAAGAGAGATGTGGCTCAGTTTGTGTATGCGTGTTTGACTTGTCAGAAATCAAAGGTAAAATATCTGAGGCCTAGTGGTTTGTTGCAACCGTTGGACATTTCTGAATGGAAATGGGATAGCATTTCGATGGATTTTGTAACGGGGTTACCGAATACTCAGCGAGGGCATAATGCTATTTGGGTGGTTGTAGAAAGGCTGACTAAATCGGCTCATTTCATTCCGATTGACATCAGTTTTTCTTTGGAGAGGTTAGCTGAGATTTATATCAGTATGATTGTGAAGTTGCATGGAGTTCCGTTAAGTATTATTTCGGATCGAGATCCAAGGTTTACCTCGAGATTTTGGGAAAGTTTACAGAAGGCTTTGGGTTCTAAATTGAGATTGAGTTCGACTTATCATCCGCAGACAGATGGTCAGACGGAGAGAACGATTCAGTCGTTGGAGGATTTGTTGCGGGCTTGTGTTCTTGAACAAGGTGGTGTGTGGGATAGTTATCTTGCATTGATTGAATTCACGTATAATAACAGTTTCCATTCTAGTATTGGAATGGCACCGTTTGAAGCGTTATATGGACGAAGGTGTCGAACGCCGTTGTGTTGGCACGAATCTGGCGAGAGTTCGGTGGTAGGACCGGAGTTGGTGCAGCAGACTACAGACAAGGTGAAGTTTATTCGTGAGAAGATGAAAGCTTCTCAGAATAGACAAAAGAGTTATCATGATCGGAGACGGAAGGATCTTGAGTTTCAAGATGGCGATCATGTATTTCTGAGGGATACGCCGGTAATAGGTGTTGGTCGTGCATTGAAATCGAAGAAACTTACTTCTTAGTTTATTGGTCCTTACTAGATATCCGCAAGAGTAGGTGCTGTGGCTTATAGGGTGGCGTTGCCGCCGAATCTGTCGAATTTGCATGATGTGTTCCATGTTTCACAGCTTTGGAAGTATGTTCCGGATCCGTCACATGTGATTCCGATGGATGAGGTTGAGGTAAGGGAGAACCTTATGGTTGAGGCTTTGCCGGTGAGTATTTTGGATCGCGAAGTGAAGCGGTTGAGGGGTAAGGAGATTGCACTTGTGAAAGTAGCGTGGGGAGGCGCTGCTGAGGGCAATTTGACTTGGGAGTTGGAGAGTCGGATGCGGGAGTCGTATCTAGAGTTGTTCGTCTCAGGTATATTTTCGAGGCCGAAAATTTCTAAGTGGGGGAGAGTTGTAACGCCCCAGTTTTAGTATTTTTATTTATTTGAGTCGTTTTGAGTATTTTATTATTATATTATTATTATATTATTTTATCTCTGACTTTTGTCTGAAAATATGTTATTTTTAGTCGTGATTATATTTTATCGGGTTTTGGGAACGTTTGCGAGATATTTGAGTGTGGGGGTATTTTGGTCCTTTCACTTTAATTTTCTTAAGTTAAGAGTTGAAATAGAAAGAAAAAGAGAGAAAAACATAGTAAGTGAAAAGAAGAAAAGAAAAGGAGAAGAGAAGAAAAGAGAGAGATTTGGGAAAAACTTGGAAACCAATCAACCGACTTTTCTACGCGTTATTTAATCGGGTAAGGGTGCGAAACTCGATTATCTTATCGTTGTGCATGATTATGTATGTGTGTTTGTATGTGGTATTATTTTTTCGATAGTTTTTCGGTTATAGGTCGAAAACGCGTAAACGAGTAGAAATCGATGTTTTCACGGACGAAAATTAGTATAATTTGTGTTGTATGATCTCTATATGTTTATGAACCATTGCTATTAACGGTTTTGCTGCTGGAAGTGATTTGGATGGAAAAATGAGATTTTTGGGGGTGAGGAACAGTGTAAACGCAAGCAGAAAATTCTGCTTCTGGTGTGAAGCGCCGGGCGGTGTGATTGTTTCGCCGGGCGGTTCGTTCTTTCGCCGGGCGGTTTTGATAGGCACAGAGGTTACAAGTTCCTGACTCTTTTGAGTCATTTTGGTAGAATTAGTGTCGCCTGTGCTTCGCCGGGCGGTTGGAGTGTTTCGCCGGGCGGTAGTGAGAGTTTTCCAAATAATACTTTTCCTAAAAAAATTCATAACTCTCGAACCGTATTTCTGATTTAAGCGTTCTTTATATTGTTGAAAAGCTTATAAAATGTTCTTGCTTGTGATGATAGTTTTGAGAATTGTTGGCTGATTAAATTATGTCGTAAATTTGAAATAGTGTTGTTTTGTCGACTTTTGTCGTAGTAATCATGTGTAATTGATGTATATCATGCAATATGCTGTTGGTGTGGACATTGTATGACTTGTGTACTGTGGTGAAGTGAAATTGCATGAAATATATGTGGTGATGATGATGTGTGGCCTTAGGGCAAGAAAATGCGAATGTGTGATAATTGAGGATATATGCATAATTATGGATGTGTCTATGTGTGCATATTAAATGTCATGAGTCATTGTATGCTGAGCATCATGATATGCATTCTTGAGACGTCCTGAGTGACGGATTGATTCCAGAGGGAATCTGCTATAACATCGTGCGCCTTAAAAATAAGAGGACCGAAAGCGATCTGATTGGATCGTGCGCCTTAAAAATAAGAGAACCGAAAGCGATGGTTATAGACGATCGTGTGCCCATGTGGGGTGTGAGCGATCGGATCGTGCGCCTTATACAAAGAGGTCCGAAAGCGATCCATAAACGTCGTGCGCCTTATACAAAGAGGATCGAAAGCGACGGGGAACATCGTATGCCCGACGGGGAGTTACAGTAAGTAACGAACGATGGTTCCAATAGTTCCTGAGTGAACTGGTGTTGAGAATTGATGGAAGTCGGTGCCGCATGTGCATATGCATAGAGTTGTTGTGTCGGTCTCTTGCATTGTATAAATCATTATGGTTGTCTATGTGTGGAATCGTGGATAAAAATTGATATATGGATATGTGTTGGGGATGGAAATATGAATTATTCCTTGTATTGCCTTATGTTTGAATTATGGCGTGAGTGGTGGTGAGAACCGTATATATATATATATGTGTGTGTGTGTTTTTTTGGTGTTATATATATATAATTATATGCAACTGTAATATGGTTGTTTTTCTCACCCTTATGCTGTTTTATAATGCTCTATGAGGCATTGCAGATTAGAGTTGCTGGAGGTAGTTTTGTGAAGCTTTGCGTCTTCATTCTTTTGTCGGTCGGCTCTGATATGTGACACCGGGTAGTTAGGGAGGCCGTTGGGGATTATTTGTGTATTATGTATATATATCTTTTGGCTCGTGCATGTATAACCTGATGTATGACAAACTTTTCAAGTGATGTATATATATTTATGATATTCAGTTTTTAGATTTTCCGCTTTATTCTAAATTCTGAAATGTGGGTGTAAGGAACTGAGTTCCTCTGTTGATTGCTACCCCACTGTTGCATATCTTTATGAGCAGGTGTTGTATGTATTGTTTCAATTTGATGTGACCCCTCGGTCTATGCCATGATAATATAGATATACTCTGACGAAATTTTGAATTTTCTTTTACCTCTTTAATAGCTTGGGGGTATAGATTAGGGGCGTCACATTAAGTGGTATCAGAGCCAGTCCGTGTCAATTTATGTCAGTTGTGCCAGTCCTTGTTGGTCGTTGTGTTTGGGTGAGCTGTTTGTTTAACCATAGTTGCTGTTATTGGAAATGAACAAAATATGGCTGGAAGGAACGACGCTGCTTTAGCTGCTGCGATGCAGGCTATGGCTCGGGCTGTGCAGGGTGCACCGAATGCTGTGGGTAATGATGAGTTCAGGAAGAATAAACCACCTGTCTTCAAAGGAAGATATGATCCTGATGGTGCACAGATTTGGTTGAAAGAGATTGATAGGATTTTCCGAGTTATGGATTGTGATGAAGATCAGAAGGTGAGATTGGGTACTCACATGTTGCTGGAAGAAGCTGATGATTGGTGGGTTAGTACACGTAATGTGTTGGAAGCTGCAGAGGAGGAAGAGATTACTTGAGAAGTGTTTAGCCGGGAGTTTCTGAGGAAGTATTTTCCCGAAGATGTAAGAGGAAAGAAGGAAATTGAGTTCTTGGAACTGAAACAAGGTAGTATGTCTGTTGTTGATTATACGGCTAAGTTTGTTGAGCTTGTGCAGTTTTATCCTCACTATGCTGAAGTGACTGCGGAGTTTTCTAAGTGTGTAAAGTTTGAGAATGGGTTGCGTCCTGAGATTAAGCAAGCTATTGGTTACCAAAGGATTCGGAGGTTTTCTGATTTGGTGGATTGTTGTAGAATTTATGAAGAGGACAGTAAGGCTCGTTCTACACATTACAAGAGTGTGAGCGAGAGGAAAGGGAAGCAATAGTTCCGTGGTGGTCCGTATGTGACACCAGCTGATAAGGGTAAACAAAGGGGGAACTTTGAGAAAAGGTCAAGTGGAGGAGGAATGTCTGGTCCTCTGAGATGTTATAGATGTGGTGATGTGGGACATTGTCAGTCCGAGTGTAGGAAAGATTTGAGGACGTGTTCTAATTGTGGAGGGGTCGGACATGTTGTAGCTGATTGTAAAAGGAAGAATGTAGTGAAGTGTTTCAACTGCGGGGAACCTGGTCACATTAGTACGAAGTGTCCGAAACCGAAGCAAGCTCCAACTAGTGGGAAGGTGTTTTCATTGGCAGGGACACATACTTCAAGTGCAGATCGTCTGATTCGAGGTACTTGCTTTATTTATAGTACTCCTTTAGTTGCTATTATTGATACTGGAGCGACTCATTCATTTATTTCATCTGAGTGCACGAAATGTTTGAATCTTGTGTTGTCTTCGATGGATGGTGAGATGGTTATTGATACTCCAGCAATGGGCTCAGTAACTACTTCTTTGTTTGTTTGAGTTGTCCTTTGACCATTTATGGTAAAGACTTTGAGATGGATTTGGTGTGTTTGCCGTTGGAAGGATTAGATGTGGTTCTGGGTATGAATTGGTTGCAATTCAATCGAGTTCATATTGATTGTTATCATAAGCTGGTAAGGTTTCCTTCTCTTGAGGAAGACGAAGACTCGAGTTTCTTATCTACCAAAGAGTTGAAGAGACTTTTGGCGGATGAAGCTCAGATTTTTGGGTTGTTTGCATCTTTGACTGTGGATAGTCAAGTTTCACTAGATGTGTTTCCTGTTGTGTGTGAATTTCCGGAAGTGTTTCCTGAGGATATTTCAGATGTGCCGCCAGAGAGAGAGGTGGAGTTTTCGATAGATCTAGTTCCTGGTACTAGACCTGTTTCTATGGCTCCTTATCGTATGTCGGCATCTGAGTTGGTCGAACTGAAGAAACAGTTGAATGACTTGTTGGAGAAGAGGTTTGTAAGGCCTGGTGTGTCGCCTTGGGGTTCTCCAGTTTTGTTGGTGAAAAAGAAAGATGGAAGCATGCGGTTGTGTATTGATTATCGCCAGTTGAATTAGGTGACGATTAAGAATAAGTATCCTCTTCCAAGGATTGATGATCTGATGGGTCAGTTGGTTGGTGCGTGTGTGTTTAGTAAGATTGACTTGAGGTCAAGGTATCATCAGATGAGGGTGAAGGAGGAAGATATTTAGAAGACAGCTTTTAGGACACGATACGGTCATTATGAATATTCTGTGATGCCGTTCGGGGTTTCTAACGCGCCAGGTGTGTTTATGGAATACATGAATCGTATTTTTCACGAGCATCTGGACCGATTTGTCGTTGTGTTTATTGATGACATTTTGATTTATTCTAAGTCTCGGGAAGAGCACGCGGAGCATTTGCGCATTGTTTTGCAGGTTTTGAAGGAAAGGAAACTTTTTGCAAAATTGTCCAAGTGTGAATTCTGGTTGTCGGAAGTGAGTTTTCTTGGGCACGTGATTTCAGGTAATGGTATTGCTGTGGATCCATCTAAAGTAGAAGCAGTTCTACAATGGGAGGCTCCGAGATCTGTTACTGAAATTCGAAGCTTTTTGGGGTTAGCCGGATATTATCGAAGGTTTATTGAAGGTTTTTCTAAACTAGCACTTCCTTTGACCCAGTTGACTTGTAAAGGGCAAGCGTTCATTTGGGATATTCGGTGCGAGGAGAGTTTTAATGAGCTGAAGAGAAGATTGACGACAGCTCCGATTTTGATTTTACCGGATCCTAATGAACCATTTGTGGTTTATTGTGATGCTTCTTTGATTGGTCTAGGTGGCGTTCTGATGCAAGACAGTAAGGTTGTGGCTTATGCTTCAAGGCAATTGAGGATTCATAAGAAAAATTATCCTACTCATGATCTTGAATTAGCGACTGTGGTTTTTGTGTTGAAGATTTGGAGGCATTATCTCTACGGTGCAAGGTTCGAAGTCTTTAGTGATCATAAAAGTTTGAAATATCTGTTTGATCAGAAGGAGCTGAACATGAGGCAGCGTAGATGGTTGGAATTCTTGAAGGACTACGACTTTGGCTTGAATTACCATCCTGGTAAAGCTAATGTGGTAACCGATGCATTGAGTCGGAAATCGTTGCATATGTCCACTTTAATGGTTAAGGAGTGGGAACTTTTGGAATAGTTTAGAGACTTGAGTTTGGTATGTGAAGTGACGTTGGATAGTGTGAGGCTGGGTATGTTAAAGGTTACTAATGATTTTCTGATGACGGTAATCATCCGTTTCAACTCCGAATCATCCGGAAGCGAATAAGATGTACCAAGAATTGAAGAAGATTTTCTGGTGGTCTGGATTGAAGAGAGATGTGGCTCAGTTTGTGTATGCGTGTTTGACTTGTCAGAAATCAAAGGTAAAATATCTGAGGCCTAGTGGTTTGTTGCAACCGTTGGACATTCCTGGATGGAAATGGGATAGCATTTCGATGGATTTTGTAACGGGGTTACCGAATACTCAGCGAGGGCATAATGCTATTTGGGTGGTTGTAGATAGGCTGACTAAATCGGCTCATTTCATTCCGATTGACATCAGTTTTTCTTTGGAGAGGTTAGCTGAGATTTATATCAGTATGATTATGAAGTTGCATGGAGTTCCGTTAAGTATTATTTCGGATCGAGATCCAAGGTTTACCTCGAGATTTTGGGAAAGTTTACAGAAGGATTTGGGTTCTAAATTGAGATTGAGTTCGACTTATCATCCGCAGACAGATGGTCAGACGGAGAGAACGATTCAGTCGTTGGAGGATTTGTTGCGGGCTTGTGTTCTTGAACAAGGTGGTGTGTGGGATAGTTATCTTGCATTGATTGAATTCACGTATAATAACAGTTTCCATTCTAGTATTGGAATGGCACCATTTGAAGCGTTATATGGACGAAGGTGTCGAACGCCGTTGTGTTTGCACGAATCTGGCGAGAGTTCGGTGGTAGGACCGGAGTTGGTGCAGCAGACTACAGACAAGGTGAAGTTTATTCGTGAGAAGATGAAAGCTTCTCAGAATAGACAAAAGAGTTATCATGATCGGAGACGGAAGGATCTTGAGTTTCAAGAGGGCGATCATGTATTTCTGAGGGATACGCCGGTAATAGGTGTTGGTCGTGCATTGAAATCGAAGAAACTTACTTCTTGGTTTATTGGTCCTTACCAGATATCCGCAAGAGTAGGTGCTGTGGCTTATAGAGTGGCGTTTCCGCCGAATCTGTCGAATTTGCATGATGTGTTCCATGTTTCACAGCTTCGGAAGTATGTTCCGGATCCGTCACATGTGATTCCGATGGATGAGGTTGAGGTAAGGGAGAACCTTATGGTTGAGGCTTTGCCGGTGAGTATTTTGGATCGCGAAGTGAAGCGGTTGAGGGGTAAGGAGATTGCACTTGTGAAAGTAGCGTGGGGAGGCGCTGCTGAGGGCAATTTGACTTGGGAGTTGGAGAGTCGGATGCGGGAGTCGTATCTAGAGTTGTTCGTCTCAGGTATATTTTCGAGGCCGAAAATTTCTAAGTGGGGGAGAGTTGTAACGCCCCAGTTTTAGTATTTTTATTTATTTGAGTCGTTTTGAGTATTTTATTATTATATTATTATTATATTATTTTATCTCTGACTTTTGTCTGAAAATATGTTATTTTTAGTCGTGATTATATTTTATCAGGTTTTGGGAACGTTTGCGAGATATTTGAGTGTGGGGGTATTTTGGTCCTTTCACTTTAATTTTCTTAAGTTAAGAGTTGAAATAGAAAGAAAAAGAGAGAAAAACATAGTAAGTGAAAAGAAGAAAAGAAAAGGAGAAGAGAAGAAAAGAGAGAGATTTGGGAAAAACTTGGAAACCAATCAACCGACTTTTCTACGCGTTATTTAATCGGGTAAGGGTGCGAAACTCGATTATCTTATCGTTGTGCATGATTATGTATGTGTGTTTGTATGTGGTATTAGTTTTTCGATAGTTTTTCGGTTATAGGTCAAAAACGCGTAAACGAGTAGAAATCGATGTTTTCACGGACGAAAATTAGTATAATTTGTGTTGTATGATCTCTATATGTTTATGAACCATTGCTATTAACGGTTTTGCTGCTGGAAGTGATTTGATTGGAAAAATGAGATTTTTGGGGGTGAGGAACAGTGTAAACGCAAGCAGAAAATTCTGCTTCTGGTGTGAAGCGCCGGGCGGTGTGATTGTTTCGCCGGGCGGTTTTGATAGGCGCAGAGGTTATAAGTTCCTGACTCTTTTGAGTCATTTTGGTAGAATTAGTGTCGCCTGTGCTTCGCCGGGCGGTTGGAGTGTTTCGCCGGGCGGTAGTGAGAGTTTTCCAAATAATACTTTTCCTAAAAAAATTCATAACTCTCGAACCGTATTTCTGATTTAAGCGTTCTTTATATCGTTGAAAAGCTTATAAAATGTTCTTGCTTGTGATGATAGTTTTGAGAATTGTTGGCCGATTAAATTATGTCGTAAATTTGAAATAGTGTTGTTTTGTCGACTTTTGTCGTAGTAATCATGTGTAATTGATGTATATCATGCAATATGCTGTTGGGGTGGACATTGTATGACTTGTGTACTGTGGTGAAGTGAAATTGCATGAAATATATGTGGTGATGATGATGTGTGGCCTTACGGCAAGAAAATGCGAATGTGTGATAATTGAGGATATATGCATAATTATGGATGTGTCTATGTGTGCATATTAAATGTCATGAGTCATTGTATGCTGAGCATCATGATATGCATTCTTGAGACGTCCTGAGTGACGGATTGATTCCAGATGGAATCTGCTATAACATCGTGCACCTTAAAAATAAGAGGACCGAAAGCGATCTGATTGGATCGTGCGCCTTAAAAATAAGAGAACCGAAAGCGATGGTTATAGACGATCGTGTGCCCATGTGGGGTGTGAGCGATCGGATCGTGCGCCTTATACAAAGAGGTCCGAAAGCGATCCATAAACGTCGTGCGCCTTATACAAAGAGGACCGAAAGCGACGGGGAACATCGTATGCCCGACGGGGAGTTACACTAAGTAACGAACGATGGTTCCAATAGTTCCTGAGTGAACTGGTGTTGAGAATTGATGGAAGTCGGTGCCGCATGTGCATATGCATAGAGTCGTTGTGTCGGTCTCTTGCATTGCATAAATCATTATGGTTGTCTATGTGTGGAATCGTGGATAAAAATTGATATATGGATATGTGTTGGGGATGGAAATATGAATTATTCCTTGTATTGCCTTATGTTTGAATTATGGCGTGAGTGGTGGTGAGAACCGTATATATATATATATATGTGTGTGTGTTTTTTTGGTGTTATATATATATAATTATATGCAACTGTAATATGGTTGTTTTTCTCACCCTTCTGCTGTTTTATAATGCTCTATGAGGCATTGCAGATTAGAGTTGCTGGAGGTAGTTTTGTGAAGCTTTGCGTCTTCATTCTTTTGTCGGTCGGCTCTGATATGTGACACCGGGTAGTTAGGGAGGCCGTTGGGGATTATTTGTGTATTATGTATATATATCTTTTGGCTCGTGCATGTATAACCTGATGTATGACAAACTTTTCAAGTGATGTATATATATTTATGATATTCAGTTTTTAGATTTTCCTCTTTATTCTAAATTCTAAAATGTGGGTGTAAGGAACTGAGTTCCTCTGTTGATTGCTACCCCACTGTTGCATATCTTTATGAGCAGGTGTTGTATGTATTGTTTCAATTTGATGTGACCCCTCGGTCTATGCCATGATAATATAGATATACTCTGACGAAATTTTGAATTTTCTTTTACCTCTTTAATAGCTTGGGGGTATAGATTGGGGGCGTCACATTAAGTGGTATCAGAGCCAGTCCGTGTCAGTTTATGTCAGTTGTGCCAGTCCTTGTTGGTCGTTGTGTTTGGGTGAGCTGTTTGTTTAACCATAGTTGCTGTTATTGGAAATGAACAAAATATGGCTGGAAGGAACGCGCTGCTTTAGCTGCTGCGATGCAGGCTATGGCTCGGGCTGTGCAGGGTGCACCGAATGCTATGGGTAATGATGAGTTCAGGAAGAATAAACCACCTGTCTTCAAAGGAAGATATGATCCTGATGGTGCACAGATTTGTTTGAAAGAGATTGATAGGATTTTTCGAGTTATGGATTGTGATGAAGATCAGAAGGTGAGACTGGGTACTCACATGTTGCTGGAAGAAGCTGATGATTGGTGGGTTAGTACACGTAATGTGTTGGAAGCTGCAGAGGAGGAAGAGATTACTTGGGAAGTGTTTAGCCGGGAGTTTCTGAGGAAGTATTTTCCCGAAGATGTAAGAGGAAAGAAGGAAATTGAGTTCTTGGAACTGAAACAAGGTAGTATGTCTGTTGTTGATTATACGGCTAAGTTTGTTGAGCTTGTGCAGTTTTATCCTCACTATGCTGAAGTGACTGCGGAGTTTTCTAAGTGTGTAAAGTTTGAGAATGGGTTGCGTCCTGAGATTAAGCAAGCTATTGGTTACCAAAGGATTCGGAGGTTTTCTGATTTGGTGGATTGTTGTAGAATTTATGAAGAGGACAGTAAGGCTCGTTCTACACATTACAAGAGTGTGAGCGAGAGGAAAGGGAAGCAATAGTTCCGTGGTGGTCCGTATGTGACACCAGCTGATAAGGGTAAACAAAGGGGGAACTTTGAGAAAAGGTCAAGTGGAGGAGGAATGTCTGGTCCTCTGAGATGTTATAGATGTGGTGATGTGGGACATTGTCAGTCCGAGTGTAGGAAAGATTTGAGGACGTGTTCTAATTGTGGAGGGGTCGGACATGTTGTAGCTGATTGTAAAAGGAAGAATGTAGTGAAGTGTTTCAACTGCGGGGAACCTGGTCACATTAGTACGAAGTGTCCGAAACCGAAGCAAGCTCCAACTAGTGGGAAGGTGTTTTCATTGGCAGGGACACATACTTCAAGTGCAGATCGTCTGATTCGAGGTACTTGCTTTATTTATAGTACTCCTTTAGTTGCTATTATTGATACTGGAGCGACTCATTCGTTTATTTCATCTGAGTGCGCGAAATGTTTGAATCTTGTGTTGTCTTCGATGGATGGTGAGATGGTTATTGATACTCCAGCAATGGGCTCAGTAACTACTTCTTTGTTTGTTTGAGTTGTCCTTTGACCATTTATGGTAAAGACTTTGAGATGGATTTGGTGTGTTTGCCGTTGGAAGGATTAGATGTGGTTCTGGGTATGAATTGGTTGCAATTCAATCGAGTTCATATTGATTGTTATCATAAGCTGGTAAGGTTTCCTTCTCTTGAGGAAGACGAAGACTCGAGTTTCTTATCTACCAAAGAGTTGAAGAGACTTTTGGCGGATGAAGCTCAGATTTTTGGGTTATTTGCATCTTTGACTGTGGATAGTCAAGTTTCACTGGATGTGTTTCCTGTTGTGTGTGAATTTCCGGAAGTGTTTCCTGAGGATATTTCAGATGTGCCGCCAGAGAGAGAGGTGGAGTTTTCGATAGATCTAGTTCCTGGTACTAGACCTGTTTCTATGGCTCCTTATCGTATGTCGGCATCTGAGTTGGTCGAACTGAAGAAACAGTTGAATGACTTGTTGGAGAAGAGGTTTGTAAGGCCTGGTGTGTCGCCTTGGGGTGCTCTAGTTTTGTTGGTGAAAAAGAAAGATGGAAGCATGCGGTTGTGTATTGATTATCGCCAGTTGAATTAGGTGACGATTAAGAATAAGTATCCTCTTCCAAGGATTGATGATCTGATGGGTCAGTTGGTTGGTGCGTGTGTGTTTAGTAAGATTGACTTGAGGTCAAGGTATCATCAGATGAGGGTGAAGGAGGAAGATATTTAGAAGACAGCTTTTAGGACACGATACGGTCATTATGAATATTCTGTGATGTCGTTCGGGGTTTCTAACGCGCCAGGTGTGTTTATGGAATACATGAATCGTATTTTTCACGAGCATCTGGATCGATTTGTCGTTGTGTTTATTGATGACATTTTGATTTATTCTAAGTCTCGGGCAGAGCACGCGGAGCATTTGCGCATTGTTTTGCAGGTTTTGAAGGAAAGGAAACTTTTTGCAAAATTGTCCAAGTGTGAATTCTGGTTGTCGAAAGTGAGTTTTCTTGGGCACGTGATTTCAGGTAATGGTATTGCTGTGGATCCATCTAAAGTAGAAGCAGTTCTACAATGGGAGGCTCCGAGATCTGTTACTGAAATTCGAAGCTTATTGGGGTTGGCCGGATATTATCGAAGGTTTATTGAAGGTTTTTCTAAACTAGCACTTCCTTTGACCCAGTTGACTTGTAAAGGGCAAGCGTTCATTTGGGATATTCGGTGCGAGGAGAGTTTTAATGAGCTGAAGAGAAGATTGACGACAGCTCCGATTTTGATTTTACCGGATCCTAATGAACCATTTGTGGTTTATTGTGATGCTTCTTTGATTGGTCTAGGTGGCGTTCTGATGCAAGACGGTAAGGTTGTGGCTTATGCTTCAAGGCAATTGAGGATTCATAAGAAAAATTATCCTACTCATGATCTTGAATTAGCGACTGTGGTTTTTGTGTTGAAGATTTGGAGGCATTATCTCTACGGTGCAAGGTTCGAAGTCTTTAGTGATCATAAAAGTTTGAAATATCTGTTTGATCAGAAGGAGCTGAACATGAGGCAGCGTAGATGGTTGGAATTCTTGAAGGACTACGACTTTGGCTTGAATTACCATCCTGGTAAAGCTAATGTGGTAACCGATGCATTGAGTCGGAAATCGTTGCATATGTCCGCTTTAATGGGTAAGGAGTGGGAACTTTTGGAATAGTTTAGAGACTTGAGTTTGGTATGTGAAGTGACGTTGGATAGTGTGAGGCTGGGTATGTTAAAGGTTACTAATGATTTTCTGATGACGGTAATCATCCGTTTCAACTCCGAATCATCCGGAAGCGAATAAGATGTACCAAGATTTGAAGAAGATTTTCTGGTGGTCTGGATTGAAGAGAGATGTGGCTCAGTTTGTGTATGCGTGTTTGACTTGTCAGAAATCAAAGGTAAAATATCTGAGGCCTAGTGGTTTGTTGCAACCGTTGGACATTCCTGGATGGAAATGGGATAGCATTTCGATGGATTTTGTAACGGGGTTACCGAATACTCAGCGAGGGCATAATGCTATTTGGGTGGTTGTAGATAGGCTGACTAAATCGGCTCATTTCATTCCGATTGACATCAGTTTTTCTTTGGAGAGGTTAGCTGAGATTTATATCAGTATGATTATGAAGTTGCATGGAGTTCTGTTAAGTATTATTTCGGATCGAGATCCAAGGTTTACCTCGAGATTTTGGGAAAGTTTACAGAAGGCTTTGGGTTCTAAATTGAGATTGAGTTCGACTTATCATCCGCAGACAGATGGTCAGACGGAGAGAACAATTCAGTCGTTGGAGGATTTGTTGCGGGCTTGTGTTCTTGAACAAGGTGGTGTGTGGGATAGTTATCTTGCATTGATTGAATTCACGTATAATAACAGTTTCCATTCTAGTATTGGAATGGCACCGTTTGAAGCGTTATATGGACGAAGGTGTCGAAAGCCGTTGTGTTGGCACGAATCTGGCGAGAGTTCGGTGATAGGACCGGAGTTGGTGCAGCAGACTACAGACAAGGTGAAGTTTATTCGTGAGAAGATGAAAGCTTCTCAGAATAGACAAAAGTGTTATCATGATCGGAGACGGAAGGATCTTGAGTTTCAAGAGGGCGATCATGTATTTCTGAGGGATACGCCGGTAATAGGTGTTGGTCGTGCATTGAAATCGAAGAAACTTACTTCTTGGTTTATTGGTCTTTACCAGATATCCGCAAGAGTAGGTGCTGTGGCTTATAGGGTGGCGTTGCCGCCGAATCTGTCGAATTTGCATGATGTGTTCCATGTTTCACAGCTTCGGAAGTATGTTTCGGATCCGTCACACGTGATTCCGATGGATGAGGTTGAGGTAAGGGAGAACCTTATGGTTGAGGCTTTGCCGGTGAGTATTTTGGATCGCGAAGTGAAGCGGTTGAGGGGTAAGGAGATTGCACTTGTGAAAGTAGCGTGGGGAGGCGCTGCCGAGGGCAATTTGACTTGGGAGTTGGAGAGTCGGATGCGGGAGTCGTATCTAGAGTTGTTCGTCTCAGGTATATTTTCGAGGCCGAAAATTTCTAAGTGGGGGAGAGTTGTAACGCCCCAGTTTTAGTATTTTTATTTATTTGAGTCGTTTTGAGTATTTTATTATTATATTATTTTATCTCTGACTTTTGTCTGAAAATATGTTATTTTTAGTCGTGATTATATTTTATCGGGTTTTGGGAACGTTTGCGAGATATTTGAGTGTGGGGGTATTTTGGTCCTTTCACTTTAATTTTCTTAAGTTAAGAGTTGAAATAGAAAGAAAAAGAGAGAAAAACATAGTAAGAGAAAAGAAGAAAAGAAAAGGAGAAGAGAAGAAAAGAGAGAGATTTGGGAAAAACTTGGAAACCAATCAACCGACTTTTCTACGCGTTATTTAATCGGGTAAGGGTGCGAAACTCGATTATCTTATTGTTGTGCATGATTATGTATGTGTGTTTGTATGTGGTATTGGTTTTTCAATAGTTTTTCGGTTATAGGTCGAAAACTCGTAAACGAGTAGAAATCGATGTTTTCACGGACGAAAATTGGTATAATTTGTGTTGTATGATCTCTATATGTTTATGAACCATTGCTATTAACGGTTTTGCTGCTGGAAGTGATTTGGATGGAAAAATGAGATTTTTGGGGGTGAGGAACAGTGTAAACGCAAGCAAAAAATTCTACTTCTGGTGTGAAGCGTCGGGCGGTGTGATTGTTTCGCCGGGCGGTTCGTTCTTTCGCCGGGCGGGTTTGAGAGGCGCAGAGGTTACAAGTTCCTGACTCTTTTGAGTCATTTTGGTAGAATTAGTGTCGCCTGTGCTTCGCCGGGCGAGGTAGCGGCGAAGGGTGTTTTGCTGGGCAGTTAGAGTGTTTCGCCGGGCGGTAGTGAGAGTTTTCCAAATAATACTTTTCCTAAAAAAATTCATAACTCTCGAACCGTATTTCCGATTTATGCGTTCTTTATATCGTTGAAAAGATTATAAAATGTTCTTACTTGTGATGATAGTTTTGAGAATTGTTGGCCGATTAAATTATGTCGTAAATTTGAAATAGTGTCGTTTTGTCGACTTTTGCCGTAGTAATCATGTGTAATTGATGTATATCATGCAATATGCTGTTGGTGTGGACATTGTATGACTTGTGTACTGTGGTGAAGTGAAATTGCATGAAATATATGTGGTGATGATGATGTGTGGCCTTACGGCAAGAAAATGCGAATATGTGATAATTGAGGATATATGCATAATTATGGATGTGTATATGTGTGCATATTAAATGTCATGAGTCATTGTACGCTGAGCATCATGATATGCATTCTTGAGACGTCCTGAGTGACAGATTAATTCCAGAGGGAATCTGCTATAACATCGTGCGCCTTAAAAATAAGAGGACCGAAAGCGATCTGATTGGATCGTGCGCCTTAAAAATAAGAGGACCGAAAGCGATGGTTATAGACGATCATGTTCCCATGTGGGGTGTGAGCGATCGGATCGTGCGCCTTATACAAAGAGGAACGAAAGCAATCCATAAACGTCGTGCACCTTATACAAAGAGGACCGAAAGCGACAGGGAACATCGTATGCCCGACGGGGAGTTACACTAAGTAACGAGCGATGGTTCCAATAGTTCCTGAGTGAACTGGTGTTGAGAATTGATGGAAGTCGGTGCCGCATGTGCATATGCATAGAGTCGTTGTGTCGGTCTCTTGCATTGCATAAATCATTATGGTTGTTTATGTGTGGAATCGTGGATAAAATTTGATATATGGATATGTGTTGGGGATGGAAATATGAATTATTCCTAGTATTGCCTTATGTTTGAATTATGGCGTGAGTGGTGGTGAGAACCGTATATATATATGTGTGTTTTTTTGGTGTTATATATATAATTATATGCAACTGTAATATGGTTGTTTTTCTCACCCTTCTGCTGTTTTATAATGCTCTATGAGGCATTGCAGATTAAAGTTGCTGGAGGTAGTTTTGTGATGCTTTGCGTCTTAATTCTTTTGTCGGTCGGCTCTGATATGTGACACCGGGTAGTTAGGGAGGCCGTTGGGGATTATTTGTGTATTATGTATATATATCTTTTGGCTCGTGCATGTATAACCTGATGTATGACAAACTTTTCAAGTGATGTATATATATTTATGATATTCAGTTTTTAGATTTTCCGCTTTATTCTAAATTCTGAAATTGGGTGTAAGGAACTGAGTTCCTCTGTTGATTGCTACCCCACTGTTGCATATCTTTATGAGCAGGTGTTGTATGTATTGTTTCAATTTGATGTGACCCCTCGGTCTATTCCATGATAATGTAGATATACTCTGACGAAATTTTGAATTTTCTTTTACCTCTTTAGCTTGGGGGTGTAGATTGGGGGCGTCACATTTAGTTCATCATTGAATTTTGTGAGATTCTAAAAAATATTTCTTGAACCTTTGAACATTGTTTTAAATCGATTTCCTTGCCAAAAAAAGCAAGGAGCATTCACTTGAGGTTTGGTTGAATTCATGTTGGGGAGAACGAAAAGGAAAATGCTAGGTTACTAAAAATTTTGAAAAATTTTAAGCAAGCATTGAAAAAGTGTGAATATGAATGTGAAAAACAAAATAAAAAGAATTCTTGTTTGAAAAATAAAAATAGTGAATGAAATAATTTTGCAAAAGGAAGTATGAGAAGGTTTACAATTGAGAAAAAGAAATGGTGAAAAGAAGTTGTGAAGTGTATATACCATGTATAGTGAATGTTTCTTTTGCATTTGCAATTTCGATTCAATGGCCTTTAGAAATGACCCTTTGTTGTGAACCCGACCAAGCTACAACCTTGAAAGCCCTTAGTGATCTCAACCTTGAAAGCCCTTAGTGATCTCTTGCTTCCATGATTTCATTTTTGATTGATTAGATGAATGTATGAATTGGATTGTGATGAGTCCAACCTTTGAGGTTGGCATCATATTTGGTAAAACTAACTTAACAAAAAATGTTGGACAAGATGTCCTAACATGTTGAACTGACTACAAGTTAAGGTGTTAGACAAAATGTCATATCATGTTGATTTGACATTTTTGTCTGTTACAATTTGGAATAACTGCTATCTGATTTCTAGGTTTTATGGGAATGTGATTTTGTCCTAGGTGGCATCTAATATTGAGGAATCAGAGATTATGATTCTAAAAGGAATATGTTGTTTCTGATTGTGGAGACATTTTTGGAAACTTAGGATTAAAGAAACTATTCTAGAGAAGAATAGGTCGCAGATTCCGTGGAGCTGAATTGCTGCGATTCTGAAGCCCAAATCCAGTTCTGTTTGGTTATATAAATAGGATGGATTTAACCTAGAATAGACACAGAAAATACACAGTTGTTATTGAGTACTAGGGTTTGTACTTTTGTGAGCCATTGTGTGAATACCTGAGTTGGACAGTTTATTGAGTTGTAATTATTTAGTCAATACTGTGATTGAAAGGGAATTGAGAAGGGTCTCATACCTAGGAGAGTCTTAGGTAGAAATCTAGCACGGGTAGTTTCTAGGTGTCAAGTTGTAAACGTTGGAGTTTAGCTTAGAACCAATTCTAATTAGTGGATTTCATTCCTGGCTTGGTAGCCCCTAGACGTAGGCGTTATTGATCACCAAACTGGGTTAACAATTCTTGTATGTTGTTTATTTTCTACTGTTTGTATTCTGTTATTCATTATCCTTGTGTGAGAAGCAGAGATCAAGTGTCACGACATCCTGTCCGACATTTTAGTGATCTGCTTGACCATAATTTCAATTGGTATCAGAGCAGGCATCCTGCTCTGTGTCTGGGTGAGATTTAGGGACGATACTTTCTGGTTCGATGGATAAAGAAGGAGGAATTTTAAATAGACCACCCATACTTGATGGTTCCAATTATGAATATTGGAAAGTGCACATGGTGGCGTTCATCAAGTCCATGGATGGTAAAGCTTGGAAGTCTGTGGTTAAAGGATGGGATCCACCAAAGACCAAAGACAAGGATGGGAAGATTACTAATGAGCTGAAACCCGAGGAAGACTGGGATGATGAAGATGATAAGCTTGCTCAAGGTAATTCCAAAGGCTTGAATGCCTTGTTCAATGGTGTGGACAAGAACATCTTCAGGCTCATCAAGAACTGCACTGTTGCCAAGGATGCATGGGAGATTTTGAAGAATGCCCATGAAGGAACGTCAAGAGTAAAATCTTCAAGACTTTAGCTTCTCACCACTAAGTTTGAGAACTTGAGGATGAAAGAGGATGAAAGTATACAAGACTTTCATATGAACATTGATGATATTGCCAACACATCAAGTGACCTGGGAGAGAAAATTCCAGAAGCCAAGTTGGTTCAGAAAATCCTGAGGTCTCTCCCCAAGAGATTTGACATGAAGGTGACCTCTATTGAGGAAGCTCAAGATATAAATACTATAAAGTAGATGAGCTCATGGGATCACTCCAAACTTTCGACATGGCCATCAGCGAGAAGGATAAAAAGAAGAAAAGTCTAGCCTTAGTGACTAACCAAGAAGAGGGTGACTCCAATGGGGACTTGTCCAAATCTGTGGGGTTTCTTGAAAAACAGTATCACAACCTGTTGAAGAAACTGGATGAGAAGTCTAAAACCAATGTCAAGGCTCAGACTTCTGACATCTATAGATCGAGAAACTTTGGAAGAAGAACTAGCTATGATAAGAACCCCAACCGGGGACAAGGAATTCAATACTTTGAGTGCGGGGGTTTTGGACACTTAAGAGGTGAATGTCCCACCTTCCACAAGAAGGAGAAGAAAGGTTTATCTACCTCATGGTCTGAAGATGACTCCTCGAGCGATGGAGAATCTGCTAAACGTGTGTCTGCGCTCACTGGAGTATATGATTCAGATAAGGAATCAAATATTGGATATCTCAACCCTGGCAAACTTGCTGCCTCATTTAAGGAGGTATGCACTCGAAGTGCTGAACTGTGTCGATTAGGACAAGATCAGCAGAATCTTATTTCCCAACTTTGTGATGAGAGACTAAATCATTTGGGCACAATCTCTGATCTGGAGGATGAATTGGTGTTGTTAAACTCCAAACTTAACAACATGGCCAAGTACATAAGGATGCTAAATAATAGCTCAGATGTGTTGGATGAAATTCTTATGTCAAGAAGAAATACTGGCAGTGGAAGAGGTCTCGGCTATAATGAGCAAGCTGAGATTGAATGACAAAGGTCAGGTGGGAACTCAGTTCAATTGATGTCAAGAATAATTCTCAACATCTTCAAAGGCCTCAGAACAACTCTCCAGGAAGGAAGAATCAGGACAAGAAGTGCCATCACATGGCAAGTACGGTCACTTAAAGGCTTACTGCTATAAGTTGAATGGTTATCCTAAATCATCAACTCGATCCAGAAGAAGAAAGGAGGTTCCTAAAGGAAAGAAGAAGTGGATCCCTAAGGAGCAAACTGTCGCCTTCATAGCTCATACCTCCTTGAGAGCCTCTGCTAAAGAAGACTGGTATTTTGACAGTGGCTGTTCTAAACACATGACAGGTGTCAAGAAGTTCTTGGTTGACATCATACCCCATTCCACTGGCCATGTCACCTTTGGAGATGGTTCAAAAGGAAAGATAAAAGGTATTGGTAAGCTAAAGTATGATGGTCGTCCCAATCTTGATAAGGTCCTGTATTTCACAGGATTGACAGCAAATCTAATAAGTATTAGCCAATTATGTGACCAGGGTCTTAAAGTTAACTTCTTTGAATCTGAGTGTCTGGTAACAAATGATAAAGAGGAACTTATCATGAAAAGCACCAAATCTAAGGGTAATTGTTACTTGTGGGCTCCCCATGAAACTAAGTATCATTCCATCTGCTTGGTGTCAAGAGAAGATGAGGTGAAGATATGGCATCAGAAACTTGGTCATTTGCACTTGAAAGGAATGAAATAAGTCATATCCAAGGAGGCTGTCAGAGGTATTCCTAATCTGAAGATAGATAAAGGCAAAATATGTGGGGAATGCCAAATTGGAAAACAAACAAGGATGTCACATAAAAGGCTTCAACATCAGACCACCTCAAAAAACTTAGAGCTTCTCCATATGGACTTAATGGGACTTATGCAGGTTAAAATCCTTGGTGGAAAGAGGTATGCTTATGTTGTAGTGGATGATTTCTCTAGGTACACCTGGGTGCACTTCATCAAAGAGAAGTCAGAGGTATTTGAAGTTTTCAAAGGACTGTGTCAAAAACTTCAAAGAGAGAAGAATTATGGCATTGTCAGAATCATAAGCGATCATGGGAAAGAGTTTAAGAACAGTAAATTTAATGAGTTCTGCTCCTCAGAAGGAATCAGTCATGAGTTCTCTTCACCAATCACTCCTCAACAGAATGGTGTGGTTGAAAGAAAGAATAGAACAATTCAAGAGTGTGCAAGGGCCACGCTTCATGCCAAAAAACTTCCTTATCACTTTTGGGCAGAAGCAATGAACACAACTTGCTACATCTTAAACAGGGTAACCATCAGATCTGGGACATCCGCCACACTGTATGAGCTGTGGAAAGGTAGAAAGCCAACTGTAAAATACTTCCATGTCTTTGGAAGCAAATGCTACATCCTTGCAGACCGTGAGCAGAGAAGGAAGATGGATCCCAAGAGTGATGAAGGAATCTTCCTAGGATACTCTATAAATAACAGAGCCTACAGAGTCTACAATTCAAGAACTCAAGTGGTACTGGAGTCCATAAATGTTGTGGTTGATGACTCACCTATAGAAGTCGAAGCTACAAATTATATTGGATCATTCTTTCCCATGGAGGAGAAAGATGTCACAGAGGATGTCGAAACACCACAAGATACCTCTGAGGGTGCTGCAGAATCTAATGATGTCAATCATGAACCTACAGCGACTGAGAGGGTTGACAAGGGACCCTCCATCAGAATTCAGAAAGATCATCCCAAGGAACTCATAATAGGGGATCCAAATGGAGGAAGGATGAACAGGTCACGAGATGTTGTTGCCAGTGTTTATTTTGTGTCGAAGATGGAATCCAAGAATGTGAAGGAGGCCTTGACTGATGAATTCTGGATTAATGTGATGCAAGAAGAGCTATGGCAGTTCAAGAGGCATGAGGTATGGGATCTTGTACCCAGACCCAAAGGGTCAAATGTGATTGGGACAAAGTGGGTGTTTAAGAACAAGTCTAACGAACACAGTGTAGTCACAAGAAACAAGGCTAGACTTGTTGCACAACGGTATACTCAGATAGAGGGAGTGGATTTTGATGAAACTTTTGCTCCTGTAGCTAGACTAGAGTCTGTGAAACTGCTACTTAGAATAACTTGTCTGCTGAAATTCAAGCTTTTTCAAATGGATGTCAAGAGTGTCTTTCTGAATGGATACCTGAATGAAAAAGTCTATGTGGAACAAACCAAAGCCTTTGTTGATCCGACATTTCCAGATCATGTATACAAGCTGAAGAAAGCCTTATATGGGTTGAAACAAACTCCAAGGGCCTGATATGAAAGGCTAACTGACGTCCTTGTCACCAATGGCTACTGAAAGGGAGGCATTGATAAAACCATCTTTGTCAGAGAAAGGGAAGGCAAGCTCATGATAGCACAAATTTTTGTCGATGATATTTTGTTTGGGGGAATGTCAGAAGAGATGGTTCAACACTTTGTCAAGCAAATGCAATCTGATTTTGAAATGAGCCTAGTTAAATAATTAACTTACTTCCTTGGTCTCAAAGTTAAACAGATGGAAGATTCTATATTTCTCTGTCAAGGAAAATATGCCAAAAATATTGTTAAAAAGTTTGGTTTGGAGAATGCAAAACACAAGAGGACTCTTGCTCTTACAAGACGAGAAAGGGGTAAGTGTTGATTAGAGTCTCTATAGAAGCATGATTGGAAGTCTTTTATACCTTACAGCTACCATAACTGATATAACTTTTGTAGTATGAGTCTGTGCGAGATATCAGGCTGAACCCAAATTTAGCCATATTAATCAGGTCAAAAGAATTCCGAAGTATATTAATGGTACATGTGACTATGGACTACTCTATACACACAACTCTGACTCTGTATTAATAGGATACTGTGATGTTGATTGGGCTGGAAATGCAGACGATAGGAAGAGCACCTCTGGTGGATCCTTCTTTCTAGGGAACAATTTAATCTCCTGGTTTAGTAAGAAGCAAAACTATGTCTCCTTGTCTACTGCTGAAGCTGAATACATTGCAGCAAGGAGTAGCTGTTCTTAAATGATGTGGATGAAGCAAATGCTGACAGAATATAATGTCATGCAAGATGTTATGACACTCTTCTATGGCAACTTGAGTGTAATAAATATTTCAAAGAATCCTATTCAGCACAGCAGAACTAAACACATTGACACCAGGCACCACTTCATTCGAGATCTTGTGGAAGAGAAAATCATAACCCTGGAGCATGTTGCCACAGAGAATCAGTTAGCTGACATCTTTACAAAAGCTTTGGATGCGAATCAATCTGAAGTGTTGAGATGCAAGCTTGGAGTTTGCCTATCTAAAGATATGTAACATTCCATTGGGTGTGGGAATGCTATTCTAGTATCTGAATATGTATTCCCATCAAGGTTGAAAGGATAATCAAGCATTCTCTCAAGTTCTAGTTTTATTTTTTTTGGTTTTGTAAGGGCTTAATGCCCAGGATAATTTACTTTTGTTTAGGTGTGTACTTTAATTACTCTATACTGTTTATTTGATTATTGAGTTAGTCTTTCTGTCTTTGTCAAATTCTGGCTAAAAAGGGGGAGTAGTACTAACTTTACTAACCACTGCTACTAACCATTGAGGGGAAGTAGTGCTACTTGTAGAAGAAGGTACTGGTTGAGGGGGATACAAAGTTTTTGTTCCGCTGCTGTTCTGATGATCTGGTCTCTCTGTTCTGATTAATTCAGTCTACAGGTTAATTGTAGTTAGTTTTAGCGAAAATATGCCAAAGGGGGAGATTGATGAGTCCAAGCCTTTGAGGTTAGCATCAAATTTGGTAAAACTAACTTAACAAAAAGATGTTGGACAAGATGTCCTAACATGTTGAACTCACTACAGGTTAAGGTGTTAGACAAGATGTCCTATAATGTTGATTCAACATCTTTGTCTGTTACAGTTTGGAATAACTGCTATCTGATTTCGAGGTTTTATGGGAATGTGATTTTTTCCTAGGTGGCATCTGATATTGAGGAATCAAAGATTCTGATTCTAAAAGGAATATGCTATTTCTGAGTGTGGAGACATTTTTGGAAACCTAGGATTGAAGAAACTATTCTAGAGAAGAATAGGTCGCAGATTCTGTGGAGCTGAATTGCTGCGATTCTGAAGCCCAAATCCAGTTCTGTTTAGTGATATAAATAGGATGGATTTAACCTAGAATAGACACGGAAAATACACAGCTGTTATTCAGTACTAGGGTTTGTACTTTTGTGAGCCTCTCTTGTATTGCGTGAATACCTGAGTTGGACAGTTTATTGAGTTGTAATTGTTCAGTCACTGTTGTGATTAAAAGGGAATTGAGAAGGGTCTCATACCTAGGAGAGACTTAGGTAGAAATCTAGCACGGGTAGTTTCTAGGTGTCAATTTGTAAACGTTGGAGTTTAGCTTAGAACCAATTCTACTTAGTGGATTTCATTCCTGGCTTGGTAGCCCCCAGATGTAGGTGTTGTTGATCACCAAACTGGGTTAACAATTCTTGTGTGTTGTTTATTTTCTGCTATTTGTATTCTTTTCTTCATTATTCTTGTGTGAGAAGCAGACATCAAGTGTCACGACATCCTGTCCGACATCTTAGTGATCTGCTTGACTAGAATTTCAGAATGTTATTTTCATTGTTTGTCAGGTGAGTGAAATTTCCCTGCGGTTGCAAACACATTAATTTCTTCATTCTTATTTTGAAGAGGAGTGTTAGAGTGATTCAAGCATAAGAATTTAGTTGTTATTTGAAACATTGCATGATATTTGTTTAAGAACTAATTTTTTTATCATTTTTCGATTCTATTAAGTAGAGAAAATTGCATGTGTGCATTCTCATGTTTGCACAAATCCTCTTATATGAGCAGATCTCTCTTGTTTGAATTTGAACCGTTAATCTTTTCTTGGTTGAATCTTATGCTTGAGCAAATCATCTTGTTTGATAAAATCTCTCTTGCTTTCATGAGGGCATACTTTGCTTGAGGACAAGCAAAAATCTAGTTGGGGAGAGTTTGTTAAGTGCAAATTTTGACTTAAATTGAACCATTTTTCTTGGCACTTATCAACCAATTTCTCATGTTTTAAGGGATTTATTTCTTGTTCTTGTTTGATTCTTCAACATATTGCAAATACCTTTGGATGCCTTGATGTATCTGTTATTGTGCAGGGTTTAGGCATAAAACATCAAAGATTAAGACACAAGTAAATTGACAAGGAAGCCAAATAAGAGAAGAGGAATCAACATGTTCACTGTGCGAACATTAGTGAGGTGAAAGTGAATGCTCGCTGTGCAAGGTCCTGGGGAAGCCCCAGTAGACTAGCCCATATTAGAGGCAGTAGGAAAAGGGCCCAAAGTTCACTAGGCAAAGTTATAGCGAAAAGGTTCGTTGTACGAAGAAGTGTTCGCACAGCGAACTCAAATATTTTCCCAAGGCAGTTTAACTGTTCCTGAGGCACTTGAAGTACCCAAAAGTAGTCTTCGCTGGGCTAATAGGGTGTTCGCTAGTCGAACTGGACATATTTTGTAAATGTTATACAAGTACTTTTTCTTGCTTTTTTAGAAAAAAACTCTCATAACTTGTAAAATAGATATTTATGAGATCATAACTTTATCTCTCTTCATTCCAAGTATATTTTAGAGAGAGAAACACAAACTCTAAAGGGGAGAAGGTATGATCTTCAATCTCTTGTTGGGTTAGGATGTAATCTTTTGATACCTTTTTCAAATCCGTGATCTAAGATACTCATCTATCAATGAGAAAACTTTTGACACAGTCTTGTAAGTTGATATTCACTAGTATCACTTTTATTTTGTTGTGTCGATTAGTAGCATGAGTAAGATCAATACGGTAAAGACCACGATAACGTTTTTGACGCGAACAATATTGTGAGGATGCGTGATAATAATGATGAAGAACTATGTTCACATACATTAGGCAAATTAGTTGAATGCATGTAAAAAAGGGTTAAGCGTATGTATGTATTTTGATCATGGCGTTTTTTGTGAATCAATCATGAATCTGATATGGGTGTCATCTTTGGATACCTGTTAGGTTCTAGAATCTAGACATAGATTTATACTTAGCATTTACATGAGTATCAGTTCTTAATGCTCTATGTTGTTGAGTTGCGTGAGACATCACCAATGAGACAATACGATTGTTCTCCCGACTTTGCGTTAGACATAACCTGGGTTGTGGGTGATACGTGAGGATATTAGACAAATGATTGATTTATGTTTATTTGGTTAGAAGAATGCATATGTTATCAATTGATGAGATCCAATCCTAACAAGGCTCCATTTATTTTAAGTCTTTATATTTTCTGCCTTTATATTTTCTGCCTTTATTTATAGTACCTTGAATCTTTTAACCAATTTTCACAACAAGCTTAGAAATGTAAAGACCGTTGAGTGACATTCTTTTCCTTGTACCGATCCCTGTGGAGACGATATAAATCTCGAAGAGAATCTTTCCAAAACTAAATTTTTGCTTCTTGTCGTTTTACTGCAGTTTGAACATTACATTACCTAAACCGGAAGCACAATGGGATTATAACTATTGGAAATTGTGGTCACATGATTAGAAGGCGAAAAATATTCTCACTTTCGCTTTGGGTGTTGATGAGTATTATCGCATTTCTCATTGTGAGACCGCCAAAGCTACATGGGACTCATTATAAGTTGCCCATGAGGGTACTAATGATGTCAAACAAGCTAGGATCAACACATTAATCAAGAGTTTGAGCTATTTCTTATGAAGCATGGTGAAACCATTTCGGACATGCGAAAACGGTTCACACATCTTATCAATCTATTAAATGCGCTAGGTAAGCCTATCAAAGAGGTGAATGATCTTAAAGTACTTGATCTCACGACTTTGTTTGGTAAATTGGAAGAGCATGAGCAAAAACTCACTTGCTTAGAAAAACACGAAAAAGAGTATGAAAAGAAGGTGAATAAGGAGAAAGGAAAAGACAAGGAAGTAGAGAAGAAATCCATTGCTCTGAAGACATCAAGCTCAAATCCTCACATTTTGAGCAAAGTGATTGTGAAACTAAAGATGACAATGATTCTGACGAAGAAGATATGAGGTTGTTTATAAAGAGGTTTAATAGATACATATGGAAACATGAAGACAAATACTCCGACAAGAACCATGGCAAATGTAGAAGTTTATCTAACTCCTCAAAAGAAGATGAGAACAAAAAAGGTAAGTTTAGAAGTACATGCAATAATTGTGGAAAATCGGGCCACTTTAAGCCAAAATGTCCTATAATTAACAAAGACAAATAAATAGGCCATGACAAAAGATCTAGCAAGTCTAGAAGAGCTTATGTCGCTAGGGAGATCGAAAGTGATTCTTCAAGTGAAGATAGCTCCACTTCAAGTGATGAATCGACCAAGCTTTGCTTTATGGAAAACAAAGGAAAGAAAAAGGTTGTCAGTCAATCTAAACTTCATACTTTTCATGACTTAGCTTTTTCTCAATTACAAGTATATTTTGAAAATCTACAAAGACAAGCCATAGATGCTTTCAAATGACTAGCTTCGAACAAAAGAAGTATTTCTTACTTAGAAGCTAAGATTTTAGAAAATGAAAAGAATATGGAAGCCCTAAGGAAGTCTATGCTAGACATTCTAAAAGATCAAAATGAGGATACTAAACCTTCATGGTTTGGTTGTGAAACTTGTCAAATTTGGCAAAAAGAGTCAATGACTCTTAAAGCCAAGTTGGATAAGGCTTTGCAACGTAATGTTACTATTGAAATATTTCTTATTTAATACTATTTATTTTCTTGTTTAAGTGCCATTATATTACTCCTAACATAAAGGAGTTAATTTTATATTTTCTCTCCTATAAAAGGAGCCCTTTTTTCTTCATAATAATATAACAGAATTATCACCCATATGCTTTTCTACATGGTATCAGAGCTCCGTAGGACTAGGCTAATACTGTAAAGCTTTCTCTAATTAGTGGGGTTTGGGGCCAACGTTCTTTTATCTGACCCGACCGATCCAAACTATGGTGGACCCTACCCAAACACCACCTCCTCCCGGAGGAGGTCGTGGAGGCGACGACGCCAACAACAATTCCGGCGGCGGCGCCAACGTCAATTTCGGCGGTACCAATAACAATTTCGGTGGAGGAAGTGGATTTACCATGCCAGAAATGCCCAGGTTAATGACAAACAACAATTTTAATGGTGGGTTCGGTTATGGCAGAGGTGATCCCAACAACAACTTTTTTGGGTCTGGTTATGGCTACCCATTTGATGGTGGTTACAGTAACTCAAGAGGTGGAGGTCAAAATAACTCTCTTCAGGTTAATGTTCAGAAACTAGATGGCTCAAACTACGCTGAATGGTCCCAAACTGTTCGACTTATTCTAGAAGGCAAAGGGAAGTTGGGTTTTCTTACAGGTGTTGTTCTGGTGCCTGCAACAACACATCCTAATTACAAGTTTTGGAAATCTGAAAACTCTTCTATTATTGCCTGGCTTATTAATACTATAGAGGTAGGTATGAGAAAAACATACATGTATCTGCCTACAGCAAAAGATGTTTGGGATGCTGTAAAACTGTCTTACTCTGATATTAAAAGTTTCTCTCAAATTTATGATCTAAAATAAAAGTTATGGAATTTAAAGCAGAATAACATGGATGTCACTACCTACTATAATGAATTGATGTCCCTTTGGCAAGAGTTGGATCAGTGCTATGATTATAACTGGAGGTGTACTGAAGACAGTGTTCAGTTTATTAAGACGCAAGAGAACGACCGTGTCTTTATTTTTCTTGTTGGTCTCAACAAGGAACTCGATGAAGTAAGAGGTAGAATTCTTGGGAATAATCCACTGCCAACTATCCGAGAAACCTTTTCAAAAATCAGAAGGGAGGAGGCTAGACAAAGATTGATGATGGGAAAGTTAAACTCAGCAACTGATGGTTATGTCCTTGTCACAAACAACTTCAATAAAGACAACACGAAATATGGTAAGAAAGATGGTAAAGCCTGGTGTGATCACTGCGAACGTTACTATCACACATGTGAGACTTGTTGAAAAATTCATGGAAGGCCTTCTAATTGGAAAAAGAAGGGTGAGGGTCGTGCACTTCAAGCAACTTTAGATCAAGAGCCACAGTCCTCCCCAAATGCATTTCCATTCACTAAGGAACAACTAGACCAAACGTACAAACTCCTCGAGTCTCAAACACCTTCGTGCTCCATAGCCCAGAAAGGTAACTTCCCAAAATCAGGCCATCTTAGTGTCATTCCTAATCGTACATGGATCGTTGATTCTGGAGCCACCAATCATATGACCGGTGAATCCAGTTTATTTTCTTCATATAAACCATGTGCAGGAAAATTCCAAAATTAAAATAGTTGATGGCTCTCTTTCAGCTGTGGCAGGAAAAGATTCTATTGTTTTGTCTCCCTTACTAACCATCCAAGATGTGTTACATGTCCCAAATTTGTCTTGCAACTTATTATCTGTCAGTAAGCTAACCACAAATAAAAATTGTCAAGCTCATTTCTTTGGTACTCATTGTGTATTTTAGGATTTGATCTCGGGGAGGGTGATTGGCTGCTGAGGAAAGTGGTGGACTCTACTACTTGGAAGATGAACCAAAAACCAGACATCAATTTGGACCAATAAGTTTTTCCTTTGTTAAATCTTTTTTTTTTTGTTTCAAATAATAAGGATGACATTATGTTGTGGCATTTAAGGTTAGGCCACCCTAGTTTTAAGTATTTAAGCTCATTGTTTCCTAAACTTTTTGTTGAACAAGACATTTCTTCACATCAATGTGAGGTTTGAGAGTTTGCTAAACATCATCGAAGTTCTTTTCCAATTCAATCTTATAAACCTTCAAAACCTTTTTCACTGATTCATAGTGATGTTTAGGGGCCTAATCGAACAAGTACTTTATCCAACAAAAAATGGTTTTTCACTTTCACAGATGATCATACTAGACTTTGTTGGGTATACTTGTTGAAAGAAAAATCTGAGGTAGGTCAAATAATTCAAAACTTTTGTAAATTGGTGTAGACACAGTTTAACACCCAAATACAAGTGTTTATAACTGACAATGGTTCTGAATTTTTTAATAAAATTGTTGGAAATTTTTTCTTGAAAATGGAATTGTGCATTAAAGTTCATGTGTTAACTCACCCCAACAAAATGGGATTGCAAAGAGGAAAAACCGACAACTTCTTGAAGTTGCACGAGCACTACTCTTCTCTACCAATGTCCCTAAATATTTATGGGGTGAAGCTATCTTGACAGTTGCACATTTAATAAACCATATGTCATCTAGTGTTTTGAAATTTCAAACTCCTTTGCAAAGTTTCTTGCAATATTTTCCAATTGCTTCCGTTCTATCTGATTTACCACTTAAAATATTTGGATGCACAACTTTTGTTCACGAACACAAGCATCTTGGTAAACTTGAAACCCGTGCAATCAAATGTGTTTTTATTGGGTATTCATCTTCTCAAAAAGGTTATAAATGTTTTGATCCTAATACAAAGAAAAAAGGGCTCATTTTATAGGAGAGAAAATACAAAATTAACTCCTTTATTTTAGGAGTAATATAATGACACTTAAACAAGAAAATAAATAGTATTAAATAAGAAATATTTCAACCCCCCCCCCCCCCCCCCCCCTCAAGTTGGTGCCAAGATGTCAATCATGCCTAACTTGCTGATCAAGTATTCAATTGGTCAAAATATCAGTGGTCTATTGATTGGAAGAGATAAATGGCAAGCAGAGAGTACCAGAGTCTATCTTTTCTTTTATGAAATGATGATCAATCTCGATATGTTTAGTACGATCATGTTGAACCTAATTATGAGCTATGCTTATAGCTGCCTTGTTGTCACCGTACAATTTCAATGAGAGTTCTACCTCTATCTTCAGTTCTTTCAGGACTCGAAGGATCCACCTACCTTCACAAATTCCTTGGGCCATTGCTCTAAATTCAGCTTCAACACTACTTCTTGCAACCACTCCTTGTTTTTTGCTTCTCCAAGTCACTAGGTTCCCCCACACATATGTGCAATAACCTGAAGTTGATTTTCAATCAATAATGGACCCTGCCCAATCTGCATCAGTGAATATTGCCACATTTTTATCATTGGTCTTCTTGAAGAATAACCCTTTTCCTGGAGTTGCTTTTAAGTATCTCAAGATTCTATTCACAGCTTCAAGGTGCTCTTCATATGGTGCATGCATGAATTGACTCACAACACTAACTGAAAAAGCAATGTCAAGACGAGTATGAGCCAAATATATTAATTTTCCAACCAACCTATGATATCGTCTAGTGTCAACTGGTGTGTCCCCTTTCTCCCAAAGTTTGACACTTTGGTCCATCGGTGTGTCAGCAGGCTTACAACCACTCATACCTGTCTCTTGTAGGAGATCAAGAACATAGTTTCTCTGAGAAACAAAAATTCCTTTCTTTGACCTTGCTACTTCCATGCCAAGGAAATACTTGAGGGGACCTAAGTCTTTGATTTCAAAATCTGCTGCTAAGTTTCTTTTTAATATCTCCATTTCTATCTCATCATTACCTATAGGAATAATATCATCAACATAGACTATCAAAACAGTTATCATTCCATTTTGACCTGACTTTGTGAATAAAGTATGATCTGCTTGTCCTTGAGTATATTCCTGTTTCTTCACAGACTGAGTAAACTTTTTAAACCAAGCTCTCGGAGATTGTTTCAACCCGTACACAGACTTCTTTAGTTTACACACCCGTGACCCAAATGTTTCTTCAAAACCTGGAGGACAATCCATATATACTTCTTCTAAATCACCATTGAGAAAGGCATTTTTGACATCTAGCTGATGGAGAGGCCAGTCTAAGTTAGCAGCAAGGGATAAGAGTATTCTAATTGTGTTAAGCTTTGTAACAGGAGCAAAGGTCTCTGAGTAATCTATGCCATAGGTCTAAGTGAATCCTTTTGCAACCAATCAAGCTTTATACCTTCCGATTGATCCATCAAAATTGTACTTTATTGTGAACACCCACTTACATCCCACAGCTCTTTTACCTGCCGGCAGAGTTGTGGCACTATAAGTTTTATTCTTTTCAAGAGCTTTAATCTCCTCAAAAACAACTTCCTTCCACTTTGGAATTTCTAGAGCCTCATGTACATTCTTAGGAATTTTGACACTAGATAGATTAGAAGTAAATGCAGAAAAAGAGGGAGACACGTTTGAATATGATACAAAGTTAGACAAGGGGTACCTAGTACATGGCCTACCTGGCTTCCTAAAGGCTATGGGAACATTAAGATTAATATATTGTTTCCTAAGTTCTATGGGGACATCAAGGTCGGTATATAGAGAATTAGGATCAAGGAGAGATTTACCTGTCTGAGTCGGTTGATTTTCACTCGGTTCAGATTCTTGGCTGAGCTGAGGAATAGGGTCTTCTACTACTTGATCATTATTTCTTCTGGAATAATTTTGCCTTTCAAAATTGAATTTCCTTCCTCAAATCTTTTTTTTATTTTTTGCCTCGAATTCTGATTGATCCTTACTCATGGAAGGAGTAGGTTCATCTAATTTTTTCAAATATGATTTTCCTTGTCATAATCCTTATAGAAGGTATAGTTACATTAAAAAGGAACCAAATAGCAAAAGGTTATCTTCTCTTAATTTGTATTATCATTATTGTTGCAAAAAGGGTCATACCATTGCCAAGTGTAAGTTTAGGAAACTCTTTGTTTCTAAAGGTTTCTTTCAATGGTTTCCTAAATGCAACCTAGGTTTCACTAATCACTAAGGACCCAATGAATATAAGGTACCTAACACTATTTGTTAATCATGCAGGAAAAATGTCTTGACTCTATGAAGATAGTATGGGATCTCGTTTATGTAAGCTCAAGGCATAATAAGGTTACATATCCTTATTGTGTTGACTATGTGACAAGCAAGGAAGATTGTGTTTCCAAAGAGGTTAACATTTAGTGTTTCTTTAATTGGTAAAAGTGTGTGAATGATTACTAATATTTATATTCGAGAAGTGTCAGATATTTATTATGTTTAATGATGTAGATCTATCTTCAACAAGACATACTCAAGTTCATCATATTAAGAATTGATCAACCTAAGATGATGAAACATGAGGAGGTGTCAGATAATCATCATGATTGAACAAAAATGAAAGTCTAACAACAAGGATTGTCATCAAATCAATTGCCTATTGGATACATTATTATTATCACTTTAAATACTTGTACAAGAAGAAAAGTGGTAAGAGCATTTTGGTTTCATTTGTTTTGTGTGGCACGTTTTGCATTCATTTCTACTTTCGTTTGAGAGTTCCTCGTGGAATGCAAGTGCATTATTCGTCAATTGTACGGTGAGGTAATATCGTTTCAATCCTTTTCTTGTTATTGTATGTAATTATTTATTTTGCCTATTTTTTTCTTAAAGGTATATGATGTATGATGTGTATGATGTTTGTGATATATGTTCACTTTAAAATATTTCAAATGTGGTTATTGTGTGTTGCATTTTATATGTTTATAGTGACTATATTAAAAATGTCTTCATATTTTGATATATATCTTGAACCATTTCATGCTTGCATCTTCATGTTTGCATGATTTTGTTGAAACAAGTTTGGTTCATACCATGTATCCTCCAAGGTTTTGATGATAACAAAGTATTAGAAAATTAATTAGGATTTCTAACTAGTTAGTTTGTGTGTGCAGAATTATATTTACTTGATGGAACTGGTTCTGACACTGAAACAACTTTGGTTCAGTTCCAATCATGCTAGTACACTCCAGATCAGAAGCATGCTATGCTGCCTCTGATGCTGAGTAATGTCAAGTCAGTTCTGCTAACACGAGACTCAAGATTTATTGACATTATCTTATACAAGTTGTGTTGTACTTGAATCATAGTTGTATCCTCTGGACAAAGGCTTTGTTTCGTGGGTATCCTTGTGACTGAAAGTTCCAACACCTGCTTTCTTGAAAAAGAAGATGTACTAGAAGATTTGATCTATTTGTAGCCATTGAAGATGCTCTAACGTCTCTATTTCTTTAGCTATACAAAGCAGCTGAAGATTTAAAGATCATCAAGAAATAACACTGCAATACAACTGAGAAATACACACATTACTATCAGAAAGCTGAGTCTGTTTAGGGTTCTTATTCTTGTGTTGATTAAGAATCCTTGTAAAAGTGTGTTGTATTATTTTAAAAACCTTTGATATTTATCAAGTGTTATTGTAAGTTATTCCTTCTCTAAGCAGAGGTAAAAACCTATGATATTTATAAAGTCTTAGACACGAGCTCTAAGCAGAGTTAAAAGTCTTAGACATGAGCTCTAAGTAAAGGTGAAAGTCTTATACACGAGCTATAAGCAAGGTAAAGTCTTAGGCAGGTGGTCTAAGCCAGACAAGTCTCAGTTAGGAGCTGATTTAGCAAAGGGAAGTATTAGACACGAGCTTTAAACAGAGGGAAGTCTTAGACACGATCTCTAAGCAAGGGAAGTCTTAGACAAGTGGTCTGAGAAAAAAGTAAAGTCTTATACAAGTGTGTATAAGCAAGTGTAATCTGGTTGATTATAATGGAAAATCTCTTACTTGGCAAGGGGACTTAAGTACTCTCAGTTGGAAGAGGAATCAGGATAACTACTGTGTGTTCTTTGCTATTTTTACTTTACTTCTGTCTCTATTTCCGCTGCACCATATCAGATTCTAAACTCAGTTTTTAGAATATGAACTCTGGTTCACAAGTAAATCTAATTTTTACAAAACACAATTCAACCCCCCCTTCTTGTGTATTTTTCTTTCCTTCAGTTGGCATCAGAGCAAGGTCTGTGCGTAACACCTAATAGTGATTCAGTCAAAGATCCAACAAGAAAAATATGGATCTTAAGGTTACTATTCCTAGTACCTCAAGGGGGATTCCCTATGATTACAGTAGCTCTGAGAGAAATCATTACACTGCTAAACCTCTTGTATTCAGTGGTGACTCTACTGAATTTGAATGGTGGAAAAGTAAGAGGTATACGTATATCATTGGACTAGATGATGAGCTATGGGATATTCTTGAAGATGGCATTGACATTCCTGTAGACAATGTTGGTATGGTTGCTGACAGAAAGACTCTGACTCCTGCTTAAAAGAAAATGTACAGAAAACATTATAGAGTCAGAGGTATTCTGGTTGATGCACTTCCACATGCTGAGTATTTGAAAATAATTGATAAGTCTTCTCCAAAGACTATCTTTGAATCTCTGTGTTCTACTTATCAAGGAAATCAACAAGTCAAAGACGCCAAAGCTGTCTTGTTGATACAGAAGTACGAGCTATTAAAAATGAAGGAAGATAAGGATATTAAGACCATGTTTTCAAGGTTTCAGATTGTTGTCTCAGGCCTTCAAGTGCTGAACAAAAGCTACTCAATAACTGATTATGTGAAGAAAATTCAGAGAAGTCTCCCTCATAATTTTAGACCTAAAGTAAGAGCTATTCAGGAAGCTAAAGATCTGAATATGCTGTCTCTTGAAAGTCTAATCAGCAATCTTCAAAGTCATGAGATGGAAATCAATGGAGATGAAACTTCTAAGAAGTTTAAATCTCTCGCACTGAGATGTGCCTCTGAAAAATCTGGTGACAAGTCCAAAAGATCTTCTAAAATCAGTAAAGTTGATGAATCGTCTGAAGAAGAATTTGATGGAAGATCTGATGATGAAGACATGGCATGCTTCATCAGAGGGATTCAACAAATTGCTAGAAGAATCATATGATTTACTAAAACCAACAAAAGGATTAACTTTAAAGATAAAGACAGTACCTACTACAACTGCAACAAACCAGGCCACTTCATAAGTGATTGTCCTTAACCTCTGAAGAACAGTAATTTCAGAAACAGGTTCAAAAAGAATATCATGGCAACATGGGAAGCTGAATGAAGAAGAGTCAGAAAAGGAATATAATGCCAATCTAGCACTAATGGCTCACTCATCTAATGAAGGACTTCTATCTGAGTCTAAAAACAAAGATGAGGTATTCTCTTACTCTAATTTCATTTCATGTGCTAACAATCTTCTAGATCATTGCAAGAATCAAACTATCCAGATTAAGATCCTTAAAAGAGATAACTCTATATTAAAAGAAGAATTAAAAGAAGTTAGTATGTCTCAAAATGAGTGTTCATCTCTGGGTAAACATGATCAAGTGTTTCATAAATTTATTACATCTGGCATTAATCGTACCAAACTTGATCTATAATCTATGGAGTCAAAAAATATAATAAAGAAGGATTAGGGTATGATGAAAGTTACTCTAATACTAATGAAGTGCTTCAAAATTCCTCCTCATCTAACATTGCTCAAACTATGTTAACCATTTTATTCCTGCTGCTAAAGCAATGAATTTAACTTAACCTATTGATAAGAAGTTAAAAGGCATTTCTATAATAGAACCCGATGAATCGGATGTTCTGATAACATCAATATTCAACACTTTTGAATTACATGATACGATTAATTCTGTTGTTAAGGTTAAGAATAACTTCAGTAAAAACATTTTAAATCATAATGATTGGAGTAAAACTAAACCTTCTTACAAAGTAAAAGGACAAAATAGGAGAAAGTCTGTTAAAACTAACTTGAAAGGACCCATATGTGTATGGATACCTAAATCTCAAATTGTCTTTGCTACAGATATGCCTGTCATACCCCAAATTTTGACCACAAGATTTCCCATCATTGTGAAGATCATTACCACAATATGGATGTACCATAAAACCTCATGAATCTCCTCAAAGATTGTTGAGCATTCATTACAATCAAGAGTTAGGGTTTTGAGCCCTCTCAGAGCACTTAGACAAAGGTTCAATCAAGAATTGACATGATCTTTAACTTGTCTAGCCTTTCAAACACCTATAAAGGATCAAGAGGAATCCCACATCAAGAATCAAGCACAAGATTGCAACATTCCAAGTGGATCAAGCCTTAAGATCGCCAGTGTCCCCAAATTAGGATTTTGGTCGACCAGAGCCTCCAGATGAAAATTTTTATCTGGGTATGAGCCAATACTTCAAAACATGATCCAAATGCTCAAAAGAACCTTATGAGTCCCATCATCAAGTCAAAATGGCCTCAGGGGATACATTTATAAAAAATTAAGAATTAGGGTTTCTTGACCTAATTCACCCCTAAGTTGACATTTGGAGCAAGACATGAGCCAAGACCTCAAGACATGATTTGAGGGCCTCAAATACACCACATTGATGCATTTACAACAATGGATTGATCCAAGAAGTTGATTTACAAGTTTCATTTTCATCTGGACCACAATTAGGGTTTTGAAGAAAAAATCAACTGTACCATTGACTTTGGACCAAGACATGTTCCCAAACCTTGGGACATGATTCAAGAAACCCTAAAACACTTATGGAATTCACCCATTAGGTCTGATTTAGGTCAAGAACTTGATTGCATAGAGGATCTTACAGTTTGGAATTCATCTGACAAAAAGTCAACTGTGCCCAAAATCAAGTTTGACTTTTTGAATTTTTTTCACAAATATGGATCCCCTAAGTCAAAAACAATGTTAATGCATGATTTTGATCATCATCCATCAAGAAAACCCAAGAAAAATAGGGTTACTTGCAAAAGGGGTAACCATAGGAAACTTAAAATTTTCCAAGTTATGAAACAAAAGTGATTTGGTACCAACTTTGCAAGGTCATAACTTCCAAACCACAAGGCATTTTTCTTCCATCCAAAGCTCAAATGAAAGTTCACATGACATAGTTCAAAATTGTCAACTACAAAAGATTCCAAATCCTCATGGATTTTGAGTTATGGATTGATCAAAATCACAAAAACATGAAAATGACCACTTTTTCCAAAACTTAGTGACATTTTGGACATAATCTGTCTTGGATTTTCACCAACTTTGAGGCCATTTTTCACCTTGATCCAAGTTGATTCAAGACCATTGTTAGGCATCAAAGTTAAAGTATGTCATAAGAGCTTTCCAAAAAGTCTAAGATCATCTCTAAATTCAATTTGAGCAAGGAGTTACAACCCTTGGAACATGGCACCAAAAGTTGATTTCTTCCTAAGGCAGATTATAGGTCATTTGCTCGAATTGGCTAATTTATGCAATTATAAGTCTTGTAATACTTCTAGAAACATTAAGGATTAAATCAATGCAAAAGATCTCTGAGCCACAAGCACACCAAGTCAAGAAATAATCATTTATGCATGTGATATCCAATTATGCAAAACCAAAAACTTCAAAGTTGTCATGGAACATTCAATGGATGCATCAAGATGGCATGTACTGAGGCAAATCCAACTGAATGAGTCAAGCCTTATCCCTATAATAGAAGACCATAGGCCTGCAAGATTGACCGCAGTCAATGGCTAGAGGAGACTTGAGATTCCTTTTGAAAACCAATGGACAATGGACTGTACCAGCATCTATTCACTATTGCTTCCAAAACAAACTTGACACACTATAAATAGAGCTCATTTGTGGTCAGTTTGAGTACAACAAAGCACCATAACACATGATTCCCTCAAAATTACTCTCAAAAAACCAGATTTTGCTTCTCATTCAAGTAACATTCAAATTTTCCATTTGAGAGCTATTATATCAAAAAAACTCATGCCAACACCTCACATATATATCATATATGAGTGATCCATGACCTTAAAACCAACCTGGAACACCTGAATCACAAAGTCACCCCCCATTTGCTTAAGCTTTTTGGCCTGTTTGCAGTTGAGGTGCCACAACAAGTTTTAAGCTGATTCAATCCATTCCAAGCCTTCAAACACATTACTTGAGGTCTATTGAAGCTATCTAAATCATTACACAACATATGTAACACCTCCAACATAGAATTCGATCACCAGCTACAAGAGGTAAGTCTGACACTCTCAAACTCTATGATTCATGCATCATAAATGTGTTTTCAAGTTACAAACATGTTTCTGCATATATATGGAGTGTTCCCCCTCAATCAATTGCTATGTATGAATCGTGTATAGGATTTCATAGTGTTCTTGCAGAAATTAGGGTTCTTGAGTTCATCTTCTTATTTCTCACTCCACACTTAATATAAATGCAATTAATTTATATGGTTGTAATCCTTGTTAAAAAACGAGGAAGTTTCATGTTTACAATAGTCATTTTCATTGAGTAATCAGAAAGATATGAGAGGTTTTGCAAATCAGGGGAGGTAGAGCACGCACGAGCAAGAACATGTGTTCTTGGCGCCATTTTTCAAATATTTGAATATTTGAATATTTGATTTTTTTTAATTAATTGATTCATAAATTAATTTCTCTATGGATTTTTATGTTTTTGAATTGATTATTTTTTTCAAAATTCACAAACATGATAAAATATTTTATTCTACAAAAATTTCACAAAAATATTATTTATTTTATATATTTAATATTTTTGTAAAGAATTTATTTTTATTTGTTTTTAAGCATTTAAAAATATTTCTTCCTCTTGATTTTTCAAATTCAAATGATTTTCAAATCATTTTATGGATAAACATAATTATTCAAACATTAATCCAAGATCACAACTTGTTTTTCATACATGTTTGATAATTTTGATAATTTTAATTGATTTTCATTCAAATTGAAATGCATTTTAAAATCAAATTAGGGTTTTAATTGTTTTCACTCTCACAAACATTTTCCAAAACATTTTTGGGACTCTTGATAGAATGTAAGTCCTGAAATTCTGGTATGACAGATCCCAGATGTCCTACAGGATGTCGAGACATCTGGTCTGTTACAGATAACATGGCAAAGTATAAACAATAACAGTACTAAAACTCATAAACAACACACAGAATTTGTTCACCCAGTTCGGTCTAACAACCTACATCTGGGGGCATACCAAGCCAGGAAGGAAGTCCACTATTAGCAGTATCAATTCGAAGTTAAACTCCCCCGTTTACAACTTCTCACTTAATCCCTACCCAATGAAACTTCTACCTAAGAGTTCCTAACTCCTAGTATATTAGCATTCCCACTCACTTCCCTTCAGTCACACATCGTGACAATTAAAATTAACAAGTTCAAACTAGAAGACATACTTCCATGACAATACCTAGACATGACACACATGACTAAGAACAATACTTAGAGTTGCTTAACAGCTTCCTCCAAGAACAATACATCTCTTACCTACAGGCTTTGAGATAAACACGATGACCATCCCACAAACCGAGTGGTTCATCGACCAACACAACCCTTATAATTTACATGATGGCTGGCTTGTTTTTCTAGGTTACAATGCTTCTATTTATAACCTAAACCCAACTGGATTTGGGCTTCAAATCACAACATATCAGCTGCTACAAATCTGCAAAAGATTCTCCTACAAATTAGATCTTCAATCAAATCTTCCTAAAATATCTCCATATTTAAATACTCAATCTTCTCTTGATTTTATCTTGAATTGTCCAGACCTTTAAATCAGCTCCACAAAGGCTACCATAATATTCCCAGAAACATTCCTTACATTGGGCTTGTGCATTATAAAATCACAGATTTGATTTAACAATAAAGCATATTTATTCTCCAAATCTCTTCGCCCTAAAATAGTAACAAAATATACTCCACAAAGTAATAGGAATTGATTGTATCAGAATAAATCTTCTCCAATAAATTCTCCTGCAATCTCTCAAACAAACTGATACACACAGCCCTAACAAAACACAACAGACTGATGTTCTGATGTTCTGTCAACTGATGTCAAGACATCATGTTTAACATCAGCACACAAAACTGCAACCCTAAATAACTTAACATAAACTGAATGTTAAGAACTCATGTTAAGACATCAGACAAATGACATCTTCAACAACAACATTCTTTTACCAAAATTGCAGCCAACACCAGAAATAACAATCTCCCCCTTTGGCAAATTTTGGCTAAAACAATATCAGCACACATCAGGGATACCAGCAGCAGAAACAACACCACCAACAACACCACAACCATATCTAACAAGCACACCACAACGCAACTCCTCTCCAAAGAAGGCTACTCTCCCTCTTTTTAGCCATAATTGGACAAACTCTGAACATAGCAGGAAGCACAAAAAAATTCCAAAGGCAAACTCTGAATCATCCAACCAATATACTCAGACTAGAACAGACTATTCTACATCTCATAATAGCTGAACAAACCTACTTCTCTCCCCCTTTTTGGCCAAACATTGACCAGTATTGGGGTAAACAGTCATGTCTAAACTTGTGGTTCAATCCATTGACACACCAGGTCTTCACTGTCATGTCCACCATGAACTTCACCAGTAACACAATGTCACGACATCTTGTCTGACATAACACCCTCACCAGAGCCACAAACAACTGTACTACTTCAACAAAAAAATTTCAACTGCCCCTTGTAGCACCCCAAAATTTTCCCTCTTACTTTTAGTACTAACTGGCTTATGTTTCATTTCATTTTGCATTATCATGTGTGCATATCATTAGTTCTAAGCATGGGGTCAAGGTGTCTGAAGCAGGTTAAGAGTAGAAGATGTTCTCCAAAGGGTCAAGCAAAAGGCCATGTACATTATCCAAGAGATCAAGAGGAGAAATGGTTATTGATGCCACCATTATTTGAGTCACAAATGGGCCTTGGACCTCAGGAGATCCTATTTGGTCTATCACATGATCAGGAGTTCACAATTGGCAAGAGATCTCAAGTGAACCACTCTCTCCTAACCAGTGCAGAAATTAGGGTTTTGAGATTCTTGAGTTTATTGCTCCAATGGGCAAGCTCTTTGAGTTTTTATCATCACAAAATGGCGTATCTCATCTTTGTTGGAGAGGGTACACATCATATTCAAAGGAATTTGGATTTGGAGGATGTGCCAATTCCTCCTAGACTGAGGGTACCAAAATTAGGGTTTGCTATAAAATCAGTTTATTTCTAATTTTTTGGGCAAGACTTGATTCTATGGTATTCCTTGGGTCCCTAAGTATCTAGGAATGGAAAATTGTCCATCAATTTGATTCATAAGAGGTTCAATTGATCAAAAGACTGAAAATCAGGAGAATTGGGGAAAAGTCAACTGTGCAGAGGAAAAAGTCAACTCCTGACTTTTTGAGTTCAAATTCATGTTCCTCATCTCAAATATGGCCATTGATGAAGATTTGATCAAGAAATATCAAGGGATTCACCAAAAATCAAGAGATGTGAAAAGTTTCCAAGAATAGAAACTAGGGTTTCCATTTATGGTAAGTTTTGGCAACTTGAGTACCCATCTTTGGAGCATTCTTTTTCTATCATCCAAGCTCCAAACTTAAGGGTTATGGATACCTTTCAAAGGTTCACATTCCAAGCTTCAAAACCATACCAAGAACATCTCCATTGGATCAAAATTGAGTGAGATATGGTGGTTTAAAGTTTGAGGTTTCTAGGGCAAAATGACCAGCCATGGCAAGTCATGGGCGAGCCAGCACGCCCTCAATTTTACAAACACTTGGTGTGCATGACATGTCCAAGTTCAAAGGCAAATATCTCATTGATGGAGACTTCAAATGGAAAAATGTTCAACATCATTCTTGTTCCTCTCCATCTCCTCTACAACTTTTGTGTTGGAGAAATTTTCATATGATCAACCATTTGGGAGATATGGTGAGTTGAAGTAGGTGACCTGAAGCTGAAATTTTCACACGCCCATGAGCAGGTCACGACAAGGCAAGGTGACATACAAAATCAGTCCCAACCACACAACTTTGGGGGTCATTTTTAGGTCCCTTAGAGGACTCCATTCCATTCCCTTTCAACACCAAAGTTGTTGTCGTAATGGCCCTCTATTCAAAGTGTCCAAGAGTGTACCAAATAGAGGCATGGTTCTCAAGCTATGAACACCTAGAGTGTTGGGTACGAATCTGAGTTTGTATGGTAATGTGTGATCAAACCAAATCAAAACTTTCCATTCTGGTAAGCTGGGTAACTTAGCATTGTGCAGGCCTAAAACATCCATCAAAGTTGACCTAATTCACTCTATAAAAAGGCATGGAGACTGAGTGGAAATGTAATACCCCAAAATTTGCTCTCCCCTTTTGGCATCATAGCATGGCATTATCATTTATCATATCATATCCACCTCATTAACATTGCATTGCATTTAACATAGAAAAATGAAGCATGGCATCCTTCTTACCATCAGGGCATGTGATCAAGTGGAAGGTGGACAATCAAGGAATCATTCAAAGCACAAAAAGGTCAATCAAGTTGGCTCTAGGCAAGCCAAGAGGTCTCTCATGTCTCATACTATCTCAATTGATCTTCCACAACCTCAAGAAGGTGAGATTCAATAGGAGATTGAAGCATTACATCTTTCATTATGCAAGAGGTTCAAAAATTGAAGGAAAACCCTCAAGTGAGATAGCTCATTGATCCAAAATCATCCTCAAATGGTATATCTCATCATCCTTTAAGAAGGTACACAACATACTCTGAGGAATTTGAAATTGAAGACTGCACATTTTTCTCCTAGGAGGTGGGCACCAAAACTAGGGTTTCCCATTAAATCAGGGAATCTTTGATTTTTGGACAAAACTTGATGTCATGGTATTCTATATGTCCTTAAGTGTATGTATGTGGAAAATTGCATCTCAATTGGTTTTAGAAGTGGTTCAATTGGAAGAAAGATCAAGAATCAGAGAAATTGGGGCAAGTCAAATAATCAGGGGAAAAAGTCAACTCTTGACTTTTTGAGCCCAAAATCATGAAATTCATGTTGCATATGTCCAATGTACAAAATTTGGTCAAGAAACTCCAAAGGAATCATGAAAAAATCAAGATGTGGAAAGTTGCCATTTTTGGATGAAGTAGGGTTACTAAAAATAGCAAGTTTTGGCCATTTTGCATCAGAGTTTGAACCAAGGCCATTCAAATTTGGAGTACCAAATGAAAATTCCACTCTGCCTCAATGAAAGGCCTTGCTTTAAGCTTCAAATCCATGTGTGGAACATCTCCATTGGATAAAAAATGAGGGAGATATGATTGATCAAAGTTTGAGCAAAGTAGGTTCAAAACTAGGTCATGACCAAGATTTTCAGGTCACGCGCGCAATCATTTTAACAAACAGTTGGTGGGCCAAATGTCCACTCATTTTTCTCATGGTTAAAGACCTCAAATGAAAAACTTTTCAACATCAGAGTTGTTCCTTGTAGTGTCATCTTCAATACTCATGTTGGACAAAATTCCATTTGATCAAGTTATAGAGGCGATATATGGGGCCAAAGTCATGGTGATTATGCTGAAAATCCCATGCCAACATGCCTTGCCAGCCAACCTCACTCACACGCCCATGATGCAGTCTCACATCCTTGTGTTCTAAGTCATTTTCCATCACTTTAAAGGCATTATTTCACTTGGATTCAAACATCAAACATGTTCTATGATGCATCCTCAATCCATTGACACCAAGATGATCCATTTTCATGCATTGGTCATAAAGAAATCCATGTTCAAACATCACCATTTGCATTGATGCATTGACTGTCTTGTATAGTAATTCACACATTGTTTTTGGTTCAGTCATTCAACAAACTTTCATGATCACTTCAGTCCATTTCCTCATTAAACCAAACAATTCATGCACGTGCCTCCACCATGCTGCTTCTTACATGAGAAGGGAAATGTATGAAACTTCCACCACAAGCTACTGCTGCAAGCTGCTACACAAGCCGTGCCAATTCATCTTCTCATTACTCCCACCATAACTCCATGGGCTGCACCACACCAAAACAAAACCTCTCCAACTCGTGTCACTAACCTCCTCACTCATTCTGTTAACTCAGAACTCAGTTAACTAGCTCAGTTAACTTGAGTTCTAACTGTCAACCTTATGAGTTAATTCTTAACCAGCCACATAAATAGAAATTTCACACGCATTGGAGAGGGGATTGATTTTTCACTCTCACTTCAAGTTGCTCTCACTTTTTCTCTCAGAATTCTCAGTGTCTCTCTCTTTTCACACGAGTCCTCCAACTTTCTGCTCCAATCTTCATCACTCATCAATCTTGCAGCAATGGTGCATTGAAGCGTGGCACTAAACTTCATCATCTCCAAACTCATCTCACTGATCTCACACGGATTCAAGCTTCTAATAAGCATTTATTTTGCTCAACTCAAGCTCTAGAATTCAAGAAGGAACCTCTGGTCTTCTTTCAACATTTGTCTCATCAAGTTCAGGTTTCATCATCTTAACTTTTCTTCTCTAATTCGAACTAATGTGAGCATATTCTTACTTGTTTGAAGTTTATTAGGAACAGTTTATATTTCTGGCTAGTGATAGGCTTATTAGAAGCATAGATTCAGTTTTAGGGCGAAACTTCTTGCATCTGATTCTCTTTGTATGATTATAATTGTTGAATTTTAAGACCAGATCCTTGTTCTACATGAGTTTAGCTTTTGATTGATACGTGTATTGTGAATTCCTGGAAGAATGTGAACTTTCAGGTGGTGGCTGCTGGCCGGAGAAGATGACCGGAGGTCATCTCCGGCCGGTGATTTTGAATACTAGGGTTTGTGTGCGTTTTAATCTCGTTCGTCCATTTTTTTTGATCGTGTGACTGAGAACGTGCCAACGCATTAAAAGACATGTGCATGTCATGTGCCAAAATTCTGAAGTCACTTAAGCGTGGTGTGGTGTAGTGCATGGTAACTTGTGTGTGTCCTCACGCATGTGCATTGATTCTGTGTACTTTGACTTTAGCATGACTTTGACTTGATCCAATGGTTAATAGTGAGTCAAGTTTGTTGACTGAAGGCGCATGTTTGTTATGGTGTTTTGCGCGTGAATGGACCCAAATCATAATACTATCCACACCCCCAATTTTGAGGCCCATGTGATCTGAACATGCTGATTTGCTATATTCATACCCCCCTCTCATATTGCATTTTATTTTTATTTTCATTTTACATACGCGTTTGATTTTCAATTTTTAAAAATACTAAAATGCATAATAAAATTCCACAAAAATTCATGTGTATTCTTAAAACATTTAGGAAATTTTATATGATTTTATTTACTGATGTTATGACCATTTTTCCCCTGTTCCATTATTTCTTTTGAATTTCCATTTGTATGCATACTTAATGTGACATATGATTTTGTGCATTTTTGTTCTTGATCATAAAAAATGATTTTGATGTCTTTCTTTTTGCATTGTGGTCACAATATGTTGAGGTATGTTTGAGATTTATGAGATGATTTTTAAGTCTTTTTTGGATGACTTTTGATGTGTTGCTTTGAGCATGAATGCATGAAACTTCCATGAGACTTTGACCTAATTGTTGAGTGACTTTGGTTCTGATTCATTGCTTGTGGACTTGATATGTTAATGGCATGTGTTTAAGGTGTTTGATTGGTGAAAGTCATAATTGTTGAAGCATGTTTGCTATTTGTTTGAAGCATGAAGTTTAACTTGTTCATTTTGTGAATGCATGCCTCATGTTTGGTTTGCTTGATCATGAAGGCACTTGTGCCATGAGTTGTGGTTTTGTTTGAGGATGTATAGCATGTTAATTGACTTCTGATTGTGACATTTGGGTTTCATCTTTGCATGTTTGATGTTTATCTTGCACCTTAAGTCACTTGTTTCACAAGTATGAACCACATTCACATCACTTCACCTCTTCTTCTTTGCTTCTTGTTGGATTGAGATTTTGTTTGCATGATTTGGTATGCTCATTTAGGATAACATTAGGTTGTGTAAATATGAGTTACATTCTGACTTGGAAGCATGTATAGCATTCAATCTCATTTTACTTTGTTTGTCAACTTGTTTGAATTTGATTTGTTCATTATATTTTCTTACTTTACTTGTAAGTGATTGTGCTAACCATGTAGGGGCTTTGGTAAGTTTCAATTGAGTGTGGATAAGGAATCCACATTCAACTTCTATCCTTTCTCTTTTACAATTCCATTTTGTGTTTTGTTAAGCACTTATGTGCTTTCTTTTCATAACTCATTACTTTCCCTTTTTGAATTACAATTCATCTTCTACCTTGGAAGTGAATTGTTTAATTCTTTCTTTCTTTAGACTTTAGGTTGAAACCTCACAAACCTTTAGGATCACTCTCTTTAATCTTCAATTAGGATTGAGTCTTAGTCCATATAGGTTTTACCTTTTCTCCTCTCTTGAGTCTTTCATCTTCTCATCTCAAAGAAAATTCAAAACATATAATAAAGGTAGGCATTTATTGCATTTAGGCCTTTCATATAAAGAAAAGATTATAAGGGGTCTTCTCTTGTAATCTTAGAATGTGTAGCATATAGCCCATCTTGGGTCAATGTGTTAAACATTTGATCTTGTATGAGGGACTTAAATGCAATACTTGTTGAAGGTGCAAATAATAAAAAAAAACTTCTTCATTTCATAATCAACAAAAACACTTAATAAATACAAGTACGCTAGTGTGTTTGAACCTTGACAATTGGAACTAAGTGTGGGGGTCTTCTTCACTCTTAGTGTGCTTTCTTACCCATTCCATCTTGGAATGTGAGAATGTACACATTCCAATGACTAAGATTCAGATACACTATCATATGCAAACAAATGAAAAAACTCTTAAAAGACAAAAACAAACAATAACGTCTTTCCTTCGGGAATTCTCTTCTCATCTCATTCATTCTCAACGCACGAACGCGCTTCTACCCGTTCTCTTGCAAGATGGTAACGCACTCGGACCAGCGAGCCTGCAACACCTGAGCTAGGACGTAAGCCGTTCTCTAAAAAACACAGACAATCCATCCCCAGTGAGGGGAACTACGTCGCTCTGATTCTCATGCTCCCGATGAGATACGTAGGCAGTGGGGTAGGGCCCATGCGAGCACTTCTTTTATTTTCCCTACATTTGTTTCTCTTTCTCTTTCTCTTTCTCTTTCTTTCAGTTCCATTTCCAGCATCCTTTTCTATCACCCTTTGATCGAGCAAGCAAGCGTGGATCCCATCGGGTACGATGGACGCGTGGGGTGCTAATACCTTCCTCTCGCGTAACCGACTCCCGAACCCAGTTCTCTTGGTCGTAAGACCATGCTTTTCCTTTCTCTCAGGTTTATGCGGTGTTTCCTTTCCCTCTCATGGGATAAATACACATTGCTGGCGACTCTGTTTCGGTGCCACTTTCGCGTTTGTACTAGGATGAAAATCCCGGGAGCGACAGGAAAGAGGACACGAATTTGGAGAAAAAAAATAAGGGTTATGCTGCTGAAATTCTGAGCAATCCACAAGCACTCTATTGCCTTCATTTAGTCAACCACAGTCACCAGAGTTCAAGTCTTCTTTTTCTTGGATCATAAGCATCATCAAACCGCAGGTATATCTCCCTAACTCCTTGCATTTCATGTTGATTTTCTGTGTTTTTGTTTGTTTTGAAGTCCACTAGGGACTTTGTGTGAATCTGGATAGTGATAGACACCATACGTGTGTAGTTTTATTTTTCTAGGGCAAGCTTTATCTCTTCGAATCTCTCTGTATGTGTGTTATTCTTTATGTTTGAGATTGGATTGGTGATCTACGTGTTGAGAGTAAGAGAATGGTATAGGTTTTATGAATTTCTGGGCACCTGTAAGTTTTTCCACGGCGGAGACTCACCGGAGAAGACGACCGGAGTCTTCTCCGGCCACCTGATACGTTTGATCACGCTACCCTATCTGATCATCTTGGTTGACCTCATCCAATGGTCAGGATTGAGTCAATCTGTTAACTGACCCCTATAGCATAAACCATCAGCCCAACGCTCCTTTGGGCCTTTCCCTAATTGTTATTCACGCCCCCACTATTTTAGGCCCAATGCATTTCTAACTGCATTTTTACTTTCATGGCACCCCCTGGCCCATTTACTTTATTTTATTTTCTTTTTTCATTATTTGTTTCATTTTTATTTATTAAAATTACTCCCTATCATCATAAAATTATAAAAAAATTCATGATGCATCTCCACACATTTAAATAATTTTTACATATTTTATTTTCTAATTTTTGCATATTTAAATGTTTTATTTGGAATTTTCTTTTAATTTCTTTTATTTGTGCATGTAGTAATGATATTGGCATCTTGCTATTTTTGTTTGGCATAGTTCTAAACTGATTTTTCTCATGGGACCTTATCCATGTTGATATGATACATTGAGGCATCCCATCCATTTTTTATAGATTTTTTAGGGCATTTCTGGTTGACTTTTGAGTACCATGTTTGGACAATTTGCTTGTATGATCTGCATGAAATGTTGAGGCATCTTTGATCATGTTTGGTGATGAATTTTTGCACACTCTTTTGGCACATGTATATACACTGAGTGCACTTCGTATGACTTGCATCTCTCAGTTTTCTCAAACTTTTAATATCACTCTAGATCCATGTTTTGCATGTGTGTTTGTTAATGAACTCATGCTAGGGTTTTAATATGATTTGAGCTTGTTACCTTGTGATGATTGTTGAGATGTTTTGAAATCATTTGCTAGACATCTTATAGGACATTCTCATTCATTCTCATTGGATTCCTAATGTCATCTTGCATGCCTCCTAAGTTCATGAACATCTGACATTTGTTTGAAGTTGTTTGTTCTTCTTTTTTCTATGTGTTTCAACATGAGGTTTGCATGAACTTTGTATGTTTATTTTCAAATCTTAGATGCCATCTCACATGTCATATGTTACTGATTTGCATTCATTTCCATGCTTGTTCATCTTACATCTTCCTCCTTTTCTTATGTTACAAATATGTTTCATGTATGGACTTAAGTGAATTATTTTCATTTCTTCATGCTTTAACCATTCTCCATGCTTGCATTCATGACTCTTATGCCTTCTTGAGGACATTTCCATGCATATTTTAAATGTCATTTGCTTCTGAGTTTAGTGTTTGCATATGCATTGTTGTATGATCCATTTGTTTTCATTTCTCATAGTTATTCCATAATTTACATTTGCATGTTCTGTGGGTGCATGTTTTAATTTATGTTGATCTTTGTTTAGTACCTTAGCCTTAGTGGTATGCTTCATTGGCCTTTACCTACTACCCTAGGAGATTCCTTAGCCCTTAGGACCCTTCCCTTGTGGTTTAAGTCTTATTTGCTTCTTTAGTTGTCTTCTTAAGGCAACTAGCTTGTTTTGATTTACTTTTTAGTACTGACATTCAACCATTGTTACTGTTTTGTACTAACCTTTTGTGCAGGGGTAGAGGTAAGGCACTTGAGGGTGTGGATAGTCATCCATGTTCACCCTCACTCTTTCTTTCTCTCATCTCTTCTTTTCTTTAGACTTAGGTTGTTCTCAAACCTCCCCTTAGGGCCATCTTTGCATGACAACATTAGGATAGAATCCCCGTAGTTTTTCTTTTCTTTTGAGTCCCTCTTCTCATCTCATAACACTTCTAAGATACTTAATAAGGTCAACTTACCTTGCACACGAGCCTTAAGCACAGGAAGTGAATATTGAAGGGTCTCCCTTCATTCTTCTAGAGTGTTTAGCATACGTCCCATTGGGGGCGACCATGCGACGCATTCGTTCCCGTGTCATAGACTTTGGTTCAAGGTGAGTTATGAACTAACTCAACTCACTTCTGTCTTAAAAGATACAAAACAAACTTCAAATCCTTTTTTGTCCTTCGGGATTGTCAAACTTAAGGTTATTTTCAAAAAGGGCACGTTACTTTCCGTTTTGTCGCAAACAGGCATCGACCCTAACTGCCGGACACGAACTTAACGTCGCTCATAAAAAACACAAAAAGAACTTGGTCCGAACTACGTTGACTCTGAATTTCCCATTGCACAAAGGGAGTACGTAGGCCTAGGACGACGATGTCCTACCGAGTCTGTCTTTGTTTTCCCTTCCCCGTTTCAGCACAACCATAGATTTTAGGATAACTCACCCTTAGAATAGACAACAAGCGTGGATCCCATCGAGTACGATGGACGTGTGGGGTGCTAATACCTTTCCCTCGCGTAACCGACTTCCAAACCCAGGTTATGGTTGCGATGACCATTCCTTTCCCTCTTCCTCAGGTTTACGCATTGTTTCCTTTCCCTCTCTTGGGATAAATACACATTGCTGGCGACTCTGTTTCCGCGCCACTTTCGCGTTTGTACCTGGATGAAAATCCTGGGAGCGACAACTGACGACTCTGCTTGGGACTTCTGGTTCCCTAAGCGAGTCTGTCCTAGCGCTTGTTTGCTTTTGTTCTCTTTGGGTGTTTTCGTTTTGCTTTATTTGTTGTATTTTATTTTTACCGCATTTATTGCATTGCATGTTATTATTATCTGCTGCGCTGCACTATTTTCTGTTTGGCGGGTTGGGAGTTCTGAGAGACAAGTCCAATACCCAGGCTTGAGCATACACTTAGGATTAGCGTGGAAAGTAGTGTGACTTGTGTGGCATTTGGCCAGACGTAGTATATATGAAAACTCCACATCCGAACGAGGTTTTCTTTGGTAATGTTCTATCATGCGCATTGGTGCAGACGATGGAATGTAACCTGGAAAACTGTCGACTCTGGCGACCATTCCCAAGGACTCAGTAACGGCACTCCTCCCGAGATGTGATAATGGTAGACCAAAAATGGCAAACCCATTACACTTGTCGATCCGAGGACCTAATGCCGGGAACTTGCTATAGGATGACCTTTTTGAAAAAGAATCAGTGGAGGTGCTCCTCGATTGGCGATAGTACTGTACCCCGAGGGATGAATGTACTATTGCTTCTCGACCTCAGTGCCAGAAGCTGAGGATCTTTCATTTTCTAGTACCCACATGTGAGAGGGGCAGGGTGTTTACAGGTTTGCAGGTAACCTTAACCTTCAACACGCCCGGTTTTCTGGTCAGCAGATTTATCAGTGTGGTATTATGGTTATTCTGGTATTCTGGGTATTTGGGCAGATCCTTGAGACTATTCAGTTTGTTCAGCACAGTTGTTGTCCAGTCTGTGTGGCATCCTTGATCCCATGTGTGCATTTGCATCATCATTTTGCATTTTAACATGTTTATTCATTTGCAGGGTTGCATCCTAACCTTGATTCTGGTTTCTGAAGACTATTGAAAATGAGTACTGAGAAGAGAAAGAACATCATAGTGTACAAGTTCCCACCACCTATTCTGGATCCTATTTACAAGATTGTGGCTATGGCAGAATCTGGGGTATTGGCAGACTTTAGGGGAGAATTTGGAAGAATTCTGAATTTTGCCCCTGACATCACTGAATACGAGTATAAGGCTTTGCACACTCTGGTGCAATTCTATGACCCTCACCTGCGATGTTTTCTATTCACGGATTATCTTTAGGCTCCGACATTGGAGGAATTTGCTCTCATTCTAGATGTTTCTATCAAAGAAGAGGCTCATTTTTATCCTTCTAAAGAACTTCCTGATTTGGAAAAGGTCTCCGAGGCTTTGCATTTGGATTTATCTTTGTTGGAAAACAACGTTGCCAGTTAGGGAGGGTGTAAAGGCTTTCACGTGAAATTTTTGGTAGAACAGGCTGCTGTGCATGCTAAGGCAAGATGTTGGTCGGTTTTCAACGCCATCTTGGCTATATGTGTCTATGGAACGGTGTTGTTCCCAAATGTGAAGGATTTTGTGGACATGCACGCTGTTCGGATATTTACCATGAAGAATCCGGTACCTACCTTGCTTGGAGATCTGTACCATTCAGTGCATTATAAGAACGAGAAGAGGAGGGGAGGACCCCTCAACTGTTGTGCGCCAGTCTTCTACAAATGGTTTGCTGATCGCCTTCCCAAATCTGGGGCATTTGTAGATACTCAAGGAACATTGGATTGGTCTAAAAGATTGATGGGCTTGAGGGCAGATAATCTAATTTGGGTTAACCATGACTTGTTGGGCCAGGATATCATAATCAGTTGTGGAGATCTCCCAAATGTGCCTCTAATAGGAAGGAAAGGGGGAATTAACTATAACCCTATCCTTGCTATTAAGCAATTTGGGTATGCCTTGAAAGGGCCACCAAAAGACGAGGATGTCCAAGAATCTCTATATCTGGGTGGGGAAATCAATCCAGAACTGTTAAAAAAAGCTGCAAAAACTTGGGAAGATCGTCATAAGAAGGGGAAGACTTCTTTTGGGAAGAGCAACAACAGAACATTGCCTGCATACGAAGATTGGATTCAGAAAAGGGTAGAGAAGGAACTTTTGCCATTCTCCAAAGAACCACCATCTTACCCCTTGCTGATTGAGCCTCCTACCACAGTTGAGATAGAGAAGTTTAATAAGTTATGGGCTGAAAAGGAAAAGCTGCGAGAAGAGAACGGTGCGCTAAAAAGAGAGATTTACCAGTTGAAACATGAGCGGGGGGAAGCTGTTCATGTCGCCAAGATGAAGACAGAGTTTCTCGCGAGGAAAGAAAAGGAGCTAGCTAACGAGGTCACAGCCAGACAAAGGGTAAGGCAAGCTCTAGAGGGTATCAGCAAGGTTCTCAAGTCTAAAAAGGAGGAATTGACCAAGGCTTTGTCAAAAATTCACAAGTTCAATGCTCACCGAGACACTGCAATGACTGATAATAAGCAAAAAGAAGACGATTATCTAGCTCAGATTAATCAATTGAAGTTGAAGCTCAAGAAAAAAGATGCGGAGATCTTATCAGGGGTATTCCAGAGACGAGCAGTCGAAGATCGACTCAATGAAGCCATAGCCTCCATAGAGGAGCTGAAGATCCAAGCTGAGGTGAAGAGACCTAGAAATGAGGGTCCTAGCATGGATGGTGTTTTTGGAGAAGACGTTTGGGAGTTGCATTGTCGATACTTGAAAGGGATCAAGCATAGGAGAGATGTTCTCATTCAAGAGCTAATTCAGAGACCGAAGCATCCCGACACCAAAAAGCTGTTCAAGGAGATTAAAGACTGGAGCAAAGAGCATAATGGATGGGGAGGATTGGCACTTGTGACTTTGATGACATGCCGTAGTTTTCTCTTTCTCTTTTATTGTACTTGGATCACCACCAGGCTTGTTGGTTGGGATCTATGATTATTGTGTTCAGACTTATTATTCTAGGTTGTGATTGTTGACAATTGGTTATCCTCTGGTTTTCTTAATACATGAGCAGAAGTCCCGTTCTATCTTGTTGTTAAACTGGAATCAGGGGGTGGATCGCCCTGCGAATATTCAAACATGTTCATGTGCATTTGCATATTCATACTCATTGGCATAACAGGTGTTCGAGGCTGGTTATTCTTGTCCTGATATGGTTCTCTCCGAAGCACAGACTCAACTCCTCAAGACATTCAGAAGTTGATGATGGAACAAATTCAAGCAGAGCCGAGGGAAGTACAGAGCCAAATGGGGCAGTTCATGGGGAAAATACAAGCTTTGGCTCAAGACTAGAAAATGCTGAAAGAGGAAGTCAATCAACTGAAGCCTCCCGAGTAAACACTCAGACTGCGAGTATATTGTCAGAAACAATAAGTCCAGACAGAGCCAAGTCTCCTCAACGATGGCGATTTCCTGTTTCTTTACTGCATTTTCATATGTAGCTTTAGTTTGTTTGTTTAAACATTGTCTGCATGTAGAAACTTGTTTGTTTTTTGAATGACAATCGTAATACAATAAGCATGTTTTTCTTGAAGTAATCCATTCGTGTTCACTCCTAAATGTTTATATGCACTGCAATACCAATTTTCTTGTCTAGAACTCTTGAGGGAGGATGATGAGATGAAAACGCAAAATCTCTGGTTGTATGTTCAAGGATAGAACCCTGTTGAGGATGTACATGCATTGTTTCAAATCCCTAAACACTGGAGATATAAGGGAGATAGACCCTCGTTAACCCCTTTGAGCCTTGAAGTAGGAGTTTCTTTCGTACGAAAAACCCTCATACTTAACCCAGGGGCAGGGTAGGCGTCGGTTAGTTTGACCGAACGTTCAAATTTCAAGGAGAGTGTGCATCTGAGGATCCATTACCTTCTATCCCATCATCAAGAGGTCAAAAGATGTGAAACCACAATGGTTATCCATCAACAATCAAGGAGTGAGGCAGTCACAACCCTTTCAAGCAAGTAAGACAACCAGTGTCACACGCTTTGTTTAAAAAAGGGGAATAAAAGAAAGAAAGCCCGCTAAGTCGAAACTTGAAAACAAGCGACTTAGGCAAAAGTTGGGGCATCCCGCTGGATTTCAAAATCGAAAAACTCAAAAGAGTCAGTCCAGGCAAAAATTAGGGATAAAAAAAAAGCAAAAGAAAGAAAAAGCGAAAAGCGAAAAGGATTACAAAAGAAAATCCTCGATAAGAACAAATTCGTGTGATTACAGACACAAAAGATAAAAAGGGATGACTGTCACTCCAAAACCTCCTGAGGTGTCAAACCATTAGTTGCATGGGTTCCTTAAAGATCATAAACCTTTTGAGAGATGAGCATTTGTGTCAGATTAACTGAACATAGGACTGGAGAACATCACGAAGAGTGGGTGGGCACCGATAAATTTTGAGCCATAAATCCTTTTTTTGAAACCGTGAACCAGACCACGTTACAACCCTTAAAAGTCCTAATTGAAACAGGGTTTATTCCGAAAGCGTACTTCAACGCGATAGCGTTCCTGACTCCCATGAGTGGTGCTATAAGATTTTTTTTGGTATTGCATGTGCGCATTATTTTGCCATTCAAAAATCAAGGTCGCATCCCAGCTAGTGATTCGTTCACAAGGCTTGGCGACACATTTTCAATAAAACTTCAAGGTTAACACGAGTGTTGCATTAGAATTGTCATTCTCATAATAAACATTTTCTGCTTGCATGTGTTTGATATCAAAGAAGCTTACACGATGAACGACAGTCGAGAAGCTCGATCACGCCAAGATGAGATGGTGAAAACTCCGAAGGACAATCATGTCAAGGGGCATGTGGCCAAGAGACTATGCACAGCCTGGGGGTTCCCGATAAATGATGATAAGATGCAGCCAATCTAGAGCAGTCACACTGGAAACTCTACCAAAAGCAGCCAAACAAGGGCATTCAGGTCGATTTGACAAATCTCTGTAAGATTAGTCAGGGGCAAAGTTTCTTCAAGACTTGGGGCAGGCCACCTCTAGAGCATGAGAAGTTATCCAATCCTGAAGACGGTTAATCGAGAGAACCTCTTCAAGGTTCAAAATACTGAGGCAGAGTATTTTAGGTCATTGCAAATCCTTTCGAGGCAAGTTACTTCATAGATTGTGCAGTCTGGGGCAGTTATGTCGAGATCTGATAAATCTCTCCAAGAGTTTGAAGACCCTGGGGCAGTGCGAACGCCCGGTCTTCTATAAAATCCTCCTGAGATGATTTCTTCCAGTAGACCTGGTGGTCTGGGGCAGGTGGAAAGTACAAAGGGCCGTTTATGACCATAGAGACAGATCAGGTTGGGTGGCAAGATTGTTTTTCCCCAGTAGGGTTGCTTTCCCCAGCATTGAAATTGCACCTTCCCCAGTAGAGTTACTCTCCCCAGCATTGAAATTGCACCTTCCTCAGTAGAGCAAGCTCTCCCCAACAAGGGCATGGAGGATTGTTTTCTCCGACCAGAATTGTGGTTGTTTCATTACTCCTCAGCAAGCAGTTAGTAGCGGGGCGCTCCAAGGAGGATGACGTGGTGTCCCCAGCAGGAGACTTGGGGAATATTTTCTCTGAACCAAGACGTTGTCTCCCCACAGAGTCAGGGTGTCCATTTTCCCCAGCCAGTCAGGAAGTGTACTTTCACCGATAACGTTATGTTCTAATCCCCAGCAAGGCGAGGGTAAAGTCATTCGCCCCATCAGCAGGTTAAGTTCAGCAATATCCCCAAGCAGGATGGTATTATGGACTGTTTTCCCCCAAGCAGGGTCTGGTAGAAATCTATCGCCGTTATTCGTACAGCAGGTGGTTGGTGCCCCCAGCAGGTTCAGAGCCCAATTGTTATTGGCAATTTTCAAGTAACAGACTTCTGGTTCCGTTATTGGCACTCATTCTTAATTCCCCCAGCAAAGGAGAAACCTTAGGTTTTGGATGTTACCTTCAGTAAAGGGCATGTGTGATCCCCGGTAGAGTGGATATTCTTTTGGATTTCATCCCCAGCAGAAGTTGTTGATCCAAAGAGTCGGTCAGTGTGATCCTTCTCAGCAGAGTTCTTGGATTCAGAGGACAATTTATTTTGTCATCCCCCAGCGAAGTTGGTCTCTTCTCTTCAACATTTATTTTGCTGGAGGGGTCCTCTTGCATATCATAAGCATTTGCATTGCATCCTCAAACGCGTAGCATTTCCATTTCGTATGGAGCATTACGCCAAAATTCAAACATATGCATTCAAAGCATGAGCCAGGCTTGATACTTTCTTTTCCAGTTCTCTTTCTCAGGAGAAATGGCATAACTCAGGATATTTTGGAAAGATCGTCGAGGGGCGTGTTCCTCGTACCTGTGCTCCCCGGAAGAGTCTTTTATTTAGACTTCTCCTTTCCCCAGCGGAGTTGTCTTATCTGTGGATCGTAAGTCCGCTAGGAGCATGCCTTTGGTTGGCCTTTCTCTTCTGTGAAATCCAGTTCTCACCTGGTAGTCAGTTCTCGCCTGACATGTTTTGTTCGCTAGTTTCTCTTTCTCGGTAGAGATGGCGTACATCAGAAGATTTTGTTTCACGTTATCCCCAGCGAAGTCCACGTTTTATAGGTATTCCTTTGTGAGTACGGTCGAGGTCGTATTCGTATTATTTCTGTGGGTAGAACGGTTGAGGTCGGTATTCCTTTGTGAGTATGATTAAGGTCGTACTTGTGTTATTTCTGTGGGTAGAATGGTTGCGGTCAGTCTTCCTTTGTGAGTACGGTTGAGGTCGTATTCATATTATTTCTGTGGGTAGAACGGTTGTGGTCGCTCTTCCTTTGTGAGTACGGTTGAGGTCGTATTTATATTATTTCTGTGGGTAGAACGGTTGTGGTCGCTCTTCCTTTGTGAGTAAGATTGAGGTCGTATTCGTATTATTTTTGTGGGTAGAACGGTTGTGGTTGCTCTTCCTTTGTGAGTACGGTTGAGGTCGTATTCGTATTATTTCTGTGGGTAGAACGGTTGTGGTCGCTCTTCCTTTGTGAGTACGGTCGAGGTCGTATTCGTAATATTTCTGGGGGTAGAACGGTTGTGGTCGCTCTTCCTTTGTGAGTATGGTTGAGGTCGTATTCGTAATATTTATGGGGGTAAAACGGTTGTGGTCGCTCTTCCTTTGTGAGTACGGTTGAGGTCGTATTCGTATTATTTTTGTGGCTAGAATGGTTACGGTCAGTCTTCCTTTGTGAGTACAGTTGAGATCGTATTCGTTTTGTTTTTGTGGGTAGAATGGTTGCGGTCAGTCTTCCTTTGCGAGTACGGTTGAGGTTGTATTCGTATTATTTCGGTGGGTAGAACGGTTGAGGTCGGTCTTCCTTCATGAGGGCGGTTGAGGTCGTACTCGTTATTTTTTTCAGCACGTTCCATTTTGTTGTCCCCGTCATTTGCAAATTTCAAGGGTTCTTTCGGTATTCAATCCCCGTGTATCCTGGAAAGTCTGAAATCCGTCACTATCATACCTTCCATGACAATACCTAGACATGACACACATGACTAAGAACAATACTTAGAGTTGCTTAACAGCTACCTCCAAGAACAATACACCTCTTACCTACAGGCATTGAGATAAACACGATGACCATCCCACAAACCGAGTGGTTCATCGACCAACACAGCCCTTATAATTTACATGATGGCTGGCTTGTTTTTCTAGGTTTCAATGCTTCTATTTATAACCTAAACCCAACATGATTTGGGCTTCAAATCACAACATATCAGCTGCTACAAATCTGCAAAAGATTCTCCTACAAATTAGATCTTCAATCAAATCTTCCTAAAATATCTCCATATTTAAATACTCAATCTTCTCTTGATTTTATCTTGAATCTTCCAGACCTTTAAATCAGCTCCACAAAGGCTACCATGATATTCCCAGAAACATTCCTTACATTGGGCTTGTGCGTTATAAAATCACAGATTTGATTTAACAATAAAGCAGATTTATTCTCCAAATCTCTTCGCCCTAAAATAGTAACAAAATATACTCCACAAAGTAATAGGAATTGATTGTATCAGAATAAATCTTCTCCAATAAATTCTCCCGCAATCTCTCAAACAAACTGATACACGCAACCCTAACAAAACACAACAGACTGATGTTCTGATGTTCTGTCAATTGATGTCAAGACATCATATTTAACATCAGCACACAAAACTGTAACCCTAAATAACTTAACATAAACTGAATGTTAAGAACTCATGTTAAGACATTAGACAAATGACATCTTCAACAACAACATTGTTTTACCAAAATTGCAGCCAACACCATAAATAACAATCTCCCCCTTTGAAATTTTTTGGCTAAAACAATATCAACACACATCAGGGATACCAGCAGCAGAAACAACACCACCAACAACACCACAACCATATCTAACAAGCACACCACAACGCAGCTCCTCTTCAAAGAAGGCTACTCTCCCCCTTTTTAGCCATAATTGGACAAACTCTGAACATAGCAGGAAGCACAAAAAAATTCCAAAGGCAAACTCTGAATCATCCAACCAATATACTCAGACCAGAACAGACTATGCTACATCTCATAATAGCTGAACAAACCTACTTCTCTCCCCCTTTTTGGCCAAACATTGACAAGTATTGGGGTAAACTATCATGTCTAAACTTGTGGTTCAATCCATTGACACACCAGGTCTTAACTGTCATGTCCACCATGAACTTCACCAGTAACACAATGTCACGATATTTTGTCTGACATAACACCCTCACCAGAGCCACAAACAACTGCACTACTTCAACAACAAAATTTCAACTTCCCCTTGTAGCACCCCAAAATTTTCCCTCTTACTTTTAGTACTAACTGGCTTATGTTTCATTTCATTTTCCATTATCATGTGTGCATATCATTAGTTCTAAGCATGGGGTCAAGGTGTCTGAAGCAGGTCAAGAGTAGAAGATGTTCTCCAAAGGGTCAAGCAAAAGGCCATGTACATTGTCCAAGAGATCAAGAGGAGAAATGGTTATTGATGCCACCATTATTTGAGTCACAAAGGGGCCTTGGGCCTCAGGAGATCCTATTTGGTCTATCACATCATCAGGAGTTCACAATTGGCAAGAGATCTCAAGTGAACCACTTTCTCCTAACCAGTGCAGAAATTAGGGTTTTGAGATTCTTGAGTTTATTGCTCCAATGGGCAAGCTCTTTGAGTTTTTATCATCACAAAATGGCGTATCTCATCTTTGTTGGAGAGGGTACACATCATATTCAAAGGAATTTGGATTTGGAGGATGTGCCAATTCCTCCTAGACTGAGGGTACCAAAATTAGGGTTTGCTATAAAATCAGTTTATTTCTAATTTTTTGGGCAAGACTTGATTCTATGGTATTCCTTGGGTCCCTAAGTATCTAGGAATGGAAAATTGTCCATCAATTTGATTCATAAGAGGTTCAATTGATCAAAAGACTAAAAATCAGGAGAATTGGGGAAAAGTCAACTGTGCAGAGGAAAAAGTCAACTCCTGACTTTTTGAGGTCAAATTCATGTTCCTCATCTCAAATATGGCCATTGATGAAGATTTTATCAAGAAATATCAAGGGATTCACCAAAAATCAAGAGATGTGAAAAGTTTCCAAGAATAGAAACTAGGGTTTCCATTTATGGTAAGTTTTGGCAACTTGAGTACCCATCTTTGGAGCATTCTTTTTCTATGATCCAAGCTCTAAACTTAAGGGTTATGAAGGCCTTTCAAAAGTTCACATTCCAAGTTTCAAAACCATACCAAGAACATCTCCATTGGATCAAAATTGAGTGAGATATGGTGGTTTAAAGTTTGAGGTTTCTAGGGCAAAATGACCAGCCATGGCAAGTCATGGGCGAGCCAGCACGCCCTCAATTCTACAAACACTTGGTGTGCATGACATGTCCAAGTTCAAAGGTAAATATCTCATTGATGGAGACTTCAAATTGAAAAATGTTCAAAATTATTCTTGTTCCTCTCCATCTCCTCTACAACTTTTGTGTTGGAGAAATTTTCATATGATCAACTATTTGGGAGATATGGTGAGCTGAAATAGGTGACCTCAAGCTAAAATTTTCACACGCCCATGAGCAGGCCACGACAAGGCAAGGTGACATACAAAATCAGTCCCAACCACACAACTTTGGGGTCATTTTTAGGTCCCTTAGAGGACTCCATTCCATTCCCTTTCAACACCAAAGTTGTTGTCCTAATGGCCCTCTATTCAAAGAGTCCAAGAGTGTACCAAATAGAGGCATGGTTCTCAAGCTATGAACACCTAAAGTGTTGGGTACGAATCTGAGTTTGCATGGCAATGTGTGATCAAACCAAATCAAAATTTCCATTCTGGTAAGCCGGGTAACTTAGCATCGTGCATTCCCAAAACATCCATCAAAGTTGACCTAAATTACTCTATAAAAAGGCATGGAGACTGAGTGGAAAGAGGACACAAATTTGGAGAAAAAAAGAAGGGTTGTGCTGCTGAAATTCTGAGCAATCCACAAGCACTCTATTGCCTTCATTTAGTCAACCACGGTCACCAGAGTTCATGTCTTCTTTTTCTTAGATCATAAGCATCATTAAACCGCAGGTATATCTCCCTAACTCCTTGCATTTCATGTTGATTTTCTGTGTTTTTGCTTGTTTTGAAGTCCACTAGGGACTTTGTGTGAATCTGGATAGTGATAGACACCATACGTGTGTAGTTTTATTTTTCTAGGGCAAGCTTTATCTCTTTGAATCTCTCTGTATATGTGTTATTCTTTATGTTTGAGATTGGATTGGTGATCTACGTGTTGAGAGGAAGAGAATGGTATAGGTTTTATGAATTTCTGGGCACCAGCAAGTTTTTCCACGGTAGAGACTCACCAGAGAAGACGACCGGAGTCTTCTCCGGCCACCTGAAAACCCCACCTGGCCTGAACCCTAATCCATTTCCCAGGTTATAACGTGGCCGTTGGATTGGTTTGATCTGATGGTTGTGAGGGTGCCAGCGCATTAATGAGGCACTCTCCCCAATCATGTGTTCTTTTTTATTATTTATTTTATTTTCTGATTTATTTATTGATTGTGTACGTGTGCAGCATCATAGGATAGCATGGAATGCATTCAGATACGTTTGATCACGCTACCCTATCTGATCATCTTGGTTGACCTCATCCAATGGTCAGGATTGAGTCAATCTGTTGACTGACCCCTATAACGTAAACCATCAGCCCAACGCTCCTTTGGGCCTTTCCCTAATTGTTATTCAAGCCCCACTATTTTAGGCCCAATGCATTTCTAACTGCATTTTTACTTTCGTGGCACCCCCTGGCCCATTTACTTCATTTTATTTTCTTTTTTCATTATTTGTTTCATTTTTATTTATTAAAATTACTCCCTATCATCATAAAATTATAAAAAAAATTCATGATGCATCTCCACACATTTAAATAATTTTTTCATATTTTCTTTTCTGATTTTTGCATATTTAAATGTTTTATTTGGAATTTTCTTTTAATTTCTTTTATGTGTGCATGTAGTAATGGTATTGGCATCTTACTGTTTTTGTTTGGCATAGTTCTAAACTGATTTTTCTCATGGGACCTTATCCATGTTGATATGATACATTGAGGCATCCCATGCATTTTTTATAGATTTTTTAGGGCATTTCTGGTTGACTTTTGAGTACCATTTTTGGACAATTTGTTGTATGATCTGCATGAAATATTGAGGCATCTTTGATCATGTTTGGTGATGAATTTTTGCACACTCTTTTAGCACATGTTTATACACTGAGTGCACTTCATATGACTTGCATCTCTCGTTTTTCTCAAACTTTTAATATCACTCTTGATCCATGTTTTGCATGTGTGTTTGTTAATGAACTCATGCTAGGGTTTTAATATGATTTGAGCTTGTTACCTTGTGATGATTGTTGAGATGTTTTGACATCATTCGCTAAACATCTTATAGGACATTCTCATTCATTCACATTGGATTCCTAATGTCATCTTGCATACCTCCTAAGTTCATGAACATCTGACATTTGTTTGAAGTTGTTTGTTCTTCTTTTTTCTATGTGTTTCAACATGAGGTTTGGATGAACTTTGTATGTTTATTTTCACATATTAGATGCCATCTCACATGTCATATGTTGCTGGTTTGCATTCATTTCCATGCTTGTTCATCTTACATCTTCCTCCTTTGCTTATGTTACAAATATGTTTCATGTATGGACTTAAGTGAATTGTTTTCATTTCTTCATGCTTTAACCATTCTCCATGCTTGCATTCATGACTCTTATGCCTTCTTGAGGACATTTCCATGCATATTTTAAATGTCATTTTCTTCTGAGTTTAGTGTTTGCATATGCATTGTTGTATGATCCATTTGTTTTCATTTCTCATAGTTATTCCATAATTTACATTTGAATGTTCTGTGGGTGCATGTTTTAATTTAGGTTGATCTTTGTTTAGTACCTTAGCCTTAGTGGTATGCTTCATTGGCCTTTACCTACTACCCTAGGAGATTCCTTAGCCCTTAGGACCATTCCCTTGTGATTTAAGTCTTATTTGCTTCTTTAGTTGTCTTCTTAAGGCAACTAGCTTGTTTTGATTTACTTTTCAGTACTGACATTCAACCATTGTTACTGTTTTGTACTAACCTTTTGTGCAGGGGCAGAGGTAAGGCACTTGAGGGTGTGGATAGTCATCCATGTTCACCCTCACTCTTTCTTTCTCTCATCTCTTCTTTTCTTTAGACTTAGGTTGTTCTCAAACCTCCCCTTAGGGCCATCTTTGCATGACAACATTAGGATAGAATCCCCGTAGTTTTTCTTTTCTTTTGAGCCCCTCTTCTCATCTCATAACACTTCTAAGATAGTTAATAAGGTCAACTTGCCTTGCACACGAGCCTTAAGCACAGGAAGTGAAGATTGAAGGGTCTCCCTTCATTCTTCTAGAGTGTTTAGCATACGTCCCATTGGGGGCGACCATGCGATGCATTCGTTCCCGTGTCATAGACTTTGGTTCAAGGTGAGTTATGAACTAACTCAACTCACTTCTATCTTAAAAGATACAAAACAAACTTCAAATCCTTTTTTGTCCTTCGGGATTGTCAAACTTAAGGTTATTTTCAAAAAGGGCACGTTACTTTCCGTTTTGTCGCAAACAGGCATCGACCCTAACTGCCGGATGCGAACTTAACGTCGCTCATAAAAAACACAAAAAGGACTTGGTCCGAACTACGTTGACTCTGAATTTCCCATTGCACAAAGGGAGTACGTAGGTCTAGGACCACGATGTCCTATCGAGTCTGTCTTTGTTTTCCCTTCCCCGTTTCAGCACAACCATAGATTTTAGGATAACTCACCCTTAGAATAGACAACAAGCGTGGATCCCATCGAGTACGATGGACGCGTGGGGTGCTAATACCTTCCCCTCGCGTAACCGACTCCCGAACCCAGGTTATGGTTGCGATGACCATTCCTTTCCCTCTTCCTCAGGTTTACGCATTGTTTCCTTTCCCTCTCTTGGGATAAATACACATTGCTGGCGACTCTGTTTCCGCGCCACTTTCGCGTTTGTACCTGGATGAAAATCCTGGGAGCGACAGCTGGTGACTCTGCTTGGGACTTCTGGTTCCCTAAGCGAGTCTGTCCTAGCGCTTGTTTGCTTTTGTTCTCTTTGGGTGTTTTTGTTTTGTTTTATTTGTTGTATTTTATTTTTACCGCATTTATTGCATTGCATGTTATTATTATCGGCTGCGCTGCACTGTTTTCTGTTTGGCGGGTTGGGAGTTCTGAGAGACAAGCCCAATACCCAGGCTTGAGCATACACTTAGGATTAGCGTGGAAAGTAGTGTGACTTGTGTGGCATTTGGCCAGACGTAGTATACATGAAAACTCCACATCCGGACGAGGTTTTCTTTGGTAATGTTCTATCCTGCGCATTGGTGCAGACGATGGAATGTAACCTGGAAAACTGTCGACTCTGGCGACCATTCCCGAGGACTCAGTAGCGGCACTCCTCCCGAGATGTGATAATGGCAGACCAGAAATGGCAAACCCATTACACTTGTCGATCCGAGGACCCAATGCTGGGAACTTGCTATAGGATGACCTTTTTGAAAGAGAATCAGTGGAGGCGCTCCTCGATTGGCGATAGTACTGTACCCTGAGGGATGAATGTACTATTGCTTCTCGACCTCAGTGCCAGAAGCTGAGGATCTTTCATTTTCTAGTACCCACAAGTGAGAGGGGCAGGGTGTTTACAGGTTTGCAGGTAACCTTAACCTTCAACACGCCCGGTTTTCTGGTCAGCAGATTTATCAGTGTGGTATTATGGTTATACTGGTATTCTGGGTATTTGGGCAGATCCTTGAGACTATTCAGTTTGTTCGGCGCAGCAGTTGTCCAGTCTGTGTGGCATCCTTGATCCCATGTATGCATTTGTATCATTATTTTGCATTTTAACATGTTTATTCATTTGCAGGGTTGCATCCTAACCTTGATTCTGGTTTCTGAAGACTATTGAAAATGAGTACTGAGAAGAGAAAGAGCATCATAGTGTACAAGTTCCCACCACTTATTCTGGATCCTGTTCATAAGATTGTGGCTATGGCAGAATCTGGGGTATTGGCAGACTTTAGGGGAGAATATGGAAGAATTTTGAATTTTGCCCGCGACATCACTGAATACGAGTATAGGGCTTTGCACACTCTGGTGCAATTCTATGACCCTCACCTGCGATGTTTTCTATTTACGGATTATCTTTTGGCTCCGACATTGGAGGAATTTGCTCTCATTCTGGATGTTTCTATCAAAGAAGAGGCTCCTTTCTATCCTTCTAAAGAACTTCCTGATTTGGAAAAGGTCTCCGAGGTTTTGCATTTGGATTTATCTTTGTTGGAAAACAACGTTGCCAGTAAGGGAGGGTGTAAAGGCTTTCACGTGAAATTTTTGGTAGAACAGGCTGCTGTGCATGCTAAGGCAAGATGTTGGTCGGTTTTCAACGCCATCTTGGCTATATATGTCTATGGAACGGTGTTGTTCCCAAATGTGAAGGATTTTGTGGACATGCACGCTGTTCGGATATTTACCATGAAGAATCCGGTACCTACCTTGCTTGGAGATCTGTACCATTCAGTGCATTATAAGAACGAGAAGAGGAGGGGAGGACCCCTCAACTGTTGTGCGCCAGTCTTCTACAAATGGTTTGCTGATCGCCTTCCCAAATCTGGGGCATTTGTAGATACTCAAGGAACATTGGATTGGTCCAAAAGATTGATGGGCTTGAGGGCAGATAATCTAATTTGGGTTAACCGTGACTTGTTGGGCCAGGATATCATAATCAGTTGTGGAGGTCTCCCAAATGTGCCTCTAATAGGAAGGAAAGGGGGAATTAACTACAACCCTATCCTTGCTATTAGGCAATTTGGGTATGCCTTGAAAGGGCCACCAAAAGACGAGGATGTCCAAGAATCTCTATATCTGAGTGGGGAAATCAATCCAGAACTGTTAAAAGAAGCTGCAAAAACTTGGGAAGATTGTCATAAGAAGGGGAAGACTTCTTTTGGGAAGAGCAACAACAGAACATTGCCTGCATATGAAGATTGGATTCAGAAAAGGGTAGAGAAGGAACTTTTGCCATTCTCCAAAGAACCACCATCTTACCCCTTGCTGATTGAGCCTCCTACCACAGTTGAGATAGAGAAGTTTAATAAGTTGTGGGCTAAAAAGGAAACGATGCGAGAAGAGAACGGTGAGCTACAAAGAGAGATTTACCAGTTGAAACATGAGCGGGGGGAAGCTGTTCATGTCGCCAAGATGAAGATAGAGCTTCTCGCGAGGAAAGAAAAAGAGCTAGCTAACGAGGTCACAGCCAGACAAAGGGTAAGACAAGCTCTAGAGGGTATTAGCAAGGTTCTCAAGTCTAAGAAGGAGGAATTGGCCAAGGCTTTGTCAAAAATTCACAAGTTCAATGCTCACCGAGACACTGCAATGGCTGATAATAAGCGAAAAGAAGACGATTATCTAGCTCAGATTAATCAATTGAAGTTGAAGCTCAAGAAAAAAGATGCGGAGATCCTATCAGGGGTATTCCAAAGACGAGCAGTCGAAGATCGACTCAATGAAGCCATAGCCTCCATAGAGGAGCTGAAGATCCAAGCTGAGGTGAAGAGACCTAGAAATGAGGGTCCTAGCATGGATGGTGTTTTTGGAGAAGACGTTTGGGAGTTGCATTGCCGATACTTGAAAGGGATCATGCATAGGAGAGATGTTCTCATTCAAGAGCGAATTCAGAGACCGAAGCATCCCGACACCAAAAAGCTGTTCAAGGAGATTAAAGACTGGAGCAAAGAGCATAATGGACGGGGAGGATTGGCACTTGTGGACTTTGATGACATGTCGTAGTTTTATCTTTCTCTTTTATTGTACTTGGATCACCACCAGGCTTGTTGGTTCGGATCTATGATTATTGTGTTCAGACTTCTTATCCTAGGCTGTGATTGTTGACAATTGGTTATCCTCTGGTTTTCTTAATACATGAGCAGAAGTCCCATTCTATCTTGTTGTTAAACTGGAATCAGGGGGTGGATCGCCCTGCAAATATTCAAACATGTTCATGTGCATTTGCATATTCATACTCATTGGCATAACAGGTGTTCGAGGCTGGTTATTCTTGTCCTAATATGGTTCTCTCCGAAGCACAGACTCAACTCCTCAAGCCATTCAGAAGTTGATCATGGAACAAATTCAAGCAGAGCCGAGGGAAGTACAGAGCCAAATGGGGCAGTTCATGGGGAAAATACAAGCTTTGACTCAAGACTAGAAAATGCTGAAAGAGGAATTCAATCAACTGAAGCCTCCTGAGTAAACACTCAAACTGCGAGTATATTGTCAGAAACAACAAGTCCAGACAGAGCTAAGTCTCCTCAACGATGGCGATTTCCTGTTTCTTTACTGCATTTTCATATGTAGCTTTCATTTGTTTGTTTAAACATTGTCTGCATGTAGAAACTTATTTGTTTTTTGAATGACAATCATAATACAATAAGCATGTTTTTCTTGAAGTAATCCATTCGTGTTCACTCCTAAATGTTTATATGCACTGCAATACCAATTTTCTTGTCTAGAACTCTTGAGGGAGGATGATGAGATGAAAACGCAAAATCTCTGGTTGTATGTTCAAGGATAGAACCCTGTTGAGGATGTACATGCATTGTTTCAAATCCCTAAACACTAGAGATATAAGGGAGATAGACCCTCGTTAACCCCTTTGAGCCTTGAAGTAGGAGTTTCTTTCGTACGAAAAAACCCTCATACTTAACCCAGGGGCAGGGTAGGCGTCAGTTAGTTTGACCGAGCATTCAAATTTCAAGGAGAGTGTGCATCCGAGGATCCATTACCTTCTATCCCACCGTCAAGAGGTCAAGAGATGTGAAACCACAATGGTTATCCATCAACAATCAAGGAGTGAGGCAGTCACAACCCTTTCAAGCAAGTAAGACAACCAGTGTCACACGCTTTGTTCAAAAAAGGGGAATAAAGGAAAGAAAGCCCGCTAAGTCGAAACTTGAAAACAAGCGACTTAGACAAAAGTTGGGGCATCCCGCTGGACTTCAAAATCGAAAAACTCAAAAGAGTCAGTCTAGGCAAAAATTAGGGATAAAAAAAAAGAAAAAGAAAGAAAAAGCAAAAAGCGAAAAGGATTACAAAAGAAAATCCTCGATAAGAACAAATTCGTGTGATTACAGACACAAAAGATAAAAAGGGATGACTGTCACTCCAAAACCTCCTGAGGTGTCAAACCATTAGTTGCATGGGTTCCTTAAAGATCATAAACCTTTTGAGAGATGAGCATTTGTGTCAGATTAACTGAACATAGGACTGGAGAACATCACGAAGAGTGGGTGGGCACCGATAAATTTTGAGCCATAAATCCTTTTTCTGAAACCGTGAACCAGACCACGTTACAACCCTTAAAAGTCCTAATTGAAACAGGGTTTATTCCGAAAGCGTACTTCAACGGGATAGCGTTCCTGACTCCCATGAGTGGTGCTATAAGATTTTTGTTGGTATTGCATGTGCGCATTATTTTGCCATTCAAAAATCAAGGTCACATCCCAGCTAGTGATTCGTTCATAAGGCTTGGCAACGCATTTTCAATAAAACTTCAAGGTTAACACGAGTGTTGCATTAGAATTGTCATTCTCATAATAAACATTTTCTGCTTGCATGTGTTTGATATTAAAGAAGCTTACACGATGAACGACAATCGAGAAGCTCGATCACGCCAAGTTGAGATGGTGAAAACTCCGAAGGACAATCATGTCAAGGGGCATGTGGCCAAGAGACTGTGCGCAACCTGGGGTTTCCCGATAAATGGTGATAAGATGCAGCCAATCTGGAGCAGTCACACTGGAAACTCTCCCTAAAGCAGCCAAATAGGGGCAATCAGGTCGATTTGACAAATCTCTGTAAGATCAGTCAGGGGCAAAGTTTCTTTAAGACTTGGGGCAGGCCACCTTTAGAGCATGAGAAGTTATCCAATCCTAAAGACGGTTAATCGAGAGAACCTCTTCAAGGTTCAAAAAATTGAGGCAGAATATATCAGGTCATTGCAAATCCTTTTGAGGCAAGTTACTTCATAGATTGTGCAGTCTGGGGCAGTTATGTTGAGATCTGATAAATCTCTCCAAGAGTTTGAAGACCCTGGGGCAGTGCGAATGCCCGGTCTTCTATAAAATCCTCCTGAGATGATTTCTTCCAGTAGACCTGGAGGTCTAGGGTAGGTGGAAAGTACAAAGGGCCGTTTATGACCATAGAGACAGGTCAGGTTGGGTGGCAAGATTGTTTTTCCCCAGTAGGGTTGCTTTCCCCAACATTGAAATTGCACCTTCCCCAGTAGAGTTGCTCTCCCCAGCATTGAAATTGCACCTTCCTCAGTAGAGCAAGCTCTCCTTAACAAGGGCATGGAGGATTGTTTTCTCCGACCAGAATTGTGGTTGTTTTATTACTCCTCAGCAAGCAGTTAGTAGCGGGGCGCTCCAAGGAGGATGACGTGGTGTCCCTAGCAGGAGACTTGGGGAATATTTTCTCTGAACTAAGACGTTGTCTCCCCACAGAGTCAGAGTGTCCATTTTCCCCAGCCAGTCAGGAAGTGTACTTTCACCGATAACGTTATGTTCTAATCCCCAGCAAGGCGAGGGTAAAGTCATTCGCCCCATCAGCAGGTTAAGTTCAGCAATATCCCCAAGCAGGATGGTATTATGGACTGTTTTCCCCCAAACAGGGTCTGGTAGCAATCTGTCGCCGTTATTCGTACAGCAGGTGGTTGGCGCCCCCAGCAGGTTCTGAGCCCAATTGTTATTGGCAATTTTCAAGTAACAGACTTCTGGTTCCGTTATTGGTTCTCATTCTTAATTCCCCCAGCAAAGGAGAAACCTCAGGTTTTGGATGTTACCTTCAGTAGAGGGCATGTGTGATCCCCGGTAGAGTGGACATTCTTTTGGATTTCATCCCCAGCAGAAGTTGTTGATCCAAAGAGTCGATCAGTGTGATCCTTCTCAGTAGAGTTCTTGGATTCAGAGGACAATTTATTTTATCATCGCCCAGCGAAGTTGGTCTCTTCTCTTCAGCATTTATTTTGCTGGAGGGGTCCTCTTGCATATCATAAGCATTTGCATTGCATCCTCAAACGCGTAGCATTTCTATTTCGTATGGAGCATTACGCCAAAATTCAAACATATGCATTCAAAGCATGAGCCAGGCTTGATACTTTCTTTTCCAGTTCTCTTTCTCAGCAGAAATGGCATAACTCAGGATATTTTGGAAAGATCGTCGAGGGACGTGTTCCTCGTACCTGTGCTCCCTGGCAGAGTCTTTTATTTAGACTTCTCCTTTCCCCCAGCGGAGTTGTCTTATCTGTGGATCGTAAGTCCGCTAGGAGCATGCCTTTGGTTGGCCTTTCTCTTCTGTGAAATCCAGTTCTCACCTGGTAGTCAGTTCTCGCCTGACATGTTTTGTTCGCCAGTTTCTCTTTCTCAACAGAGATGGCGTACATCAGAAGATTTTGTTTCACGTTATCCCCAGCGAAGTCCACGTTCTGTAGGTCTTCCTTTGTGAGTACGGTCGAGGTCGTATTCGTATTATTTCTGTGGGTAGAACGGTTGAGGCCGGTCTTCCTTTGTGAGTACGATTGAGGTCGTACTTGTGTTATTTCTGTGGGTAGAATGGTTGCGGTCAGTCTTCCTTTGTGAGTACGGTTGAGGTCGTATTCGTATTATTTCTGTGGGTAGAATGGTTGCGGTCAGTCTTCCTTTGTGAGTACGGTTGAGGTCGTATTCATATTATTTCTGTGGGTAGAACGGTTGTGGTCGCTCTTCCTTTGTGAGTACGGTTGAGGTCGTATTCGTATTATTTCTGTGGGTAGAACGGTTGTGGTTGCTCTTCCTTTGTGAGTACAGTTGAGGTCGTATTCATATTATTTCTGTGGGTAGAATAGTTGTGGTCGCTCTTCCTTTGAGAGTACGGTCGAGGTCGTATTCGTAATATTTCTGGGGGTAGAACGGTTGTGGTCGCTCTTTCTTTGTGAGTACGGTTGAGGTCGTATTCGTAATATTTCTGGGGGTAGAACGGTTGTGGTCCCTCTTCCTTTGTGAGTACGGTTGAGGTCGTATTCGTATTATTTTTGTGGGTAGAATGGTTGCGGTCAGTCTTCATTTGTGAGTACGGTTGAGGTCGTATTCATTTTGTTTTTGTGGGTAGAATGGTTGCGGTCAGTCTTCCTTTGTGAGTACGGTTGAGGTTGTATTCGTATTATTTCGATGGGTAGAACGGTTGAGGTCGGTCTTCCTTCATGAGGGGGTTGAGGTCGTACTCGTTATTTTTTCAGCACGTTCCATTTTGTTGTCCCCGTCATTTGCAAATTTCAAGGGTTCTTTCGGTATTCAATCCCCGTGTATCCTGGAAAGTCTGAAAGCCGTCACTATCATACCTTCCATGACAATACCTAGACATGACACACATGACTAAGAACAATACTTAGAGTTGCTTAAGAGCTTCCTCCAAGAACAATACATCTCTTACCTACAGGCTTTGAGATAAACACGACGACCATCCCACAAACCGAGTGGTTCATCGACCAACACAACCCTTATAATTTACATGATGGCTGGCTTGTTTTTCTATTTATGACCTAAACCCAACTGGATTTGGGCTTCAAATCACAACATATCAGCTGCTACAAATCTGCAAAAGATTCTCCTACAAATTAGATCTTCAATCAAATCTTCCTAAAATATCTCCATATTTAAATACTCAATCTTCTCTTGATTTTATCTTGAATCTTCCAGACCTTTAAATCAGCTCCACAAAGGCTACCATAATATTCCCAGAAACATTCCTTACATTGGGCTTGTGCATTATAAAATCACAGATTTGATTTAACAATAAAGCAGATTTATTCTCCAAATCTCTTCGCCCTAAAATAGTAACAAAATATACTCCACAAAGTAATAGGAATTGATTGTATCAGAATAAATCTTCTCCAATAAATTCTCCTGCAATCTCTCAAACAAACTGATACACGCAGCCCTAACAAAACACAACATACTGATGTTCTGTCAACTGATGTCAAGACATCATGTTTAACATCAGCACACAAAACTGCAACCCTAAATAACTTAACATAAATTGAATGTTAAGAACTCATGTTAAGACATCAGACAAATGACATCTTCAACAACAACATTGTTTTACCAAAATTGCAGCCAACACCAGAAATAACAATCTCCCCCTTTGGCAAATTTTGGCTAAAACAATATCAGCACACATCAGGGATACCAGCAGCAGAAACAACACCACCAACAGCACCACAACCATATCTAACAAGCACACCACAACGCAACTCCTCTCCAAAGAAGGCTACTCTCCCCCTTTTTAGCCATAATTGGACAAACTCTGAACATAAGAGCAAGCACAAATAAATTCCAAAGGCAAACTCTGAATCATCCAACCAATATACTCAGACCAGAACAGACTATTCTACATCTCATAATAGCTGAACAAACCTACTTCTCTCCCCCTTTTGGCCAAACATTGACAAGTATTGGGGTAAACTATCATGTCTAAACTTGTGGTTCAATCCATTGACACACCAGGTCTTAACTGTCATGTCCACCATGAACTTCACCAGTAACACAATGTCACAACATCTTGTCTGACATAACACCCTCACCAGAGCCACAAACAACTGCACTACTTCAACAACAAAATTTCAACTCCCCCTTGTAGCACCCCAAAATTTGCCCTCTTACTTTTAGTACTAACTGGCTTATGTTTCATTTCATTTTACATTATCATGTGTGCATATCATTAGTTCTAAGCATGGGGTCAAGGTGTCTGAAGCAGGTCAAGAGTAGAAGATGTTCTCCAAAGGGTCAAGCAAAAGGCCATGTACATTGTCCAAGAGATCAAGAGGAGAAATGGTTATTGATGCCACCATTATTTGAGTCACAAAGGGGCCTTGGGCCTCAGGAGATCCTATTTGGTCTATCACATCATCAGGAGTTCACAATTGGCAAGAGATCTCAAGTGAACCACTCTCTCCTAACCAGTGCAGAAATTAGGGTTTTGAGATTCTTGAGTTTATTGCTCCAATGGGCAAGCTCTTTGAGTTTTTATCATCACCAAATGGCATATCTCATCTTTGTTGGAGAGGGTACACATCATATTCAAAGGAATTTGGATTTGGAGGATGTGCCAATTCCTCCTAGACTGAGGGTACCAAAATTAGGGTTTGCTATAAAATCAGTTTATTTCTAATTTTTTGGGCAAGACTTGATTCTATGGTATTCCTTGGGTCCCTAAGTATCTAGGAATGGAAAATTGTCCATCAATTTGATTCATAAGAGGTTCAATTGATCAAAAGACTGAAAATCAGGAGAATTGGGGAAAAGTCAACTGTGCAGAGGAAAAAGTCAACTCCTGACTTTTTGAGTTCAAATTCATGTTCCTCATCTCAAATATGGCCATTGATGAAGATTTGATCAAGAAATATCAAGGGATTCACCAAAAATCAAGAGATGTGAAAAGTTTCCAAGAATAGAAACTAGGGTTTCCATTTATGGTAAGTTTTGGCAACTTGAGTACCCATCTTTGGAGCATTCTTTTTCTATCATCCAAGCTCCAAACTTAAGGGTTATGGATACCTTTCAAAGGTTCACATTCCAAGCTTCAAAACCATACCAAGAACATCTCCATTGGATCAAAATTGAGTGAGATATGGTGGTTTAAAGTTTGAGGTTTCTAGGGCAAAATGACCAGCCATGGCAAGTCATGGGCGAGCCAGCACGCCCTCAATTCTACAAACACTTGGTGTGCATGACATGTCCAAGTTCAAAGGCAAATAACTCATTGATGGAGACTTCAAATTGAAAAATGTTCAACATCATTCTTGTTCCTCTCCATCTCCTCTACAACTTTTGTGTTGGAGAAATTTTCATATGATCAACCATTTGGGAGATATGGTGAGCTGAAATAGGTGACCTCAAGCTGAAATTTTCACACGCCCATGAGCAGGTCATGACAAGGCAAGGTGACATACAAAATCAGTCCCAACCACACAACTTTGGGGTCATTTTTAGGTCCCTTAGAGGACTCCATTCCATTCCCTTTCAACACCAAAGTTGTTGTCCTAATGGCCCTCTATTCAAAGAGTCCAAGAGCGTACCAAATAGAGGAATCGTTCTCAAGCTATGAACACCTAAAGTGTTGGGTACGAATCTGATTTTGCATGGCAATGTGTGATCAAACCAAATCAAAATTTCCATTCTAGTAAGCTGGGTAACTTAGCATCGTGCAGGCCCAAAACATCCATCAAAGTTGACCTAATTCACTCTATAAAAAGGCATGGAGACTGAGTGGAAAGAGGACACGAATTTGGAGAAAAAAAGAAGGGTTATGCTGCTGAAATTTTGAGCAATCCACAAGCACTCTATTTCCTTCATTTAGTCAACCACAGTCACCAGATTTCAAGTCTTCTTTTTCTTGGATCATAAGCATCATCAAACCGCAGGTATATCTCCCTAACTCCTTGCATTTCATGTTGATTTTCTGTGTTTTCGCTTGTTTTGAAGTCCACTAGGGACTTTGTGTGAATCTGGATAGTGATAGACACCATACGTGTGTAGTTTTATTTTTCTAGGGCAAGCTTTATCTCTTCGAATCTCTCTGTATATGTGTTATTCTTTATGTTTGAGATTGGATTGGTGATCTACGTGTTGAGAGGAAGAGAATGGTATAGGTTTTATGAAATTCTGGGCACCTGCAAGTTTTTCCACGGCAGAGACTCACTGGAGAAGACGACCGGAGTCTTCTCCGGCCACCTGAAAACCCCACCTGGCCTGAACCCTAATCCATTTCCCAGGTTATAACGTGGCCGTTAGATTGGTTTGATCTGATGGTTGTGAGGGTGCCAGCGCATTAATGAGGCACCCTCCCCATCACGTGTTCTTTTTTATTATTTATTTTGTTTTCTGATTTATTTATTGATTGTGTACGTGTGCAGCATCATAGGATAACATGGAATGCATTCTGATACGTTTGATCACGCTACCCTATCTGATCATCTTGGTTGACCTCATCCAATGGTCAGGATTGAGTCAATCTGTTGACTGACCCCTATAGCATAAACCATCAGCCCAACGCTCCTTTGGGCCTTTCCCTAATTGTTATTCACGCCCCCGCTATTTTAGGCCCAATGCATTTCTAACTGCATTTTTACTTTCGTGGCACCCCCTGGCCCATTTACTTCATTTTATTTTCTTTTTTCATTATTTGTTTCATTTTTATTTATTAAAATTACTCCATATCATCATAAAATTATAAAAAAATTCATGATGCATCTCCACACATTTAAATAATTTTTTCATATTTTATTTTCTGATTTTTGCATATTTAAATGTTTTATTTGTAATTTTCTTTTAATTTCTTTTATGTGTGCATGTAGTAATGATATTGGCATCTTGCTATCTTTTTTTGGCATAGTTCTAAACTGATTTTTCTCATGGGACCTTATCCATGTTGATACGATACATTGAGGCATCCCATACATTTTTTATAGATTTTTTAGGGCATTTCTGGTTGACTTTTGAGTACCATGTTTGGACAATTTTCTTGTATGATCTGCATGAAATGTTGAGGCATCTTTGATCATGTTTGCTGATGAATTTTTGCACACTCTTTTGGCACATGTTTATACACTGAGTGCACTTCATATGACTTGCATCTTTCATTTTTCTCAAACTTTTAATATCACTCTTGATCCATGTTTTGCATGTGTGTTTGTTAATGAACTCATGCTAGGGTTTTAATATGATTTGAGCTTGTTACCTTGTGATGATTGTTGAGATGTTTTGACATCATTTGCTAGACATCTTATAGGACATTCTCATTCATTCTAATTGGATTCCTAATGTCATCTTGGATGCCTCCTAAGTTCATGAACATCTGACATTTGTTTGAAGTTGTTTGTTCTTCTTTTTTCTATGTGTTTCAACATGAGGTTTGCATGAACTTTGTATGTTTATTTTCACATCTTAGATGGCATATCACATGTCATATGTTGCTGGTTTACATTCATTTCCATGCTTGTTCATCTTACATCTTCCTCCTTTGCTTATGTTACAAATATGTTTCATGTATGGACTTAAGTGAATTGTTTTCATTTCTTCTTGCTTTAACCATTCTCCATGCTTGCATTCATGACTTTTATGCCTTCTTGAGGACATTTCCATGCATATTTTAAATGTCATTTGCTTCTGAGTTTAGTGTTTGCATATGCATTGTTGTATGATCCATTTGTTTTCATTTCTCATAGTTATTCCATAATTTACATTTGCATGTTCTGTGGGTGCATGTTTTAATTTAGGTTGATCTTTGTTTAGTACCTTAGCCTTAGTGGTATACTTCATTGGCCTTTACCTACTACCCTAGGAGATTCCTTAGCCCTTAAGACCCTTCCCTTGTGGTTTAAGTCTTATTTGCTTCTTTAGTTGTCTTCTTAAGGCAACTAGCTTGTTTTGATTTACTTTTCAGTACTGACATTCAACCATTGTTACTGTTTTGTACTAACCTTTTGTGCAGGGGCAGAGGTAAGGCACTTGAGGGTGTGGATAGTCATCCATGTTCACCCTCACTATTTCTTTCTCTCATCTCTTCTTTTCTTTAGACTTAGGTTGTTCTCAAGCCTCCCCTTATGGCCATCTTTGCATGACAACATTAGGATAGAATCCCCGTAGTTTTTCTTTTCTTTTGAGTCCCTCTTCTCATCTCATAACACTTCTAAGATACTTAATAAGGTCAACTTGCCTTGCACACGAGCCTTAAGCACAGGAAGTGAAGATTGAAGGGCCTCCCTTCATTCTTCTAGAGTGTTTAGCATACGTCCCATTGGGGGCGACCATGCGACGCATTCGTTCCCGTGTCATAGACTTTGGTTCAAGGTGAGTTATGAACTAACTCAACTCACTTCTGTCTTAAAAGATACAAAACAAACTTCAAATCCTTTTTTGTCCTTCGGGATTGTCAAACTTAATGTTATTTTCAAAAAGGGCACGTTACTTTCCATTTTGTCGCAAACAGGCATCGACCCTAACTGCCGGACGCGAACTTAACGTCGCTCATAAAAAACACAAAAAGAACTTGGTTCGAACTACGTTGACTCTGAATTTCCCATTGCACAAAGGGAGTACGTAGGCCTAGGACGACGATGTCCTACTGAGTCTGTCTTTGTTTTCCTTTCCCCGTTTCAGCACAGCCATAGATTTTAGGATAACTCACCCTTAGAATAGACAACAACCGTGGATCCCATCGAGTACGATGGACGCGTGGGGTGCTAATACCTTCCCCTCGCGTAACCGACTCCCGAACCCAGGTTATGGTTACGATGACCATTCCTTTCTCTCTTCCTCAGGTTTACGCATTATTTCCTTTCCCTCTCTTGGGATAAATACACATTGCTGGCGACTCTGTTTCCGCGTCACTTTCGCGTTTGTACCTAGATGAAAATACTGGGAGAGACACCCCTATCTAAGATAACCAGTGCTCCTTTGCAAGATGAACACCTTAAATGAATGGAAAACATAAGACTCATCGTCATGTCTTCAAGAGCGCACCCTCTGTTCAACACACCTACTGAACGCATTCACATAATGCTTGATCCTCAAACAACACTAGTACATTTAACAAGAACCACCACCAAATCACCCACAAGTTCTGAAGCACAAACACACTGCCTTCCACTACACTCTAAGTAAAGTCCTCTTACTTTGAATTAATAACACATACCAAGACAGGTGTGACATCTCCCATCAACCAAGACCCCTACAAAGTTCTTCCAAAAAAAACTGCAGAGAAAAATAAATTCTCCCAGACACAGTAAGGAGTTCCACATCTTTTCAGCAGCAGCAATCACGCATGACAGACTATCATGCTCCCCCTAAATAGTTGCACAAGTTCAGCAAAAAAAATGTAACTACTCTTCCTAAGCAGTAGTACACGCATGACATAAAGTCATGACATCTGATCTGACATCATAAACATCAAACAAAACACCACTTTACTCCCCCTGAGGCACACAACGGAAACAAAAACACCAATCCTCAGTTCAAGCACATGAACATCTTCATGCTCATACAGACCCCACGAATTCTCAGCTTACTTAAAAGCTTTACTGAGATCCAATCTCTTCAAGAGATACTTGCAGCAGAAGAAAGAACAGCTCTAAAAAAACTTTCTGATCAAATCACATCATATGACACAATTCCTCTGCCATTACATTCACTAGTAGTTGTTGATACTAGTGAAGTCTTTAAAATTAGTAGTCATGCTTTGCCAGAACATACTACTAAAAACAAGCTTAGAATCTCCACATTCTAATCCACATAGTCAGAAACACCTTTTCTGACAATAATGCTTGAGCATCCAACTCCACATGAAGTTACAATTAGGCTATTCGTGAGGAACATAAGAATCACCATCCTCTTTCAAACAAACTGTTAGATAAGGATCAAAGTCACATAGATCCCCCAACTCTCCAAAGGCAGTCATTTCCTATCATACTCTTCATCTTCAGACTTCCAATCAATCAATACCTGATCTACTTCAGTCTTCTCTACATTCTCCATCCAAGGTAGACCTTCTACTTCATCATTCTCCCGTATGACTATGTAGACGCTCCTTAGGCATAATGTAGGCACCACGCTTTTGAACCAGAGCATAATCATCCTTCACCAAGGATATCCAACCAGATAATGTCCCAACATAAGTTAGAACATCTGCCACACACCAAGACATCATCACCATGATTCTTGATATGCTCCACCAACTGGACTTACTATAGCATAGTAATCCAAAGAACAAGAGAAATAAACTCTCATCCACCTTCAAGAAGAATAATCTCCTTGAGTCTTCAACTCATCACCCTTCTGCCCAAGAGTAACTTGTTCCAAGACAATCCTCAATAATAACCAACTGCCACACTCTGATTATCTTGATTCTTCAAATCCACTTCTGAGATCAACCAAATGCCACAGTTTGATCACCTCATTCATGAATCCTCATATGAAAACAACCAAATGCCACCTTTTGACCTTTTTCACGTTTTTCAGAACTCTCACAAAGATATCCTGATCCACCAAGGAAACTTTATCTTCAAGTCACATGTTCCAATTGCTCAATAGCAAACACACTTAGACTCCCTAAGCCATGGTCATGTAACACCTTCTCCTTCCTGCAGCTCCCGCAAACTGCCATGAGAACAATCTTTTTGAAACATCCTATTGTTCATTCCTGTAGATCACCCTATCATAAGCTGATGTGCCACATCACCAGCTAAGACATTTGATGTTAAGCTAGATGTCAGAACATTATGACATCCAACTGTTGAATTTAGCTCTTCCTTCTGCCACTCAGAAGAACTTTCTCCCTTTGCAGAAACAGATTTCCATGCTCTCATAGACTTGATTCAACAATCAAGTTTGAGTAGACAACCTCTATCCTGCTTAGAAACTCCAAAGACTTCAAATCTGCCATATCTGAATCTTCAGAAAATAAGTAGTCCAAGACTACCCCATAGCCATACAAAACAATGCCACTTCTAAATACACTATAGAACACACAATCTCATCTTTATAATCCCAAGCTTCTTTTAACCACCATGATTGTTTCAATATCATGTAGGACATCAACACAGAGTTCCTTGAACCCAGGATGATCTCCAAGGATCACACCTTCAATAGCTAATTCAGGTCGTCACACACCAACACATCACGAAGAGAAATAAACAGCCACATAGAGAAAAGTAAATTCACAACACTTCAGCAGTCCTGCACTTTTACATCAGACATACACATAGTCTCCCGTCAATGTATTTTGTCATTAGTTGAATGCACAACATCTTAGATAAACGCTCAGCTCCCGTCAGAGTATTCACTATCGGTTAGATGCACATCCTTATCAAAAGCAGACAAATACTCAACTCCTGTCAAGGTATTTATCATATGTGATAAAGTAACCTTCTCACACAAGGTACGACATTTGGTCTGACATTCTTTCCCTGCACACTTGTGGCACTAGTTGATCCCTCTTTTATTAATCCACACCACTGATCACTTCAGATTAGGTAAGTGGCTTGACCTGATACTCCACCATGAGCACAACTAACTTCCTTGGCTGAAAACTCAACACCTTTGAGATACTGTTCCAACATCAGATCTGACAACAATCTCAAACACATGGATTTGACACTTACTATGGTTTTGGAGGTAACATCTGTAGTAATCCATGTACAACTCTTTGCAGGGGATACAAGAGTTCACCAGTAGCTGATCATCCTTTCTGATCAGACCATAAATACTTGCATGATACACACCATCAACACGTCTGCATCTTTTACTCTTCCAAGTGTTCCATCATGTGGGGGACATCACATAGCTGAACCTAAGCTAGATGAAGACTTCCCTTGATCATCTTAAAGGTCTTCAAAACTAATCCAAGCTCCAGCAAAACTAAACAACAGCAAGACTCAGAGTCACTTTCCTAATTAGGTCAAGTATTAGAAAGACTCTTCTAGAGACCAAAATAAATGGCTCTATCCTTTCTTCAACATATTTCTTGAAGAGTAAATCAACCACACACTATAGTGCCTTTAAGAGTGGACTTGAGAAACAGATCTATATCGATTTTTATGTTTTTGAATTGATTATTTTTTTCAAAATTCACAAAAATGATAAAATATTTTATTCTACAAATATTTCACAAAAATATTATTTATTTTATATATTTAATATTTTTGTAAAGAATTTATTTTTATTTGTTTTTAAGCATTTAAAAATATTTCTTCCTCTTGATTTTTCAAATTCAAATCATTTTCAAATCATTTTATGGATAAACATAATTATTCAAACATTAATCCAAGATCACAACTTATTTTTCATACATGTTTGATAATTTTGATAATTTTAATTGATTTTCATTCAAATTGAAATGCATTATAAAATCAAATTAGGGTTTTAATTGTTTTCACTCTCACAAACATTTTCCAAAACATTTTTGGGCCTCTTGATAGAATGTAAGTCCTGAAATTCTAGTATGACAGATCCCAGATGTCCTACAGGATGTCGAGACATCTGGTCTGTTACAAATAACATTGCAAAGTATAAACAATAACAGTACTAAAACTCATAAACAACACACAGAATTTGTTCACCCAGTTCGGTCTAACAACCTACATCTGGGGGCATACCAAGCCAGGAAGGAAGTCCACTATTAGTAGTATCAATTCGAAGTTAAACTCCCCCGTATACAACTTCTCACTTAATCCCTACCCAATGAAACTTCTACCTAAGAGTTCCTAACTCCTAGTATATGAGCATTCCCACTCACTTCCCTTCAGTCACACATCGTGACAATTACAATTAACAAGTTCAAACTAGAAGACATACTTCCATGACAATACCTAGACATGACACACATGACTAAGAACAATACTTAGAGTTGCTTAATAGCTTCCTCCAAGAACAATACATCTCTTACCTACAGGCTTTGAGATAAACACGATGACCATCCCACAAACCGAGTGGTTCATCAACCAACACAACCCTTATAATTTACATGATGGCTGACTTGTTTTTCTAGGTTACAATGCTTCTATTTATAACCTAAACCCAACTGGATTTGGGCTTCAAATCACAACATATCAGCTGCTACAAATCTGTAAAAGATTCTCCTACAAATTAGATCTTCAATCAAATCTTCCTAAAATATCTCCATATTTAAATACTCAATCTTCTCTTGATTTTATCTTGAATCTTCCAGACCTTTAAATCAGCTCCACAAAGGCTACCATAATATTCCCAGAAACATTCCTTACATTGGGCTTGTGCATTATAAAATCATAGATTTGATTTAACAATAAAGCAGATTTATTCTCCAAATCTCTTCGCCCTAAAATAGTAACAAAATATATTCCACAAAGTAATAGGAATTGATTGTATCAGAATAAATCTTCTCCAATAAATTCTCCTGCAATCCCTCAAACAAACTGATACACGCAACCCTAACAAAACACAACAGACTGATGTTCTGATGTTCTGTCAACTGATGTCAAGACATCATGTTTAACATCAGCACACAAAACTGCAACCCTAAATAACTTAAGATAAACTGAATGTTAAGAACTCATGTTAAGACATCAGACAAATGACATCTTCAACAACAACATTCTTTTACCAAAATAGCGCTCAACACCAGAACTAACAAGTCCAATCCCTTAGTAAATAAACCAATTTGGGCCTCAGTCATTGTATAAGTCCTGATACGATTTTAAAAATCTTTGTGCAATCGCCATTTTCAAAACAATTTTTCATCTGGGCCTCCCCTTTGAGTTGTAAGTCCCATTTTTCTTCTTTTTCAAACACTTTTGGGCCTCTAATAGAGTGTAAGACCCAACCCCCTTTGTACATAAATAATTTGGGCCTCGGCCATTGTATAAGTCCCTACGCGATTTCAAAATAAACTGTGCGATCATTGTTTTTCATATGGGCCTCTCCTTGAGCAATAAGTCCCAACTCTTGTATTAAAATAAACTTTTGGGCCTCTAATAGAGTGTAAGACCCAACCACTTTTGTAAATACAATATTTGGGCCTCAGTCATTGTATAAATCCCTCTGTGGTTTTCAAAACTACGACGCGATCGTCGCCTTTTCAAAAGAATTCATCTGGGCATCCCCATTAGTATAAGCCCCAAACTTCCTTTTAAAACAACTTTCCTCTTTGATCAAATTATAATTCAAAGTTTTATCAAAACTTTCTTCAATTTCTTGAATAACTAACCATACAGCTATAGTTACTATGCTTAGGCTTGCACAACTATAAGTTCCTCCATCTCTTCAATACATACTTGTTTATATATTTCATTTGTACATATATATATATATATATATATATATATATATATATATATATATATATATATATATATATATATATATATATATATGCTTGTACATACTTTCTTAGAGTTTTCCCCAGCAATTAGGTCTAGGTCTAGATCAAACCAATGGTTACTTATTCAACACAGTCAAAACTAGTTCCCCATAGGAAATTCCAGATACAGTCTTGCCTCCTCTTGAGACTGTCACAACTGTCATACCCCAAAATTTGACCACTAAGATTTCCCATCATTATGCAAATCATCATCACAATATGGATGAACCATTAGTCTCCCCAAAGATGGGTGAGCATTCACTACAATCAGACTTAGGGTTTCAAGCCCTCTCAGAGCTCTTAGACAAAGGATCAATCAAGAAATGACATGATCTTCAACTTCTCTAGCCTCTCAAACATCCACAAAGGATCAAGAGGACTCCCACTTCAAGGATTAAGCATAAGGCTTCTCCCTTCTAGGTGGATCAAGCCTCAAGATCGCCAGTGTCACCAAATTAGGGTTTTGGTCGACCAGGGCCTCCAGATGGGAATTTTCCTCTGGGCATGAGCCAATGCTTCAAAGCATAACCTATGATGCTATAAGGGATCTCATGAACCCAATCATCAAGTCAATTTAGCCTCAGGGGATGCATTCATCAAAAAAATCAGGAATTAGGGTTTCTTGACCTAATTCACCGCTAAGTTGACTTTTGGGACAAATCATGAGCCAAGACCTCAAGAGATGGTTTGAGGGTCCCTAACACACCACATTGGTCCATTTGTAACAATGGATTGAGCCAAGAAGCTTGAGCAACAAGTTTCAATTTCATCAGAACCACAGTTAGGGTTTCGCGGAAAAAGTCAACTGTACCTTTGACTTTTGACCAAGACATGCTCCCAAACCCTGGGACATGATTCAATACACCCTATAACACCTATGAAATCAATCCATCAAGTTTGATTTAGGTCAAGAACTTGATTTCATAGAGGATCGCACAGTCTGGAATTCATCTGAAAAAAAGTCAATTGTGCGCAAAAGTCAACTTTGACTTTTTGAGATTTTTCACAAATATGGTTCTTTGACCCCAAAATGATGTTAATGTATGATTGGAATCATCATTCATCAAGACAAATCAAGAAAAGTGGGATAACTTGTAAAAGGGGTAACCATAAAAAACTTAGAAAATTTTCTAAGTTATGGAACAAAGTGGCTAGGGTACCAACTTTGGAGGATCATAACTCCTAAACCACAAAGCCATTTTTCCCCATCCAAAACTGGATTTGTAGCTCTCATTACCCTCTACAAAAGCTTCAACTATCACTCATTCCAATTCCCCATGGATTTCAAGTTATGGAATGATCAAAATCAAGAAAAGTGAAAATGTCACTTTTTTCCAACACTTAGTGAAATTTTCACTAAGTCAGAATCTGCCTTCACTTTTTTCCAAATGTAGGGGAATTTTTCACTTGGATCCAAAAAGTATCAAAACCAATTATGATCAAACAGTTATTGTATCATATGAGGGATTTCCAAAATGGCCAAGAACTCCATCAAATTCCACTTGAGCCATGAGATATGATAATGGCAATATGCCTTGCTGAAAACTGCCAAGGCTAGGCAGAATTTTGCACTTTTGCTCGATTTGCCAAAATCAGATAATTCAAAGCCTTGTCATCACTTTGGACCCATCCGAGGATCAAATCTAAAGGGAACAAACACTGATCCAAGCCTCCAAAGTCTTTGGAACAAGAAATAGCATGCCAAACCTAGAAATCCCTAAAAAAGGGACAAGACTCCAATTTTGGATTGGAGCATTTAATGGATGCACCAAGATGGCATGGACTGACACATTTGCAACTGAATTCAGTCAAGAATGATCCAACAACTAGGGAACCACATCTATGTGCTCTAACCTCTAGTCAATGCCTAGAGGAGACTTGGATTCCTATTAATCAACATTGGCCAAACCTCTGCTGCAGTTGCCATTCACTATTGGTCCCAAAACATACTTGCTCTACTATAAATAGAGCTCATTTGTGCTCAGTTTGAGTATACCAAAGCCATCAAACATATGCTTTCCTCAAAATCTCCTTCTCACTTCGAAATTTGCCTTCCAAAGCAAGTCACTATCGGGTTTATAGTTTGAGAGCAATTCCAACCAAACCGATCACACACACACACACACCTCATAAACATCATATAGAAGTGATCCAAACACTCACATAACATTTGGAACACCAAAATCACAAAATCACTAGCCAATTGCTCAAGCCTTTGTCAGATTTGCAGTTGGGGTGCCATCTCAAGTTCCAGATCATTTCAATCCATTCCAAGCATCCAGACACACTCCATGGCACCTAGGGAAGCTATCCAGATATTGGAACCTAGCTGTAACACCTCTAACCCAAAACACGATCACCAGCTGCAAGAGATGAGCATGAGCTCTTCTAACTCTATGATCCATGCATTTTTTGCTGCACAATAATTTGGCCATATGTTCATAATCATGCATAAAGTGTTTACCCTTAATCAATTGCTTTGTATGAATCGTGTATGGAATTTTTGAACATTCATGCAGAATTTAGGGTTCTTGAGGTTTCTCTTTGATTTCTTATTCCATGCTTAAAATAAATTAAATTAAAGACCATAGACATGATCGTGAGGTTGAAACGAGTAGATTGATATGTAGATTGCATGATATAATCAAGTATTTAGTGAGATTGGATAGAAAATGAAAATCTGCAGAAACAGAGGAAGGGCGCGTGTTCTTGTCATGTTTTTGGCGCCCTTTTTCAAATATTTGAATATTTGAATTTTGTGATTTTTATTTAATTGATTCAAAAATTAATTTCTCTCTGAGTTTTAATGATTTTGAGTTGATTCTTTTTTTAATAATTCACAAAAATGTTAAAATATTTTATTTTCCCAAAAAATCCCAAAAATATTATTTATTTCATATAATTGATATTTTTGCAAAGAATTAATATTTTAATTGTTTTTGACATTTAAAATATTTTTCCTTCTTGATTTTGCAAATTTTAATGATTTCTAATCATTTTGTAGGTCAAAACATGATTTTTGAAACATTAATCCAAGATCACAATTTGTTTTCCACATGTTAAACAATTTTGATCATTTTAATTGAATTTTTTATTAAATTAAAATACATTTTGGAAACAAATTAGGGTTTTGATTAGTTCAACCCTCATCAAACCTTTTAAAAATATTTTGGGCCTCTAATACAGTGTAAGACCCAATCCTTTGTAAATACAACCTATTTTGGGCCTCAAATGTTGTATAAGTCCCGTTGTATTTCAAAAGTTCGGCGCGATCATCGCCCGTTTCAAACAAACCATCTGGGCCTCTCCTCGAGCTATAAGACCCATTCAAAATCATTTTGGGCCTCTAATAGAGTGTAAGACCCAATCCCCTTTTGAAACCAAAAACTTTTGGGCCTCAGTCATTGTATAAGACCCACGGTGTTTTCAAAACTTCGGCGCGATCGTCGCCCTTTTCAAAATAAACCACTGGGCTTCTCCTTGAGTTATAAGACCCATCTTTGTTCACTTTCAATCATTTTGGGCCTCTTGAGAGAGTGTAAGACCCATCCCCTTGTACAGAAAATATTTCTCGGGCCTCAGTCACTTGTATAAGTCCCTGTACAAAACGACAGTGCGATCACTGATTAAACCCTGGGCCTCTCTTTGAGCTATAAGCCCCAATTTTCCTTTCAAAAGCACTTTCTCCTTTGATTTTGTAACATACTGTTATTTTCAATTTCTTTGTTGAACAACTAACCAAATAGCATGGAAGCTCTACAACCGAGTAAGTGTTTACCCGCTTTCATTTACCGCTTTCATATGTATATAACTGTATTGTGAGGCTGTTTCACCGTAAGTCTTCTTTCATAAACTCATATCGACTGTGTAATACTAGTATAGATATTTAGAGTTTCCCCAGAAACTACGTCTAGAACTAGACAAAACCTCGTCTCCTTACATCCGACGTTCTCCCGGATATTTCAACATAACCTAAACCATGAGAATTTTCTAATACAACAATTTTAGATAACTAGATCTAAGAAATCTCCCCCTTGAACAGTTCATATACAGAAGGCCAATGTTCCAAGTGAAACCCCTTCTGGAACTGTTCATCAGCCTCTTCTTGGGCTTAGTGCAAGGACCCACAGGCTTCCTAAAAGCATCCCTGCCTCCTCTTGGGCGTTGTACAAGGACCCGTCGGCTTCTTAGAAGTTTTCACAGCCTCCTCTTGGGCTTCGTATAATGATTCTTCCTCCGGGAAGATAGCCTCCTCTTGGGCTTCGTACAAATTGTCCCTTCGGCTTCTTAAAAGTTTTTCTCACCTCCTCTTAGGCTTCGTACAAATTGTCCCGACGACCTCTTAAAGGTATAGGAACAAAAATTAGTCATCTTAATAGAACAGTCTTTCAAAGAGTCTAGATCTTTCTACGGCGAACATACTGTCTCTGGATCTCTCTTAAGCATAGTACAAAAGATAAAACTCTAGACTTGGACAGTCTAATCTCCTTGAGTCTCGAAGACATTCTCAAGTTCCTTTCAAAAATAGGAAAAAACACCCGTAGACTTGGGCAGTCTCAATACCCTTCGGATTCTCCGTTTCCTAAAAAAAATAGGAAATAATCTCGGTCCTCAGATCAAATCCATGAGTACAACATTACCCATATAAGAACTGATTTTCTCTTTTAACCAACATACTGGACCTGTCACTCAACTGAAACAATAACCCTACCCTCCTCTTGGGCTTTGTACAATGATTCTCCCCAACAGAGTTAACCTTTGCAGCCTCCATCTTGGGCTTCGTACGAGATACAAAATCACTCTCTTGTTGAGTATAAAAGACTCTCTTGTTGAGTCAAACATTTTTAGCCTCCATCTCGGGCTTCGTACAAGATACAAAATCACTCTCTTGTTGAGTCAAACATCTTTAGCCTCTATCTCGGGCTTCGTACGAGATACAAATCACTCTTTTGGTGAGTATAAAAGACTCTCTTGTTCAGTCGATCACCTTTAGCCTCCATCTCGGGCTTTGTACGAGATACAAATCACTCTCTTGGTGAGTATAAAAGACTCTCTTGTTGAGTCAAACACCTTTAGCCTCCGTCTTGGGCGTCGTACAAGACACATATAAAAGCACTCTCTTGTTGAGTCAACCCTTTTAGCCTCTATCTCGGGCTTCGTACGAGACACAAAAGCATCCTCTTGTTAGGTCAATAGCCTCCTCTTAGGCTTTGTATAAAGAAATCCCTGTTTGATTCAATCAACCTTTTAGCATCAAAAGTTGTGCCTCGTTCACAGTATACAAACATCAACAACTCCTTTTCACCCATCTAATTGCTGTAAGTGGCAAGCCTCTGGATTATTTACATCCACGCCACTGTCCCTCTTTTAGCATGAGAAATTCCTAAGGAAATATGGCATTGCTCTAAACTGAGTTAAAGTCTTCTCCTTCAGGTTGAAAATCCCCTATAAAGGAAATTATGGCATTGCTGGATTCGCATATCCCAGTTAAAGTAATTCTCCTTTATAATCAGTCATCCAGCAATTGTGACAAACATTCCCCTTTAGAGATGACAAATTCTCTCTAAAGTCAACACCCTTTTAGCTTTACATCTTGGGCTTTGAACAAGATACAAACCACCTTTAGCTTCATGTCTTGGGCTTTGAACAAGACACCAAAACACCCTTTCCTCCCATAGAATAGGACTCCCATAGAATAAGAGGAACTACGATCGCTCTGATTTCCCTATCCCGGGAATACGTAGGCATAAGATTGGCAAAAGAATCTTAGCGAGCACACTAATAAAAAAATCCCAAAGTCCCCTACCTCCAGCCAATCTAGCGCAGTATCCCAACAAATTCCCCATGAACAATCCCGGTATTTCGTTCTAAACAAAATAAGCAGAGAGAGGCCCACGAACTAAAGCCGCATCTGTAAACCAACAGTTTTGACTGTTTAACCTCAGTATGCAAGCAGGGTTAATTGGAGACATCTATTTCCCTTCCTTCATCAGCTTCAATAGGATAAAAAATGAATCGAATTGCAGTACCAAAGCGATAGCGATTCGAAACTACAAAAACCGCGCTACAGAAAAATGGCGACCACAGTGGGAGAGACTTGTTCTTCTCCCGTCTCTTAGGAGGAAACCTTAAGTTTAGACAATTTCACAGGAAAAATGGCGCCCACCGTGGGTCTCTCTTAAACAAAGGAATCTTGTCTCTCTTATCTCTCTGGTTGAAACCTTCTCTTAGGACGAGTCCTTGGGTTCACAAGGTATCACCGAATGACGGTTCCATCGGGGAATGTCATTATTGCTAGGATCGGCCCTCACTAGGATCTTAGGTCAAAAACCTTTAAGTTGCGAAGGTACCACAGAATGGCGACTCCGCCGGGGAGCCATTTTCTGTTAGGATCATAGGATTCATAGCTCTTAAAAAGTCTAGGATATTAGGACAAATATATATACTACTTTTCCTAATTGACATCTGTGTTTATTTTTCTACTAATGGGAATGCGTGTGATGCCACATGTGGAAAGATTAAGTATACGCCTAGGAAAAACCTTTTTCAGTAGTGCGGAAGCTATCAGAAATAGTTGTCACGCGATACTACCCTCTTCTGAGATTCTTCGAAATACATCACCTAGCACGGTTCCCGGCCCGCTGATGTTATCTCGACAAGAATCAATGATTTTGAGAGACAGGTACAAAAATCACTAGTATAAACCGTTGGGATGGGTAGAGCCTTGACTTCATGACACCGACCCTTTGACCCCATGTTTTTTCTATGTTTTTGTGTGCTGCATTCATGCATTCATTTAAAAAAACATTAAGCAAAGAAAAATTTTCTCTTCTAGTCTCTCTTTTTCAAATTAAACTAAAACAATGATTGCAAATGTCAGAGAGAAAAGGATTGCGCTCATGGATTTCGGTAGAAAAAAACTCACAAGTATACCTTCAAGGTTCCAAAACTAGAGGATTTAAGAGGATTAGCAAGGATGATCACTAACCCTGACGCTTTCAGAGCCAAGTACGGAGGTCTGCTACCTCTGTTAAGGGTCCATGTAATTGAAGGAATCCTGGAGGCACTCATTCAGTTTTACGATCCAGTCTATCACTGTTTCACATTCCCGGATTACTAGCTCGCACCAATGCTGGAGGAGTATTCTCATCTGATTGATCTATCCATTACTGATCGAGCTCCCTTTTCTGGACTGGAAGAAATTCCAAAGGATCAGACCATTGCAAAAGCAATTTATTTGGACGAATCAGAAGTCAGGACTCACCTGACCACCAAGGGAGGAATCCCAGGTTTACCAACCAAGTTTCTGGTAAAGAAGGCTCTGTACTTTGCTAGTATAGGAAACGTGACTACTTTCGAGAGCATCTTTATTTTACTCACCTACGGGTTATTTCTGTTTCCCAACATTCATAACTTCGTCGATATCAACGCCATTAAAGTTTGTCTCATTGGATACGCCGTACCAACCTTGCTCGCAGATGCGTATCTTTCTGTACACTTAAGGAATTTATACAGTGGAGGAATGATCACGTGCTGTGTACCCCTGCTATATAAATGGTTTATCTCCCATTTGCCTAAGTCTGCCACTTTTTGGGATCATAAGAGTGCCTTACATTGGTCGCAGAAAATCATGTCTCTTACCAACTCTGACATAGATTGGTACAATCGAATCTATGACGGGACCAGGATCATTGACCGTTGTGGAAATTTCCCCAACGTACCCCTCATAGGAACTAAGGGAGGAATCAATTACCATCCAGTCTTAGTTCGTCGTCAATTTGGATACCCGATGAGGCATGTCCCGCGTAATGCTCATCTGGAAGGTATTTTCTTCAAGGAAGGAGAAAATGACAGGGCACTAAAGATGGAAATAGTGCACGCTTGGAAACATGTTCATAAGAAAGGACGGGAGTCTCTAGGAAAACCGGATTGTGTCTCGGTGGAGCCTTATCTCCACTGGGTAAAAAATAGAGCTCTCAAGCTAAAGATGCCTTATCCTCGTCACGGAGTTCTTCCGCCAAGGGAATCTGTCATGTACTTCATGACTGAAACGGAAAAACTTCAGGTTACTCTCAACAAAGTTCAACAGGATAAGAGGTCTTGGAAGAACAAGTACCGCATTCTCAATGTGGAGTGTACCAAAATACAACAACTACTGAAAGATAAGGATGCTCTAATTGAGATTTTGGAGCAACATGCTGTAGAAAATTAGGATGACCAAAGGAATTTGCTCGTTCCTTTCACTTGGCAAAGGAATGACAACCCGACAACGGCCCAAGAGCCCCGATCCAAGAAAAGGAAAGTACCAGAATCAGCACCTAAGTTCTCCTCAGAGAGGACTCGGGACCCATTAGCTTGGGTTTCTGTTTCCGCACCTTGTAATTTACTGTATTTCCATTTCCACAATCCTTTGAATTCAATAAAACGGGGGTTTCCCCACTGTTTGATATTTGCAATCTAATTGTCGAAGTTTATTTTGATTAAACAAAAAAAACAATTAATATAATCATTGCATTCATCATTCTCACGTCACGTATTCTTCTTACCTACGAATCTCACATTTGTGTCTCGGTTCTAGAGTCAAACTGTCTTATTTGTACAATACTCGGGCCAATCGTCAGAAAAAGATGGATGATCTCAAGGAAGAGAACAGAGAGTTGAAAGAATAGATCGACGCTCTGAGAGAGGATATGAGAAAGCTTCGTAACGACATGCAAGCCATGGCAGAAGCTCAGCTAAAAAGAACTGTGATCTCAGAGAACACCTCAACGCCTATAGTGGAGAAGTATGATCCCAGGTATCAAATGCCAAAAGATCGTTCCTGGGGCATGTCTGTTAACTATATCCCGAAAGGATATGTTCCGCCGATCACTGAAGATCAGGGAATTATAGCAGAAGCCGCTGGGCCTGAAGGTTACAAACTTCGGGAAAGCGAGGATGCCGGAGGCATAATGAGGACTTCTGAAGGTTACAAACTTCGGGAAACGCCAAGATTCACTGCTGTAGTAACGGTACCACCCCCTGTGGTGCACACTGTCCCAGAAGGACAGATTCCAGAGATACCTTCTGGTAGAAAGGAAAGTATGTTCGATAGAATGGATGAATTCCAGGAGCAGTTCCTAGAAATGCAGAAGGAACTGCAAGCTATTCGCGGTCAGGATTTATTTGGAAAGGACGCCGCAGACCTTTGTTTGGTCCCCAATGTGAAAGTCCCGCACAAATTCCAAGTACCTGATTTTGAAAAGTACAAGGGTAACTCTTGCCCTCAAAGCCATTTGGTGATGTACGCTCGGCGAATGTCAGCTCAGACAGAGAACCAGGATCTACTGATTCACTACTTTCAGGATAGTTTAACCGGTGCCACATTAAAATGGTACATGGGTTTAAACCGCACTACGATTAGCACTTTCAGAGATCTTGGCACTGCCTTCGTCCAACAATATAAATACAATTTGGACATGGCACTAGACAGAGATCAACTAAGATCAATGTCGCAAAAGGACAAGGAAACCTTTAAGGAATACGCTCAGAGATGGCATGAAATTGCCGCTCAAATTTGTCCACCTCTTGAGGAAAAAGAGATGACAAAGATTTTCTTAAAGACCTTGAGCTCATTTTACTACGACAGAATGGTTTCCAGTGCGCCCAGCGACTTCACCGAAATGGTCGGTATGGGAGTACGTCTCGAGGAATCCGTTCGAGAAGGACGTCTAGTCAAAGACACTGGGTCGAAAAGCTGTACTAAAAAATACGGTAGTGCTCTCCCTAAGAAAAAGGAGCAAGATATTGGGAATATCTCCCTCGGAAAGCAAAGACGAAAGTACCAACCAGTAGCAGCTGTAACTCTTGCTATCAGCCCTGCGCCTGTTTCTACGTATCAACCTCAGGTTGCTCAAAGCCAACCGCATTCGCAGCAATTTTAGCAAAGGACACAATAGCCTCTTCCGCAGGCTCGTCCTCAATACAACAACAACCGTACAACGCGGCCACCAGGATTTGATCCTATACCCGTATTGTACGCAGAACTATTTCCATTACTATTAGCCAAGGGGCATGTCCAGACTAAGTCTCCTCTTACAGTACCGGAAAATTTGCCTTTTTGGTTTAAGGTGGATCAGACTTGCTCTTACCATCAAGGAGGACCGGGGCATAACATAGAAAGCTGTCTCAGTTTCAAGTCCGATGTTCAAAAGCTTGTTAGGAGCGGGGTCTTATCTTTCAAAGATACGAGTACGAATGTTCTCACGAACCCGTTGCCTCAACACGAGAAGGCTACATTTAATTTGATAGAGGGAGGGTCTAACAACACCTATCAAATTCACGATGTACTCTTATTGAGGGCCAACTTGGTCAAGATGCATTGTAGACAGAGTGGATATAGCCATGTGCCACCTCATAATTATCACCAGTGTGATATCTACTCTAAAAGCAATCAAGGATGTTCTGTGGTGCAATCAGCTCTACAGGAACAGATGGATCTTAGATGGATCCAAGAGCACCGAGTTCGTGGAGTTAACATGGTTTATACGAATTCCAACATCATTCAAAACCACGATATCCATGCGATGAATGTCAACTTGGTGGCAATACACTCAAGGCAAAGCCAATATCATAATCTGCCACGACACGATTATAATTCCTGTCTGACTTGCTCGGTAAACAAACAGGGATGCTTTTTTGTACAAAAGGCCCTCCAGCGTCAGATGGATCTTGGATGGATTCAAGACTACCATGATAGGAATCATTATCAAATCAACATGATTCAAATCTTTGATATTCGCTTGATGAATACCAGCTTGGTGGAGTTACATGTTAAATAGGTCCGGCTCGGGTTCCTGGTATCACATGATTATCAGAGCTGTAAAGCGGGTTGCGAAGACGATCAGGGTTGTGCCCTTGTCCAGGAAACACTTCAGCACTTGTTGAACCACTGGTGGCTTCCAATCTATATGGAGGAAGACACCCATCAAATTAGTATCACTAACGGGAATCCTACTAGATATCAAAGTCAGGATGTTCGGTCGATGGAAACAGATCTAGTAAGGTTACACTGTATTCAAAGCGGACGTGGCCAGGTGCCACTACACAACTATGAGCGGTGTGGAGTTTGCTCAGTGGATAATCAAGGATGCTACCTCGGGCGAGCAGCCCTTCAAAGTCAGTTGGACCGTAAAGAGATTCAACCATGGTCAAGTTCTAGATCAGTCAACTATTTTGCTGATCAAATCGAGGACGTTGTCGTAATCTCTGATGATCAGAGGGCTAGGGATGTTTGTACCATTATCCCTCTACTTGACGAATCGAGAGTTCCCAACCGGGAACGGATCGAAATTACTTACGATGGTCAGAAAAATCAGAAGGCTCCCATAGTCATCTATCTACTGGGACTGCTACCGTATGAATCAACTAAGGCTATCCCTTACAAATACGGTGCAACAACAATTGAGAATGGAAAGGAAATTCCGTTACCCTCCGTCGTGAATATTGCAGACATCAGTTGAGTAACACGGAGTGGTAGAATCTTCAACAGAGGAGTTGGGGAACCCAACAAAGAAAAGAAACCTCAGACAGAAGTTCCCAATCCACCAGTCGGTCAATCCAGTAATCCCGACCTTTCAAAAAACAATGATGAGACGCTAAAGCTCATCCAAAGGAGTGAATACAACATTGTTGATCAAATGTTACAAACTCCTTCGAAGATCTCTGTGCTATCACTTTTACTCAGTTCCGAAGCCCACAGAGAGGCTCTACAGAAAGTCTTGGAGCAAGCCTTTATAGAATAGGATGTAACAATCAGACAGTTTGATAACATTGTCTCTAACATCACTTCCTGCAATAACTCGGGATTTAGTGATGAGGAATTACCTGAAGAAGGTCGCCGTCATAACATGGCGCTCAACATTACAGTCAACTGCCAGGACGATTCTTTAGCCAATGTACTGGTAGACACAGGGTCAGCCCTGAATGTTATACCGAAGTCCACTTTGATGCAATTATCATTCAAAGGACCTCCGATGAGAACCAACGAGGTCGTCGTCAAAGCATTTCACGGATCCAGAAAAATGGTTATCGGCGAAGTTGACCTTCCCATAACTATTGGTCCTCACACTTTTCAAGTCACTTTCCAGGTCATGGACATTTGGGCAACATACATTTATTTATTAGGAAGACCTTGGATACATCAAGTTGGGGCGGTCACTTCGACCCTCCACCAAAAGCTAAAGTTCGTCAAGAACGGCCAACTTGTCACGGTTTGTGGAGAATAAGCCTTGCTCGTGAGCAACTTGTCATTATCTATTTGTGTAGAACCCGAGGAGGTTGTTGGAACTCAGTTCCAAGCACTTTCGGTGAGCAATGAGAATCAATCAGAGAAAGGAACCTCGATTTCCTCATACAGAGATGCTCTCGAAGTGATCGAAAATAACAATGCAAAAGGATGGGGACAGCTTGTCATTCCCACTAATAACAAAACAAAGAAGGGTTTTGGTTTTTCTGCAACCTGCACCCAGACAGCTGCTAACAATGAAAGTCTTCATCCCATTCAGAACTTCTTCCACAGTGGAGGCTTCCTTCAACCAGTGACTCAAGAAGTGCATACCATCAATAAAGATGATTCCTCCGATACGGAGGAAGAATGGAAGTCCTATCTCAACGAGGATGGTTATACGTCTCAGGGTGAAACGCAGACTCCCTTTTGCTTTCCTGCACAGAGCCCGAGATTTATACCGAAGTCAGATGTCGAAATGATATATGGAGATTGTGATCTGAAGGATGCCGGGCTCCACCAAATTCATTAGAGGAGGACACTCTGATGAAAGACAGCTTTGACCATGACTATTATGGCCCAATGGATGGCTTGCCTATCTGGCAGCCGTATCCCAGAGACTTGGGGCAAGAAAGTCAGTCGAACAATGAAAATCGGCTGAGCATCATTAAAAAGAATACCCGCGTCCCCACCATGTCATGGGATCAACACCCAGGTTATCCTGAAAATACCCAGCACGACGATGAATTTGCAATGTTTACCGAACTAGAATTCATCAACTATGCTTTTCCCGAGGTCAACATCATCGAGAGGGATGACTCCACCAATTCCAAAGAAGTATGGGACACCCTGGGACAGCCGAGTGGAAAATACGACTTCAAGGTCAAGTACACCGCTCCTGAAGGCTCTCATATCAGGCTCGAAGACATCCAGCCAACTGAATGGGGAGGTACAACTGAGAGTACAAATACTACGCAAAATACAACTGAGGAATCCTCCTACGAAAACTCTGCCTGGGAAACAGATTCCAATGATCCAACTCCACCAGAAATAAGCGTCATTTCTGAAGATAAATCAAGGAAGGTACTAGACTTTGTGATTCACCGAGGAGTTCGCCGCCAATGGGTTGCTGTCGATGTTCCGAAGATTGTTCATAAGTCTAAGTAATTGCCATCTTTACTTTAACCTTTCACCTTGCCCAGGTGAAACGGATGTTTTGATAGGGCTCACTTTCTGTAAATATCCCTCTTCGTTTTGCCCAAAGCGACAGAGTTTTGTTTTATAGGGCTGTAGTTTCAATAATAGACTTGTTCATTAATAAAATAACGTCGTTCTGCAATTTCAGCATTAATTGCTGTTTTCTCTTTTTGCTTTTTTCAGAAAATGGTAATCCTAAAAAACAAATCAATAATAAAAACAAGCAGTTTTCAAAGAAAAATACACTGCACACACTCTTGCATTCTCTCTATCTCTTCTAAACACAAATCATCACGTCATGCAGATTGCTTATTTTAAACCCCGTTGAAACATACGATCCAATGCCTTCTCCCAACTTTGAATTCCCGGTATTTGAGGCTGAAGAAGAAGATGACGACGAAATTCCAGAAGAGATCTCCCGATTACTCAGACAAGAGGAAAGGTCCATTAAACCTCACAAAGAGTTGCTGGAAATAGTCAACTTAGGATCGGAAGAAGAGAGAAAAGAAGTCAAGATTGGGGCACTGCTCAGTCCAACTGTCAAAGAGAGTTTGATGAAACTTCTCAAAGAGTTTCCCGATGTATTCGCTTGGTCCTATCAGGATATGCCAGGGTTGGATACTAGCATCGTGGAACATCTTCTACCGTTGAGATCAGAATGTCCGCCGGTAAAACAAAGGTTGAGACGGACTCATCCAGACATGGCCATCAAAATCAAAGAGGAGGTACAAAAACAGATTGACGCAGGTTTCCTCGCTACATCAGAATATCCTCAATGGTTAGCCAACATCGTACCAGTTCTGAAAAAGGACGGAAAGGTCAGAATGTGTGTGGATTACAGAGATCTAAACAAGGCTAGTCCAAAGGACGACTTTCCCTTACCACACATTGACATGCTGGTAGACAGTACAACAAAGTTCAAAGTTTTCTCCTTCATGGATGGATTCTCGGGCTATAACTAGATCAAAATGGCACTGAAAGACATGGAGAAGACTTCGTTCATTACCCCCTGGGGTACCTTCTGTTACAAGGTAATGTCGTTCGGTTTGAAGAACGCTGGGGCAACCTACCAGAGGGCCATGACTACTCTGTTTGATGACATGATACATGAAGAAATCGAAGTGTATGTAGATGATATGATTGCAAAATCTAAAACAGAAGAGGAGCATGTGACACACCTGTCAAAACTATTCGAGCGTTTGCGAAAGTACAAACTCCGCTTAAATCCCAATAAGTGCACCTTCGGTGTCCGTTCAGGAAAACTGCTAGGGTTCATCGTCACCCAAAAAGGAATTGAGGTTGATCCTGACAAGGTCAAGGCCATTCAAGAAATTCCTTCTCCAAAGACTGAAAAACAAGTCAGGGGATTCCTGGGACGTTTGAAATATATTTCCAAATTCATATTCCTCATGACCGCAACATGTGTGCCGATTTTCAAATTACTCAAAAAGAATCTGGACTGTGTTTGGACCGAAGACTGCCAAACCGCCTTCGACAGTATCAAGGAATATCTGTTGAACCCACCGATACTATCACCTCCAGTGGAAGGAAGACCATTAATCATATATTTAACAGTCTTGGAAGACTCAATGGGTTATGTACTTGGCCAACAAGAAGAAACAAAAAGAAAAGAGTCTGCCATCTACTATTTGAGCAAGAAATTCGCCGACTGCGAGACTCGGTACACTATGCTCGAGAAAACTTGTTGCGCTCTAGCTTGGGCAGCCAAACGTCTTCGCTTGTACATGATTCATCACACCACTTGGTTAATCTATGAAATGGATCCAATCAAGTATGTCTTTGAAAAGCCTGCTCTCACGGGAAGGATTGCCCGTTGGCAGATGTTGTTATCAGAATATGACATAGAGTACCACGCTCAGAAAGCCGTTAAAGGAAGTGTTTTAGCCGATCATTTGGCTCATCAACCGATTGACGATCAGGAATCAGTCGGATTTGACTTCCCAGACGAAGATGTCATGTATCTAAAAATGAAAGACTGCGATGAACCGCTACCCAGTGAAGGGCCAGAACCAGATTCCCAATCGGGACTTATTTTTTACGGAGCTGTCAATCATTACGGAAACAGAATTGGAGCAATCATCATAACACCTCAGGGTACCCACATTCCTTTTACAACCCGACTGACATTCAAATGTACAAACAATGAGGCCGAATACAAAGCTTGTATTATGGGTCTCGAAGAAGCGATCGACTTAAGGATTAAGAACTTGGATGTATATGGCGACTCATCTTTGGTTATAAATCAGATCAAAGGAGATTGGAACACATACCAATCAGGATTGAGTCCGTACAAAGATTATGCAAGAAGGTTGTTACCCTTCTTCAACACAGTCGAGTTTCATCATATCCCTCGTGAGGAGAATCACATGGCTGATGCATTAGCCACTCTCTCTTCCATGATTAGTGTAGGTCGATAGAATGACCTACCTAAGATCGACATAATGCGCCTCGAATGTCCCGCTTACATCTTCACGATTGAAGTAGTCATAAACGACAAACCTTGGTATCACGATATCAAATGCTTCCTTCAGAAACAAGAGTACCCAACTGGGGAACTAAGGAAAGACAGAAAAACCCTCAGAAGGCTGGCATGCAGTTTCTTCCTGAGCGGTGATACACTCTATAAGAGGAACTTTGACATGGTCTTGCTCCGATGCGCCAACAAACCAGAGGCAGACATGCTAATAAAAGAAATTCACGAAGGGTCCTTTGGCACTCATGCCAATGGACACACAATGGCGAGAAAAATTCTGAGAGCAGGGTACTACTGGTTGACCATGGAATCCGACTGCTACAAGTACATGAGGAAGTGTCACAAGTGTCAGATATACTCCGACAAAATCCATGTACCGCCAACGCATCTCAAAGTTCTCTCTTCCCCATAGCCTTTTTCCATATGGGGAATCGACATGATTGGCATGATTGAACCCAAAGCTTCGAACGGACATCGGTTCATCCTGGTAGCCATTGACTATTTCACCAAATGGGTCGAAGCAGCATCATACGCTAATGTGACCTGACAAGTGGTAGTCCGATTTATCAAAAACAATATCATCTGTCGTTATGGTGTTCCAAGCCAGGTCATTACCGATAATGGATCTAACTTGAACAATAAGATGATGAAAGAGTTGTGTGCTGAGTTCAAAATCGAACTCCATAACTCATCTCCCTACCGACCCAAGATGAACGGGGCGGTAGAAGCGGCTAACAAGAACATCAAAAGGATCGTTCAAAAGATGGTCGTAACCTACAAAGATTGGCACGAGATGCTACCCTTTGCTCTTCACGGTTATCACACATCTGTCCGCACTTCAACAGGGGCAACCCTTTTCTCTCTAGTATATGGCATGGAAGCAGTGCTCCCCATCGAAGTAGAGATCCCATCAGTCCGGGTATTGATGGAAGCTAAGCTAACAGAAGCTGAATGGTGTCAAAGTCGACACGACAAACTGAACCTGATCGAAGAAAAGCGAATCACGGCACTATGCCATGGTCAGTTGTATCATCAAAGGACGAAGAAGGCGTTTGACAAAAAGGTTCGACTTCGCGTCTTCAGGAAAGGAGACCTTGTGTTCAAAAAGATACAATTATTTCTCACTGATTCCCGGGGCAAGTGGACTCCGAATTATGACGGCCCCTATGTGGTCAAGAAAGCTTTCTCAGGCAGTGCCCTAAGACTCGCAACCATGGACGGAGAGGAATTTGCCTACCCCACGAATATTGACGTAGTCAAGAAATATTTCGCCTAAACTAAAAAAAAATGTCTCGGTGGATTGAAAACCCGAAAGGGCGGTCCAGGCAAAAATTAGAGACACGATCAAAAATCATCCTGGTGGATTGGAAACATCACAGTATAATCCAGGCAAAAATTAGGGATAATGGCAAGTAACTATGTTCAACAAAGGGGCAAATACCTCAGCAGCAGTAATGCCATCGGTCAGGAAAACTCCAGTCAAGGTCATCTTCGACAGAAGCTCAGGAAGTCCCGAATTCAAATTAGTAGAAGGATATTGGTCGTTATGTTTCAATGTAGCCCTTTTACCTTAAATTACCATTTTCAAACTTTGTAAATACTCCATGGAATCACGAGTTTGGCTGATTTCCATCCTATCAATAAAATTTGAACCCTTGTGCTTTTGTTTGCAACTCTTATTTGTTTTAGCTTTTCAGAACGACATTTTAACATGAATAACGATTCTTGAAACGAAACAAAATTGAATTTACTTGTCAAACTTTTTCTGCTTTTAAAATAAAGATGGCAATTTCTTTTGACTGTTGAACATCGAAAGAACATCGATCGCTTCGCCAAAAGTAATCAAGCTTCAAAGTGCAGAATCAAAGTACTCCTTCTAAGCCAGTGCGCCTGAATGAAGGGTCAGCTGTATCAGATGCGACTTTCCCATCCGATACCCCCGACAGAGTTCTTATCTCCTAAGCCCGACCAACATAGCTCCCGACAGGGACTATCTCTCCTAAGCAAGGCAGAATTGCTATCGTGAACCAGTGATACTTTTCATCCCCCACTGTGGCCGAGTATCCAGTCGTGTTCATCTACTAGTCTGTATGTCGCGTCAGCTTTGTCGGCATACACATACATACATCATGCATTATTGATTTACATTCATATTCATATTGCATCACTATCACTCTAGTCGATCTTGTTCCCTAGTGATAAGAGTCCTCTCAATCGAGTCGTCAATTCTTTCCTCGTCAGGAAATGAATCATCTAAGCGATCTCTCCTCCAGTTTATTTTTGGATTGAAGGTGGTTCTTTGACCACTTTGATAACTTGAACCTCTGAAGAGCCAGAGAGCTTCCGAAAAACATCACTCTTCGCCATTGAAGATGATATCTTCGCTTTCCAGGATTAAGAAAAATCCCAAGAGAAAGCCTCTTAATCAGAGATTCGGCAGTACAGTAGTTTCTCTCCGAAAAATTTACTGACGAAAAGGTCATCGACACCTCAAAATTGAATCACATCATATGGCATTTCTCTGAGAAGATCCCGAGAAAAGTATGATGTGGTAACCCCAAGCGAAAGCAGTCTCTCAAGAGACTCGTTTTCCCCAGATAGAGTCAACAAATGGCATCTCCAACAGAGAAGTTTGTACCCCTCTATAATTCAGACCGATGGGCTCTGATCAGTGGTTTTCACTCGTAGTTTTTCAGGCTTTTGTGTCTATCTTTTTCGTTATGTTTTCGGTATTTGAATTCATAGTATTGCATTTCTACCTTGTGTTTGTGTTTTATTTAAGTAAGTTATTGTTTTAATGTTATTCCGTTTTTAAACCGTTTATGCTTTGATTTGGTAGTGTTTTTGTGTTTCTCAGGTATTTATAAAAGTCATTAATCAGATGCGCGTGATATGAGAAGCTGGAGTGCTAAAAGTACAAGGAAAAGACCAACCAGAAGCCTGACACGGCTGCCCGTGTCACAGGACACGGCCCGTGTCAGGAGGCCTGGGAGATGGAAGTTTGAGAAAAAAAATTGGACAAGGAAAAAATCAACCAGAAGCCTGACAGGGCTGCTCGTGTCATGGGACACGGCCCGTGTCAGGGCCCCTGAAGGAGATGTCTTAGCGCATGAGAGTCAGCAGCCTGACACGGCTGCCCGTGTCATGGAACATGGCCCGTGTCAGGGCCACTGGAGGGGAATTTTGTGATTCTTATTTATCCTGTTTAATTGTCTTCTGAGGGTATTTTTATGAATTTCACATGCTGTTATGTGATCTGATACTTTTAAGCTGAGAAACAAAGAGGAGAGGATCACTTTTAGTTTAGACGATAAAAATTTGAGAGAGTTTATGCTATCAAGGGAATTTGGAGAACGGAGATCATTCAACCGTGGAAGCCATTGAAGATCAAACCGATCCAAATCCCATTGTAATGACTATTTCCTCTGTTTCTGTTTTTATTGTTTTTGTTATGAACATGAGAGGCTAAACCCCCCAATGCTAAGGGGTGTCCCTGATTTCCTTTTGTAATGACATTTTAATTTCTTTCATAGTAATTTCATCACTTTCTCATTATCATCTTGTTGTATAATGTTCTTAATGCGAACCTGTATTGGAAAATAGGGTTTTGAGTTACAGTTCACTTTAGGTCGGAAGACCATCGTTAACGCTTTTATACAACAATACTCTATTAGATATCACCAAGGAATTGGGATATCATACTGTAACCGTATTACTTTTGATAAACTAAAAAGCTTGGTACTCCTTCTATACATCCAAGGAATTGGGGTATAGAGGGAATACCAAAAGGTTTTCTTTTAAAGGAATTTTGGGAAACTACTCTAAAAAGACGGTGATGATTTAGCTTAGTGGTGATATTGCTAATGTAGGGTAATTTGTTATTATAAGGGATTTCATACACCTTTCCCTAGTGTTATTCTCATATTTTTCAAAACAGCTTATTTATCTTTTAAGTGCTTTTATTCATAGAACATAGTTATAGAATCGTTATAAAACCAAACAAAAGAACTTTTGTTTAATTGAAATAGTTTCTGCACTACATATTCTGAGCAGTCCTCAAGAGATCGACTCTGGGGAAAACCCCAAATTATCACTACATCGGTAAAAATAGTACACTTGCTATTTACCGGTCAAGTTTTTGGCGTCGTTGCCGGGGACTGCCAAATTCATAGTGTCGATTTTATTTCAATTGAAATTTTGTCACTCTGTGACTAAAATTTTTAATTTTATTTTTCTGTTATTTTTATTATTACTGTTATCTGTCTCACCTGTATATGCGAGGCAATCCCTCAGCAGAATTTTCTCTTGACGCAGAACCTGAAAGATCATTGCACGCTAGACGTCGGCAATCTAAGCTAGAAAGGCTGGCAGCATCGAGTTCAGAACCAATTATCCCTTAGCTCGAGAAAGAAGAGTCAGTTTCAGGCCACTCTCAGCACACAGATTCCGGTACAGACTCCGAGTCGGAACTTAGTATCATGGCGGCAGATCCACCTGCCGAAAGACTTCTCGGTGATTATGGCCGAGCAAACGCTCCCGCAGTACGGTTGACAATCGTTAATTAACCAGTTACTATTGCACAGTTCCAGCTGCACCCATCTACCATCCGACAGCTTCAGAGTAGGTCGTTTTCAGGAAGAATCAATGAAGATGCCAACAAGCACTTGCAAAGGTTCCTTACCATGAGCACGTCCTTGAAAATTGAGGGACACTCTAAAGAGGCAAAGAAGTTGGTGATTTTCCCGTTTACTTTATCCGAGGACGCCGAAGAGTGGTTTTATTCACTACCCGCTGGAAGTATTACTACTTGGCAAGAGATGGAGACTACATTTCTGAACGAGTATTTTCCTGCATCTGTATACATTCGGAAAAGATATGACATTGTTAATTTCAAGCAGAAAGAAGGAGAATCACTTGGAGATGCTTACAAGAGATTTAAGAGGTGTTTAGTTGTATGTCTCACTCATAACATGGACGCAACCGAACAAATGCAGAATTTTGTGAATGGGTTAAAGATGAAGACAAAGCAACTTATTGATACAGCTGTCGGTGGCTCTACAAACTTTTCAACAGCCACTGGCATTAAAAAGAAAATTGAAGTGATAGCAGCAAATGAGCACCTTGAGTTGTATGATCGCAGTGTTAGTCAACCTGAGAAGATAATTGATTTGAAGCTAACAGAACAGGTTGTGAAAATGGATGACCAAATTGCGGCCGAGGTTGAGAGGAGGTTAAAGAAAATGAGTCTTGAAACACAAACCATAGCACAGGTTCAACGGGTTCAAGCGGTAAAGTGTGAGATTTGTAGTGGACCTCATTCTACTGCACATTGTGTTGCAACTCCGCAACAAATTAAAGAGATAAAATTCTTGAAGCAGAATAATCCCTACGCTCAAACTTATAATCCAGGGTGGAAAAATCATCCTAACTTCTCCTGGAAAGATCAGAATCAGCAACAATATCCACAGCAGCAGCAAGCTCCCAAAAAAGCACAATGGGAGATTGCCATTGAGAAGATGGTAGTTCATAACCTGCAATTTCAGGAAGAGACCCGGAATAGCTATAGGAATACCACAGCCTCCATAAAAAATCTTGAAGTTCAGATGAGCCAGATAGCGCAACAACTAGCACATTCCCAAACACCAGGTGCCTTACCGAGTGCAACAGTGACAAACCCAAGAGATAACCAGAATGTGAATGCCATCATGGGTGGAAGTGGTGAGTCAAGTGAGAATTACAGAGAGAAAAGAAAAGAAGCGGTCAAACCTAAGATCAAGTTACCGTACCCCTCAAGAGCGACAAAGAGGGAGACACAAGAGAAGGACTTTGAGAAATTTGTCGCATTGTTCAAAAAGTTGGAGGTTCATATGCCATTCTTTGAGGAACTAGAGCAAATGTCGGTGTATCAGAAATTCATGAAAGAGATTATCACTAAAAAGAAACCTATAGAGGAAGAGCTGAAAAATGTAAATGAGAAGTGTAGTGAAGTACTCCAAAATAGGAAAATCCCTGCCAAGCATAAGGATCCCGGATCTGTGGCAATACCGTGCACTATAAAAGACAGAAATTTCAAAAAAGTTCTGATTGATTCAGGTGCTACTGTTAGTCTCATGCCATTGTCCATTTATAAAAAGTTGGGAATTGGAAGGGTGAGCGATACGGGAACAAATTTAAAATTTGCAAACCACACAACTGAGAAATCTTATGGGGTAGCTGAGGATGTGTTAGTGACGATCGGTGAATTGGTTTTTCCAGTTGACTTTGAGATCATGGATATTCCAGAAGATGAAGACACCCCTGTCATCCTCGGTAGACCTTTCCTGCTCACTAGTCGGTGCAACCTCGATATTGACAAAGGCACTGTGACTTTTAAATCTTTTGATGAGGAAATCAGGTTCCCCAGCAAGTCTGACATCACAATTTTTTCTATCAAATGGCATCTCTCCAGGAAAATTCGGCGAGAAGTTTGAGGAAAACCGCTACACATAGCATACCTTGTCAATAGAGTTTATTGACAAAAGAAACTAAGACCAGTTTCTTGGTAGAAAACCAGGATCGAGGGGAAGTTTACAAAAGAAACTAAGACCAGTTCCTTGGTAGGAAACCAGGATCGAGGGGAAGTTCATTTCAGCAACTAAGACCAGTTCCTGGGTAGGAAACCAGGATCGAGGGGAAGTTTATTTCAGTAACTAAGACCAGTTCCTAGGTAGGAAACCAGGATCGAGGGGAAGTTTATTTCAGAAACTGAGACCAGTTCCTTGGCTGAAGACCAGGATCGAGGGAAAGTTTTTACCTTTTCTAAGCATCATTGCTTAGCAAAAGAAAAAGGATGCGTGAACTATCATTCTTAATCACCATCAAAATTTTAGGTATTCCGATATTTAATCTTCTTGCACCCCGAATGCCCGAATACCTTTGCCATTCATACCTTTGGGTCCAAGAAGATTAAATAGGGGCGTCTGTCATACCCCAAATTTTGACCACTAAGATTTCCCATCATTGTGCAAATCATCATCATAATATAGATGAACCATTAGTCTCCCCAAAGATGGGTGAGCATTCACTACAATCAGACTTAGGGTTTCAAGCCCTCTCAGAGCTCTTAGACAAAGGATCAATCAAGAAATGACATGATCTTCAACTTGTCTAGCCTCTCAAACATCCACAAAGGATCAAGAGGACTCCCACTTCAAGGATTAAGCATAAGGCTTCTCCCTTCTAGGCGGATCAAGCCTCAAGATCGCCAGTGTCACCAAATTAGGGTTTTGGTCGACCAGGGCCTCCAGATGGGAATTTTCCTCTGGGCATGAGCCAATGCTTCAAAGCATAACCTATGATGCTCCAAGGGATCTCATGAACCCAATCATCAAGTCAATTTAGCCTCAGGGGATGCATTCATCAAAAAATTAGGAATTAGGGTTTCTTGACCTAATTCACCCCTAAGTTGACTTTTGGGACAAATCATGAGCCAAGACCTCAAGAGATTATTTGAGGGTCCCTAACACACCACATTGGTCCATTTGTAACAATGGATTGAGCCAAGAAGCTTGAGCAACAAGTTTCAATTTCATCAGAACCACAGTTAGGGTTTCGCGGAAAAAGTCAACTGTACCTTTGACTTTTGACCAAGACATGCTCCCAAACCCTAGGACATGATTCAATACACCCTATAACACCTATGAAATCAATCCATCAAGTTTTATTTAGGTCAAGAACTTGATTTCATAGAGGATCGCACAGTTTGGAATTCATCTGACAAAAAGTCAACTATGCACAAAAGTCAACTTTGACTTTTTGAGAATTTTCACAAATATGGTTCTTTGACCCCAAAATGATGTTAATGTATGGTTGGAATCATCATTCATCAAGAAAAATCAAGAAAAGTGGGATAACTTGTAAAAGGGGTTACCATAAAAAACTTAGAAAATTTTCTAAGTTATGGATCAAAGTGGTTAGGGTACCAACTTTGGAGAATCATAACTCCTAAACCACAAAGCCATTTTTCCCCATCCAAAGCTGGATTTGTAGCTCTCATTACCCTCTACAAAAGCTTCAACCACCACCCATTCCAATTCCCCATGGATTTCAAGTTATGGAATGATCAAAATCAAGAAAAGTGAAAATGTCACTTTTTTCCAACACTTAGTAAAATTTTCACTAAGTCAGAATCTGCCTTCACTTTTTTCCAAATGTAGGGGCATTTTTCACTTAGATCCAAAAAGTATCAAAACCAATTATGATGAAACAGTTATTGTATCATATGAGGGCTTTCCAAAATGGCCAAGAACTCCATCAAATTCCACTTGGGTCATGAGATATGATAATGGCAATATGCCTTGCTGAAAACTGCCAAGGCTAGGCAGAATTTTGCACTTTTGCTCGATTTGGAAAAATCAGATAATTCCAAGCCTTGTCTTCACTTTGGACACATCTGAGGATCAAATCTAAAGGGAACAAACACTGATCCAAGCCTCCAAAGTCTTTGGAACAAGAAGTAGCATGCCAAACCTAGAAATCCCTAAAAGAGGGACAAGACTCCAATTTTGGATTGGAACATTTAATGGATGCACCAAGGTGGCATGGAATGTCACATTTGCAACTGAATTCAGTCAAGAATGATCCAATAACTAGGGAACCACAACTCTGTGCTCTAACCTCTAGTCAATGGCTAGAGGAGACTTGGATTCCTATTGATCAACATTGGCCAAACCTCTGCTGCAGTTGCCATTCACTATTGATCCCAAAACAAACTTGCTCTACTATAAATAGAGCTCATTTGTGCTCAGTTTAAGTACACCAAAGCCATCAAACAGATGATTTCCTCAAAATCTCCTTCTCACTTCCAAATTTTCCTTCCAAAGCAAGTCACTATCGGGTTTTGAGTTTGAGAGCAATTCCAACCAAACCAATCACACACACACACACCTCATAAACATCATATAGAAGTGATCCAAACACTCACATAACATCTGGAACACCAAAATCACAAAATCACTAGCCAATTGCTCAAGCCTTTGACAGATTTGCAGTTGGGGTGCCATCTCAAGTTCCAGATCATTTCAATCCATTCCAAGCATCCAGACACACTCCATGGCACCTAGGGAAGCTATCCAGATCATTGGAACTTAGCTGTAACACCTCTAACCCAAAACACGATCACCAGCTGCAAGAGGTGAGCATGAGCTCTTCTAACTCTATGATCCATGCATTTTTTGCTGCACAATAATTTGGCCATATGTTCATAATCATGCATAGAGTGTTTACTCTCAATCAATTGCTTTGTATGAATCGTGTATGGAATATCTGAACCTTCATGCAGAATTTAGGGTTCTTGAGGTTTCTCTTTGATTTCTTATTCCATGCTTAAAATAAATGAAATTAAAGACCATAGACATGATCGTGAGGTTGAAACGAGTAGATTGATACGTAGATTGCATGATATAATCAAGTATTTAGTGAGATTGGATAGAAAACGCAAATCTGCAGAAACAGAGGAAGGGCGCGTGTTCTTGTCATGTTCTTGGCGCCCTTTTTCAAATATTTGAATATTTGAAATTTGTGATTTTTATTTAATTGATTCAAAAATTAATTTCTCTCTGAGTTTTAATGATTTTGAGTTGATTCTTTTTTTAATAATTCACAAAAATGTTAAAATATTTTATTTTCCCAAAAAATCCCAAAAATATTATTTATTTCATATAATTGATATTTTTGCAAAGAATAATATTTTAATTGTTTTTTACATTTAAAATATTTTTTCCTTCTTGATTTTGCAAATTTTAATGATTTCTAATCATTTTGTAGGTCAAAACATGATTTTTGAAACATTAATCCAAGATCACAATTTGTTTTCCACATGTTAAACAATTTTGATCATTTTAATTGAATTTTTTATTCAATTAAAATACATTTTGGAAACAAATTAGGGTTTTGTTTAATTCAACCCTCATCAAACCTTTTAAAAACATTTTGGGCCTCTAATAGAGTGTAAGACCCAATCCTTTGTAAATACAAACCTATTTTGGGCCTCAAATGTTGTATAAGTCCCGTTGTATTTCAAAAGTTCGGCGCGATCATCGCCCGTTTAAAACAAACCATTTGGGCCTCTCCTCGAGCTATAAGACCCATTCAAAATCATTTTGGGCCTCTAATAGAGTGTAAGACCCAATCCCCTTTTGAAACCAAAAACTTTTGGGCCTCAGTCATTGTATAAGACTCATGGTGTTTTCAAAACCTCGGTGCGATCGTCGCCCTTTTCAAAATAAACCACTGTATAACCTCAGTATGCAAGCAGGGTTAATTGGAGACATCTATTTCCCTTCCTTTATCAGCTTCAATAGGATAAAAAATGAATCGAACTGTAGTACCAAAGAGATAGTGATTCGAAACCACAAAAACTGCGCTACAACAACTTAGAAATATTTGTACAAGAAATTCATTTCCCCAAAGAGCATTAATTCTCGGTGAAACCTCTTCTAAATTTCTTCAAACCCTAGAACAGTTCTGCAAGGAAAAGACTTATTCCTGGTGAAACATTTCTTGAACTTTTCTTTGGTTTGGACCCACAGGCTTTCTAAAAGCATCCCCAACCTCCTCTTGAGCTTTGTACAAGGACCCTCAGGCTTCTTAGAAGTTCTTAGTCTCCTCTTGGGCTTAGTACAAGGACCCAAAGGCCTCCTACAGGTATAGGACAGAACTTAGTCATCTCCACTAGTTCAATCCTCTGGAGAGTCAGAATTCCAAAACATCAGACCATTCTAGGGTTGATTTTCATCCCTTAAAACCTCAGCCTCCTCTTGGGCATCATACAAAGGTCATTCTCCAGCTAAGAGTCAATCTCTTCATACCTGTAGACTTGGAAAGTCTCATTTCCTCTTGGATCTCATACAGAGACCCTCAAGTTTCTTAAAGGCACATGAAAAACCCTGATCATTTCATCAACATACTAATCTACAGCAAAGTTAAAACCTCCATAGGTTTTCAAACTCAATCTTTAACCTTCACCTTAAAAAACCAGCCAGGTTTAATTTACCATCAATAAAACCCTAACAGAATCAGAACCTCAGGCCATCTGATATCTTAACTCTTCTCCAATCCCCAACAAGAGTTGATTCCCCAATACCTATTGGACCTGTCTCTGGATTTCAATAATCCTCAGCAGAAGCTAGCCTCCTCTTAGGCTTCATATAAGAATTTCCCCAACCAGCCTCCTCTTAGGCTTTATATAATGATTTTCTTCAGTAAAGTCAGCCTCAATCTTGGGCTTTGTACAAGACAGATAAAATACTCTCCAGCAGAGTCAATCTTTCAGCCTCAATCTTGGGCTTTGTACAAGAAAGATTAAAACCTCCCCAGTGGAGTCAATCTCTTTTCAGCCTCAATCTTGGGCTTTGTACAAGACAGATAAAACCTCCCCAGTAGAGTGAATTTCTTCTCAACCTCAATCTTGGGCTTTGTACAAGACAAATATAAAACTCCTTAAGCAGAGTCAATCTTTTAGCTTCAACCTTGGGCTTTGATCAAGGCACATAAAAATCAAACTCCCCTCAGAGGAAATCAAGAGATCTATCTGTAGGAAGACATTTCTCTATACATCACACATCAAAACAGACAATAAAAAAAACTCTAATTCCAGATAATTGCTGTAAGTGGCACACTTGTTGATTCAAAAAAATTCAAGTTGTAGTCCCTCTTTTATCCTAGTAAACTTCCTCTTTCATCTAATTGCTATAAGTGGCAAGCCTCTGGATTATTTACATCCAAGCCAATGTCCCTCTCTTAGCATGAAAGACTCCTAAGGAAAAAATGACATTGCTCTACACTGAGTTAAAGTTTCTTCCTTCAGGAAATCTCCCTTATAAAGGAAATTATGGCATTGCTGGACTCCATACATTCCAGTTTAAAGTAATTCCCCTTTATAACCAATCCTTTAATAAATGTGACGAATAGGAGAGATATCTCCCTTTAGAGATGACAAATTCTCCCTCAGTCAAACCTTTAGCGTCAATCTTGGGCTTTGAACAAGACATCAAACATTTTCCTCCCATAGAATAGGAGGAACTATGATTGCTCTGATTTCCCGAGTATCTTTACGGGAATACGTAGGCATAAGATTGCGAAATATTAGTGAGCACACAAATAAATAAAACACTTTAGGTCCAGTACCTTCACAAAAACAACACAAAACCCGAAAACAACAAAAACACTCTCTCAACACTCTCAAAGGAGAAACTTTCCTAACCCACAATAGATAAACACCAGAAAGTATTTAAAACAAAAACATGTCATAAAAGGTCTATGGATAACCATATATACACTGGGTGATTGACAATATCCCTTTGTATAACCTGACCCCGAACCCCCAATCTCTTAGCATTTGTTAAAGAAAACATTTGCGTGCAAGGTTAATTTTAGATAGCTTCCCTTTCCTTTCCAGCTTCATAGGATAAATAAGAAATTAGAAGGTAGCACCTAATTCTAACCATTGCGGTAAGGTGGTCGCGTCACCGACAAAAATCGCACGCTACAATGCCCAAAGGAACAAATGGAATGCCAATCCTAGTACCTAAACAGTGGCCGCTCACGACATATGACCGGAGAAAGGCATATGTTCCAAACCCTGAATCTGAAAGAGGAAGGAAATATGGGTTTTGGAGGTGGCCAGAAGGGAAGGATCATCGGGACAGGTACCATATGTAATTCTCAAACTCTTATTAATAAGGTATGGCTTGTAGATGGCCTGAAACATAATCTACTCAGTATAAACCAGTTATGTGATAATGGTTGCGATGTATCGTTTGACAAGAACTTCTGTTATGTTATCAATTCTGATAAAAATGTAGTATTTAAAGGGAAAAGAAAAAGGAATGTTTATAAAATCAATCTTTCTGAATTGGTTGTTCAGAAGGTCATTTGCCTAATGACAATGAGTGATGAAAAATGAGTCTGGCACAAAAGGTTAGGTCATGCTAACTGGAGATTTATCTCTAAACTTTCCAAGCTAAAACTTGTTAAAGGGCTTCCAGATATTGATAATCACTCAAATTTTCTTTGTGGAGCATGTCAAGTTGGAAAGATTGTAAAAACTTTTTTTAAAAACAAAAATATTGTCTCTTCTTCTAGACCCTTGGAGCTGCTTCACATTGATTTATTTGGTCCTATTGGGACTGCCTCAATCAATGGAAAGAAATATGGTTTGGTCATAGTTGATGATTTTAGCTGATGGACTTGGGTGAAGTTTCTCATATCTAAGGATGAAACATACGAAGTGTTTAGCACCTTCTGCATTCAAGTACAATCTGAGAAAGAATTGAAAAATCTAAAGGTCAGAAGTGACCATGCGGGTGAGTTTGAAAATGAATCATTTGAACCCTTTTGTGAAAAATATGGAATTATCCATGAGTTAAATTCTCCCAGAACTCCACAGCAAAATGGAGTTGTTGAGAGAAAGAACAGATCTCTGCAAGAAATGGCAAGGACAATGATTCATGAAAATAAACTCCCTAAGTACTTGTGGGCAGAAGCTGTTAATAGTGCTTGTTATGTTCATAACATAATCTATATAAGACTAATTCTGGATAAAACATCGTATGAGTTATTCAAAGGTAGAATACCTAGTATCTCTTATTTTCATCAATTCGGAAGTACCTGTTACATCCTGAATAACAAGGTCTACCTAAAGAAATTTGATGCTAAAGCTCAAAAGGGTGTCTTTTTAGGATACTCTGAACGCTCAAAAGCATAGAAAGTGTATAACTCAGAAACTAGAATGGTTGAAGAGTCTATGCAAGTTAAATTTGATGACAATTTACCTGACCATAACAAGTCAGGGTATTTGGTTCAGAATGATTTCTCTACAGGTTTTCAGAATCATGAAGAACAATCTGTGGTCTGTGTCCCTAAAGAAAAGGATGTAGAGAATGATGCTCTAGAATCTGTCATTATATCTGAAGATATACTAGAAGCTACAGAAACTGAAGTTACTCCAACTCGTCCTACTACTATTGATACAGTGATTGCTCACAATGGCACAGAAACCTATGTTCAACCTAAGAGATCGTTTAAGTATAAAGCATCTCATCCTAAAGAGAAGATCATTGGTAATAAAGAAGAGTCATTGAAGACCAGATCTGCTTTCAGAAATGATTACTCAATGATCAGATTTATTTCACTAATTGAGCCATCTTCTGTTGATGATGCCTTAACTGATAATGGTTGGATCTTGACTATGAAAGATGAACTAAATCAGTTTCAAAGGAATGATGTGTAGGATCTTGTTCTAAGACCACAAAAGAAAAACATCATTGGGACCAAGTGAGTCTTCAGAAACAAACTTAACGAACTTGGTGAAGTTGTTAGGAATAAAGTTAGACTTGTAGATCAAGGCTATAGTCAGTAAGAGGGAATAAACTTCTATGAAACCTTTCCTCCTATTGCAAGGTTAGAATCCATAGGACTACATCTCTCTTATGCCATCAACCATGACATAATTATATATCAAATGGACGTGAAAAGTGTTTTTCTGAACAGAGTTATTACTAAAGAAGTGTATGTCAAACAACCTCCAGGATTTATAGATTCAAATCATCCATACCATATCTATAAGCTTAAAAAATAATTTTATGGTCTTAAACAAGCTCCAAGAGCTTGGTATGAAAGATTGAGTAATTTTCTGCTTGAAAATAGTTTTGTTAAAGGAAAGGTTGACACTACACTATTCAGGAAAACTTTGAAAGAAGAAATCTTGATTGTTCAAATTTATGTTGATGACATAATTTTTGGTTCCACTAATGCTTCTCCCTGTCAAGAATTTTCCAAGATTATACAGGTTGAATTTGAGATGAGCATGATGGGTGAATTAAAAGACTTTCTTGGAATTCATATTAGTCAGAAGTATGAAGGTATTTACATTCACCAGTCTAAATATACAAAAGAGCTCTTGAAAAAGTTCAATCCTGATGATTGCAAAGTTATGTCCACTCATATTCATCCTATATGTAATATTGGTATTGAAGAATGCAGTTCTAAAGTGGATCCAACAAAATATCGAGGTATGATAGGTTCCTTACTCTATCTCACTGCTTCTAGACCAGATACCTTATTAAGTGTATGTTTATGTGCAAGGTTCCAAGCAGATCCTAGAGAGACTCACTTAATTGCTATTAAGAGAATCTTTAGGTATATGAAAGGAACATTAAATCTTGTAATTCTTTATAGAAGTCCTCAGATTATAAACTGGTTGGATTCTTATTGCTGACTATGCTGGGGATAGAATTGAAAGGAAGTCCACCAGTGGCTCCTGCCAATTTATAGGTGAAAACCTTATCTCTTGGGGTAGTAAAAGACAAGCAATCGTTGCTTTGTCAACAACAGAAGCAGAATACATTTCAGCTGCTAATTGTTGCTCTCAACTACTCTGGATGAAATATCAACTTGAAGACTATCAGATTTTTGGAAACAAAATTCCTATTCTCTGTGATAATACTGCTGATAGCTGTCTAACGAAGAATCCAATTCAGCATTCTAGGACCAAACATATTGAAATCAAATATCACTTTATAAGGGATTATGTTTAGAAGGGTGTAATAGATATTCAGTTCATTGATTCTGAACATCAATGGGCTAATATATTTACAAAGCCCCTGGCCATTGCTCAGTTTGATTTCATCAAGAAAAATTTGAACATGGTTCATGTGGAAGGATAAATCCTTGTCCTCTGAATGGTGTATTGGAATATTCGTTGGAATCTGTTAGTAGTCAATTGAATTACTTCTGATAGTTCCTTAAATATGGTCTTTAAGTCTGAATAGTGCTATAAGATCTCTCTCTTCCTTAACTTCTTTATTTAAAGCATACAGTAATAAGTTAATTTCTTGTTATGTGCTTTGAGTTAACAATTGGACTATTCCTTGAGTTCTGATAAAACAAGAATCCTTGTCTTAACACTCTGATCAAAATTTTGAAATTCTGATCGGATAGTCAACTTCCCTTGAAAGTTCTATAAAAACTTAAAAATACATGACTATCACTTCTAGTTTCAAAATTCTGCTCTAGAAAATTTGGTTCATTAAAAAGGAGTGTTTTGACAAAGATTCTAACTTGTTTTTATTCAGACTCATAACTGTCCAAGCATTTTAAAGCATGCTTGCTTATATTCTAGCATTATATGTGTTAAGTTGCTACGTTGTTTTTTCTTTATGATCTCATAGGACATATTCTACATAAGATAAATTCTGTGAAATCCCTCTTCTCCATCTTAGTATTTCTTCTTACAAAAATGACCTGGTAATTCATTAAAGAAGAAATTTTTTTATTTAGATTTTCTAAAGAAATATACAAATGACTTCAACTAATTGATGGCGAATAATCCTTCACAAATTGTTTCAGATATTCATATTCAGAAATGAAATGAATACTCTCAGATCTTGTGAAAGACTTTTGAGCCAATTCTCATATTCATCAAAGTGAGCAGAATGATTGTGTGATTTTGTCTATTGTTTTGTTGTAATCAACTATAAAATCGTCTGTCAAGTAATTATTTGTGGGGTAGATGGAGCCATTGTTGAAAGCTACTAGCATAACAACATATCAGAAAATGATTTACAAATCATATTTGGTATCAAAGGCCCTTCTAAAAGTCCTCCTACTCTTACTCTTATGGCAAAAGTCTGGTACCAAGTTATTGGGAACATTCTAAGGCCTATAGTAAAGAGGATAGGATGACTTTTTCTGATGATTAACTCTTCATTTTGGCACTAGCCTTCAAGATCAAAATCAGTTTACCATTGATAGACTTGTTCCTGAGTGGTGTTCAAATATGAATAGTTTTGAAACCATTATTCATTGCTAAAGTCTTTTTTCTTCTCCCCACTTTTTGATTGATGACAAAGAGGGAGAATGGATTGAGTATTTTTAGTTAGTAATGGTTCCGAATGTGGTTAGTGATTCTATTTAGGGGGAGTTTATGAATCTCACCCTTGGAGTAGATTTATTATTCTATATGGAGAGGAGCTTACAAACCTCAACTCTTATACTTTATAGACAGCACTCGGGGGGAGCTTACAAACCTCGCCTCTTAGACTGTTTGACTTAGGGGGAGCTTACAATCCTCATACCCTGAAAGTTGTTGAGTAATTAATCTGCTTCTGATTGTTTTTCAAAGTACTTAATGTTGTCATCATCAAAAAGGGGGAGATTGTTGAAACAAGTTTGGTTCATACCATGTATCCTCCAAGGTTTTGATGATAACAAAGTATTTGAAAATCAATTTGGATTTCTAACTAGCTACTTTGTGTGTGCATAATTATATTTACTTGATGGAACTGGTTCTGACACTGAAATGACTTTGGTTCGGTTCTGATCATGCTTGTACATTCCAGCTCAGAAGCGTGCTATGCTGCCTCTGATGATGAGCAATGTCAAGTCAGTTATGCTAACACGGGACTCAAGATTTATTGACATTATCTTATACAAGTTGTGTTGTACTTGAATCATAGTTGTATCCTCTGGACAAAGGCTTTGTTTCATGGATATCCTTGTGCCGGAGAATTCCAACACCTGCTTTATTGGAAAAGAAGATGTACTAGAAGATTTGATACGTTTGTTGTCGTTGAAGATAATCCAACGTTTCTATTTCTTTATCTATAAAAAGCAGCTCAAGATTTGAAGACCATCAAGAAATAACACAACAATACAACTGAGAAATACACGCTCTACTATCAGAAAGCTGAGTCTGTTTAGAGTTATTATTCTTTTGTTGATTAAGAATCCTTGTAAAAGTGTGTTGCATTATTTTAAACACCACTGACATTTATCAAGTGTTGTTGTAAGTTATTCCTTCTCTAAACTATTTGCTTAGATATAAAGTCTTAGACACGAGCTCTAAGCAGAGGTAAAAGTCTTAGACACGAGCTATAAGCAAAGGTGAAAGTCTTAGACACGAGCTCTAAGCACATGTGAAAGTCTTAGACACGAGCTCTAAGCAAGGTAAAGTCTTAGGCAGGTGGTCTAAGCAAGATAAGTCTCGGTCAGGAGCTGATTGAGCAGAGGGAAATCTTAGACATGAGCTCTAAGCATAGGGAAGTCTTAGATACGATCTCTAAGCAAGGGAAGTCTTGGACAAGGGTATAGCGTGCGATTTTTGTCGGTGACGCCACCACTTTACCGCAAATTGGATTTGGGTGATACTTTATGATTTCTTATTTATCCTGTGAAGCTGGAAAGGAAAGGGAAGATATCTAAAACTAACCTTTCACGCAAATGTTTTCTTTAACAAATGTTAAGAGATCGGGGACATGGGTCTGGTTATACAAAGGGAAGCTATTAACACCCAGTGTATCTATGGTAATCCATAGGAACCTTTTATTGCATGTATCTCTGTTAAATGAAAATGCTTTCTTGTATTTATCTGTTGTGGCTTGGGAAAGTTTCTCCTTTGGGAGAATTGAGAGAATGTTCTTGTGGTTTTCGGGTTTTCCATTGTTTTTGGGAAGGTACTAGACCTAAAGTTTTTTATTTGTGTGCTCACTAAGATTTCGAAATCTTATGCCTACGTATTCCCGTAAAGAAATCTGGGAAATCAGAGCAATCGTAGTTCCTCCTATTTCTATGGGAGGAAAGATGTTTGGTGTCTTGTTCAAAGCCCAAGATTGAAGCTAGCTGAGTATTTATGTCTTGTTTAAAGCCCAAGATTGAAGCTAAAAGGGTGACTGAGAGAAAATTTGTCATATCTAAAGGGAGAATATCTCACCTATTCATCACAAGTGTTGAGAAATTGGTTATAAAGGGAAATTACTTTAACAGGGATATGTGAAATCCAGCAATGCCATAATTTACTTTATAAGAGGAATGTTATGAAGGAAGAAAGCTTTAACTCAGTGTAGAGCAATGCCACTTTTTCCTTATGAATCTTTCATGCTAAGAGAAGGACATTGGCTTGGATGTATGGAATCCAGATGCTTGCCACTTACAGCTGTTAGATGAAAGATAAGTTTTAGCCAGGATAAGAGAAAGACTCCAGCTTGGATTTTGAATCAATAAGTGTGCCACTTACAACAATTATCTGGACAAAGGTTTTGATTATTTATTTTTATATGTGATGCATAGAAGAGGATATATTCTCCTACAGAGAGGACTTATGGTCTCATCTGAGGGGATATTAATTTTGTGTGCCTTGATCAAAGCTCAAGGTTAAAGCTAAAGGAAAATGATTCCACTGGGGAGGGTTTTATCTGTCCTGTACAAAGCCCAAGATTGAGGCTGACTAAGGAAATTCTTATATGAAGCCTAAGAGGAGGCTATCTTTTGCTGAGGATTATTGAAATCCAAGAGCAAGTCCAAATTGTGTTGGGGAATCCAAAGGGATCTAACTCTTGCTGGGAATCAAGGAAGAGTTGAAATATCATATGCCATGAGGTTCTGATTCTATTGGGGATTTGTTGATGGTGAATTGACCCTGGATGGGGATTTTTAAGGTGAAAGTTAAGCCTTGTTGGGGGTCAGAGGGGATTTAAAAATGAGTTTGAAAACCTTAGAGGTTTTAACTCTGTTGGAGACTGTTGTATTGGTAGAATGATCAGGGTTTTTCCTATGCTTTTAGGAAACTTGAGAGTCTCTCTGTGAGATCCAAGAGGAGAGGAGACTTTCCAAGTCTACTTGAATGAAACCCAAGAGGAGGATGAGACTGTCCAAGTATGCTTGTATGAAGTCCAAGAGGAGGCTGGGACTGTCCAAGTCTCTCAAGAAGTGGTAGGCTCTGATGTAGAGAGGGGTCTTTGTATGATGCCTAAGAGGAGGCTGAGGGTTTAAGGGATGAAGATTAACCCTAGAATGGTATGGTGTGGCACAAGTTTGGTTTTCATGCCTTTGTGTGGGCAGGGTGAAAAATGTCATTTTTGGAGGCTTATAACTCCTTGCTCAAGCTGAACCATGAGAGGCTCTTGTACTTATTGGAAAGCCCCTATAACATACTTCAACTTTGATGTTTAACTTTGGTCTTGAATCATCTTGGATCATAATGAAAAATGGCCTCAAAGTTGGTGAAAATGCAAAACAGATTCTGTCCAAAATTTCACTAAGTGTTGAAAAAAGTGTCATTTTCCATTTTTTGTGATTTTGATAAATCCATAACTCAAAATCCATGAGGATTTGGAATCTTTTGTAGTTGACAATCTTGAAGTATGTAATGAGAACTTTCATTTGAGCTTTGGATGGAAGAAAAAGGTTGCTTGGATCACAAGTTATGGTCTTGTAAAGTTGGGTATAAATCACTTTTTTTCATGACTTAGTGAAATTTCAAGTTTCTTAAGATTGCCCCTTTTGCAAGTAACCCTAATTTTCTTGATTTTTCTTGATGGTTGATGATCCAAACCATGAATTAACATTGTTTTTGACTTATGGAAACCTTGTTTGTCAAGAAATTCAAAAAGTCAAACTTGATTTTTGGCACAGTTGACTTTTTGTCAGATGATTTTCAAACTTTGTGATCCTCTGTGAAATCAAATCCTTGACCTAATTCAAACCTAATGGATGGATTCCATTTGTGTTTTAGAGTTTCTTGAATCATGTCCCAAGGTTTGGGTTCATATATTGGTCAAAAGTCAATGGTACAATTGACTTTACATCAAAAAACCCTAATTGGTCCAGATTAATTTGAATCCTTGTATTTGCTTATGAAACAAGTTCTTTGAATCAATCCAATCTTGTAAATGTATCAATATGATGCATTAGAGGTCTTCAAAACACTTCTTGAGGTCTTGGCTCATGCCTTGCTTTAAAAGTTAACTTAGGGGTGAATTAGGTCAAGAAACCCTAATTCCTGATTTTTGATGAATGCATCCCCTGAGTCTATTTTGAACTTGTGATTGGGTCCATGAGGTCCCTTTGAGCTTCTTGGATCATGTTTTTAAGTATTGGCTCATGCCCAGAGGAAAATTTCTCTCAGGAGGCCTTGGTCGACCAAAACCCTAATTTGGTGACACTGATGATCTTGAGGCTTGATCCACTTGAAATGTTGCATTCTTGTGCTTGATTCTTGATGTGGGAGACCTCTTGATCCTCTATAGATGTTTGAGAGACTTGAAATGTTTAGGATCATGTCCATTCCTGATTGATCCTTTGTCTGAGTGCTCTGAGGGGGCTCAAAACCCTAATTCTTGATTGTAGTGAATGCCTAACAATCTTTGAGAGGATTGATGAGGCATGAAGGTACATCCATATTGTGGTGATGATTTGCACAATGATGGGAAATCTTGTGGTCAAAATTTGGGGTATGACAAATTGGTCTGAGAAAAATTAAAGTCTTATACAAGTGCGTATAAGCAAGTGTAATCTGGTTTATTATAGTGGAAAATCTCTTATTGGCAAGGGGACTGGAGTACCCCCAGTTAGAAGAGGAACCAGGATAACTACTGTGTGTTCCTTGTTATTTTTACTTTACTTTTGTCTCTATTTCCGCTGCACCATATCAGATTTTAAACTCAGTTTTTAGAATCTGAACTATGGTTCAGAAGTAAATCTAATTTTTGCAAAACACAATTCAACCCCCCTTCTTGTGTATTTTTCTCTCCGTCAGATTCTAGCAAGCAAACCATAACATACTATTATTTGCCTGAGTCTCTCATCAATTAATCATCCATGAGTCAAGTTGAATCTCTTAAAGTCATTACAAGTCTTATTGAGTCAAAATCTTAGAAGTTGGGATCCTACAGGTCGACACATTATCGTATTGGTCGACCCACAATAATTAACTTTGGCATTTTTTCTAGAAAAGTTATAGTATAGGTCGAAGCATCCTCGTACTGGTCGACACATAACTTAATTTTCTAAATTCTTTTTGGTTTTACTTCAGTATGTGCCGACCTATAACCTGGATAGGTCGACGCATTGTGTTGAGGTAGACTCACAAGTCATTTGTATTCATTCTCTTCACTCTCTTGCATGAACCAACTATCCAAATTTCATGAACCTCACCTTACAACTTGAAAATCATTAAATATTTATTCCTTTCTTCCTAATTCATCTATTTCAAATCATTTTCTCTCAAAATTTCTAATAAATCCTTCTCACTTCAATCAAATTCTTCTCTTTTCCCTTTCAAAACCTCACTTCACCAAAATTCATCAAACTTTCAAAATTCTCACTGGTTTGTGGTCAATCTTTCTTTGTTTTTGTATTTATGTGATTATTTGTCCTGTTTGAGTGTGTGGGTATTCAAAAATCTCTCATAATCACTGATTCCTCATTTAAACATTTCATCAAACACTTGGTGTGCATACATCCTTTTAACATTTCCATGGCTTCTAAGTCCAAGAGTAGTGCTAAAGGGATGAACAAAGTCACTACCTCTATAATTGCTACCGAGAATCCATTTACTTTAGTTTCTAAGAAGTATGTCAGAGACTTTGAGCTAAAGCATAAGACTCGTCTTATTGTGAAGCAATTAATGTGGAAGCCGGACACGGTTGAGAGATTATTTCTACCTGATGCTGTGAAGCTAGTTGAGCATCAACAAATTGACTATTTTCTACAGTTGGCTCAAGATTACAATGAGGATCTTGTTTGTGTATTTTAATCAGGGCCACATGAAATGGAAGACTCTTGCTTCAGGTTCTCGATGGGTAACAAAGTTTATCAGTTTACTAATGAGTTGTGGAAAACCATATTTGGTATTACTATTGGTGATGTTGATGTTGATGAAGAAGTTGATCCGTTGGTAATCGATACTTTCACTCATGCTAATTTTGATTGGAACCTTTATGTGAATGAGATATTTAAAGCTCCTCATCGCACTGATTGTTATGATCCCATTTCCACTGAGAAATTGAAAATGGTGCATTGAATTCTGCTATGAATTATGTCTCATATCTTACGCCCAAAGAATGGTGGTTTCTCAAGAATTGAATTTCCTGATATTCATTTGGTGTACATTCTGCTGCACAAGGTTAAAATAAATTGGCCTCACTACTTTGTGTCCCGTATGTTCTCCATCAAGATATGCAATTGAGGTACATCATTTTGCTATCCCTCTATGGTTGCTAAGATTCTGAACTATTTCAATATTGGCATGTTGAATCTTATCTACAAATCTCCTGGCTCATCTCAAGAATTTTCTCAACGTACTCTTACAAACATGAACTATTTTTGGGATGTCAAGCGTTGAGCATATTATCTTTGCTTGGGTAAGCATGGAAGGAAAATTTATGATTTTGATGATCCTGCTGAATTTGGTGATGATATCATTAAAGATCACATGGTCGATGAGAAACTTGTGGAAGTTCCTCATGATGTTCCTGAGGGAGATGCTACTATGCAAGATGCGCATCATGGAGTTGATCATGGTGCTAATTTCGGTACTAGTTCTAATGATGCTTCCTCTATAATGACATTGCTTTAGAATATGCAAATGAAGCAAGATGAAAGGTATGAATAGAAGTGTAAATGGCGAGAAACCTGTGAAATGACACAAATAAAGCAGTTTCGTTTGATGCAAGAACATATGAACACTCAGGATGATGTGACTGCAAATCATACTGTAAAATATTTTGTCCTTTCAGAATGATGTGAATGCAAATCATATTGTTGCTATGGAGAGGATTAATCACATGACTGCGGCTCAAGAAGTGAATGCTGGTCATTACGATCGATTTTACCGTGAGATATGTGAGGCTGCAACCATGGAAGAAAGACCAAGGCTAATGCCGAGAGATCGTGGAAGGAGATGAAGTGTCTTGATGTTGTGTTGTGTGTTTTTGAGTCTTGAGACTTGGTGTGCTTTTTCTTTTAAGTCATGCTTGGAGTTTTCATGCATTTCTATTATTGCTTGGTTTGTTATTTGCTCTTTGTTTATGTATGAGCAGTGTTTCTAATATGTTTCAATGGTTGCACTTGGTGTATGACTTGGATGACTCTTATGTATGTTGTTGTGTTTATTAAGCTTGTGTTTTCACACACACACACACACACACACACACACACACACACACACACACACACACACACACACAGTGCATTATATCCTTCATATTCTTCCCCCTCTTTAATAACATCAAAGAGAGACAAGTAAACCATTAGTAGTAACACATAGATAAACATTAAACATATACTATATATATATATATATATATATATATATATATATATATATATATATATATATATAGTATATGTTTAATGTTTATCTATGTGTTACTACTAATGGTTTACTTGTCTCTCTTTGATGTTATTAAAGAGGGGGAAGAATATGAAGGATATAATGCACACATTCAGGGGGAGCTATTCATGTATCAAGAAACACATCGTCTCAAATCTTAAAGTTTTGCCATCACAAAAAAGGGGGAGTATGTGAGTGCATCTTTCTATTTAGTTGTGTTTTTAATGATGTCAAAACTATGAGATAACTTTAGCGTTTTTCTATATTGGACGACATCAATCATATTCTAGATGTGCATTGTTCATCTTAGCATTAGGGTACATATAAACATGTTTGATAATAATTCGAAATGACTCAGGAAAGGACCATACATCAAAGATGGAGTTTTGTGTAAAAAATACTGAATAGGTCGACACATATGCGCGTAGGTCGACCTATAGAAGCTTTTGCTTAAGTATAGGTTGACACATAGCTTGTTCAGGTCGACCCCCTTGCCTCAATAACTAAGGTTGTAACCACTGTCCATAGGTCTCCTCAAATAGGTCGACTTAAGACCTTTTTAGGTCGACACACCCGCTTTCATAAAACTACACATAATCAGTTTTTGATTGGGTGACCATCTAGATTAGGGTTGATAACATCCAATTAGGTTGTTGTACCGAGAATATCGGGTTGATTTTTTTGAGTGTTTCAAATAAGAAAACCGAGCTGGGGTTTTCCTTCAAGATCATTGAGGATTTGAAGGTTTTTGGCAAGATTACGTAATTCGAATCCGATCGAGTGAAGGCCTTAGGACAAGGTGGTTCCTTGAAAGGGAGTAGTGTGAAATGGTGGATCGTGTTCGTAAATCTTGGGTTCAACAAGTGCGCTTGGAATTAATTCGATCGAGTGAAAACCTTGTGATGGGAGATCTTGCAAGGTAGTAACAAGAACTGGTGAATTGAAGCAGAATTGTTGGGGACTTGATCAATCTTTGATCAAGGGTTTTGGAGGTGGTAGAATCAACCACAAACCATAGGGTTTGTAGGGTTAGAGCTATTCATCTCATGTATATTCACTTTTTGCAAAGTAAGATTAATTGCAACTATCTCAATTCAAATTCGAATTGAGGGCAGACATACTCATAGTGAGGCCGATTGGGGAACTTCCTAAACAAATCCTTCTCTCTCTCTCTCTCTCTCTCTCTCTCTCTCTCTCTCTCTCTCTCTCTATCTGTCTATCTATCTATCTATCTATCTATCTATCTCTTTAATTTTTGTGTTTGCAAATTATCGAGTTTGTTGTTGTTTTGATCAATTCGGTTGGAAACCAAATTTTGATTACGTTTTTAATTATGGTCTGTTAATATAATCATAATCATTTTTATTGGTATTGGTTTTAACATCAACAAGACAAATTAAATATCCAAACGTTATTGATTGCACACAAAGTGTTCAATAAATTGCTTTTTGGATTTCTATTTGGTTTTTTATCATTGGAAATAAGCTCTACATATAGCTTAGCATTTGATTGTGTTGGAATTAATCGTTGTTGAACAATTTGTGTTCGTTATCATCCAATTGTGTATCTTCATGCATATCCGAGCTTTTCGATAGTAGGTTCAGTTAGACGATTTGATTCAGGTTGTTTCCGTTGTGCCATAAAACTTTTGAAAACTATTTTTTTCCAAAAGTTTGAATTTTAAAATTGTGATCTATGCACCCCCCTTCTAGATCAAATCCTATCATCTAACAAGGTTATGTTCTCTGTGGGATCAGATTAATTCCCTTTGCTCTACTCGAGATTGTACATGTGATATACCTTGCACATCTGATGTTGAATCTGACCTTCTAAAGTATAAAACTCATGATCGCATTATCAAATTCCTCAAGGGTCTCAATGAACCATTTTCCACTGTTCGCTTTCAAATCCTTCTGCTTGATCCTCTTCCTTCTCTAGACAAGACTGTGGAACCTTGTTTTACAGGTGATATACTTTTAAATATGGACATCAAATTTTTATGATGACAACTAAAGCATTACGATAATTCAATCATGAACCATGAAACAAATAAATATGCAACCCTATATTAAGGGTTTGATAAACTTGAAGATCTGATGATGGAAAACAAAGAATGCAACTAAAGCCTCATCTCAAGCCACTGAAGCATGTGTCAATATAAAGATAAGTATCCAGCAAAAGGTTGAAGCAATTTTTGGTGATCTCTTGACTTAGCAATAATGGTCTCCTTTTTTAGTAATGAGTGAACTATTCTACGGCAAAAGGAATTTATCGTAAAAGTATAAGGCTAAAAGCACACACATACTAAAATGTTTTTTAAACTGTTTTATCTAAGAAAAATATCTTCAAAAATGTCTTGAAGTTGTGCCACGTGACTTGGGAGCTGTCAAAATAGCTAGAGGGAGAATTTGACTTATCTAATTGATTAGGTCCTTTGTCTAATCGATTAGATTAGTTCAAACTTACGCCCTAACCAATTCATACAGCGCCTTAATGATGTACAATGACTAGATATATTTTCCTTCCTTTTACAGAACATACAAACGATTAGTTTTATTCTCTAATCGATTAAACATAGGTTCTAATCAATTAGATTGTTACAAAATATGTTAAATGCAATTTCCTTTTTGAGCCAACCTTAGGCCTATAAATAGAGGTCTCATTTCTCATTTTAATTAATCCAGAATTGTGTTTTGACACTTTCATCTCTCACACTCTCTCTAAAGATTTTTTTTTAACTTTCTCTCACTATGTTTTAGCCTAAATGCTTTTGTGAGAAAAAGATCCCTTTTTTAGTGAGATCATTTTGAAATTCTGGAATGGGTAGCATTGTAAATTCACCAAGGGAACCTTTTGTGTATACCTTGGTTGGATACTGTCCAACTAGGGATTTATTTAGGGTTGGGTATGTCAGTCCTAATCTAGGTTGGATATTAGCTTGTGATAAAATCTCCTAGGTTCTTGGTCAGCCCAGTATTAAAACTGATATAGTTTGAAGCTCAATCCGGTACTTAAAAGCTTCACAAGTTCAAGATTAGCCCAGTGTTAAAATCTCACAAGTTTTTGGTTAGCCCGGTTAAAACCAGGGTATTCAGCTCAAAGGTTAAGGAACTTGAAGACTAACTGCTCAAAGGTTCGTGTTTGTGGAAAGAAGATTAACCACTTCAATCCACTGGTTGGGAAGGAAGATTGACCCATTCATTCTCAAGCTTATTATGAATAAAACACGCAAACACATACATCCATTGTCTTGTATATTGTTATTCAAGGTCAATCACCATTTCCTTATATAAGGGGGTTCGTGAGTCTTTCCTACTAAAAGCTCTCAATGTTTATTGGAAACTCTCAAGATCAATTCTTGGGGAGAGGAGTATGTCATTTTGTTTTTACCGAACCTTTATAACTCTTGGTGTTTCTCTTTTCCCTTAACTCCTTTTATTTCCGCAATTTATTTTATGTATTTTATTTTCCGCTACTTAGTTTTTCAAAAAAATTTCTAAACTCTGATTTTATTTCCCAAAAGTTTTCAAAACCATGTTTTTCCTAACCACACAATTCACCCCCTGTTGTGTGTGAAGTCTCAAGTCTAACAAAGACCATCTCAATGGTCCTTGGCCAAGAGCCTTATTCTACATCTCTCTCTTTCTCTCTCTCTCTCTCTCTCTCTCTCTCTCTCTCTCTCTCTATCTCCCTCTCTCCCTTCTCTCTCTCTCTCTCTCTCTCTCTCTCTCTCTCTCTCTCTCTCTCTCTCACACACACACACACACACACACACACACATACATACACACACACACACACACACACACACACAGATAACCCTACCATAGATATGCATTTCCAACCCACTATCACTGCTCAGGGAGCTTAGGGCGCCAACTCATACCGTGGTTGAGGTTACTTAAATACTGGACATGTATTTTTCTCATAGAGTTTGCACTCACTGTGGGTGCACAAATCACACTATGGAGACTTCCTTCATGAAGCACCGTTATCCACTGAGTTATCATTACAAAAGCTCTAAAGCCTTTAATACAAAACCACTGATTCTACTCCTATTGAAGTTTCTTCTAACTCCACTCAAGACTTTCAGACCCCTATCACTGCTCTACAAGACCAATACAATAAAATCCTTCCACTTTTTATATTAATATAAATAATCCTCTTCTCCCGCTGAGTTTGAGGTTGCTCTTCCCAACATCAACTTTGTCTCCACACTACTACGAAAAACCCATTTAACAACGGTTGGAAATGACATATAATGACGGGGGCGAAGGCGTTGTTATGTAGAGTGTTGTTGTATATGAGGTACGTACAATGACGGTCCTGGGACCGTTGTTGTATTCCAGTATGTGCGCACCATTTCACGACGGTTAGTTTTGTCAACTGTTGTGATATAACTAAACTGTGATCTGGTTCGATTCTCAGCAACAACATTTTTTATTTATATTAGCGTTTGACATACAACTACGGATAGGTTTATAACCGCTGCCAAAAAAAGCCTGTTTTAAATATAAAATTTATTTGTTTATCAAATTATTCCTATAATTTATCCTGTCAAAACAGCTTCTGTTTACATGCAAACACAATATGTGCATCAAACACAATTCTTCCTATATTTTATCCTTATAAATGAATCAGAGAATTTACATTAAAAGAAATTTACATCAAAAGAAATTTACATCAAAAGCTAAATGAATCAGAAAATTAAACTGCTAACATTGTTTAAATCAAAAGCCAATATTATTGATTTCATTATGTGCATCAAAAGCCAAAACTATTGTTCACATTATGTGCATCAAAAGCAAAAAATATGTGCATCAAAAAATGTTGTTGATATATCAAACAGCAGTAGCAGAACCCTTAAGCGCATTGTGGATATACGCCCAACGTTTACGAAGATCCACAAAGTCCTCAACGGGGAATGGGGTTTCGTCGTTAAACATCTACATAAGAGCAAAAAATAGAAGATCATGCATGATAATAATTCAATAGTAAACTTATATATTAATATACGTAAACATTTTATGGCATATATTACCGTATCCCATGAATCAACAGTGCCGGCAAGGACAATGTTTAACATGTGTTTCATGATAAAATACCCACACTCGTAACTCCCGCGTTGTTTCCTCGTCTACAAATTACATGAATACAACCACACATGCATGAATGTAAATGAAATAAATAGGTAATCGGGCCACTTACTTTAGGAGCAAGGTATGTGGGCTTTTTTCTAACATTATTCAATATATTAACTTGCTCCACAATACTGCACATTGAAAATTGAATTAAACATATTACATGATAAACTAATTACAATTAATGCCAAAGAAAATGATATTAAACAAAGACACTTACGTTAATACAAGATCTTTCATTGGTTTGTGGAGTGGACCGTGCAAGGAACACAGTAATGTCACCGTATTTATCCTAAACGATATTACGATCAATTGTCAAAGACCACTGAATGAACACGAGAATATATATATATATATATATATATATATATATATATATATATATATATAATTAGTTGTTACTAAAACAAAACTAAATATAGAATATAGAAATAAATTACAACAATACAAACCTACATAGGAATGGTGCAAGATAACATTCTTTTTCTCCTTCATTTAGCCGATTTTTCAAGTACTTTTCTCTGATAATTTTTTCATTATATGCCCAAGCAATAAAACTTGGCTCCAAGATTCCATAGGTACTTGATTTATTCAATTCTATACAAACACAATGAATGTACCTAAATGGTCAAAGAAAATGAATAAATTAAGGGAGAAAATACAAAAAAAAATATAATGTTCTATAATGACATGTATATTCGACTATATACTTACGTGCACCAAACTTGCAAAATAGATATGTCAAGCCACTTATATCCTGCGAGAAAATCCCTCACATCTTCAGGAGTGTAATACACTAAATCCAATTTAGGGCAATGTTCTAGCGGGAGAGCTTGCGCAAGGTCTGTTGTTGAAATGGAAAAGTATAAACTTGTTATTTCATTTGTACTAGGGTCCAATATCCCATTACGGTTATCTACAGGGGGGAGGGGCTGTACAATTACTCCCTTTTGTAGAAGCATGATTTACGACACTTCTACTTGGAGTTTAATCATCACCAACGCAACGATGATCTTCATTAGTTCGTTGTTCGAGGCTTTCACTTAATCTCTACATCATCACATTCAATTAGAACATAAAACAAAAATAAGCACAATATATTCAATTAGAACATACAATATATATCATACAAAAATAAGTGCGATTTACGATACATACCGAATACAACTCTTGTAACCTTTCCACTTCTTTCTCCCTTTTTTCCCTCTCCTCTTTAAACAGCCTCCTTTGCTCTGCCAATTGCTTCTCAACATTCTCAATCTTTTGTCGTTGAGCAAGAAATTCAGCGGTTTCGGTGCTTCTTCTTTGAGATCCAAAGTATGACCTCAAGCCGACACCATCTCCAACACCACAGACACGACCTCCATGCTCAGCTGTTCTGATAGCTTCGACTAATATGTCATGTCGTGCTTCCTAAACAAATGTGCCTTCAAGGGCCGCCACAACCAAATTATCCTACACAACATGAGCAACTTACATAAGTAAACGCATTTAATTAACAACTCATGAGCAACTTACATAAGCAAACGCATTTAAACAAAACATATACTTACAATTTTCTCAGCAACTACTCTTGAAGCCTCAAAGGTGTACTCTCCATTAGGTCTTAATCGAGCCCTCTTCCATTTCTCATGTCTTGAAGGTGGAGATGGAATGTCACCATCTCCTCCTTCTTGTAGTTTTTCTTGCAGGATCCTCTTCTCAAGTTTCCTGTAACCCCTACGAGACAATCTATGGGGGTACATGTTTTTCGCCTTGTTCTAAATTCCTACTTCGCTTTTAGCCTGTTATTAACATAGTGAAAATGTGTATGATTAGTATCTATAACTCATTAGCATAACATTATAGGTTACATAAGACTAGTACTAACCTTGAATTCCTTAGAACGGCGTTTCTTCGCAAACTTGTGCCACACCTTCTTCGATAAAAGACTATACCGAATCCATGGAGGTTGAAGACCGCTCTTAGGCTTCGTAATGTAGTCAGCCGTGAGCCGTGACTTAAATCCCCTCCAACGAACACCGACATAAATTATCCACTTTCTTTTCAATTTTGAGTCATCGGTAAACTCAAAATTCAACTACATTAAATCAATATATAAGTATGAATTAGAAACTATAGGTAGTGATATCAAATATATGAAAATTATAGTATGAAATACCTTAACATCTGTCCATATGCTGTCTTTGAAATTAACATCCACTTCTCTCCAATCATCAATCAGCATACTGACTTTGCTACGTGCAAGGAACGCAACATAACTCCTAAAAGTAGCGTAATATGGACAATCCACTAATCTGTAGTGCGAATCAAACTCGATCGAAATTTTTACACCAGATGAGTTGCGGACTGATGTGAATTGGGGCATCATTGTGACACCACTTTGTGATCTTTTCGTTTGACTTTCAGTTGTTTGAGTTTCATTGGCTAACCTTTCATTTGTTTGAGTTTCTACGCTGGTTTCTGATGAAGAACTCGACAAGGTCGACATCTAAGTTCAAAAACAACAACAACAACATGAACAACAATGGCAAAAGAGTTTACTGTAGATGCATGGGGAAAATATTTTACGTACCCTAAACGTGACGACGAAGTAAACGATGTTGGTGTTGGTGTTGTTGTTGTCTTCCTTCCTTATGACAACGATGGTGTTGTTGTTATCTTCCTTCTCGACGGTGACGATGATGACGACGGTGTTGGTATGTGCGTAATCTTCTATTTTCTTCACGATCGTGACGATGATGACGAAAATGACAACAAATGGATACTGATGATGCAAGCTTTGGTTGAAATCGTGTATTGTTTCACAGTATTGAACGTTAGGGTTTAGGGTTGAAATCGTGTAACATTTCGTCTGGTTTCTATTTTCAATGGAAAAAATGATACTGAAGAGACAATGAAACTAGCTAGCTTGGAGAATATTGAAAAGCTACTGCGACAGTCAACAATTTAAACCGTTATGATATATTATTTTCATAATGAAATTTCATATTAAAGCGCCAGAGTTATTTTTAGAATTAAAAATTAAAAAAACATACAAAATATATCACAACGGTGTATATAAACAACCGTAGTCATAACTTTTAATTTTTTTAATTAAAAGTAAATAAAAAAGTAAAGGCGCGCTTTAACATAAAAGGAATAATATATATGAATACGTTGAGGTTCGAACACATGAAAGCTTGAAGGTATCACAACGGTTGATTTATCAACCGTTGTTATATATAGATAGTCACCACGGTTGGTTTATCAACCGTTGTTATATACAGATAATTTTTATTCAATAAACAAATAAAATACAACTGCGCCTTAGTTTAGATATGTCACAACGGTGTAGGGATGAAGCGTTGTGAGCATGGCGTCGTTGTTTACGCGTTTTGTAGTAGTGCCACTTCCTTGGATGGTAAGCCACTTTTATACTAGGTAATTGATATAGGTTCTACTCATCATATTACTCTCAATTTTATCTATTTTTCATCTTATTCTTATGTCACTCCTATCAACATGAAACTTCCTAATGGTTTTACTGTCTTAACTAACAATGTAGGAACAATTTTTCTCTCCAAATCTTTAACTTTAGCTAATATTTACTACATTCCAAACTTTGATGTTAATTTAATGTAGCGATTAAACTTAAAGATTCTTCTCTTTGTCATTTTACTTTCACTAACATACAATGTTTTACTTTGCAGAAATACTTTCAAAAAGTGATTAGTTCAACTGATAGACATGGGGACCTCTATTCACTTCATGATCTTTGTTGGAGATAATGCATTCAAACTTATTAAATTTCACATTCAAACCCTAATCATATAACTGACTTATACTGATCAATTTTAAAGCAAGACCTTTTACAAGAAGAACTTCATCAACACTATGGAGACATGGGTAAACCAATTTGCCTATTTCTGTTATCCTTTTTTTAGTATCATCACCATTAGTAACAAAACTGTAAGAGTAGGTTCTAAGTTCTTCAATATAGCTCATTTCACCAGTCATGTGCTGTGCACACCTACTATAAAAATACCACACTAATCTTGAATAGACTCTAGGAGATACATGAGTTAAAATGCACTTGACAATTTCCATGGGCTTCCATACTTACTTAGTAAGAGTTTCTTCCCTCTCTTCCTTTTAGGCCTTGGGTGACTATAAAACTAAGGATAACCATATAGCCTATAGCGAAAAGGTCTTATATGACCAAATCTTCCCCCTTCCCCCATTTACTTGTAATTCTATTCACTTTATTTCTTCTGGTCTGTGGCATAAACGATTAGGGAATCCCCTATGACTTTGTGCACAAATCTTTATCTTCCCTTTTCTCCTAATATCACTCATAACATTAATAAAGATATGCCATGTTACTTTTGTCACTTAGCTAAGAAGAAACATTTATCATATTCTTATAGTGTTAGTACTACTTCTACTACCTCTGCCCTCTTACATGCTAATATTTGGGGTCCCAATTCTTCCTATTCTGTCACTAATAAGAGATTTTTTTCTTAGTCTTGTGGATGATTTCACTCGATTCACTTGGGTTATCTTTATGACCCAAAAGATCGAAATTCGAAACCATTTACTTTATTTCATTTCTTATATCAAACACAATTTTCTTTAAAATTAAAGTGTCTCGCACAAACAATGGGCTAAAAATTTAATGACCGACTTTTATAACTCTCAAGGAATCTTATTTCATCGATCATGTGTTGAATGACCTCAACAAAATTGCATTTTTGAATGGAAACATCAACACATCCTCAATGTTGCTAGATCCATGTTCTTTCAAGTAAATCTCCCTAAATTTTTTTGGCACTTATCCATTGCTCACACTGTTCACATAATTAACCATTTACCTTCTCTTTTTATACACAATAACACCTATCAATTTTTATTATTCCACAAACTTCCTAATTATAGTACTTTAAAAAGTTTTGGTTGTTTAACGTATGCTTCTACTGTTCAACAAAATCGTACAAAGTTTGACCCTAAATCAAACAAATATGTTTTTCTCGACTATCAAGAAGGTACCAAAACATATCTCTTATATAACTTGTATACTAACATTTTTTTTGTTTCTAGGAATGTCTCCTTTTATGAACTATAATATCCTTTTGTTTATACCCATGATCATATCCCCATCCCATTAATACCTATTATCAATCATGACACTACCAACCTTGATCCTCTTCCTTTTGACAATAATTACCCTCTTTCTCCTTTACCTAACCCGGCCTTACCCACTCCTTTAATATCCCCTTCTATATCACCTCTTTAACCCTCTATTATCCAACCTTTTATCCCACTTACCCCTAACCTTAGACATTCCACTAGGCAAACAAAACAACCCTCATATCTCAACAAGTACCATTATAACCTTCTTTAAACATATATAATACCCCTCCCTAACTAACCCATACCTTCTTCCCCCTTTCCTTGTTCCTCTATTATGATAATTGTAACACAAATTATAAAAAAATTCTTCCACTTCATCTCTTATATCCCCAAAAAACTACCTTATCTCAAGAAAGTAAACATGACTATTGGCTCCAAGCCATGAAATCTGAACTCCAAGCCCTTGAGCATACCAACACCTGAACTTTTGCCGATCTTCCTCTTAATAAAACCCCAATACACTATAAATGTGTTTATATAATTAAATACATAGCTGATGATTCTATTGACAGATAAAAAGCAATACTTGTCGCGAAGGCTACACTCAACTTGAAGGTGTGTCAATTATTTTGATACCTTCTCACCTAATGCTAATTAATAACTGTTAGGATTCTTCTTGCCTTAACTTCCATACAAATTTTGCATCTAGAAAAACTAGATGTCAATAATGATTTCCATCACGGGGTCCTTAATGAGGAAGTTTACATGACCATTCCTAAAGGTTACAACCTTCCTCATTCATCTTCCCCCACAAAGGTTTGTAAGCTCAATAAAAGTTATAGACTTAAGCAGACCAACAGACAGTGGTATTCCAAATTGTCTGAGTCCTTAATCTCTATTGGTTACATTCATTCTAATGTTGATTATTCATTATTTACCAAATCTTGTGCTAAGAATTTCACAGCTTTGTTAGTCTGTGTAGATGATTTAGTCATAACAGGAAATGACCTAAAAGAAATTCATGATGTCAAAGCCCTACTTCATCATAAATTTTGTATCAAAGACTTGGGACCTCTTTGATACTTCCTTGGTCTTGAAGTGACTATATCAACATCTGATATTTTAGTTAATCAATGTAATTATATCCATGATTTACTAAACAAAACAAGTATGCTTGCTTCAAAACCATCTCCTAGTCCTTACAATCCTTCATTGAAATTTTACTACACAACTTCTCCACCTTATCAAGACTCTACCTAATACCTTGGACTCATAGGTCACTTAATTTATTTCACTACAACTAGACCTGGCATCTCTTTTGCACTATAACAACTCATGCAATTTGTCTCAAACCCCACTATTTCTCATTATTAGGTTGCGCTTAAAATGTTACAGTATTTAAAACACAGCCTTACATAGGGTTTGTTTTACTCTGCATCTTCTGGTTTACTCCTTCTTGATTTTGCAGATAATGACTAGGCTACTTGCCCCTCAACCATACGTATGTCACCGACTTTGTTGTTTTCTTGGGGAAATCACTGATTATGGAAGTCAAATAAACATGCCACAATATCTCGTTGCAGTTCCAAATTCGAATATTGTGCGCGGGCTATCCTCACTTGTGAAGTTCAATAGTTGCAATACATCTTCAAAGATCCCCGCCTTGAATTTTCTAGACATGTTGCTCTTTATTGTGATAACATATTTGCAATTTACTTAGTCCACAATCCTACATTTTACAAGCGCTCCAAACACATTAAATTGTTTGTAAACTAGTCAAAGAAAAGTTGGAATCTAAACTCATCAAACTTTTTCTTATTCCTTCTTCTGCTCAGATTGATGATGTTCTTACAAATCCTATCTCCCACCTTCATTTTTTCTTCATTTATGGTCAAGCTGCGACTTGTTTCTATACATAGTTCAGTTTGTGGGGAGTGTTAAATAAGGGTGTTAATATAGTTGTTATAACTTCCTAATTAATCTTCCATGTTGTTTAATGCTAATTGCACTCTTCTAGGATAATTATTTAGATGTTTAGCGTGTATAAATACACTAGTTGTCATTTGTAGTTCTGACTTTTCTGATAAATGAAAATGGTTTTATTTTCCTTTTATGAGAAATTAATAGAACTATGATAACAATTTATGACATTATTCATAGGGGTTTTCATCTTATTTTCATAAAATTTTCAAGATAAATAAACTTTTTTTATTTTTGTATTTTAAGTTATAATATATAATAATAATAATAATAATAATAATAATAATAATACTATTCATATTTATTTAATTAAGTTGATTTTATACGTTTAAAATGTTTTTTACGGCATGTGGTCTAGCATTTGCAACAAAATAGATTTATAAACAAACTTAAACATTTTCTTTTTAAAAAACTCAACTTAATCTAAATTTGTTTAAATTAGGTTATTGACCAAATTTAAGCTAGGTTGTTGGCCTCTATTAGTTGACCTTGTTGTAATATTTTAATAATTTAGTATTATATTAGTATTCCAATAATTATGTGGCCAAATATATTTATTTAATTATATTATCTATTTTATCAAATAAAATGACTTAAATAATATCATGTGATCAAATAATGTTAAAAGGATATTTAGATTTTATTTAGAAATTAATTAGTTAATTGGGTATGGACTTAAATATGAGTGGATGTCAGAATGTCTCATTTGGGAATAATGTGAATCATAATTGGTCATCACACTTTATATATCGTAGATAAGCAAATTATATCTTTTCCTCATCTAAAGAGAATTCGAGGCATAAGGAGTACCGGATGAGGAAGAACTACAAAAGCCATCAACTTCTGGGTTTTAGGATTACCCTCAAAGGGATTTTACTTAATGGATCCAGGTTTTCCAAAATTATTTTATTGATCCTTAATTTTATACATGCTTGATTTCCGCGTCTAAATTATATATTATAATTTCTTGAGCATGAATGTTTTGATCAATCGTTATTTATCTAATTCTAACAAATGGTATCAGAGCCGGTTAATTTTTTTTTAAAGTCTGAATTAAAATTGCTGGAATTATAATTTTTTGAATGAATATAATCCAATTAAAATACGAATAGTATCGAACTGCCATAAAGTTGTTCTAATGCAGATATTGTAAAAGTGTCGTAGCATATATGTAATTTGATTATTTGATTCTACATAATTTTTTATACCGCACCGCAACATTGCCGTAACCGTGTTTTTTTTCTTATCAATATTGTTTGGTATCCATTCTTATTAATATATGCTTTGTTTTTACTAATAGAAATTGATATGTGAGAATGATCCAATAAATGTATTCGGTGCAATGTCTTAAAGAATCTATCTAATAGTTTTGTTAACATTCCAAGAATCTGATAGTATTTGTTGAAATCTTTCAAGGTTTTGATAATAGAATGATAAAATCAGAGATGCATCTAATTTTATTTTATTAAGATTTTTTTAGTGATAATTTAATTTGAAATTTTTAACACCCTTCAAGTACAACCGGTTTATTATACCGGTATGTACATGATATAAAAACAATCATTAAGCAATCAGGTAAACATACAATTTTGACATTACATTTTTAGGTAATGTTTATGTAAATTTTAAAGACCTTCCCATTTAATTTATTAAATTAAAATCGTCTAGTAATTTTGATTGAATTAGTTGAAATAACAAGTTGCAAAAGTAACCTCTGTTATTTAAATTTGATTTAATTAGAATTACAAAAGATGTAGTGTGAATTTTTCATGTGAACTGTTGTGTCGGCCAAAAGGAATACACAGTTTGGCCGAAAATTTGCACACCTATGATGGTAAATAGGTAGTAATTATCAAATTTATCCATGTGGATAATGATTGATGTCAAAGACATCCATTATCTGATAGGACTTATTACTAATGTTTGATCATTACGTGAGAGTATCGCTTACAGTTAATTCTTGCAATCAAAGATTAGGAATTGATGGAGTTTTTTTTGGTATAATGTCTAAATCTTATTTAATTTGCATATAAAGAATATTGTGCATGTCTATATGGTTACTTGACATGCCTAATAATGTTATTGTATGTTTGTTGTTCTTTTCAATGGATCCAGTTGTTGCTGCTACCGCTCCAAATTTTGCTGCTCAGATTAACTCTATCCCTATGCTGAGTGGGATCAACTTTAAGTCTTGGAGAGAATATGTGGAGATCGTGTTTGGATGCATGGATTTAGACTTATCTTTGAGGGATGAGCCTCCCACCGCCACTGCTGAGAATCCAAATGAAACTAAAATAGAAAAATAAGACCGATCTAACCGAATGTGCCTCATGATGATCAAAAGATCCATACCTGAAATGATTATGGGGCTTAATTGCTAAGAGTGAAAGTGCCAAGAAGGGTAATTTTCTCACTTTTGTTTGTTTTGAAATTAATTTAGTTTTTGTACCTAAGGATAATTGGTGGGTAGATTCTGGTGCTACTACTCACATTAGTATGTCCATGCAGGATTGCATGTGGAGCCGCCCTCCAAGTGACGCTGAAAGATTTATCTATGTGGGCGATGGAAATAAAGTTGCAGTATAGGCTATATGGACTTTTATATTATTATTATTAAAGACCGGTTTTCATTTGAATTTGATTGAGATTTTTGTTGCACCATCTAATAGACGGAATTTAATTTCTATTTCTATTTTGGACAAATCAGGTTATACTTGTTTGTTTGGAAATAATAAATTTAGTCTCTCATATGATTCAAATGTTGTTGGTTTCGGTTCTTTGAATGAAAATCTTTATATGCTTGATATTGAATGTTCTTATAACAAATAATGCAAATAGAGTCACATGGTACAAAACAAAAATTATATGAGAATTCCACCACTTTATGGCATAAACGATTAGGATATATATCTAAAAAAAGAATTCATAGGTTTATGTTGGACGATATTCTTAGATCCCTTGATTTGTCGAACTTTTAAGAGCTAATTCATGCCGATATATGTGGTCCTTTCCCTACAGGTTCTTGGAATGGACAACAATATAATATTTTATTACGTTCATAGATTATTACTTGAGGTATGACTACCTGTATTTGATTCAAGAGAAATCTCAATCTTTGGACGTGTTCAAGTCATTCAAAGCTGAAGTCGAACTTCAACTTGGAAAGAAAATAAAAGTTGTCAACTTCAACCGTGGTGGTGAATATTATGGTCGGTATGATGGATCAGGGGAATAACGTCCAGAGCTCTTTGTGCTTTTCCTCTATGAGTGTGGAATTGTTCCACAATACATAATTCTAGGAAAACCCAAGAGAATGGAGTTGCAAAACAACAAAACCGGACTCTTAAGGACATGGTAAGGAGTATGATTAGTCATTCTTCTCTTCCAGAGTCATTTTGGGGAGAAGCATTACAGACTGTAGTTTATATCCTTAATAGAGTACCTAGTAAAGTAGTAGCTAAGACCGTTTATGAGCTCTGGTCTAGAAAAAATCCCAGCATTAGACACCTACACATTTGGAGATGTCTAGCTGAAGCGAGGCCTTATAAGCCTCATGAAGGTAAGTTGGATGCAAAGACAGTTAGTTGTTATTTTATTGGATACATTGAACACTCTTATGGGTACAAGTTTTACAATTCCATCACTAGAACAATTTTTGAAACGGAAAATGCAAGATTCCTTGAGGATGTAAAGTTTGGAGGGGAAGGAAGCATAATGAGTGTTGCCTTTGATGAAGAAATTGTTTCTCATAACGATCAAGTCTTTGTACTAATCTTGTTCCAGAAATAAATTCTAAAATAAACAATGATTTTATTCCAACATCCCACAAGAAGAACACATTACTAAGTTTCTTCCTCAAGCACCACCTATAGTTCAAACTCAACAACCTCAAGAGCCACCATTAAGAAGATCCACTAGAGAGAGGAAGACTGTAACTTCAAATAATTATGTTGTATTTCTTCAGGAACATGAGGATGTCATTGGTTTCGCTGAGGAAGATCCTATCTATTTTAGGTCAAGCTATGCGGAGTCCAAACTCTCTTAAGTGAGTTGATGCCTTGAAGGATGAGATGAAGTTGATGGCTGACAATGATGTTTGGGATCTCGTTGAATTACTCAAAGGAAATAAACCCATTGGTTGTAAATGGATATTTAAAACCAAAATGGATTCAAAGGGTAACATTGAGAGATATAAAGCTCGTCTTGTCGCAAAAGGATTTACTCAAAAGGAAGGAATTGATTATATAGAGAATTTCTCTCCTGTTTCTTCGAAGGACTCTCTTAGGATCATGGTGAAATCGGTAGCTCATTTTGATTTAGAGTTGCATCAGATGGTTGTAAAGAATGCTTTTTTAAATGGAAACATTGAAGAGACGATATATATGGTGCAACCAGAAAACTTTGTGTTAGGAGACCCAAAGTCTATAGTTTGCAAACTCAAGAAATCCATCTATGGCCTTAAACAGGCTTCCCGTCAATGGTATTACAAATTTCATTATTATCCTTATTTAGTTTTGAGGCTAATCCGATTGATAACTGTGTATACCAAAAGTTCAGCAGGAGTAAATTCGTTTTCTTGGTACTATATGTAGATGATATCCTTTAGGCAAGCAACAATATAAGCTTATTGCACAAAACCAAGAGATTTCTCACAAATTAATTTGAGATGAAAGAACTTGGAGATACCTTCTATGTCTTAGGAATTCAAATACTTAGAGACTGTTCTCGAGGTATTTTATGATTGTTACAAAGGAGCTATATTGATACAGCTCTGGATAGATTCTCCATGAAAGATAGTAAACCAGGAGACACACCGTTACTAAAGGAAACAATTTTTGTCTCAAACAGTGCCCCACTACGGATTTTGAAAAGGAATAGATGCAAAAGGTTCCATATGCTTCAGCTGTCGGAAGTCTTATGTATGCTCAAGTTTGCACCCGGCCCGACTTATCATTCATTGTAGGAGTTCTTGGCAGATATCTAAGCAACCCTAGTATGCAACACAAGATAGTAGTAAAACGTGTAATGACCTACCTAAAGAGAACCAGAGACTTTGTGCCCACTTATCGGAAGTTAGATAACTTGGAGATCATTAGGTATTCTAACTCAAATTTTGCCGGATGCCCGAATAGTAGATGTTCCACATCTGGTTATATCTTTCTCTTGGCTAGAGGTGTCGTCTTTTGGATGTCTTCCAAACAGATTTTAGTGGCTCACTCCACCATGGCAGCAGAGTTTGTGGCTTGCTTTGAGGCATCAAATTATGCAAATTTTGTAGCGAAACTTTTTCACAAGCTTACTTATCATTGGGAGCATTGAAAGACCCTTGAAGATTTATTGTCACAGTAATGCAGTTATGCTCTACTCAAACAACAATATGAGTTCTATAAAATCAAAATTTATTGATATTAAGTATCTTGTTGTGAAAGAAAGAGTTCTAGAGAAACAAATTTTGATAGAACATATAAGAACAAACTTAATGCTAGCTGATCCACTAACCAAAAGTTTGGCACCTAAGGCTTTCATGGGCATGTTGCTCATATGGGTCTTGGTTTTGAGATTGTCTTAGATTAGTGGGAGTTTTTTCCTCATTTTTCCTATGTTCTATGCTTTGGTTTTATTTTGGTACAAACTTTTGTTATGTTTAATTTTCTGTAGAAATAAAAACTTATGAGGTACTATTGTTATAACAATATCAAGTTGTTATGTGCAAATATTGTGATTTTGAATTGCACCAAAGGAACTTCAATTTGATCTAACTAAAGATTCTAGTAGGACCAGTTGAAAATATGCATGATTTAGAGATCACATTGCATGAAATTTCTATGGCACTAATCTATATCGATCTACGTCACCAAGTACGTTGATGTGGTGGTCGTCAGGTTTCTGTCACGTCATATGTTAGTGACAACAACCACGATGGTTCTATCATTGATGTATGAGGTGGACTAGATTGTAAAGTTGAAATCTAAAGATAAATAGAATTCGGATGCACGCCTAAAGAATTATGATATAATCATTAAAATGTATTGGTCAAGTGGGAGATTGTTGAAATATTTTAATAATTTAGTATTATATTAGTATTCCAATAATTATGTGGCCAAATATATTTATTTAATTATATTAGCTATTTTATCAAATAAAGTGCCTTAAATAATTATGTGATCAAATAATATTAAAAGACTATTTAGATTTTATTTAGGAATTAATTAATTAAATAATTGGGTATGAACTCAAATATAAGTAGATGTCAAGATGCTCGATTTGGGAATAATATGAACCCTAATTGACCATCACACTATATATAGGCTATGATACCCAATATACCATAGATAAGCAAATTATCTCTTCTCCCCATCTGAAGAGAATTCGAGGCATAAGGAGTATCGTTGAGGAAGAACCACAAAAGCCATCAACTTCTGAATTTTAGGATTATCGTCAAATGAATTTTTTTTCAATGGATTCAAGTATTCCAAAATTATTTTATCGATCCTTAATTTTATACATGTTTGATTTCCGCACCTAAATTATATATTATAATTTCTTGAGCATGTATGTTTTGATCAATCGTTATTGATCTAATTCCAACAGATATGAGCTATTTACATCGAAACTAAAATTTAATGTCAAATTAGTCTTAGGACATACTTATCATATACTTATCCATGTTAGTTATATAAAAATAAGAGAAAAAACAAGAGTTCATACCCAAACTACTCATAAAACTTCATCCATATTGTCTCTAGTCTCCCAAATCTTCATATAGTAAACTAAGAAACTATTTTTAATTATTCTTGTTCTATAACTCCACAATGGCATAGGCTACAATAAAATTATGATTATTTGCATCTGACCCAACTTCGAACATCAGATGCCCCCCTTAAAACCCTTCAAGAAACCACCATCCAAATCAATAAATGATTTACATCTAACCTTAAACCATCATGTATAAGCATCTAAACATACTAAAGACTCATTTTTGTCTTTCCTTGATTGTTTTACAAATATTCCACAATATTTTTTTCAACAGGAAATGATATTAAATAACAGTAGTATGCACATGAGGTGCAGAAATCCCATTACATCAGAAAAGTCACTTCATACATAGCAAAGGAAAAGAGTACCAATCATATAATGGATGAGAAACTCTCGGACAAGCTAACGACAGCCATTTCCAACTGAAAAAATTGATGGATTCTACAATCTCCATAACTGTCTTCTTCTTGTTTTCAAAAACTCGACTATTCCTACTATACCAAAGATACCACACAGTCACAGTCCAAATATACATCCCTTTAGAATTGTCAGTGGCCTTCTTAATAGTTTTCTCAAACTCGATCAAAGAACCTAAACAGCAGTCTCGGTATAGTCTGTCAAACCCCAACCATTTCTCAATATTTCTCCAAACATCTTCTGCAAAAGGGCACTTCATAAAAACGTGAGTGATTGATTCGTCAAATTGTCTACACTGACTGAATCTGAGATCTTCATTAGATAAGGCAAAATTTCTTCTAATCAAAAGGTCTTTTGCAGCTAACATATTCCTCACTAGTTTCCACGCGAATACCTGCACTTTCGACGGTATTTTCATCTTCCAAATTTTGTTGAGACACTCCAAACTTTCTGCATTCATTCTGCTATCTTCCCTGTTATATGTGAGACTTTGATAAGAGCTCCTGACAGTGAATCATTCTTCACGTGTTGCTAATACATTTTGTCCTGGATCCCAAATGAAAACATCTGTCACCCCTAGAAGGTTTAAAGTCCTCCAGCAGAACCAACAGGTCCAATTTCTCCCTCTCTAAAGACGTGTTAGTAGGAAAGGGACTGAAACTTAATTTCCATGTCCAAACGTCTCCAAACCACTCACCAAGCTTTTCTACTGAACAACTAGATGATTTAGAAAACCTGAAAAGATTTGGAAATTCATCCTTAAGAGGAACATCCAAAGCCCATCGATTATGCCAAAAAGAAATAATCTTCTCATTCCCTAGTTTGCACCTAATGTTGTCCACGAACGAGTTTCTATTCGACACCATATCCTTTCCCAAACCCTTTAAGTCTCTCCACTAGATGGATTCAAACTTGTTGCCTTTCTCCTTTTCTTGACTATTCAAAAACAGCAGGGTATTTTCTCCATATTTGCTAACCAAAATATCCTTCCACCCACTTTCTTCCCCTTGCACCAGTCTCCACTTCCATTTAAGTAAAAGGGCTTGGTTAAAACAAGCTAAATCCTTAATGCCCAACCCTCCTCTCACTTTGGGCTAACAAATAGAGTTTCAGTCCACCCAATTGATTCCCTTACTATGTTCGCTGCCTCCCCACAAAAACATTCTTTGCATACTCTACAAAGACTTTAAAACACCCACAGGCACCTTGTAGAAAGAAAACACATACAACGGTAAGGCGTTAATAACTGAATTGATTAAAACAATCCTCCTGCTTACAGACACGTTTTTCCCCTTCCAAACAAAAAGCCTACTCTTCACTTTATCTACTACACTCTTCCACAATATGAGTGTTTAATTTTTAAAGTCATAACTTGAAAACTTGTTGGTTACCTTCAAGCATAATATATATCCTATAAGTTTCTTCTTTTTTTAATGCCAATTATCATTATAGTGATTTTTGGAAATATCTTTGCCCCACATAGTTATATATTCTTTTTTTAAACTACTTTTGTATCTAGTTCTATGATATTTTGATGCCTTCATCGGTGTGGTACCATCACCCATGTATATCCACATATGAAACGTATATAATTTGCAATTCTACATGTTTGTAACTAGACAAATTTCTCTTTAAACTTTCACCAAATTGTATGCTGCCAAAGAAATTGCTTATGAGCATGTAATAGTTATCAAATTCCACACTGCACTTGTATACAAAACTAATTCAGATATACAACAATTCAACTTTACAATATGTATAATATGTTGATCCAACTTCATTGATATTTCCACACATTAAAGTTGAGAACAAAAATTGGTAGGTTAAGTGGGCCTTGAAGTTGCAGTACTTAGCTGTTAATGTAGAACTATTATACTTCACTTTGAAATTTGTAAATATATACGTGTAAAAGAAAGGCACTTTGACATGCATGTTTTATATTCTTCATATAATTAATAATTTGATGTATACGTGTAAGCTAACTGAAGTGACTATATGTACCAGAATCAGAAAATGTCTTCATGAGACCAAAAAAATGAGAGAAAGAGTTGAATTGAAATATACATATTCGCACAAATTATGGCCTGTCGGCATGGCTCAATATGAAAGAATATCAGAATGAAAGCAATAGTTGAATTGAACAATACAAATCCACACAAATTATGGTTTGTCGGCATGGCTCAACGTGAACGGTTAAGAGGTATGAGTGAAGAAAGCGAGCATTAGAAACAAGTGCACCCTTGCTTCTACTTAGAGTACTTAGATGACATAAATTGTTTTCATAAAATCTCTCAGATAAATAGTATCACAAAATATATGTTAATAAATATAAACTCAAATGAGTAAATAAAAATAAATATTTAGTCTCATTTATCATTTAATTTGTTAACTTATTTAACATTAGTTGAATTGCTTATTTAGAAATGTTCAAATGACTTAGGTTTTTAAGTAAGTTAGTAGGTCAATCAAGCATTCGAAAGTGTTAAATTTAGTTTTAAAAATAAGTTTATGATAGACTATAGATTAAACTTAGGCTTTGGCTTTTTAAACGGATAAAGTTTAAGTTTGACAAAGTCTAAATCGATTCTGTCTATTCCTATCCCTAGTCAGTCATCACACTATGATTTTTTTTAAACAAATTCAATCTTTAGTATTTAATAATAACTTACTAAAATATCATTATACCAATTAATATTTAATAAAATATCATTAATATCGTATTCTTCCACTTTAGTGACAATAATTAGTGTAAATCAAATGTACTTTGCATGCAATTATCAATTCTAATCTTTTAATCGAGGAGAACTACAATAAATAACAACAAACATCACTCATAAGAGAATTTAACATGGTTACGTTTGTAGTGCTGAGTTGGAATCCATAATTTTTTATTAAATTAAAAGAGACCTCTTATCTTTTAATCCAAATGCTCTTTTGTGAAATAATTAATTATTAAATAAAAACGAATTTTAATATTAAAATATTAATTATGGTAAATAATTAATCAAAAGAAATTAAATATCAAATTTTCAGAAATTGTATCCCTTAAAATAATCATATTTGTTAAAGTCTTATATTTTGTAAAAAAAATGATGAATTAAAAGTAATATAATTCAACTTTAAAAATATGGTACTTAACAATGACAGAATATGAAGCCTAATTAGAAATTCTCACTAATTCTAAATATCGATAGAGTTATAATACTCATGTTTATAAATTTGATATTAGTGTTTTTTCTAATTTTTACTTTCATAAAACTTGAACCATTATTTAATTTATTTTTCTAAGGTAAAATATATTATTCAAAATTCACCGTTCTCTTATAAAATATAAGTTATCAACATGAAAATTATAGTTACGTGAACTAGAGCACCATACTTAAAAAAGATAAGCAAAAGTCCTTAATAATTTATTTATTTTCTTAAAAAAAGAAAAGCAAAAATATGACACATTTAAATCCTACGTGATAGGATTATGGAGTTATTTTTAGATATTTAAGATATTATGTTAGGAGTAAAATATATCTTAGTTGGGTTTTGTTTGTTTTGTTGAGCTTTTTAGTTATTGGGCCTTTACTATCCATCACATCAACAACAACCACAACCTACCTATGAAAATGTCACAGAAGTTGGATGGTTCCTTTTCGGAAAAAATCAACAACAAGTCGGTCCTTACGTCTTCGTCGAGATGCGCGAGCATTTCTTAAAGGGATACTTGTCCGAAAACACACTTTTATGGTCTGAAGGAAAAACTGAGTGGCAACCTTTGTCTTCCATTTTTGAGTTGTGGGATGAAATTCATCGTCTTCGAATTGATTCAACTGCAGTGTCTACCGATGTTGACGATGTTCACGAGTTTAAGATATGGCATAAGGAGCTTAAGGAGGCTTTTGCGAAATCTCGGAAGTCGGAGGCTTACTTCAAGAGATACCAAGTCAAGTTTAAGAGAAGGAGAGAGGGTAAGACCGATTACCGAGCTCGGATTCAGTTGATCAATCAGGATAAGAACAAATACAACACCCCGAAGTACCGTTTTGTTGCTCGATTTACCAACAAAGATATTGTTGCGCAACTCGTATCTGCTAGCATTGCTGGTGATATTGTTCTTCCTGCTGCATATTCATATGATGCCCACCACATGGAAGATGTTCAGGAATTGAAACCAACTATTTCCTGCGGTGTTCCTAGAGTTTTTGATCGTGTTTGCACCGGTATCAAAAGCAAAGTTTCATCTGCTAGATCACTGAAAAATGCATTGTTTCATTATGCATACAACTATAAGTTAAGTTATCTGGAGAAGGGTCTTCCACAGCATAAAGCAGCACCTCTGTTTGATAGGCTTGTATTTGAGAAGACAAAACAAGCACTCGGTGGACGCATTCGTATCCTATTATCAGGAGCTGCTCTTTTGCCTAATCATGTGGAAGAGTGTTTGAGAGTCACTCGTGGATCCACATTATCACAAGGATATGGTCTTACTGAAAGTTGTGCTGGATGTTTCACATCGATCGGTGATGTGTTTTCCATGATGGGAACAGTTGGAATTCCCATGACAACCATTGAGGACGAGAACTTGATATCTGGTTCAGAGTATGTGTCAAGATTGAGTGCTCAACATGTGAAGCTCAACCGAGGAACTGACTGGGCATCCTATCAGTCGGTTGATTCACCATCACAAAAGGGTTCATGGAGATTTTCCACTAGAAAGAAGCAGGTTGATTCTGAAAGTAAAAACACTAAACCTCTGCTTGCAAAGGAGTTAACTATTCCTCATCTTATTGCAATTGGTTTTGGTTCAATAATTGGTGCGGGAGTGTATGTTTTGGTTGGAACAGTAGCTAGAGAGCATTCTGGACCAGCTTTGGCTATTTCTTTTCTGATTGCTGGCTTAGCAGCTGGTCTTTCTGCTTTTTGCTATGCCGAGTTGGCTTGTCGATGTCCTTCTGCTGGAAGCGTGTATCACTATTCATACATATGTGTTGCGATGAAAATCGGATAACAAACTATTAATTAACTTGCATCATTTTCTTTTACAACCGACTTTGATTTATCCAAAGGAAAGGTTCAAGATCGTTAAAAAAACCTAAATGGGGGGAGATCTAAGGTTAGGGGGTTGGTTACGCCTAGGGAAGGTATTAGCACCCTAAACGTCCGTAGTACTCTACGGGAGCCTCTTGTTTTACTTGTTATATCTCACTCGCTTGCTAAGGTACTATGCTAAAGGTTTGAAAACCCTAGGGGTTAGTATCTAAGTATACTCGACAAAGCATCACACTTTGCGCCTACGTATCCTCGGGTATAGAATCAGAGTATGCGTAGTTCTACTTCTACTGAATGATGGACTGTGGTCAATATTCAGAGGGGAAATAAGTGTGACCTCATTGTAGAGTATAAGAACTCTCTAAGTCTAGTTATAATGGTCCTATGTCATGTTTTAGTCAATAGGGAAAGTGAGTATTCATTAGGATGAATATCACCAAGAGTGTAAGAACTCTTTCCTAAGGCTAGTTGTGATACCATGGCTATGATGAGGCCAAGAAATAGTGTTTAGCTCTTATGAGGATACTAGGTTAAGGTGGGGGCTATGACTTTAAGAGTCAATGTTAATCACCTTCCTTTGGAATAGGGATAATGACAGTTATAAAGATCCTAAATGATAATAAGTTAATGATTCAAATAAGATGATGCACTAATACATGAATAAATTTATGAGATGAAATAAAGTCAAGATAATAATGCAAAGTGGAAATATATATGTTAGACAAAGATCAAACATGATAAATGGAGATAACATGGCAAGATGCATCAAGAAGTGCAATAAAGACCTTAAAAAGATACTTTCAATTTATCAAGAAAAAAATGGCTCAAGAATAAATATTTTATCAATTTTCTTTTATGTTTAGAAAGCAAATTTAATTAGAAAATCATAGCAAAAAGAAAGGTAGAAAAAGGATTAAAAATGAACAAGTTATGTTATTTTGAAAATTAAAGCATAAACTAAAAATAAAGGAACAAATAACTGATAAAAAAAGAAATGGCAACCATGGGGATTGAACTCAGGTTCAAACGTGTACAGCATAAAACTATCACCACCAGACCAACGCGTGAGCTTGACATAAAAAGGATAACACCAGTATATATGCTACAGAAGTGAATTTCAGAAATTAAATAAAAAAAGACTGGGCAGGGGATCGAACCCCAGTCCTATAGGTTCAAGGCGCGGCTCACTTACCACTGGGGTGGCTATACATCTGTTGTATATGCCACCCCTAATAACATATAAACTAAGAACTGGTCAGAGAAAATAAAAGAAAAGGATCAATTAAAAGATTAAAATACAATAGCCGTGCACACATGCTACGTAATTCTGTCAATCAACCGGTCAGACTACTATTAAGTTGCTAAATGACAATAATAACTTAAACCAAACCCAAGCAAACACGCATTCCACTTCATGCAAACATGAACAAACTCATGAAAACATCGTGGACTGCTCCGGAAAAGGCTATGGCGCATGAATGCTTGTTCAATCATTTCCACTTCATCACTTGGCCAAAACACCTGAAATAAAACCACAGTCTGGTGCACTTTAAAAGTAGAACAACCTCAACCCCTCAACATTCCCAGACAATGATCAAACGTAGAGAAAACGATCCGGGAAATGAACGACTAAAAAAACTAAAATGTTATAAGACTAAAGTATGATTAAAGACCAAAACAAACAAATAAACATAAGATTACCCTTGACCAAACGAATAAGAATGCACGAGCAAGCCGGCAGAACTCAACTACAAATCTAGGTATAGACATCCCACGAGGCAACACCTCTACACATGTATCAGTAAAAGTTTCATAAGATCTTCTACATACATATTACACACAACACCACAGCACACATACTATAACTAAGTGCACACATACACACACGATTTACTCACATCAAAATAAGCAGAACTCACTGATAGCACTACATCAATCATATAACACACACACAACACACTACCATATATCACTTTTAAACATCACTATCACATTATTTCACACACCGCAACACTATTGCAAACAGCGTTGCACACATACTTTAAGTACTACAACATATACAACATCCATCACACACACTGCACACGACTACTATTATTCACATAATCACATCCTGCAGATACATTTCACACACACAAAGTCATTTTACACTTTATTACAGCAGCAATACACATAGCTGATCATTAACTTTATTACATGTCACCAACATGCCAACAGCATACAAGCTATAACACTTAACAAGAATACTTCTAGGTCATGGAAAAACGCATCCGAACACGCATGGTACTGAACACTGGCAGTGCTAAAAAGAAATCATAAGCTAAAAACAAATTGCATTATACTATCTACAAATGACGGTTTCGCAACACAAACACATAGCCTCAACATCAAGCTTTCATGAAACTCATCACTTAACCAGTATGGATCTTAATGTGATCAATAACATTCTGACTTAGGGCCATGTGGTGTTAAGAGACAGTGACGACATATATTTATCATGCAGGCAACAAACCAAATGCTATTAACACATACTAACATGGGATGAAATTCTTAATAACGGCTCAAAGACCACAAAAAATACTCTAAAACAACAGTTGGCCGTGCATCAAATGAATTCAAACATCATATTATCATATTCAAAACTATTTCAAAATGACTAAAATGCAAGATATCCACGGTACGGTAGGAACAACAATGAACACGGCTAACGGAAGGAGGTGATAGTTACCTAGGGGACGAGTTTATCGACCGATCTCCCTTTGCCTTTCCAAAACTCCAGCTACCAATGAACCTTTCTCTTCTCTTTCTTGATGTCACGAGCTTTTGGACTTCAGTGGAATATAATGCTACTCTGATGGTGTTTAAGTGGCATAAAGTGAAATGGTGTTTTTGAAGAAGAGTAGGTATAAGAGAAGATGCTATAGTTATGCTCTTATGTTTTTCTTGGGTTGTTGGGTGTTATGGTTGGTGTTGTGGTTTTGTTGTTTATGATTATTGGTGAGGTTGTATTGTTATGTTGTTCTGATGTGGTCTATGGAGGAGGTTATTGAAAGGTTGGAAGAAAACAGTGTGGCAGTGAGGTTACTGCGGTGAAGGTTAAAATGTAGGGCTGAGTTTTTATCCGTTTCAGTTGGTGATGGTTTTATGCTTTGTGATGTGGTTCCCCCCCCCCCCTAGAATAAGAGATAGAGCCCTTCTTTATAGCCTCATCCGGCTGGGTTCTTCTCATTCTAAGCATGCTGATATTTAAAATTTGAAAAGGATTGCATGATAGTGACAAGGCTTCAACGGTCTAAAACATATGGTGGGGCGTGTGCCTTGTTGGTTTGTGTAAGGTTTACGTTGGTACGGGTAGAGTTGTTCAGCTGTTGTCAAGTAGCAAAGTTTGGCTTAAAATTGGATGTTGCCAAGAAACTTTCACCTATACTAGCAACCTTTTTTACTATTGAGGCAAAACGTGTGCAGAGTGTTAATGACTTGTAGTAGTAGCATTCATTTGGTTACAACAAGGTTTTTTATAAAAAAGTAGAAAAGTGGGATGATGTAGTCTTTGAACTTCTTTGTTGTAACGTGTGGGCCAATTGGTGAGAAATGGAGATGTTTCTTTTTCTTAATTAATTTTGAATTAATAATATGATTAATAAAAATAATAATAAACTAATTAATATTCTAAATTAAAAAAAAGTTAGAAAAATAAACTAAATGAATAATTAATCTAATTATTTAAACTAATTATTAAAATTAAATTAAATTAAGATTAATTTAAATTAATAAAAATAAAACAACTTAAATATAAATGAAATAAAAATAGGCCACATTGGGTATAAATTAAAATAAAGACAGATAAAGATATTAAAATAAATATTAAGTTAAAATAGAGAACAATAAATAAAACATCAACTAGCAGAAAAAATGAGGATAAAATTTGGGGTACAACAGTTGCCCCTATTTAAATATCTTCACCGGACGACATGAGAGATGAAGATCCTCATGGGATCAAAGTTGAAAGATATTTAAATACAGATAACCGAAAATTTTACCCTCGGATGCACAGACATGCAATGCAACAGACATGATGCCGAAGAAGATGCAAAGATGCAGACACAACAAGGCGCCAAAGGACAGACAGGAAGCAAACACAAGATGAGCTTCACTGGGGAAGGAGGAAGATTAGTATCCATGATAAAAACTCACTGGGGATACAGGCTAACCAGCGAAAGAGACTCATTGGGGAGACTCCAAAGAAACACTAGGGAAAAACCAAAAAACAATCTCCACTGGGAAAAAAATCCGGGGAGATAGACTACTGGGGACAAAACAAACCCGCACTCTTCCTGGGCATGAAACCAGAAAGAAAACCTGATCCGGGGATCAGCCTAAAAAAAGGACAGACAAATAAGCAAAGACTTCCTGGGGATTCTTATGCTGAAGAGTTCAAAATGGGATCTTCAAGAAAAGCCAGGAAGACAGAGACAAACCCTGTGCACCAACTAGGAGTCTTATAAGGTTGAAGAAATTTGTTCCAAAAAGCTTAGCTTAAAGCAATTTTTCAAAAAATCCAAGGTAAAGGTTCAATGTCCGACACGATTCGAACAAGAACGGTTTTAAAACAAGAAGACAATGCTTGTCACAATTCAAACAAAGTCCAAGTTCAAGTTCGACACGATTTGAACGAGAACAGTTTTAAAACAAGAGGCAGTATCCGACACGATTCGAACAAAGACTCTGTTCAGGTTTGACACGATTCAAACAAGAACGAGTTTTAAAACAAGAGGCAGTGTCCTACACGATTCGAACAAAGACTCTGTTCAGGTTTGACACGATTCAAACAAGAACAATTTTAAAATAAGAGGCAGTGTCCGACACGATTCGAACAAAGACTCTGTTCAGGTTTGACACGATTCAAACAAGAACAGTTTTAAAACAAGAAGACAGTGCTTGACACGATTTAAACAAAGTCCAAGTTCAAGTTTGACACGATTCAAACAAGAACAAGTTTTAAAAATCTTTAATGTTAAGCTTCTTGGGGAACAACAAAAGGTTTAAAGATTCAAATCTGGCGCGCAAAGGTTAAGACCGAACAAGCACGACACCAAGCAAACCGGGAATGTCTTTACTTCACTGGGGAAATAATGACAGACACCAACAAAATACCACAAGCAACACAAAACACAAGGATGCAAAGATCTGGCACTCAAAGGTGGTGACCGAACGTAAGCCTAGCTTAGGCAAAGATTTTGGACGTACCGGGAATGTTTTTACTCCACTGGGGAAGTAAAGGTTCACATCGTCAAAGGATAGACGGTAAGGGATAATCGAATCGAAGGTTTACATCACCAAAGGATTGATGGAAGAAAAAAACTGGCATCGTCAAAGGATTGACGGAGAAAACAGATGATCGAATAAAGAATGACCTCATCAAAGGGTAGATGGAAGGAAAAACCGACATCGTCAAAGGATTGACGTAGAAAACAGTTGATTTAGATAAAGATTGACATCATCAAAAGGGTTGATGGTACGAAAACTAACATCGCCAAAGGATTGACGGAAAACACAGCTGATTTAGATAAAGATTGACATCATCAAAGGGGTTGATGGTACAAAAACTGACATCGCCAAAGCATTGACGAAAAACACAGTTGATTTAGATAAAGATCAAAGACAGATAAGCTTCTCGTGAGAGAGATTGCCACTAATTATTGGGTATAAATTCCAAAGATATGTTGGTATTACAACACTGCTGGAGAAAGGTGTTTTCCATGGGGATTCGTAAAAGAATCTTCCTGCGAGGCACGGTGCAAAATAAATGCACGTTCAAAAATAGGTTTAAAACCACACCTGCCAGGGACCAAAGTTCAATCTAGGAACGAGCTAGAAAGAAACGGTCAAACAAGACTCCAATTGAGGAATGAACTCAAATGGGGATCTATCTTATCCACGATATGGAAAAGATAACTGAACCAACCATCATCCACGAGGATGAAACTCTGTGGGGAATTCAGAAAGAATGGGCACTTTATGCCTAGGGCTGACAACTCTATTGGAGAGAATAGACACACCCAGTCACTTGGGGAGACAAACACCAAAGTGAACAAAAAAGGAAAACACCAAAAAGGGAGGCAAAAAAGCCAAGATGCTATGCATATGAATGCTTATGCCATGCTTATGCTGACAAAACAGACAAAAGGAAACGAGACTGGAGACGAAGAAAACGTCTCGACAAAGAACACCCAGCTGAACTCAACAGGTTAGACCAATACTGGGGATGAAGAAGAATCAACAACTCCACTGGTGAAAAGAGCATTCCACTTGAGGTATAACATCATGAGGATTGCCATCGTGAGCTTGATCTCTTTGTTGGAGGAGAATCTGAGGAGAATTTGTCAAGATTAGCTGAAGTAATAGCTTATCGGGGAGTTAGCAGAGGATATTGGCATAATGATCATCTTCAACTCTTATCTGCCCCAGGCTATATGGTTTGTCGAAAGACGATAACAAGACGATTCTATAGAAGAATTGGCATACAAGGTGTTCAAATATCTTCAAACTCTTGGAGAGATCTCGACGTAACTGCCCCAGATTAGGGGATGAATAATCAAAAGAATTTTACAAAAGGATTGAAATACCAGATACTTCAATATCTTCCAACTTGAATAATCAAAATAATTTTACGGAAGGATTGAAATACCAGATGCTTCAATATCTTCCAACTTGAATAATCAAAAGAATTTTACGGAAGGATTGAAATACCAGACGCTTCAATATCTTCCAACTTGAATAATCAAAAGAATTTTACGGAAGGATTGAAATACCAGATGCTTCAATATCTTCCAACTTGAATAATCAAAAGAATTTTACAGAAGAAATGAAATACCAGATGATTCAATATCTTCCAACTTTTGAATCTTGACGTAGCTGTTTCTGTTCAGTTATACTCGAGATACTCAAACTGTAGTAGAAATTACTGGGGAACTGATTTGCCTCTGCTGATGGGTTACTGAAGTCAAAACTTGTCATAAGATGATCTCAAGAATATTTGCCCCAATATTCTGAATTTGCAGAATTATGCCTCTGATTTGTCAACTCACACTTGGTTGCCCCTGACTGAGTCAAATTTCCTTTATCAAGTTCAATTCCTTGACTGACCGCGTTTGTTGGGATTCCTTGATATCGAATGGTATTGTAAACAAGTGTTGTTCATTAAAATTGGCAAAATTTAATGCAAAGTTTGAAACAAAGCTTTGATAAAAAACGCACAGTGAAATGATTAAATAGTCAAAAATAATGGTGGGTCTAGTCATTAAGGAAGTGACCAACACACGTGAGCAACAAAGATTATTAGGAGTCAGGTTACTCAACCTTGCCGTAGTATACTTTTCAAAACAACCTTACCTCAATTAGGTCTTTTAGGGGTTGTAATGTGGTATGGTTCATGGTTTATGAAACAAAGGATGAATTCCAATCCTACGCTCGGTTAACTCAAGATATACGTTCAAATCTCCAAAAGTAGGAAGTCACTTGATTTGAAAGCTGACTAGCGCCTTATATGAAGCGCTCGTGTTTGAATGCATAACCGAGTTAAACTGAGAACTACCCTGCCCCCAAGGTTGAGATTTAAGGTTTTTTTTTGTGTAAGGAAAGAAAACTCCTACTTCTAGGCTCGAAGGGGTTAACAAGGGATTATCATCCTTACTTCTCCAATGTTTAGGAAATGTGAAAAAATGCCTTACATCCTTGGCGAGGTTAATTTGAAAGTATACCACAACAATTATGAACATGAGGTTTTCATCATCCTCCCTAATTTTTGCTTTAACAAAAGTTTGAAAAAAGGGAAAAGAAATAAGATGAAGATATATTTTTTGTTTTCATGAAAATAAAATGAGTGAAACGAATGGATTTGATCAAAATGTGCACAAACGTTTCATTAATCTTGCCAATTTGAAAAGACAATAGCTTATAAGCAAATAAAATTTCAATCATGCAAAGAAAATACAACAAAATGCTAAATAGCCAAAAGATTGCCAGCTTCGGGGAACTGGAATTTCCTTCTTGATTTGCCAAACTGGTCTCAACAGGAACCTGCGCAGGTTGAGCTTGAGCAACATTGTTTAAAGACATACCCTGAATATTGTCATCTCTCTCTGCCAAGGCTGCCACAATCTGATCCAACTGGTTTCTCAACAAGTCGAAATCTTCTCTGGTCCCAAACTGGTTCTGCTCTTCTGAGTCCATGATCCTCCAAAATCTACTTCAAGTCCAATGATGGCTTCAGGAAAGTTAGTTGGGTTACAGACAAAGGACGGAGGAGACTCAAGACCGAGAAATGTAAATGCAATGCAAATGCGAATGCAATGCTAATGCGAGCCAAATGGTTTCAAGGAACTCGAAAGGCGAATTGCAAACATTTTCGGGAAAACTGAAAAGTTTTGTTTTAAAATCTAAGATCCCCAATTGATCTTTGCAAAGAAAAGAATGTCTGAGTTCATTGAAACCAAATGGTTATCATGAGATGTACGCAATGCACAAAACACGGGCACCCAAAAACACAAACATGCACACACAACAGCACGCAAGTCCTAGGTTTAGGGGCTACGAGCATGGAGCCGTGGTCTACCCATCCCAAAGGTATGTATTATGGTTTTCACCTGCTGAACAAGGTTCTAAAGGGTTCCCAGAGTCTACAATCCATCTTTCGGATTTTATCAACTTCCCAAATGACTTGGTAATTAACAAAATTCTCAAGAGAATCTCGTCTGAGTGTAGTATCGCGTGACAACCAATTTAGAAATAGACTCCATCATGGTCACCGCACTACATCCTAAAAGGCCAAGTGGGGTTTGGTAACTACGGTTCTCAGCATCAACGGCACCTAAATTGAGAGTAGCACGCTTTAACGAATAGGATCGTTCAACATGACTAAACTCTCAAGAGGGCCTAAACTGAGTGATGGCGTCTCAAGTTAACTTTTTCAGGAATCAACTCCTTCAAAGCCTCCTTGAATATACCATCGTCCTATCATAAGTGCACTCAAATCCGGGTTAGGATTTATCTCACTCATAGATATCATATCAACCCAAATCAAACAGAAAAATGTCAAGCAAGAACAGATATACAGGTATATAAGCAAATATGACATACATAAGCATATACAAGTAAATAAGCAAACATGAATAACATAAAAAAAACAAGATAGGCTTAACCCTCTTAGGAAGGGACCAGCAATAGGTCTAACAATTCCCCAATGAAGTCGCCATTTCTGTAGCGTGAAAATTGGATAACAAGCTATTAATTAACTTGCATCATTTTCTTTTCCAACCGACTTTGATTTATCCAAAGGAAAGGTTCAAGATCGTTAAAAAAACCTAAAGGAGGGGAGATCTAAGGTTCGGGGGTTGGTTACGCCTAGGGAAGGTATTAGCACACTAAACATCCGTAGTACTCTACGGGAGCCTCTTGTTTTACTTGTTATATCTCACTCGCTTGCTAAGGTACTATGCTAAAGGTTTGAAAACCCTAGGGGTTAGTATCTAAGTATACTTGACAAAGCATCGCACTTTGCGCCTACGTATCCTCGGGTATAGAATCAGAGTATGCGTAGTTCTACTTCTACTGAATGATGGACTGTGGTCAATATTCAGAGGGGAAATGAGTGTGACCTCATTGTAGAGTATAAGAACTCTCTAAGTCTAGTTATAATGGTCCTATGTCATGTTTTAGTCAATAGGGAAAGTGAGTATTCATTAGGATGAATATCACAAAGAGTGTAAGAACTCTTTCCTAAGGCTAGTTGTGATTCCATGGCTCTGATGAGGCCAAGAAATAGTGTTTAGATCTTATGAGGCTACTAGGTTAAGGTGGGGGCTATGACTTTAAGAGTCAATGTTAATCACCTTCCTTTGGAATGGGGATAATGACAGTTATAAAGATCCTAAATGATAATAAGTTAATGATTCAAATAAGATGATGCACTAATACATGAATAAATTTATGAGATGAAATAAAGTCAAGATAATAATGCAAAGTGGAAATATATATGTTAGACAAAGATCAAACATGATAAATGGATATAACATGGCAAGATGCATCAAGAAGTGCAATAAAGACCTTAAAAAGATACTTTCAATTTATCAAAAACAAAATGGCTCAAGAATAAATATTTTATCAATTTTCTTTTATGTTTAGAAAGCAAATTTAATTAGAAGATTATAGCAAAAAGAAAGGTAGAAAAAGGATTAAAAATGAACAAGTTATGTTATTTTGAAAATTAAAGCATAAACTAAAAATAAAGGAACAAATAAGTGATAAAAAAAGAAATGGCAACCATGGGGATTGAACTCAGGTTCAAACGTGTACAGCATAAAACTATCACCACCAGACCAACGCGCGAGCTTGACATAACAAGGATAACACCAGTATATATGCTACAGAAGTGAATTTCAGAAATTAAATAAAAAAAGACTGCGCAGGGGATCGAACCCCAGTCCTATAGGTTCAAGGCGCGACTCACTTACCACTGGGGTGGCTATACATCCGTTGTATATGCCACCCCTAATAACATATAAACTAAGAACTGGTCAGAGAAAATAAAAGAAAATGATCAATTAAAAGATTAAAATACAACAGCCGTGCACACATGCTACGTAATTCTATCAATCAACCGGTCAGACTACTATTAAGTTGATAAATGACAATAATAACTTAAACCAAACCCAAGCAAACACGCATTCCACTTCATGCAAACATGAACAAACTCATGAAAACATCGTGGACTGCTCCGGAAAAGGGTATGGCGCATGAATGCTTGTTCAATCATTTCCACTTCATCACTTGGCCAAAACACTTGAAATAAAACCACAGTCTGGTGCACTTTAAAAGTAGAACAACCTCAACCCCTCAACATTCCCAGACAATGATCAAACGTAGAGAAAATGATCCGGGAAATGAGCGACTAAAAAAACTAAAATGCTATAAGACTAAAGTATGATTAAAGACCAAAACAAACAAATAAACACAAGATTACCCTCGACCCAACGAATAAGAATGCACGAGCAAGCCGGCAGAACTCAACTACAAATCTAGGTATAGACATCCCACGAGGCAACACCTCTACACATGCATCAGTAAAAGTTTCATAAGATCTTCTACATACATATTACACACAACACCACAGCACACATACTATAACTAAGTGCACACATACACACACGACTTACTCACATCAAAACAAGCAGAACTCACTGACAGCACTACATCAATCATATAACATACACACACACAACACACTACCATATATCACTTTTAAACATCACTATCACATTATTTCACACACCGCAGCACTATTGCAAACAGCGTTGCACACATACTTTAAGTACTACAACACATACAACATCCATCACACACACTGCACACGACTACTATTATTCACATAATCACATCCTGCAGATACATTTCACACACACAAAGTCATTTTACACTTTATTACAGCAACAATACACACAGATGATCATTAACTTTATTACATGTCACCAACATGCCAACAACATACAAGCTATAACACTTAACAAGAATACTTCTAGGTCATGGCAAAAACGCATCCGAACACGCATGGTACTGAACACTCGCAGTGCTAAAAAGAAATCATGAGCTAAAAAGAAACTGCATTATACTATCTATAAATGACGATTTCGCAACACAAACACATAGCCTCAACATCAAGCTTTCATGAAACTCATCACTTAACCAGTATGGATCTTAATGTGATCAATGGCATTCCGACTTAGGGCCATGTGTGTAATACCCCAAATTTTGACCACTTAGATTTCCCATCATTGTGAAAATCATCATCACAATATGGATGTACCTTTATGCTTCATTAGTCTCCCCAAAGATGGGTGAGCATCCAATACAATCAAAATTAGGGTTTCAAGCCCTCTCTGAGTGCTTAGACAAAGGATCAATCAAGAAATTACATGATCTTCAACTTGTCTAATCTCTCAAACATCCACAATGGATCAAAAAGGACTCCCACTTCAAGGATTAAGCACAAGGCTGCTCCCTTCTAGGTGGATCAAGTCTCAAGATCGATAGTGTCACCAAATTAGGGTTTTGGTCGACTAGGGCCTCCAGATGGAAATTTTCATCTGGGCACAAGGCAATGATCCAAAACATAACCTAATATGCTTCATGGAACCTCATGAACCCATGCATCAAGTCAATTTGGCCTCAGGGGATGCATTCATCAAAAATCAGGAATTAGGGTTTCTTGACCTAATTCACCCCTAAGTTGACTTTTTGGACAAACCATGAGCCAAGACCTCAAGAGATGATTAGAGGGTCTCTAATACACCATATTGATCCATTTGGAACAATGGATTGATCCAAGAAGCTTGAGCAACAAGTCTCATTTTCATCTGCACCACAATTAGGGTTTTAAGGGAAAAGTCAACTGTAACTTTGACTTTTGACCAAGACATGCTCCCAAACCCTAATACATGATTGAATATACCCTATGACACCCATGGAACATGTCCATCAAGTTTGATTTAGGTCAAGGACATGATTTCCTGAAGAATTGCACAGTTTGGAATTCATCTGATAAAAAGTCAACTGTGCACAAAAGTCAACTTTGACTTTTTGAGATTTTTCACCAAAATGGATTTTTAACCCTAAAATGATGTTAATGTATGATTTGAATCATCATTCATCAAGAAAAATCAAGAAAAGTTAGATAACTTGTAAAAGGGGTAACCATAAAACTTAGAAATTTTTCTAAGTTAAAAATAAAGTGGCAAAGGTACCAACTTTGGAGGACCATAACTCCTAAACCACAAGGCCATTTTTTCTCATCCAAAGATGGATTTGTAGCCCTCATTATCACCTACAAAAACTTCAACTACAAGTCATTCCAATTCATTAAGGATTTTGAGTTATGGAGTGATCAAAGTGGCTGAAAAGTGAAAAAGTCACTTTTTCCAACACTTAGTGAAATTTTCACTAAGTCAGAATTTGCCTTCACTTTTTGCCAAATGTAGGGGGATTTTTCACTTGGAATCAAAAGAGATCAAAACCAAACTTGTTCAAACAGTTGTTGTATCATGTAAGAGCTTCCCAAAATGGCCAAGAACATTGCCAAATTCAACCTACATCATGAGATACAACATTGGCAAGTTGCCTTGCTGAAATCCGTCAAGGCAAGGAAGAATTTGCAACTTTGGTCGATTTGCCAAAATCAGCCAAATTCAATTGCTCCAATCCACTTGGACACCTCAGAGGATTGAATCTAAAGGGGACAATCACTGAGCCAAGCCTCCAAGGTCCAAGGAACAAGGAATAGCATGTTGAACCTAGAGTTGCCAAAATAGGGACAAGACTTCAAATTTGGAATGAGGCATTCAATGGAACCATCAAGGTGGCATGGACTGAGCCATTCTCATCTGAAATCAGTCAAGGCTTATCCAAGACCAAGGGTACCAAAGCTCTGTGCCCTAACCTCTAGTCAATGGCTAGAGGAGACTTGGATTTTCATTTGCCAACATTGGCCAAACCTACTTACCAGCTGTCATGCACTATTCCTTGCAAAACAAACTTGCTCTACTATAAATAGAGCTCAATTGTGGTCAGTTTAAGTACACCAAAGCCATCTAACAGATGCTTTCCTCAAAATCTCTTTCTCTTGGCAAAAATGCATTTCTTAGCAAGGTAGCTATCGGGTTTTGAGTTTGAGAGCAATTCTGCACAAACCAATCACTCACACACCTCACATACATCACATATGAGCTGATCAAACACTCACATAACTTCTGAAACATCAATTTCATGAAATCACCAGCTGGTTGCTCAAATTTTCAAACAAGGTGCAGCTGAGGTACCACAAAATGATCCAGCCAATTTCAATCAAGTCCAACCATCCAAACACAATCCATAGGGTGTAGGGAAGCTGTCCAGATCATCACAACTCATCTGTAACACCTCCAAATCAAAAATCACTTTGAACTTGCTGTCACGGCTTGGAGGTAAGCACATACTTGGTTATCTCTCAATCTATGCATATTTCCTCGCACAATAATTTGGCCATATGTTCATAATCATGCATGGAATGTTTTCCCTCAATTAATTGCATTGTTTGAATCGTGTATCAAAAATCCTAGCCTTCATGCAGAAATTAGGGTTCTTGAGGTCTCTTCGTGATTTCTTGTTGTATGTTTAATTTAAATAAAATTAAAGTACATAGACATGATCGTGAGGTTGAGACGAGCATAATGATATGTGGATTGCAAGATATGATTACGTATTCATGGAGATTGGATAGAAAATGCAAATCTGAGAAACCAAGAACACGCGCGTGTTCTTCAGCTGTTCTTGGCGCCATTTTTCATATATTCAAATATTTGAATTTTGTGATTTTGTTTAATTGATTCAAAAATTAATTTCTCTCTGAGTTTTAATGATTTTGAGTTGATTCTTTTTTTAATAATTCACAAAAATGTTAAAATATTTTATTTTATCAAAAAATCCCAAAAATATTATTTATTTCATATAATTGATATTTTTGTAAAGAATTAATATTTTGATTGTTTTTGGCATTTTAAATATTTTTTCTACATTGATTTTGCAACTTTTAATGCTTTCTAATTATTTTGTAGGTCAATACTTAATTTTTGAAGCATTAATCCAAGATCACAATTTGTTTTCCATGTGTTAAACAATTTTTTATCATTTTAATTGAATTTTTATTCAATTAAATACATTTTGAAAACAAATTAGGGTTTTGGATTAATTCAACCCTCATAAATCATTTTCAAAACACTTTGGGCCTCTATTAGAGTGTAAGACCCAATCCTTTTTTTGACCAAATCATCTTTGGGCCTCACTTATTGTATAAGTCCCGATACCGTAAAAAAACAAACGGCGCGATCGTCGCCTTTTCAAAAATCATCTGGGCCTACCCTCGAGTAGTAAGACCCATTTATTTTTCTTCAAAACTTTTTGGGCCTCTTGAGAGAGTGTAAGACCCATCCCCCCTTGTACAAAAAATTTTTGGGCCTCACTCATTGTATAAGTCCCTCTGTACAAGTAAACGGCGCGATCGTCGCCCGTTTAAAAATAAAAACCATCTGGGCCTACCCTCGAGTAGTAAGACCCATTTCTTTTTCTTTAAAACACTTTGGGCCTCTAATAGAGTGTAAGACCCAATCCCCCTTTTAACCAAAAACATTTTGGGCCTCACTTATTGTATAAGTCCCTTTGCGTTAAAAGAAAACCTCGGCGCGTTCGCCATTTTTAAACGAAAAATCATTTGGGCCTACCCTCGTGTTATAAGCCCCACTCTTTTCTTTAAACCCTTTTTGGGCCTCTTGAGAGAGTGTAAGACCCGTCCCTTTGTACAGAAAACCATTTTTTGGGCCCCAGTCACTTGTATAAGTCCCTCTGTACAAATTCAAACAGTGCACTCACTGATAAAACCCTGGGCCTCTCCTTGAGCTGTAAGCCCCAAATCTTTCTTTTTCAAAGCACTTTCTCCTTTGATTTTGAATATACTGTTGTTTTCAATCTTTCTTTGTTGAACAACTAACCAAACAGCATGGAAGCACTACAACCGAGTAAGTGGTTATCACTTTCATTTACTGCTTTCATATTATAAACTGTATTGTGGGGCTGCTCACTGTAAGTCTCCTTTCATAAACTCATATCTACTGTGTAATAATAGTATAGATATTTCGAGTTTCCCCGGCAACTACGTCTAGAACTAGGTGACGCCGTTTCACTTATTCGTAGAAATAGACGCCTAGATCCCCAATAGGAGCACCAGATACAGTCTTCTCTTCGGCTGTCCTCCTTAGGAATCGTCAAGAAGCTCTACTCCCCAAGATGAATGTATTCTCCGTGAATGGCATCTTTGAGTTTCTTCCCAATTCTCGAACTTTCCTGACTTGATCTATTCCTTGTGGATAGCTTGCCTTGAATGTCTCGGGGTTTGGGTACCCACTACGGTCATAATCTTGGACCTTAACTAAGGAACCCTCTTTAAAAGTTAAAAGTCGCTGGATAGTAAACCTCGCACGTTTACCAGTGGTTTTCATCTTTAAAAGAGTTATCTCTCCTAATGGAAAGGAGATGATAGACCCACGGGCTTCTTAAAAGCATCGGCCTCCTCTTGGGCATTATTCAAGGACCCTACGGCTTCTTAGAAGTATTCACAGCCTCCTCTTAGGCTTCGTATAATGATCTCTTCCTTCGGGAATGATAGCCTCCTCTTGGGCTTCGTACAAGGACCCGTTGGCTTCTTAAAAGTTTCCAGCCTCCTCTTGGGCTTCGTACAAATTGTCCCGACGACCTCCTAGAGGTATAGGAACAGAACCTAGTCATCCTCATAGAACAGTCCTTTCATAGAGTCTACTACTGTTTCTCGAAGCATAGTACATAAGATAAAACTCTAGACACGGACAGTCTAACTTCCTTGAGTCTCAAAGACATTCTTAAGCACCCTTCGTTAAATAGGAAGGAAACCCGCAGACTAGGATAGTCTCGATACCCTTTGGATTTCCCGTTTCCTCAAAGAGAAGGAAATATCCCTGATCCTCAAATTAAATCCCTGTGTACAGTGTTACTCATATAAGAACTGATTTTCTCTTTTAAATCAGTATATTGGATCTGTCACTCAACTGAAACAGTTACAATAGCCTCCATCTCGGGCTTCGTACGAGATACCAAAATTCTCCCCAGTGGAGTCAAAACAACCTTTTCGCCTCTCTCTCGGGCTTTGTACGAGATACAAAAACACTCTCTTACTGAGTATAAAAGATTCTCCAACTGAGTCAACTCTTTGCTAGCCTCCTCTTAGGCTTTGTATAACGATATGCCCCACTGGGTCAAAAACTTTTAGCCTCTCTCTCGGGCTTTGTACGAGACACAAAATAGCCTCCTCTTAGGCTTTATATAATGATTTTCCTAGCGGAAATTAGCCTCCTCTTAGGCTTTGTATAAGAAAACCACTGGTTGATCCAATCGACCTTTTAGCATCAAAGTTGTGCCTCGTTCGCAGTACACAAACATCAACAACTCCTTTCCCTTCATCTAATCGCTGTAAGCGGCAAGCCTCTGGATCATCTACATCCATGCCACTGTCCCTCTTTTAGCATGAGAAATTCCTAAGGAAAGATGGCATTGCTCTACACTGAGTTAAAGTCTTCTCCTTCAGGTTAAAACCCTTTCTTCGGAAATTATGGCATTGCTCGGATCCGCGTATCCCAGTTAAAGTAATTCTCCTTCTCCCCTCTTTAGAGATGACAAATTCTCTCTAAAGCCGAGGTCTTTCAGCTTCACGTCTTGGGCTTTGAACAAGACACAAATAGACCTTTTAGCTTCACATCTTGGGCTTTGAACAAGATACAAATCACCTTTTGCTTCATGTCTTGGGCTTTGAACAAGACACCAAAACACCCCTTTCCTCCCATAGAATAGGAGGAACTACGAATGCTCTGATTTCCCTGTTTCGGTAAACGGGAATACGTAGGCATAAGATCGAAAGAAAAGATCTTAGCGAGCGCAATCAACAAAAAAACCAAATCCCATATCTTCGTCAATCAAAAGCAGTATTTAAAAGCACCAGTCCTAACATCCTAATCCTTGTTCCCCGCCAGAAACCTTCTGCCCAGGTAAAAAAGAAAGAGAACAGTATTGGCGAAAATACAAATAACCAGTACAAAGGCCCCCCCACATTGATAGCATTCGTAACCTAACAGACCGCTGTTTAAACTCAGTATGCAAGCATGGTTAATTGGAGACATCTATTTCCCTTCCTTATTCAGCTCACAATAGGATAAAAAATGAATCGGCCTGTAGTTTAAAGCTCAAACCGCAGAGAGCAACCAGCGCTTAAGAACCGCGTCTAAAATCGCTCGCTACAATGTGGTGTTAAGAGACAGTGATAGCATATATTTATCATGCTAGCAACAAACCAAATGCTATTAACACATATTAACATGGGATGAAATTCTTAATAACGGCTCAAAGACCACAAAAAATACTCTAAAACAATAGCTGACCGTGCATCAAATGGATTCAAACATCATATTATCATATTCAAAACCATTTCAAAATGACTAAAATGCAAGATATCCACGGTACGGTAGGAACAACAATGAACACGGCTAACGGAAGGAGGTGATAGTTACCTAGGGGACTAGTTTATCGACAGAGCTCCCTTTGCCTTTCCAAAACGCCAGCTACCAATGAACCTTTCTCTTCTCTTTCTTGATGTCACGAGCTTTTGGACTTCAGTGGAATATAGTGCTACTCTGATGGTGTTTAAGTGGCATAAAGTGAAATGGTGTTTTTGAAGAAGAGTAGGTATAAGAGAAGATGCTATAGTTATGCTCTGATGTTTTTTTTGGGTTGTTGGGTTTTATGGTTGGTGTTGTGGTTTTGTTGTTTATGATTATTGGTGAGGTTGTATTGTTATGCTGTTCTGATGTGGTCTATGGAGGAGGTTATTGAAAGGTTGGAAGAAAACAGCGTGGCAGTGAAGTTATTGCGGTGAAGGTTAAAATGTAGGGCTGAGTTTTTATCCGTTTTAGTTGGTGATGGTTTTATGCTTTGTGATGTGGTTCCCTCCCCCCTAGAACAAGAGAAAGAGCCCTTATTTATAGCCTCATCCGGTTGGGTTCTTCTCATTCCAAGCATGCTGATATTTAAAATTTGAAAAGGATTACGTGATAGTGACAAGGCTTCAACATCTAAAACATATGGTGGGGTGTGTGCCTTGTTGATTTGTGTAAGGTTTACGTTGGTACGGGTAGAGTTGTTCAGCTGTTGTCAAGTAGCAAAGTTTGGCTTAAAATTGGATGTTACCAAGAAACTTTCACCTATACTAGCAACCTTTTGTACTATTGAGGCAAAACGTGTGCAAAGTGTTAATGACTTGTAGTAGTAGCATTCATTTGGTTACAACAAGGTTTTTTATAAAAAAGTAGAAAAGTGGGATAATGTAGTCTTTGAACTTCTTTGTTGTAACGTGTGGGCCAATTGGTGAGAAATGGAGATGTTTCTTTTTCTTAATTAATTTTGAATTAATAATATGATTAATAATAATAATAATAAACTAATTAATATTCTAAATTAAAATAAGTTAGAAAAAGAAACTAAATGAATAATTAATCTAATTATTTAAACTAATTATTAAAATTAAATTAAATTAAGATTAATTTAAATTAATAAAAATAAAACAACTTAAATATAAATGAAATAAAAATAGGCCACATTGGGTATAAATTAAAATAAAGACAGATAAAGATATTAAAATAAATATTAAGTTAAAATAGAGAACAATAAATAAAATATCAACTAGCAGAAAAAATGAGGGTAAAATTTGGGGTACAACAATATGTCTTGGAGAAGGTGTTGCTTGGTTGATTGGTTGGGCCTTGATACTGGAATATACAATTGGTGCCGCAGCTATTGCTCGTGGCGTAACCCCTAATCTTGCTCCAATTTTTGGTGGTCTGGATAATCTACCATTCTTTTTGTCGCGCTAGCATTTTCAGGGGATTGATATTACTGTGGACCCATGTGCAGCAGTTTTGGTAATGCTTGTTACAGGACTACGATGTTTGGGGATCAAGGAGAGCACAGTGGTTCAAGGCATAGTAACATCGGTGAACGTATGTGCATTGCTTTTTGTGGTTATAGCTGGTGGTTACTTAGGATTCAAGTCTGGATGGGCTGGATATGAACTTCCTACAGGATATTCTCCATTTGGGGTTGATGGGATGCTTGCTGGTTCTGCAACAGTCTTCTTTGCATACGTAGGTTTTGATGCAGTTGCCAGTACTGTCGAAGAGGTGAGAAATCCTCAGCGAGATTTGCCACTAGGCATCGGTGCTTCATTGTTTCTATGTTGGGGAATATATATGCTGGTCTCCATTGTTGTCGTTGGTTTAGTACCTTATTATGCAATTGATCCAGATACACCGATATCCTCTGCATTTGTTGTCCATGGGATGCAATGGGCCGGTTACATTATAAATTCTGGAGCTTGCACGACTCTCATCTCAACATTGATGGGTGGGATACTTCCACAGCCACGGATTTTGATGGCAATGGCAAAAGATGGACTACTGCCACCATTCTTTTGTGACATAAATAAGTATACTCAAGTTCCTGTGAAGGCCACAATAGTTATTGGCCTTGTCGCTGCAGTCTTAGCATTTTTTATGGAAGTCACTGAACTTGCAGGGATGGTTAGTGTGGGAACTCTTTTAGCGTTCACCATGGTGGCGATATCTGTGCTGATCCTAAGATACATTCCTCTAAATAAAGTCCCGATGCCTCCTTATCTCCAGGATTCAATCGTAGTGATCAAAGCCGTAAATAAAGACGAAAGTGTCGGTACTTCTGAAGACACAAAACCTTTAGATGTTACGCGGCATTTTCCCATTGATCATCCTCTTATTTTTAATCACCTTGTCATAATAGGCAACTATGTAAATGAGGGTAATAGAAGAAGACTTGTTCGACGGACCATATCACTCATATGCTTGGGGGCGTTCGTCCTCACATTTACAGCTTCATGTTTAACTTTTCTTAGTTATGTTCGCTTTGCATTGTGTGGAGTTGGGGGAATTCTTCTTGTGTTTGGATTTGTTTTCCTATCCTGTATAGATCAATATGAAGCGAGGCACGACTTTGGTCACTCTGGAGGTTTCATATGCCCATTTGTGCATTGCTGCCTATAGCCATATGCCCCTTTTAGCAAGGTTGATGAAGAGTTGTTTACAACCTTGAGGACAAGGTTGTTTTTGAAGGGGTATATAATGATAGGATTATGGAGTTATTTTTAGATATTTAAAATATTATGTTAGGAGTAAAATATATCTTAGTTGGACTTTATTTGTTTTGTTGAGCTTTTTAGTTATTGGGCTTTTACTATCCATTAGTAATATTATATATGTACTCTCACTAAGAGATGAAAGATTATGGAATGAATGAAAAAGTCTTTTATTTCCTTTAATTCTATTTTGTTATTTTAGTGTTCTTCCGCTTTCCTAATATAAACCCTAGTTCAGAGCTTTGATAGGAATTGCATCCTATCAGTACGTCCTTTTGGTCTAGTATATCTGGCTACATTTTACTAACCACCAATCTATAATCTAACATATAAGAATTTAGATGGCTGTGGAAAAGACCATAATGCCCCTCTGGCCTCTCAGCCCTCCACGTGGATGTCTTCTCCTCGCGCCACCTCACTTTTGCCTTGCGTGTCCCCTCCTCCAGCTTTTGTATGTTTCATCTGGTTTTCCAAAATATCTGCATACTCTCTCCATCTCTCTTGTCCTTTCTCTCTATCTTTTTCTCTCTCTGTCTCTTCTTCTTCCTTTTCCCTTTTCTTCTTCGTTCTCCCTATTTTTCTTCCTTCTTCCTCTTTCGTCTTGCAATTTTGTATCTGACTTTTTTTTGTTGTTCTTTCAGGAAGTATTAAACCGGGTTTCGACGGGTAAGCCGATGTTTTGGTTGCTTCAATAATTTGGTGCTGAAACCCAATCTTCTCAAGCTAACCCTAAAACCTGATGTGCCTAACCGGGTTCCGACGGGTAAGCCAGTGTTTTAATGTTTGTTTATTTCAATGATTTTGTTCCACATTTCAAGCTAACCCTACGTTTTACGAGTTCTTGTCGTCGATGATGATCCAACTTGTCTTAAGATCCTTAAAAAGATGCTCAAAAAGTGTAATTATGAAGGTATGTTTCAGTCATTCATTAAATTCAACATACTTCTTCTTCTGTTATGTGTTAACTATGTGTTTCTAGATTTTTTTAAGTTAGTATTAAAAGTTTTTAAAGTACGATTCTTTCCAATTTCCAAGAACAAAACTTTAATTATTAGATGGTAACCAAATTAATAGGTTTGGATTCTGTTTTTCATTTATGCTAGCAACATTCTGATTTTATTTTATTATTTGATTCACTGACCACATGTTGCTTAGCAAGACAAGCTCTAAACTTGCTTCGCGAAAGGAAAGACGGATACGAGCATGTTGGCCTTGAGATGGATCTTCCTGTCATTAATCAGTTCTCTATCATTATTGATACTTCTATAAAATGGTAACATGGTCAAACAGTTTCTGATTTGTTGCGAGCTTTTAATTTGTTGGAATGTCAATGTTTTCAATATTCATTTGGACCCTGCAACTTCATTAAATAGTTTGTCCACATGTAGGAAATATGGATTCGAAGCCAACAATTTTTTAGAGTTATAATTCAGGTGTCCTGGTGAATTTAGTCTCAATCAAGGAGGTAGCCTTCAGTTTTGTGTTTTTGAGGTGCGGTTGTCGGATGCAGCAGTTTTTAGATCCTATTATCTCTTTTGTTTTTTTATTAGTGTTAGGTGTATTCATATTCATCTTTGTAATTCCTTTTGTTAGGTTGTATCTTCTAACATCAGTTGCGTTTGCCCTGGTACAGATTGCTGCAGAGTTCCTCAATGTGGCTTCGTAACGGTTTCGACTTCAGCAAAAACTTCGAGGTACTTTATTCAAATTATTATAGCATTTGTATGTAACATTATTGCTGCTGCTGTGGGATGTGTTGCTTTCTGCAGGATGATAATTGTTGGAATGTATTGTGGCTTGAAAACTTTCCATTCTCAAATTAAACATCTTTATGATTTGGACATGTTGTTTACTGTTTTGGAAATTCACTAATGCATAGGATATTAGTTTGGGAAGATGGATTCTGCAACTTTGCAGCATTAGCAGCAGCACCTGAAATAAACTCTGCCGTATACACATTAAGGTTTAATAATGCTATCTTGATGCAGGAACTTATGCTATTGTAATAACTTCTCGGAAGGAAGTTGGAAGTTTCCTTGGTTTTCCGGTTTATCGCTTGATGTCTATGAGAATTCTTGCATGTAATGAGGCTCTGAAGTTTTCAACTTCTCAAGAAGTAAGAGGTTGTGTAATTATAAGTTGTCGAGGGATCAATCAAGTGTTATACATATCATCCATACTCAATATCTCCTTTGTGTTCTGTCTTTTTTTGTAGAAAAGGGATGAAGAATACTTCTTGACATTGTTGAAAGTAGTAGAGTCAATGCCAGGCTTATACTATTCTTAGGAAATAGATATTACATTAAAGTGAGTGTCGCGGTCCTTATATTGCTGGTTTATTTTTATTACTATTATTACCATTATTATTATTATTATTATTGTCTTAGTCTCTTAATATTCATATCATTGCAAGATTGATGTTCATAAAATGTAATTCGTCTTATCGATTAGCTTGCAGAGAAGAAGCAAGTTAATTGAAGGGTGGATGAGTAAGCCACTATGGAAGCAGGTTAGTCGACATGATGCCACTGCAACGTGTCACCAAAATTCTCTTTTAAACCACTTCTCTTATTTATTTACTTTCACAGTAGGAAAGATCGAGAAAAGGCCTCTTGAACCTGTTGACACCATTTGATGCAATAAGGGGGAACATTGCTTAAAATTTTATGGTTTATTTTTTCCCGATTTTATGTTTCAGACTGACCCACGATATGTATGGAACAAGCATCTTATGGAGGAGCTCATTGAGTCTAAGGTCGGATAATTTTGCAGCATTTCCTGTTTGCTGAAGCAAACGTTCTTTTTCAATTTCACTAAAATATGAAGTCATCTCAAGCTTTAATGAGATATTGACGGTGTCGACAAAACCATGGATGAGATAAATGAACAGACTGAGAACATGAAGTAGATTCAAGAAGCATTGTCAGCTCCAACTGGTGCAGCAGCTGATTTTGATGAGGTAATTCTCTCAAATATTTACTTATTTGTTATGTGGGTTGCAAACATATTATATTGTACCTTTTGATTGTTTATAGTGTTTTAGAGTGCTAATGCACGTCCATGACTGTTGGGATGACTCGTAGTTTAATCATAAGAGGGCAGGTCACTCATTTAAACACAATTGTAATGTATAAACCCTAGACTTCAGCTCCTGCTGCCACATCGTATCTCCCAGCTGGGCGGCAACCTACACGCCCTGTTCTTGCAAAGCCAACTCCTGATGAAGAAGAATTGGCAGCTTTGCAGGCTGAGATGGCACTTTGATCGGGTACTAAAATGAATGATGTGAAACTAAGTTTGAATAAGATGGCTTCTGTTATTGGCAGTCAACTAGAAAATTTACTGAAGGAGTCCTTAGTTTTATACTAACCAAATTTCATCATCTTTCCATGTGTATCCTATAAACTTGGTGCGAGGAACTTGAGTGGCTTGAATAATGAAGGTTGTGACTTGAGAAGCATAATGGCACGAGTTAGTTTATGGAAAGGTAATTTGGTGTCTGCTTTGTGAATCATTTTTTTCTGCTCGTGAGGCATGAAACTTTGTATATAGCATTGCAGGTTGGTACGACTTGGTTGCTGCAATGTTGTGAGGAACTTGCGTGCTTTTGGTTTGTGGCTGGTGTGATGGCATATGCGTGTAATGACTTTTGCTGCATGTACAGGTACAATTTACATGTGAGTGTCTTGTGTAGGTTTGTAAATAGGTCATGGTTTGAAATTGGTCATTATGTGAACCATAGTGTTACATGTCTTAGGAGCCATAAGGGATGAGTATACATGTTCTTGGCATGATCTAGCTCAGAATAAATTTGATGCAATTGTTTCTCTTGTAACTCTGAAATGTACTCATGAATGTGGTTGATATAGTGGTGCGCCCATTTGTGTAGTTCTCATAGATTCTTTGATTACACTAATCATCCACTTCATTTTTCTTTTCATGTGTGCATTTATAGAGCAATTTAGAATAATGATCGTTTAGCAAACAACAACAACTTGGCATACGAGTGAAACTTCTTTGAAGCGTTGTCACAAACAATCTTGATGGCTTGGCAAACACATACGATTTTTAGCTTTTATTCAGGTTGTTAAGTAAAAGGATTCTTCTTGCATCAATTGCTTGCAGTTTTATGTGCAGTCAATTACCATTCAGTGTTTGGAAGCACTTCAATTTTTGCATAGCCTTGGACTGATACATTGTGACTTGAAGCCAGAGAATATATTGGTTAAAAGTTATAGCAGATGTGAGATCAAGGTCATTGATCTTGGAAGTAGTTGTTTTGAGACAGATCACATTTCCTCGTATGTTCAGTCAAGGTCCTACCATGCTCCTGGAGTTATTTTGGGACTTCTATACGACAAGAAGATTGATATCTGGTCACTTGGCTGCATCTTGGCAGAGCTTTGTACCGGCAATGTAAGAATAATAGATAATTATTATATTTCACTATCACTATTGTTAAATCACGCAGTTAAACTTATGTGGACGACCTGCTGAGTTTAACCTTTAATCAATCCCTGGACACCTCACTTGTGGGATCGTTAATAATATTAGTTTTGGGGGGAAACAGTTGCAGAAATTTTTCTTGTGGAGTGTTTCTTTTCTTTGTTAATATGTGTGACTTTCTGTATCCTCAATATTGTAGGTTCTCTTCCAAAACGATTCACCGGCCACATTACTTGCTCGTGTGATTGGGATAATTGATCCAATTGATCAAAGTATGCTTGCAAAAGGATGTGATACATACAAGTACTTCACCAAAAATCATATACTTTACGAACGGAATCAGGTCAGAACTGTACATGTTTGGCATCTTAACCAATTTATATTGAAATTGGTGTTTGGTGAGTAAATGGTTTGTTAATAATAATGTACAAGAAAGCAATAGGTTAGAATACTTGATTCCGAAAAAGACATCGCAGATAGCAGCAGGGGTTTGACTCATTTCCGGGTTGGGAATAGTGGTGGTATTGGTGCCCAAGTTGTTCTTCAATTAGAGAAGTTGTTCAACATTTATAGAGCTTTTTGGAGGTTATCATCTGCTGCAAATATAGACATAGTGCAGGTGTCTTGGTCATTCAGAGTTTATTTTTAGAGTCGTGTTTGTTTTCTTGAGGATTGTTAGTGTTAGCCAATTTCAATATTATTGGGAGGGGTATTAGAGTATTGGGTGGTTTAATGTTTTCTGTAGAATACATGTTAGTAGTAGCTGTTCATACAGGTTAATGTATTTCTCTGCGGAGTGGCAATTGCATTGCTCGGATCACGTTGTCATGCTCAAAATTTGATGCTTGCAAACTTCATGGCTACTCCAATAGAGTTGAGGTAATGTGCATTCAGAAATCAGAGCTATCTTTGCATATACTTTTCATTCCTATTGTTCTCGTGATTAACATTGTTATTGGTAATTTAATTTATTCATAATTTCAGTCTGATTGTACCCTTTCTACGTCTCGGTCAGTTTATGTCTGGTGGACCTCAATTCCCTTTGACATGAAACATATTTTGTATCTTATGTTACTGTCTTTTAGAATTAACGAGTTTTCTGTATGTGCTAAGACGAATACATTGTCTGAAGTTGAATTTTTTTAATATTAGGGGAAGTTTGCAGGTTTTCAAGAAAAGCTTTGATAAAATCACAAGACTAATTAGGGAAGTTAGAAGTGGTTAGTTAGGCCATGGTGAAGTTAGTTATGATCGTGGGGAAGTGATAAGTGGTTAGTTAGGTTTGGGATCAGTTAAGTTAGTTAGGAAGTTAGTTGGCTTTTGTTAGTTTTGATTGGTTTTTAAAGTGAGGAGTTAAGGAGAAAAGATACCTTGCTGCTAATCTATTTCAAACTGGTCACGTACAGTTTGTGTATATGGTTATAAACTGAGTCTGATGTTGTACTTGCATAGTGTGAATTGATTGTTTGAACTATTAGATTAAATAATGACCACTTGTGAAAATCATGACTCTTTCCTTTTATTGACGTAAGTAATGTATGAACTGGCAGCATGAACTGTTGCATAAGAACTATTGTATCATTGTGCAGTAATATGGACCTTTGGCCCAATTTTAAAAGTTGCAGACTGTCTGGTAGCATTTGATCCATAGTCAGAAAACCCATTACTCATTGGGGCAGCTACATTCAATTGATTACGATGTGACAGAACATTTCCATTGGAAAAAGTATCTTTAGACTGGAACGATACATCAGCACTTCTAGCCTGATGATAAGATGATGAAGCAAAATTAGGAAACCCACTATTAGGGTTGCTTCCATTTGTCAAATCTTTCTTCGCCAAAGCATTAGCTCTTGGCCCCTCAGGTTCCCAGGCTACAGAACTTGTCTGACTTGATAATGGTTTTGAAGAGTTCATAGTAAAAACAGCAGAGGCTGAATTGAACTTATGGTTCGTGCCTCTTCCATCAGGTCTATTGACAGCATCACTGTTATCAAATAATGGATCAACAGAATTGTCATGAAAATGTTCTGATTGAACCTGAGGAAATAAGTTGGCGCATAAATATGGTTTTGGTAATTGGGGATGGAGTAATATTGTTGTGCTCTAGAAAGATATCACGGTTTCTCATCTCATTTTGCACCGGCGTTGGAGGGTAAGTTACTAGAAGTTAGCTCTGATATGGTTTGAAACCATTGTGGATTAATGGACATGTTGTGAACTGACAGCTTTGTGACATCGTATTACAGGCCGGTGCATCCGTTTTCTGCTAGGCGTGAAGACAATGTTGGTGAGTTTGAATTCACAGTGGCTATGGTAGAAGATGGTATCAATGATTCACCTGCACTTGTAGCAGCAGACGTTGGAATGGCAATAGGCGCTGGCACAGATATTGCTATTGAGGCAGCTCATATTATCCTAATGAAGAGCAACTTAGTGGATGTCATAACTGCCATTGACCTTTCCCGAAAAACATTTTCCCGTATACGGCTTAATTATATTTGGGCTTTGGGTTATAATGTGCTTGGCATTCCAATAGCAGCTGCAGTTCTTTTCCCTTCTACAGGCTTTCGATTACCACTGTTCAGAAATCTCCGGTGAAAGGACTTCCTTCAATTTCAAGGCCATTCAGAATTGTTGCCAGTGGTGGCAAGAAGATTAAGACTGACACACCTTATGGTTAAATTATTAATCAGCACTGTTTTTAGATTAATTATTATAGATTATGATTATTTTATAAACTATACTATATATGATTTGTGATTTCAGGAACTGGTGGTGGTATGGATTTGCCTAATGGACTTGATTCTTCTGGCAGCAAACAAAAGGTATTTCATATAGTGTTTCACCTTCTATGATAAAATTAGAATTGTGATAACAGTTATTGTTAAACACTTGAAACTAGATATGTTAGCTTCTTTGGATAAACAAATTATTTGTAGAGTACTTATGAAAATAAGGTTTATGAATAAGTTCGCATAAACTGTTTTTAAAACAAAAGATAAAATAGCGTTTCAAAATTTATGATAGTAGATAAGTTCAAATAAGTTAATTCAAACAGTCGCCTATGGTTTCCAACTCAAGTTCTAACTTTAAAGCTTGAATTTAATTCAGGGAAAGGGTGTCTACCAGTTTGTAGACAAATATGGTGCTAATGTTGATGGATACAGGTAACAAACTCACTTTCTTTTTTTCATTCTGAATTCTAGGGACTAATCTCCATTATATACTTTTTTTTACCTATTTAATCAATTTGTATTTTTTTCCCCGATTTTATTATGCAGCCCTATCTACGGGCCCAAGGAATGGTCTGCCACCGGTGATGTCTACGCCGGAGGTAACAAACTTCTTTCTTTTTTGTTGACTATGATGTCCCTTTTAAACAGTGTTTTAAAATCTGGATCGAACTGATTGGTTCAATTGGTTGTATGAATATGAGAATTGATTACTTTGTTGGTTGGTTCAATTGTGTTTTTATTGTAACTTTGATGTCTTGTAAATGGCAGGTACGACTGGACTAGCAATCTGGGCAGTAACTCTAGCTGGTCTTCTACCTGGTGGTGCACATATTATGTGATGGTATGATCTAATCCATACAACAAACACTGTGCTATCTTATCGCATACTTAACAATTCCACCATTTCTTCTATATGCAGGTTATGGACATTCTCGGTCCAAGTTTGTGGGATGTATGACAGTTGGAGCAAGAATTATCCAAAATGCATAGACTACACATAATTCATGAGTAATTTGAAAAAAAACTATTTACTTCTGTAATTATACAAGTGATACAGATTATTTCACAAAATCAATATATATTACTGTCAGAGATTGTTAATTATTTAAACAAGGATATATAAGGTTTGATTTTTCATTATTATTTATTGTTTTTAATTTTAACTTTATTTTTAGTTTTAATTATTTGTTTAAATCTGTTTTGGTGCTATTGATGGAACTTGTGTGTTTAGTTTATGTGGACAAACAAAACTTGGACCCATAATTATTTGTGCTACTGCTACTGATGGAACTTGTGTGTTCTGTTTTGGTGCTACTGATGGTGCTACAGATTATTTCTTATTTTTATTTTTTATTACATATTAAAAACAAAAGTGTACGAACCACACAAGTACGCGGACAAACACACGGGTACTGATATGGTACATGCGTATCATACTGATATTAAGTTAATTATTTAAATATTAAATAATAATGGGAACAACTTTACTATTGATTTGAATATTTTATTTATTTCTGTTACTAATATTTATTTATATAATTAAAATAATATTTTCAAATACTATGTTATTAATTGATATTTATAAAATTAAATGATTGAATATATTTGAAATTATTTTTAATTTGAGATACAATTTTTTTAAACATAATGTATGGAAAATTGAAATATATATTATTGATGTAAAAATATTTTGGTAAAACAATTTTGTTGTTATTTTAAAAATATGTCTTTCCTTTAAAACCAATTAACTATTTTGGTAAAACAATTTAGTTTTTCTTATTTATAGTTTTATTATATTTTAAAAACAAAAATGTGTGTGTCACACCAGTACCTGAGCGAACACAAGTATTTATTTATGTTGATAATATTTATTTATTAAATTAAATAAATATTTACAAATACTATAATTTCTTTTTATTTCTACATTTTTTTAAAAAATAAATAATATGATAACAAATACATTCTGAAACAAACGCGCAACAACGACAGATCCCCGTGCGAACGCACGGGTTCCACACTAGTTAATAATTAAAGGAAAAAACAAGAAACAATTAACATAATAATTAAAAAAAGTCAAAATTTTCAATTATTTTGTCCTTTTTTTCATAGAAATAAGTTTTCAAAAACTGAAAAAGACTTTGTACATTATTATGACTTTTCCAAAAATCCAAAATCTTAGCTGACTCATACTTTTCATGACTAGAGCACAAATGTTACACGTGTGTTTTTCATGTTGAGAAAAGTTTCTTTTTCATATAATGCAATGCAAAAGATATTCTTAAGGTACTGCATTTCAAATCAATGACAGCTATATAAAACGATTCTTTACTATTTTCTTCATACACTATTATAAAAAAATTTAATTTTTTTGGTATATTTGACAATAAATGTATCTAGTTTATATTAATAGTTAAATATATTATAAAAAATTATATTTATAATAAATAATAGTGACCAGAGGATGTATCTTATAGGGGTGGAAATAAAAGCATAGCGTCTAACTGTTTATGATATTGCTTTCAGAATTTAAGGTTTAGTACTTTTTTTAGGCCAATCTCTAACTATAAACGCAGCATAGGATCCTATTAAATTACGAAGTCAAGTACAATATTGATGAATAAATTTTCTACTAATTGACATGCACGTGTATATAAACTCTAGATTCGTAATTGGCACAAAGTATATAGGTGTATAGAGAGTGTGACATTGGTGGAAGAAACAAGAGCCACGTATACTATAGGTGTCTGTCTATTTTAGGTACAAAGGACTCCATGACAAACTTCCACGTTTATTTCATTTGTTAATATTATTACTAGTTTGTTTGGTTCTAGGAAAACCAAAATTTGAAAATTTTCTCCTTATACCACACTTTATTTTTTCAAAAATTTTAAACTACATCTTTTTCAAACTAAATTTAATTCATTATCTATGAGATAGAAGTTTAATTATGAGAATTTCTTAATACACCACATGAGTTTTTTAGGTACCGCGCAAAATATTTCTTTTGCCCTTTGATTTTGGATGTGCACATCCGAACGTATCATTTTTTTAAAAAACGTTGATTTTTTCCGGATGTGCAAATTCGGAATTTTTTCTAATGTGCACATCAGGAAGAAATTCTTATAGAGTCTTCTACCCCCTCATTCTTAACTTTTCAGAAGGCTCTAGAGCGAAGTTATAAGAATTTCTTCTGGATGTGCACATTAGGAAAAATTCCGGATTTGCACATCCGGAACAAATCAACATTTTTTAAAGGAATGGTGCGTCCGGATGTGCACATCCGGAATCAGGGGGTAAAAAAGGAATTTCGCGCGGTACCTAAGAAACTCATGTAGTGTATTAAGAAATCCTCTTAATTATAGGTTGTATTTTGGGTTTATGTGTCAATAGAGAGATAATATAGAAGTTTTGTTGTTGGGTGAATTTTGGGTGAATGATTGTGTTGGATATAATAAAAATTGTTGTTAGAGATGTTTGAAAGTTTTTTTTTTTTTGAGACGCAATTGAGATATCATAAAAAAGAATACCAAGGGTATTCACTCTTACAAAAAGACCAACAAGAGAACAGAAAATTTCCAACCAACTCCAGCCTAAAGACTAAAAACTTAAAGGGTTCAAAGAAAAAGCATAGAAATTAGAGTTGGGAGAAGAAATGTCTCTAAAAAAAACCCACTTCTAAACCAAAAACTTAATGTCCCAACAAATGTTATTAAAGTTAACAGGTTCATTACTAAAAATGAAGCAATTCCTTGCCTTCCATAAACACTAACTTGTCGATATCCAATCATTTCCCAACCGATTTGCCGAAGAAGCATTCCAACCATACCGGATCCAAGAAGAGAAAAAATTCCAATAGCATACAGCAAAAGAAATATCGCAACCTAACCAGACACCAATTCTATTCCAAACCTTTTCTGCGAATGAGCAAGAGAAGAGAAGATGAGATAAACTCTCAAATTCAGAGTTACAAAAGCAACACATCTGATCAGAATATTCAAACCTCACTTGAGCAAGTTATCCTTCGTCGGTAATCTATTCCACAAGAGCCTACACCCAAAAGTCTTGAATTTGGGCGGGATGTTGAGCTTCCAAACCAGAGAGAACGACTGTCTTTGATTCGAATGGATCTCCAAAATTCTAACACCTAATCTTAGCTATTTGTAAACCTCTCTAACACTATATTCTTTAGAAGATCCCAAAGACCAACCTGCTATGTCCTCACATTCCACACACGGACAACAATGAAGCAGCTCCTGTTTCAAAGAAACCATATGGTTTTTTTTCCTCCTGCGAAAGAGAAAAATGGATGTCGAAATCGTTCCAAGACCAATTCCCATCAACATATTCACCCATCGAAGAAACCGGATCTGCCTTGGCATTGCTTCTAAGGAACAGAGCTTTGTAATTTTCTGCCAAAATGCCTGCGCCGTTCCAATCAACCAGCCAGAACAGAACACGATTCCTTTCTCCCAGAGAATATTTGACGAAACCTGTAAAAGAAAAAATAGAATTAGCAGTAACAGCGCCTAGTTTGAGCAGGTCCTTCCACCAACATGAAAATGTAGCTTTAGATATTGATTGGAAACCTGCCAAAAGTTTTCCTTCGACAAAACCGTATCTCCCCCTAATGACCTCCTTCCAAAGAGCTGACTTTTTATCAATGAATTTCCACTTCCATTTCAATAAGAGGGAAATGTTGAACGCCTCCAAATCAATAATCCCCGGACCGCCTTTTTCCTTCGGACTACACGCAATATCCCAAGACACCCAGTTAATTTTTGACTTTGAATCCAATCCTCCCCACAAAAAGTTTCTCCTTAAAGAGTCAATTTTCTTCAAAACCCGCTTTGGAATTCTGTAGAACGAAAACCAAAAGATGGGCAAGCTCGTCAGGGTTGAATTCAACAGAGATAACCTACCAGTCATATATAGAACTTTTCCTTTCCACGCACCCAGTTTGTTTTTAAACATATCAACCAAAAAAATCCCAGGAGCAAACTCTTCTAGGATTGATTCCTATAGGAATGCCTAAAAAACGAAAGCGAGTCGAAACTGTTCTACAAGCAAGGAAAACAAAAGCAGCTTCAAGGAAGTGATTGCTCACATTGATTCCCATAATACTACTCTTGTTAAAATTTACCTTCAAACCCGTCACAAGCTCAAAGCTTCGTAAAACTGTTTTAATACTCCAAAGGTTAAGCCAACTTCCTTCTCCAAAAATCAACGTATCGTCAGCGAACTGTATAATATCCATCCTAAGGTTAGGGCAAACCGCGAAGCCTTTGAAAGAGCCATTAGCTAAGGCTCTTTTCATGAGTTGGGTGAGGCCTTCAGTAGCAAGAACAAAGACGAAAGGAGATAGAGGGTCTCCCTGACGGAGGCCCCGTTCCACTGCAAAATCCTTCGTAGGGCTTCCATTCACCATAATCGAAAGATAACACTTGAATAAACAAGATTCCATCCATCTTCGCCATTTAATTCCAAATCCCATAACGACGAACAAGTGCCTCAGATAATTCCAGTTCACACAATCGTAAGCCTTCTCAAAGTCCACCTTGAAAAGTAAACAATCCTTAGATTCTCTAGTAGCCAAGTCCACTATCTCGTTAGCTATGACCACGCCTTCTAACATCTGACGACCCGGAACAAAAGCGGATTGGCTTTGGTCCACCAATCTTCCAATGACATTCTTCAACCTATTTTCCAAAAATTTCGTCAGAATCTTATACACACCTCCTACCAAGAAAATAGGCCTATATTCTCCCAGAAGTAAAGGAATTTCTACCTTAGGAATCAAGGTGATAAATGCTGAAGAGATAGCTTTTGGCAAATAAGCTCTACTGTGAAAATCGTTCAAGAATAAGATGATCTCATTCTTCAAGAAAACCCAACATTTTTTAAAGAAGAAGAAATTGAAACCGTCTGGTCCCGGACTTTTCGAACTCTCACAACTCCACACCGCCTGTCTAATTTTCACTTCCCCGAAAGGAGCTTCCAGAGATTCTGCTTCCAACTCTGTCAGCCTGTTGAAAAAACCATCTGGCGGTTGCGGTCGATGCTGCTCAACTTCAGTATACTTTGACTTGAGGTATTTCCACACTGTATCTTTCACTCCTTCAACAGAATCCACTTTGCCTTGTTCAGTTTCCACCATCCCTATGAATTTCCTTTTCTGCATACCCTTAATTTGGTTGTGAAAAAACCTGGTGTTCCCATCTCCTTTCTTTAACCACTTGTTTCTAGCTTTTTGAGAAAGAATGTTGTCTTTAACATGTAAATGCTTCCAAATTTGATTTTGAGCCTCTACTCTTTTTGCCACCAGCTTTCATACCTCAGCAGCGTCGCAGCTAGATAGTTTTGAATCTAAGTCTTTCATCTCTTTGATTCCCTCTTCCACCTTTAAGTCGTGCCATCCAAACACCTTAATACTCCAACCTCTGATCCTCGCTTTAAGAACCTTGAATTTCTCCTTTATTACATAATCGTTTCTACATTCTATTTTGATCTCCTACCACTCCTTTCTCACAAAGTCTAAAAACTCAGGATGTTCAAACTAGCAGTCAAAAGATTTGAATAGTTTGAAACCTAAATTAACATTTTTAAGATGCAGCCAGATAGAACAATGATTTGATACCTCCCTTTTCCCTATCAATTGGCCTAATAAACCCCACTTACTTATAACAGAGTTATCAACCAAGAATCTATCTATTCTGCACATAGATAGACCATCTCCAGTAAACCACGTATATCTGTTTTGGTTCACCGGCAAATCTTCCAACCCGCTCTCAAAAATGAAAGTTTCGAACTCCCTTATTTCCCCATTTCTGGTAGATAAACTTCAACTTTTCCTCTCCGAGCTATTTGAAATAGCGTTAAAATCCCCTCCCATAATCCAATTTCCATAAGAGAATTTTTCCTTCAATTCAATTAGTTCCTTCCTGTTGCACCCCAAAATTTGCTCTCCTTACTTTATTACTAACTGGCTCATGTTGCATTGCATTTTGCATTATCATGTGTGCATATCATTGGTTCTTAGCATGGGGTCAAGGTGCCTGAGGCAGTGCTTCAGAGGGTCAAACAAGAGTCCTGGTATTGTCCAAGAGAGCTCAGGTGGGATCATCCTCTCCTAACCAGTGCATAGATTAGGGTTTTGAGATTCTTGAGTTTATTGCTTCAATGGGCAAGCTCCTTGGGTTTTATCATCATCAAATGGCATATCTCATCTTTGTTGGAGAGGATACACATCATATTCAGAGGATTTTGGATTTGGAGACTGTGTTATTTCCTCCTAGACTGAGGGTACCACAACTAGGGTTTGCTATAAAGTCAGTTTATTTCTGATTTTTTGGGCAAGACTTAATTCCATGGCATTCCTTGGGTCCCTAAATACCTAGGGGTGGAAGATTGTCCATCAGCTTGTTTCAGGGGAAGTTCAATTGGCCAATGGATTGAAAATCAGTTGAATTGGATAAAAGTCAACAGTGAAAGGAGAAAAGTCAACTGTGAAATTTTGAGGTTCTCTTCAGGAATGTTAAGATCTCATATCCTCATATGGTCTCCAGGGGTCAAGTTTCATACATATTTATCAGGAATCAGGAGTTGGTGCAAAATTTCTAATTTTGAAAAGTGATATATAATGAAAAGTTTCCATTTTTGGCAAGTTCCTGCACTGCATTCAACTTGACTTTTCACCATCAAGAAAGCTTCAAATGAATTTTTCTCCAACATGAAAGTTGAAGGTCTTTTTATACTCTTTCCAACAAGTACTAGTGGGTCTCCATATCATTTGTGAAACTCCAGTTATGATCAAAAGAAGGAAAAGTGATTTTTAGGGTTTCTCATAATGCCATTTTCACAACTTTGGGCATAATGACCTATAATCAATTCCATTGTTTCATGTCACTTTCTAATATCCATAAACAATCCCTAAGGAGCATTTTTTGGCTTTTTAATCAAGTGGTTTCATGGGTTATTATTCACTTATTTTCCATTATTCAAATTTCCCAAAATGTCTAAAACTCATGAATCATTTGTTCTCAAGGCCCAAGTTAAATGTGGTGTGATTAGCAATCCAGATGCAAGTGATCCATTATGAATTTAAGTGCATGGAAAGGGTGTATTTTCCACTTATTCAACATAATGCCAAATTCTAAAATAAGTCAAAAATCATTAAACATGGAATTACCCAACCCCAATTCATATTCAGAGGCAAACCCTAGTCTTTATAAACCCATCCATGCACTGGTTAGGGTTAGTAACACGTGATATTTGGAGGATTGGAGAATTTGAACCCTAAAGCTTTATTTCAATAAAACTCACGATTTACAAGGAGTTCCTCCAGAATTCTTCCACAAAGCTTCTCTTGGTAGTCCATAGAGTGCAAATCAACTACCATTCGCAGCCAAAAGCAAGTGTACAAGGGGAACCGTCTCAGGTTGGTAGGATTTTTGAGGATCCTAAAACTCCAATTTTTTACGTGAATATTGTTGTGTTGTTGTCACTGATCATGCTGGTATGATTGGTTTGGTGATTGGATGCGTATATTGATTGTAATGTTGATTTGAATTTTTTTGCCCTAACACTAATCCCTTCGATTTGTATTATGTGTTAATTATTTGTGATTTTGGAGGAGATATTTGGAATCCTCGTGGAATTCCGGTTCGAATGGTATAAGGGTCGAGGATTTCTGGGCAGGTTTACGTTTGCAGGTGGTGGTGGGAGGCGGCCGGAGCTAGGGCTCCGGCGACCTGGGAAATTTCCGGCCGGCTAGGGTTTCTGGCGAGGAAGATGACTCCCAGCCGTTGATGCATCTGATCGCACGGTCTAAAGCTTGCCATGTGTTTTAATTTTTATTTTTTTTTCTGAATTTAAATTAGTGATCATGTGTTATTAACCCCACGAGCCTTACCATGTGCTACCAATTGGATCTTTTCAGTTCGTTTACTTTTAATCAAGGTTGACCAACGGTGGACTGTTGGATGAATCACATGGTCATAATTGAGACAGCGCATTAAAATGCCATGTGCCAGGCACATGGCATGAACACGGTGAACCACTTTTTATTTTTGCTATTTTCTGATGAATTAATGGACCAGGCTTCGCTATTTACACCCCCCAACCTTCAGCCCAATCTCTTTTTCAGTTTGTTTTTGTACTTAACGCACCCCCTGGCGTTTTTTTATTTTTTATTTTCTAACTGGATTTATGGACTGGGTTGCTATACGCACCCCCATCCCTTGGCCCAACCATCATGCCAACGTGATTTTTTACTCCCTGCACCCCCATCTCTTTTACTTCATTTTTATTTTATTTTAGTTATTATATTTCATATTTTAATTTTAAAAATAGTTTTTTACATCTAAAAATCATCATAAAATTAATATATCATCTGTATTATTTTATAAAATTTTTACAAATTTTATTTTTTATTTTTATTTTATTTTCATCATCCTAATTAATTATTTTCTTAATTTCCTTTTTGCATTACACATTTCATGCATACTCAATTTGTTTATTTTATTTCTCTGCATTCGAAAAATATTTTTTATCCGTTCCTTTTGCATTCATTCATTAACATTCTAAAATGCTTAAAAATATTTTTCTTTAATTTTTAAATTTATTTCATATTGCATTTAGGTCCTTCCCTTTGGCACACCGAGCCCTAATTCCCACCTGAACTCTGCCTAATTATTTGAATGACTAATATCTTGATTTTTTGCAGGGATTTTTGATATGTTATTTGCCTCTGATTGAGGAACCTTAATGTTTAATTTGGAAATTTTAGGAGTCATTTTTCTAATTATCTGATTTGTTTTCACTTGAGATTTTCTTGTAGGCGCATCTTTGACCTTGTGTGATTATCTGTTTGAAAAGGCACTTGTGCCATTTGCTTTGGGGCTGTTTCTTTGTTTCTTTGATTCATGTTTGGATGATAATCACTTTTGTTTGCTATTGTATAATTTTTATTTCTCTTACTTGTGTTTGTTTCTCACTAACCTCTTATGCAGGGACTAAGGTAAGTTCTTTAAGGGTATGGATAAGTATCCATGGTCACTCTTACTCTTTCCTTCTCTCATCTTCTTCCTTTAGGATTTAGGTTGTCGTCAAACTCACTAACTGTAGGTCACCCATGCATGATAACTTTAGGATTCATAGTCTCCCTTAGAGTTACCCTTGTGTCTTCTCTCTTCTCATCTCGAATTTCTTTAAAACACTTAATAATAATAAGGTGTATTGCGCACGAGCCTTAAGTATGGGGAATGAGAAATGAGGGGCTTCCTCTCATCTTTCTAGAGTGCTTAACGAGCGTCCTGTCTTGGGACGATGCGTTAAGTATTCGCCCCTGTGCCCTAGACTTTGGTGCAATGCAGCTTAGGAACTAACTTAAGCCACTTCTGTCCTAAAAAAACACAAACCAACTTCAAACTTTTTTGTCCTTCGGGACCTTCAACTTAAGGGCTATTTTCAAAAAGGGCACGTTACCTTCCGTCTGAGTCGCAAACAGGCATCGACCCTAACTGCCGGACGCGGACTTAACGTCGCTCATAAAAAAAACACAAAAAGAACTTGGTCCAAACTACGTTGACTCTGAATTCCCCATTGCACAAAGGGGGTACGTAGGCCTAGGACGTCGACGTCCTACCGAGTCGGTCTTTGTTTTCCCCTCTCCGTTTTAGTACAGCCCTAGATGATAGTATAACTCACCCTTAGAATAGACAACAAGCGTGGACCCCATCGAGTACGATGGACGCGTGGGGTGCTAGAACCTTCCCCTCGCGTAACCGACTCCCGGACCCAGGTTATGGTTGCGATGACCATTCCTTTCCCCCTTCCTAAGGTTTATGCGGTGTTCCCTTTCCCTCTCTTGGGATAAATTTACACGGCTGGCGACTCTGTTTTTCCGCGCCACTCTCGCGTTTGTACCTGGATGAAAATCTTGGGAGCGACAGCTGGCGACTCTGCTGGGGATTCTGGTTGACCTATGTTGGTCCATCCCTAAGTGAGTCAATCCTAACGCTTGCCTGTCTTTGTTTTCTTTGGGTGTTTTGTGTTTGTTTGAGTACACCCTAGGACTAGAGTGGAGAGTAGTGGGACCTACGTGCCCGCTTGGTACGTTTGTGTGTTCACGAAATTCACAACCAGACGAGGCTATCTTGGGACGCATTCTAACGTGTGTGTCTTGCGCATGTTGGGGTGTTGATCTAGAGAGCTGTCGACTCTGGTGACCGATCATTGAGGACCTTAGTGGAAACATCCCTCTTTAGTGGTGACAGTGGCAGACCACATCCTGTGGCAAACCCATTCGCACCCGAGGGCCCGCTTTGGAACTCGCATAGGATGGTCCCTACGTTTTGAAGAGAATCAGTGGAGGCACTCCTCGATTGACTTTAGTACTGTACCCCGAGGGATGAATGTACTATTGTTTCTCGACCTCAGTGCCAAAGCTGAGGACCTTCCGCTTTGGAGAATTAGTTGAGGCCTCCTCGATTGATGATGATGCCAAACCAGAAATGGTGAACGTATCATCATTTCTCGACCTGAGAGCTCGGGATACTGAACATCCTAGTACCCACATGTGAGAGGGGATGGGCGTTTGCAGGTTTGCAGGTAACCAAAACCTTCAACCTACCCTATTTTTCTGGATTTCTCATCAATGTCTGATTATTTGGGTTCCTCAGTGGTTCAGAGTTCTGGTTTTCTAGTTTCTCGTTCAGCTAACAACACAGCACATCCAGCAGTGTGCCTTGACCCCATGTTTGCATGAGCATATCATTTTTCTTGCATTCTGACGTGTTTGACATTTTTCAGGGCTTGCATCTTACCCTTGATTCCGATTTTCTGAGGTCGCTTCAGTATGGATGTTCAGAGAAAGAAGACTGTCGCCTATTCATTCCCTGAGCCGACTTTGACACTGATTCACAAATTGATTAATATGGCTGGTTCCGGAGTTCGTACAGAGTTCAGTGGAAGGTATGGAAGACTTCTGAAATTTGTCTATAATATCTCCCAGTATGAGAAGGATGCCATTCACACACTTCTTCAGTTTTACGACCCGTCTCTGCGTTGCTTCACTTTCCCGGACTACATCTTGGCTCCAATGTTGGAGGAATTCTCATTTATTTTGGGAATTCCTATCAGTCATGATATAGTTTTCTTTTCTAAGGAACACCCCGGTATAAAAGATATGATTGTTGCCCTTCATATTAGTGAGCCTGTTCTGAATAGTAACATTGCAGAAAAACAAGGAGTTAAGGGTTTCCTATTGAAGTTCCTATTTGATCAAGCTTGTATACATGTCAAAGAGAAGAACTGGACTGCTTTCCAAGCTATTCTAGCTGTGTGTATCTATGGGATTATTCTGTTTCCGAATATTCCTGATCTGGTGGATATGCACGCCGTCAGGATCTTTATTTCGAAGAATCCTATACCTACCTTGCTAGGTGATGTGTACCATTCAGTTCACTATAAGAATGAGAATAGGCGTGGGAAAACTGTGAGTTGCTGTGCGCCGCTCTTAGCTACTTGGTTTCTGAGCCGTCTCCCTGAATCTGGCGCTTTCGTTGATACGAAAGATTCTCTGAAGTGGTCTAAGAGGGTCATGGGCTTGACTGCTGATAACATCGTTTGGATTAATCGTGACTTGTTAGGAATGGAGATTATTTGCAAATGCAGAGAATTCCCTAATGTTCCCTTGATAGGGAGGAAAGGTGGAATTAACTATAATCCCTCCCTAGCTATCAGACAGTTTGGCTATCCTTTGAGGAATCCACCCGAAGAGCGAGATGTCCGAGAATCTTTGTTCTTCAATGGTATCGAGGATCAAGGGTTGATAAGGAAAGTTATGAATGCTTGGAAACAGGTGACTAAGAAGGGTAAGATTCCATTCGGGAAAAGTAACAATCAGGCTTTCCCTCCCTATAAAGAGTGGATTAAGAAGAGAGCAGAAGGGGAGCTTCTTCCATTCCCGGTAGAACCACCTTTGTACCCTTTGGTGATCGAGCCTCCTACCACCGTTGAGTTGGAGAAGTATAACAGATTATGGGCTGAAAAGGAAAGGTTACGGGAAGAAAATAGTGAGCTAAAGAGAGAAATTTATCAGTGGAAGCATGAGCAGGGTGAAGCTGTTCATACCGCCAAGTTAAAGACAGAACTCCTTGCTAAAGCATAAAAAGAGCTTGCTGACATGATCGCATCCAGAGAAAGGATGAAACAAGCTTTGGATGGTATCAGTAACGTTCTCAGGACCAAGGAGGAGGAATTAGGCAAGGCTTTGTTGAAGATTCACCGGTTTAATGATCACCAAGAAACTGCCATGGCTGAGAATAAGAGAAAGGAAGACGACTACATAGCTAAGATTGATCAGTTGAGGTCGACGCTCAAGAAGAAAGACGCCGAGATCTTATCAGGGATATTCAAGAGACAAGTAGTCGAAGGTCGACTCAATGAAGCCATAGCCTCCATGGAAGAACTGAAAGTCCAAGCTGAGGTGAAGAAATCTAGACATGAGGGTCCTAGCATGGATGGTGTTTCTGGAGAAGTCGCTTGGGAGTTACATTGCCGATACTTGGATGGGATCATACACAGGAGAGACCTTTTCATTCAAGGGCTAATTCAGAGGCCGAAGCATCCCGATACCAGGAAGCTGTTCAAGGAGATTCAAGACTGGTGCAGAAAGCATAATGGATGGGGGGATTGACACTTGTGAACTTTGATGATATGCCATATTTTTCTTTTTCTCTCTTATTGTATTTGGATCACCACCAGGCTTGTTGGATGGGACCTATGGTTTTTATATTCAGACTTGTTATCTCGGATTTGTGATTGTTGACATTTGGCTTTTCTCTGGTTTTCTTAATATATGAGCAGAGGTTCCATTATATCTTGTTATTAAATCGGAATCAAGGGGTGGATCGCCCTGTGAATTTTCAAACACGCCCATTTGCATTTGCATATTCATAATCATTTTGCATGACAGGTGTTTATCTCCGGTATTCTTATCTTGTTCTCATCTCAGAATTGCAGATCAGCATATTCACCGGTATCCTACCAGACAGAATCAGAAGAGACTCATGGATCAGCTACAGAATGAGATCATTGAGATGCGGAATCGCATGAACCAATTCATGGAATTAATGCAAGGGGTTGCTCAGGGACAAGAATAGTTGAGAACTCTCGTTCAGCCACTGATTGCGAGGGTTGATAATGATGGTGTCCTTCATGGAGGACTTCAGACTGGTGTTACTGATAATGGTCAGAATGGTCCTACTGGCGGAAGTGTTCCTGTTACTGGTGTTGTGATTCCTTCGGGCGGGGCTGAAAATGCTGGGTGAGGTGGTACTGGTGCTGGCGCAGTTCAGGGTCGTCAGTATGATGATGGTCAGGATGATGTATTTTCTTTGCCAGGTGGGGATGCTGGTCCCTAGACTGATCAGGATCAGAGGATCCGGCTAATTGAGGAACAGCTGAGGGGTGTTGTGAATCAGGATTCTGTGGGAATGGATCTAGAGGATTTGGGGCTGGTTCCAGGCGTTGTTATTCCGCACAAGTTTCAGACTCCCACTTTCGAGAAGTATAATGGTATAACTTGTCCGAGGACCCACGTCAGGGCGTATGCAAGCAAGATGGCTGCATATGCGAAGAATGAAAAGCTGATGATGCATTGCTTCCAGGATAGCCTATCTGGGGCATCCCTGGAGTGGTACATGCAACTGGAAAGGAAAGATGTGCGTAGTTGGAGAGATCTGGCAGGGGCATTTATCAGACATTACCAATATAACACTGATATGGCTCCTAATAGAACACAGTTGCAGAATCTGTCATAAAAGAATAATGAGAGCTTCAAGGAGTACGCCCAGAGGTGGTGTGAACTGGCGGCGAGGGTTCAGCCTCCCATGTTAGAGCGTGAAATGATAACTATGTTTATGGCCACCTTGCAGGGTCATTACTTTGAAAAGTTGGTACCGTGTATGTCCAGAAAGTTTGCTGATTTGATCTTGGTAGGAGAGATGGTAGAAAGCGGAATCAAGGCGGGGAAGATATCAGGCAGTGATGGGTCCTCATCTGGAGGAAGTAAGAAGCCTTATGCCAATGGTTATAAGAAGAAGGAGGGAGATACAAACTCTGTGTCATCATATCGTGGTAGAGATGGACCTCGTCAGAACTACAATCAGCAGGTGGCTTCTGTAACCATCTCGGCAGCACCTCAGCAGCCAGCAGTGACTCAGCAACAAAATCAAGCTCCTCGCCGGTCTCAGCCTCTGACTAGACGGGATAGGCATTTTGACACTCCGCCTCTTCCATACGCTCAATTATTTCAGTACTTGCTACAGCTACAGTTAATCCAGAAGAGAACATTGGCTCCACCTACTGGTAATCCACCTCCCGGCTATGACGCCAACGCCCACTGTGAGTTCCACTCTGGGGCACCCGGACATTATATTGAGAACTGTAAAGCTTTTAAGCATCAGGTTCAAGATCTGCTGGATTCCAAAGCCATCAATTTCTCCAATGATGTCCCGAATGTGAATCAGAATCCGATGCCGAATCACGGTGGGCTGAAGGTCAATGCTATTATTGAAGACTGTGAAGACTTGAGTTTGATTTCAGATGTGAACGAAATCCAAACTCCCTTGGGTATGGTGAAGGAAAGACTGTTGAAGGGAGAAGTATTTCCCGGTTGTGATGAAGGTTGTGTAAAATGTATGTCGCAGCCAGGCGGTTGCGATTTATTGAAAGCAGGTATTCAGAAAATGATCAGCGAAGGGGTATTACAGTTTGACAGGGGTTGTAAGCAGAGTATTGTTACTGACAAAGAGATTGATGTTGCCACGATAACAATTCCATTCAAGACGATAACTATATCAGCGTTGGCAAGACCAACGCCGGTCACTATCACTGTTCCCGGACCAGTTCCGTATGAGAGTACCAAGGCCATCCCATGGAATTATGGGGCCGAGGTGTTTGTTAATGGTAAGAAGTTGGAATTGGAAAAGACATCAGCTGTGAACACAGGGGTGGAAAATCTTGTTGAAGCAGGGGCTATCACTAGGAGTGGTAGAGTCTCTATTCCCTCCGAGAATCAAGCTAGCAGTTCAAGACAAGACAAAGGTAAGCAGATGATAGATGAGTCTGTACAGAGGCAGGAAGCTAATAATTCTACGACAAAGCCAGGTGGGGATACTTTCTTAGAAGATGTAGAAGAGTTTATGAGGTTGATCAGAAAAAGTGATTACAAGATTGTTGACCAGCTTCACCAAACTCCATCGAAGATTTCCATCCTATCCTTACTGTTGTGCTCCGAGGCACACCGCAATGCACTGCTGAAGATTCTGAATATGGCTTATGTACCGTAGGAGATATCTGTCAACCAGTTAGAAGGGGTTGTGGCTCATGTGAATGCTGGTAATGGTTTGGGTTTCACCGATTTAGATCTGACTCCGGCTAGGAGGAATCACAACAACGCTCTGCATATTTCAGTGGAATGTCGTGGTTCTTTAATGTCGCATGTGTTAGTTGATACTGGGTCATCTTTGAATGTGTTACCGAAGAAGGCTCTGATGAAGTTGGATACTCGTGGGTTGATTTGTACACCAAGTGACTTGGTGGTACGTGCTTTTGATGGCTCCAAGAGGTCAGTGTTTGGAGAATTAGTTCTGCCGATCAAGGTGGGTCCTGAGGTTTTCAATACCACTTTTTACATAATGGATATTCAACCTGCCTATAGTTGTTTGTTGGGTCGCCCTTGGATCCATGGTGCTGGGGCAGTAACTTCTACGCTGCACCAAAAGTTGAAGTATATGGTGGATGGCCACGTTGTGACTGTTTGTGGTGAAGAAGACATCATGGTAAGTCACCTATCGACCTTCAAGTATGTAGAGGTAGATGGTGAGATACAGGAAACTTTGTGCCAAGCCTTTGAAGCTGTGAAGATTCCCCAGGAACCCCCAAAGGCAGTTACTCAGCCTGAGGCGGTTGCCCAACCTGAAGTCGTCATACAACCAGAAGTTCCAATGTCCTCTTTAAAAGAGGCACGTGCTATAGTTTAAACTGGTGGTTCTCAGAAGTGGGGCAGTGTTATTGATGTTCCAAGGAAGCAAAATACTCATGGACTGGGTTATAGGCCACCTAGACGTTCTGAAGAGCCTCCCAAGTTCTATGGTCCAGTCCGTTTCACCAGTGCCGGTGTTTTCTTCGACAGAGTCAATGCTATTGAGGATGAAGGAGATAGTGATTGTGACATGGATGAATGGATCCGTCCCTGCATTCCTGGTCAGAGCCTAGGCAACTGGTCCTCCGAGAAAGTTATCCAAGTGACGCGCCCGGAGTAATTTACTTTTGTTTTCTATTATGCTGAGTCCTACGCTCTGCCCAAGGCGTAGTGATATTTATTTGTAGGGCTTGGATGTTTTATTTGCTATTTTTACCATCAATAAAGGACGTTTTTTCATTCAAATATTTTTGATCCCTGTCTTTCTATTTTTACTTTTTTGCATTAACCCACATCAAAATGGCAATGTGTTTTCTTGTTTGTTGCACTCGTAATGAACATAAAACATCCATCATGCAGGTTCCTTTGTTCAGATTCCACCCATGACCTAGCTATGGCTCGATATGACTTTGACAATCCTATCTATCAAGCCGAAGAAGAGACTGATGAAGACTGTGACTTACCAGAAGAATTAGCCAGGCTACTAAAACAGGAGGAAAGGGTTATTCTACCTCATCAGGAGGAAGTTGAGACTGTGAATCTGGGAACCGAGGACGTCAAACGAGAAGTAAAGGTTGGGGCTGCTTTGGAAGACACTGTTAAGAGGAGATTGGTCGAGTTACTTCAAGAGTATGTGGATATCTTCGCCTGGTCTTACCAAGACATGCCTGGGCTTGACACGGACATTGTTTCACACCGGCTACTGCTTAAAGAGGGTTGTGCTCTAGTCAAGCAGAAGTTGAGGAGGACAAAATCAGAGATGTCTGTCAAAATCAAAGAAGAGGTTCAGAAACAGTTGGACGTCGGATTTCTTGCCGTGACAAATTACCCTCCGTGGGTTGCTAATATTGTACCTGTACCTAAGAAAGATGGAAAGGTCAGGATGTGTGTCGATTACCGAGATTTGAATAGGGCGAGCCCGAAGGATGATTTCCCGCTCCCCTACATTGATGTGTTAGTGGACAATACTGCTCAATATTCTGTGTTTTCCTTCATGGATGGTTTCTCTGGGTATAACCAAATCAAAATGGCCCCGGAGGACATGGAGAAAACAACGTTCATAACACCGTGGGGTACATTTTGCTACAAGGTAATGCCCTTTGGATTGAAGAATGCTGGGGCAACCTATCAGCGGGCGATGGTGACTCTCTTTCATGATATGAGTCACAAGGAGATTGAAGTCTATGTTGATGACATGATTGCGAAGTCACAGACAGAGGAAGAACACTTGGTAAACCTCCAGAAGCTGTTTGAAAGGTTGAGGAAGTTCAGATTGAGATTAAATCCAAACAAGTGCACTTTCGGCGTGAGGTCTGGTAAATTGCTGGGTTTCATTGTTAGTGAAAGAGGTATAGAGGTTGATCCTGCAAAGATAAGAGCCATACAGGAGATGCCTGAGCCAAGGACGGAGAAAGAGGTTCGTGGTTTCTTGGGGAGGTTGAATTACATTGCCAGGTTTATCTCTCATCTGACAGCTACATGTGAACCTATTTTCAAGTTGTTGAGAAAAGATCAAGAGGTCAGGTGGAACGAAAATTGTAGAGAGGCATTTGAAAGGATAAAGACGTATTTGTAGGAACCTCCGGTCCTTATGCCACCGGTGTCTAGGAGACCTTTGGTTATGTACCTTACGGTTCTTGAGAATTCGATGGGTTGTGTGCTCGGTCAACACGACGAGACGGGTAAGAAAGAGCACGCCATTTACTACCTGAGTAAGAAGTTCACTGATTGCGAATCAAGATACTCTATGCTGGAAAAGACATGTTGTACACTCGCTTGGGCAGCCAAGCGCCTAAGGCAGTATATGTTAAATCACACAACCTTGTTGATTTCGAAGATGGATCCGATTAAGTACGTGTTTGAGAAGCAGGCACTTTCTGGAAGGATAGCCTGTTGGCAGATGGTTTTGACAGAGTACGATATTCAGTATGTTTCTCAGAAGGCCATTAAGGGAAGTGTTCTGTCAGAATATCTTGCTAAACAGCCAGTCGAGGATTATCAGCCTATGAAGTTTGAGTTTCCAGACGAGCATGTCATGTTTCTGAAAATGAAGGATTGTGAAGAGCCTCTGCCTGACGAAGGACCTGAGATTGGATCACAGTGGAAGATGATTTTTGATGGGGCTGTCAACTCGTATGGTAATGGAATTGGGGCGATCATGATGACTCCGAAGGGTTCTCATATACCTTTCACTGCCCGGTTAGCATTTGTGTGTACCAACAACGAGGCGGAGTATGAAGCATGCATCATGGGGTTAGAAGAAGCAATTGATTTGAGAATTAAGAACCTCGATGTCTATGGTGATTCCGCATTGGTGGTTAATCAGATTACAAGAGAATGGGAGACTCGTCAGGCAAATTTGGTACCTTATAACAACTATGCCAGAAGGTTGTTACCTTTCTTTGATAGGGTGGATTTTCATCATGTGCCCCGAGCTGAGAATCAGATGGCTGATGCATTGGCGACATTGGCATCCATGTATAAGGTGAACCGTTGGAATGAAACTTCGTCGATTAGAATCATGCGTCTGGACAAACCGGCTTTTGTGTTTGCAATTGAAGATGTGTCTGATGGTAAACCGTGGTATCATGATATTAAGGTTTTTCTGAAGAGACTGGAGTATCCAGAGGGTGCCTCCACCAAAGATAAGAAGACTCTGAGGAGGTTGGCAGGGAACTTCTTTCTGAACAAGGATGATGTGTTATATAAGAGGAACTTCGATATGGTCTTGCTACGTTGTGTTGATGAACACGAGGCAAGCTCATTGATGGAGGAAGTTCACGAGGGTTCTTTTGGTACTCATTCCAGTGGACATACCATGGCTAGGAAGTTGTTGAGAGCAGGATATTATTGGATGACTATGGAGTCTGATTATTTCAAGTACGCTCGGAAGTACCATAAATGCCAGATTTATGCAGATAAGATGCACGTACCGCCTACGCCTCTAAATGTGTTGTCATCTCCTTGGCCATTTGCAATGTGGGGTATAGATATGATTGGAAAGATTGAGCCTACTGCTTCCAATGGGCATCATTTCATTTTGGTTACCATTGACTATTTTACAAGGTGGGTGGAGGCAGCCTCGTACGCCAACGTCACCGAGCAAGTGGTAGCCCAGTTTATAAAGAAGGACATCATCTGTCGTTATGGGGTCCCGGAGAGAATCATTACTATAATAATGGCTCGAATTTGAATAATAAAATGATGGAGGAACTATGTCAGAGTTTCAAGATCGAGCATCACAATTCTTCTCTGTATCGTCCGAAGATGAATGGTGCTGTTGAGGCGGCAAATAAGAATATCAAGAAGATTGTGCAGAAGATGGTAGTGACATATAAGGACTGGCATGAGATGTTACCTTACACCCTACATGGCTACCGTACTTCGGTGCGTACGTCAACTGGGGCAACCCCTTTCTCATTGGTATATGGTATGGAAGCAGTTTTACCCTTAGAGGTCGAGATTCCGTCTTTGAGAGTTCTGGCAGATGTGAAGCTTGATGAAGCTGAATGGGTGCGTTCCAGGTTGGATCAGTTGAACCTTATTGAAGAAAAGAGATTGGCAGCCATCGCACATGGTCGTTTGTATCAGAGCAGGATGAAGCACACCTTTGATCAGAAAGTGCGCCCTCGGAATTTTCAGACAGGTGAATTAGTTTTGAAAAGGATCCTTCCTCCTCAGACAGATCACAGGGGCAAATGGACTCCAAACTACGAAGGGCCGTATGTAGTCAGAAAGGTTTTCTCTGGTGGAGCCTTACTACTCTCAACTATGGATGGCGAAGATTTTACATCCCCTGTGAACGCAGACGTAGTTAAAAAATACTTCGCATAAAAGAGACCCGCTGGACATAAAAAGAAGGTCCAGGCAAAAGGGGGCATCCCGGCGAACCATAAAAAGGAAAAGGTTCGGGCAAAAGTTAGGGATAAAATGTAAAAAGAAATGTGTAAACCCGCAAAGTTGAAAACTTGAAAAGGCGACTTTGGCAAAAATGGGTATCCCGGTGGATTGAAAACCCGAAAAGGGCGATCCAGGCAAAAGTTAGGGATTTATAAGCGAAAGGCTACGGTCTGTGTTCGATCTGTGAACATTCTCGATACCTGGAAGTTCTAAAAGAAAGGAATCAGTACAGTTAGTCTCTTCAAAGGTCAAGACATTTGCGGATAAGCAAGACATATGGGTCATAGCTGAGTCAAATCATGGTGGATATCTGTTCCCCACATTGCCGACATGTGTATTTTCTTTTTTGCTTTTGCGCAATTACCTCTTTTTAGGAATTGCTTCCTATTGTAAATGCCTATTTACAGGCCACTCTTCAATAAAATATTCATTTCACTCAAAGAGCTTTCCATTGTTTGTTTTACTTTTACTTTTACTATTTTGTTTGCAAAAACGTCTGATATTTTTGGTAAACATTGCATATGAAACTTTGAGCTTTGCGAAGCATAACGAAAAGCAGTAGAAATTACTTAGGCGTTAACGGTGATAGCCAGGTTATGGCATATTCTATTTGTTGTTATTTGACTTGCAGGGCAACAGGATTGTACTCCCCCAGCAGGTTGCTCTTCCCAGCATTGAGATTACACCTCCCTCAGCAGAGCAGACTTTCCCCAGCAGAAGACTTGGAAAGTATTTTCTCCGGATCAAGACGTTATTTCCCCACAGACTCATGGTGCTCACTTCCCCCATCCAGCCAGGAAGTGTACTTTCACCAACAATGTCATATTCTAATCCCCAGCAAGGTGGGGGTAAGGGTATTCTTCCCTTCAGCAGGTTAAGTTCAGAAGTATCCCCAAGCAGGATGGTATTATGGGTTGGTATCCCCCCAGCAGGTCTTAAGCCCGTCTGTTGTTGGCAATCCTCGGCAACAAACTTCCTGTTCCGTTATCGGCGTCCATTCTCAACTCCCCCAGCAGAGAGGAAATCTCAGGTTTTGGATGTTACCTTCAGTAGAGGACAGGTATAATCCCCGGTAGTGTGGATATTCTTTTGGGACTTCATCCCCAACAAAAATTATTGATCCAAGGAGTCGATCAGTGTGATCCTTCTCAGCAGAGTTCCTAGATTCAGAGGACAATTTATTTTTGTCATCCCCGGCTGAATTAGTCTCTTCTCTCCAGCATTTATTTTGCTGGAGAGACCCTCTTTGCATATCATAAGCATTTGCATTGCATCCTCAAACGCGTAGCATTTCCACTTCGTGTGGAGCATTACGGCAAAATTCAAACATTTGCATTCGAAGCATAAGCCAGGTTTGATACTTTCCTTGCCATAACTCAGGAGATTTTGGAGGGATGCGTTCCTCATACTTGTGCTCTCCGGCAGAGTCTTTTATTTGGATTTCACCTTCCCCAACGGAGTCATCTTATCTGTGGATCAGGAGTTCGTTAGAAGTTTGTCTTTGTTTGCCTCATTTTGGCCTTTTTCTTTTGTGAGTCTTGTTTCACGTTATCCCCAGTGAAGTCCACTTTATGTTGGTTATCCTCTGTGGGTACGATTGAGGTCGTATTCGTGTTTTCTTTGCGGGTAGAGTGATTGAGGTCAGTCTTCCTTTGCGGGTATAATTGAGGTTGTATTCGTTTTGTGGGTGCGATTGAGGTCGTATTCGTATTTTCTTTGTGGGTAGAGTGATTGAGGTCAGTCTTCCTTTGCGGGTATAATTGAGGTTGTATTCGTTTTGTGGGTGCGATTGAGGTCGTATTCGTATTTTCTTTGTGGGTAGAGTGATCGAGGTCAGTCTTCCTTTGCGGGTATAATTGAGGTTGTATTCGTTTTGTGGGTGCGATTGAGGTCGTATTCGTTTTTCTTTGTGGGTAGAGTGATTGAGGTCAGTCTTCCTTTGCGGGTATAATTGAGGTTGTATTCGTTTTGTGGGTGCGATTGAGGTTGTATTCGTTTTTCTTTGTGGGTAGAGTGATTGAGGTCAGTCTTCCTTTGCGGGTATAATTGAGGTTGTATTCATTTTGTGGGTGCGATTGAGGTCGTATTCGTTTTTCTTTGTGGGTAGAGTGATTGAGGTCAGTCTTCCTTTGCGGATGCAATTGAGGTTGTATTCATTTTGTGGGTGTGATTGAGGTCGTATTCGTGTTTTCTTTGTGGGTAGAGTGATTGAGGTCAGTCTTCCTTTGCGGGTATAATTGAGGTTGTATTCGTTTTGTGGGTGCGATTGAGGTCGTATTCGTGTTTTCTTCGTGGGTGGAGTGATCCAGGTCAGTCTTCCTTTGCGGGTGCAAGTGAGGTTGTATTCGTCTTTTGGGTACGATTGAGGTCGTATTTGTTTTTTCCTTGTGGATATGGTTGAGGTCATATTCCTTATTTTTTCAGCACACTCTTTCTCGTTATTCTTACCATAAGCAAATTTCTGGGGCTCTTTCGGTATTCAATCCCCGTGTACCCTGGAATGTCTGAGAGCCGTTGCTATCATACCTTCAGGACCAAGTTGATTGAATAGGGGCAACTGTTGCACCCCAAAATTTGCTCTCCTTACTTTATTACTAACTAGCTCATGTTGCATTGCATTTTGCATTATCATGTGTGCATATCATTGGTTCTTAGCATGGGGTCAAGGTGCCTGAGGCAGTGCTTCAGAGGGTCAAGCAAGAGTCCTGGTATTGTCCAAGAGAGCTCAGGTGGGATCATCCTCTCCTAACCAGTGCATAGATTAGGGCTTTGAGATTCTTGAGTTTATTGCTTCAATGGGCAAGCTCCTTGGGTTTTATCATCATCAAATGGCATATCTCATCTTTGTTGGAGAGGATACACATCATATTCAGAGGAATTTGGATTTGGAGACTGTGCTATTTCCTCCTAGACTGAGGGTACCACAACTAGGGTTTGCTATAAAGTCAGTTTATTTCTGATTTTTTGGGCAAGACTTGATTCCATGGTATTCCTTGGGTCCCTAAATACCTAGGGGTGGAAGATTGTCCATCAGCTTGTTTCAGGGGAAGTTCAATTGGCCAATGGATTGAAAATCAGTTGAATTGGATAAAAGTCAACTGTGAAATTTTGAGGTTCTCTTCAGGAATGTTAAGATCTCATATCCTCATATGGTCTCCAGGGGTTAAGTTTCATACATATTTATCAGGAATCAGGAGTTGGTGCAAAATTTCTAATTTTGGAAAGTGACCTATAATGAAAAGTTTCCATTTTGGCAAGTTCCTGCACTGCATTCAACTTGACTTTTCACCATCAAGAAAGCTTCAAATGAATTTTTCTCCAACATGAAAGTTTAAGGTCTTTTTCTCCTCTTTCCAACAAGTACAAGTGGGTCTCCATATCATTTGTGAAACTCCAGTTATGATCAAAAGAAGGCAAAGTGATTTTTAGGGTTTCTCATAATGCCATTTTCACAACTTTGGGCATAATGACCTATAATCAATTCCATTGTTTCATGTCACTTTCTAATATCCATAAACAATCCCTAAGGAGCATTTTTTGGCTTTTTAATCAAGTGGTTTCATGGGTTATTATTCACTTATTTTCCATTATTCAAATTTCCCAAAATGTCTAAAACTCATGAATCATTTGTTCTCAAGGCCCAAGTTAAATGTGGTGTGATTAGCAATCCAGATGCAAGTGATCCATTATGAATTTAAGTGCATGGATGGGGTGTATTTTCCACTTATTCAACATAATTCCAAATTCTAAAATAAGTCAAAAATCATTAAACATGGAATTACCCAAGCCCAATTCATATTCAGAGGCAAACCCTAGTCTTTATAAACCCATCCATGCACTGGTTAGGGTTAGTAACACGTGATATTTGGAGGATTGGAGCATTTGAACCCTAAAGATTTATTTCAATAAAACTCACGATTTACAAGGAGTTCCTCCAGAATTCTTCCACAAAGCTTCTCTTGGTAGTCCATAGAGTGCAAATCAACTACCATTCGCAGCCAAAAGCAAGTGTACAAGGGGAACCGTCTCAGGTTGGTAGGATTTTTGAGGATCCTAAAACTCCATTTTTTTACGTGAATATTGTTGTGTTGTTGTCACTGATCATGCTGGTATGATTGGTTTGGTGATTGGATGCGTATATTGATTGTAATGTTAATTTGAATTTTTTTGCCCTAACACTAATCCCTTCGATTTGTATTATGTGTTAATTATTTGTGATTTTGGAGGAGATATTTGGAATCCTCGTGGAATTCCGGTTCTAATGGTATAAGGGTCGAGGATTTCTGGGCAGGTTTACGTTTGCAGGTGGTGGTGGGAGGCGGCCGGAACTAGGGCTCCGGCGACCTGGGAAATTTCCGGCCGGCTAGGGTTTCTGGCGAGGAAGATGACTCCCAGCCGTTGATGCATCTGATCGCACGGTCCAAAGCTTGCCATGTGTTTTGATTTTTATTTTTTTTCTGAATTTAAATTAGTGATCATGTGTTATTAACCCCACGAGCCTTACCATGTGCTACCAATTGGATCTTTTCAGTTCGTTTACTTTTAATCAAGGTTGACCAACGGTGGACTGTTGGATGAATCACATGGTCATAATTGGGACAGCGCATTAAAATGCCATGGCACGAACACGGTGAACCACTTTTTATTTTTGCTATTTTCTGATGAATTAATGGACCAGGCTTCGCTATTTACACCCCCAACCTTCAGGCCAATCTCTTTTTCAGTTTGTTTTTGTACTTAACGCACCCCTTGGCGTTTTTTTATTTTTTATTTTCTAACTGGATTTATGGACTGGGTTGCTATACGCACCCCCATCCCTTGGCCCAACCATCATGCCAACGTGTTTTTTTACTCCCTGCACCCCCATCTCTTTTACTTCATTTTTATTTTATTTTAGTTATTATATTTCATATTTTAATTTTAAAAATAGTTTTTTACATCTAAAAATCATCATAAAATTAATATATCATCTGTATTATTTTATAAAATTTTTACAAATTTTATTTTTTATTTTTATTTTATTTTCATCATCCTAATTAATTATTTTCTTAATTTCCTTTTTGCATTACACATTTCATGCATACTCAATTTGTTTATTTTATTTCTCTGCATTCGAAAAATATTTTTTATCCGTTCCTTTTGCATTCATTCATTAACATTCTAAAATGCTTAAAAATATTTTTCTTTAATTTTTAAATTTATTTCATATTGCATTTAGGTCCTTCCCTTTGGCACATCGAGCCCTAATTCCCACCTGAACTCTGCCTAATTATTTGAATGACTAATATCTTGATTTTTTACAGGGATTTTTGATATGTTGTTTGCCTCTGATTGAGGAACCTTAATGTTTAATTTGGAAATTTTAGGAGTCATTTTTCTAATTATCTGATTTGTTTTCACTTGAGATTTTCTTGCAGGCGCATCTTTGACCTTGTGTGATTATCTGTTTGAAAAGGCACTTGTGCCATTTGCTTTGGGGCTGTTTCTTTGTTTCTTTGATTCATGTTTGGATGATAATCACTTTTGTTTGCTATTGTATGATTTTCATTTCTCTTACTTGTGCTTGTTTCTCACTAACCTCTTATGCAGGGACTAAGGTAAGTTCTTTAAGGGTATGGATAAGTATCCATGGTCACTCTTACTATTTCCTTCTCTCATCTTCTTCCTTTAGGATTTAGGTTGTCGTCAAACTCACTAACCGTAGGTCACCCATGCATGATAACTTTAGGATTCATAGTCTCCCTTAGAGTTACCCTTGTGTCTTCTCTCTTCTCATCTCGAATTTCTTTAAAACACTTAATAATAATAAGGTGTATTGCGCACGAGCCTTAAGTATGGGGAATGAGAAATGAGGGGCTTCCTCTCATCTTTCTAGAGTGCTTAACGAGCGTCCTGTCTTGGGACGATGCGTTAAGTATTCGCCCCTGTGCCCTAGACTTTGGTGCAATGCAGCTTAGGAACTAACTTAAGCCACTTCTGTCCTAAAAAAACACAAACCAACTTCAAACTTTTTTGTCCTTCGGGACCTTCAACTTAAGGGCTATTTTCATAAAGGGCACGTTACCTTCCGTCTGAGTCGCAAACAGGCATCGACCCTAACTGCCGGACGCGGACTTAACGTCGCTCATAAAAAAAACACAAAAAGAACTTGGTCCGAACTACGTTGACTCTGAATTCCCCATTGCACAAAGGGGGTACGTAGGCCTAGGACGTCGACGTCCTACCGAGTCGGTCTTTGTTTTCCCCTCTCCGTTTTAGTACAGCCCTAGATGATAGTATAACTCACCCTTAGAATAGACAACAAGCGTGGACCCCATCGAGTACGATGGACGCGTGGGGTGCTAGAACCTTCCCCTCGCGTAACCGACTCCCGAACCCAGGTTATGGTTGCGATGACCATTCCTTTCCCCCTTCCTAAGGTTTATGCGGTGTTCCCTTTCCCTCTCTTGGGATAAATTTACACGGCTGGCGACTCTGTTTTTCCGCGCCACTCTCGCGTTTGTACCTGGATGAAAATCTTGGAAGCGACACTTCCAAAGAAGCCTCTTTGAACTAGAATCACAAGCATAATAAATGTTTACCAAGTAAAAGATTTCAGAATTCCAACAAACTTTAGTACCCAAATAGCCCCTCCCATGAAAAGACATTAAGGGTTGAACAAAAAGTTCCCTCCACATAGTTATTATACCCCCTGAAAAGCCATGTGCTCTACTATAAGACCAGCCAACATCAGAGACATTTTCGATTCCTGAATAAAGAAAATATCAGCTTTACCCGAAGAACTTATTTTGTTGATTCTCCTTCTCTTTGAGAGATTCCCCCCTCCTCTTATGTTTAAAGATCCGATTATCATTTCAACCTTTTTGAAGACTCATTCTTTCTGTTGTTTCTAGCTTTATCAGAGATTTCCAATTCATTAATCCTCAAAGGGAAATCTGCTATACCTTCACCCGCAACTACTCCTAGATCCATAGCCCCTTTCCAGATTTTGCTTCCAATATTAGTTTCCATCTGCTCCGAGAACCTAGAATTCTGAACTCTAACGTCTGAATCAGAAATCGGATCGCAACACAGGATTTCACCCGCAGAAAATTTGACAGACTCATCAGAACAAATAGGATTTTGGAGCACTCTTTGAGTAAGATTGATACCCTTGCGAATTTGAGACAACTCCAAGGGAGCAGAAAAATGCTCAATAGGGTCTTCTGAGCCCTGCAAACTGACCAGGGGACTTGGGCCCAAATCCCTCTTAGCCTTTTTTTCTTGAGTCTTCTTTTCTGTTTCGGCCCAATCACATCCAATAACTTCTTTAATTTTTATTTTTTTGAAGGGGCAATCTGACCACTACACGCCAAGCTTCTTAGCAAAAAACTTTCTGAAGCACTCTTCCCAATAAGGTCATGATGCATGAACGCAGACCTACCTGTAGGTTGTCTAACGCCCATTGGATCTTCAGCTGCCCTAGTCTTCTTAGCTGCCTTTAAAGCTTCATCGAAAATAGGTTGAGCCCGGTTTGATTAAAGAGTAGGATGTGTGTATAAGTATGGTTATGAGCAAATATATATATATATATATATATATATATATATATATATATATATATATATTTTTTTTTAAATTTTATTTTTAAAAAAATATTCTTTATAAAGTGAGAAAGAGAAATAAGTTCTTACTATCATGGTTTTTTTTAACAAAACAAAATCAACTGACATGACTATTTTTATTTCAATAATTATTTTTAAAACATATATTGTTAAAACTTTTTATATTATTGTTTTAGTTCATAACCTAGGCCAAACTTATTATATGACACTCTTTGATTTTCAAGGGAATTCAAGTTATATCTTCCTTTAGTGAATCTATCGAATGTGTTTTATAAATATCTGTTTTCACTTTTTTTCATAACATCACACTGATTACACTTGATTGATTCATCTACTACTTTGTAAAAAAGGAAAAAGTTTTGAGTTAAAGTATTTTATTTTATTTTATTTTTTAAAAAAGATTTTCTATTTCTTCCAAGAGATTTTTATTTTCAAATAAAAAAGAAGAAATAATATCTTTAGAAATGGAGACAAGCTATTTTGACTTACTTCTTCACGATCTTCAATGAGATAGATGTTGATTTCTTCTTCATATGAGGATTTCATGTCATTGTAGTCGTAAGATAAGTAGGTCCTCTTTACTTTGAGGTTTCTTGAACTTTCTTTGATTTTGATTATGGTTCCTTCTCTGGTTTTAGTTTTGAGGGATGTTTGATCTTATATGACATTTCTTTCCGCATTGATGACATGTAAGAAAGAATGAGGATTATTCTTTCACTTTGCTTATGGAACTTTGAAGTTTGTTTTTCGTGCCTTAGAAATTCCTTGAATTTTCGAAACATAAGTTTTTATGTTTTTATTACTTTCACTTTCATAGTCTTCCTCTTCTGAAACCAAATCTTTGATGTTTGTAACTTTTAGAGCAAGAAATTTCTTCTTCTTCCTCTCACCTTCATCATCGGTAAGTCTTTTCATTTCCATATCATGTTCCAGTAATTTAGCAGAAAGGGTAGCCAAGTCCATGGATGACAAATTCCTATATTCAGAAATCACACTGACTTTGGGTTGCTAACTGCAGTTTAATCATCTAAGGACTTTTACAACCAAGTTCTCATTTTGAAAAAAATTCCAAGGGTTGTCATGTGATTAACGATATGGATAAAGTGTTTTTGCTTATCATAAATATTTTCTTCAGGTTTCATTCTGAAGAATTCATATTCATGTCAATGTGTTCATCCTTGCCCTTTTTACCTCGGTAGTACCTTCATGGGTAACTTGGAGGGTGTTCCATAATTCTTTAGCAATATCACAGTGTGAATCACACAAAAACTCATCAAGACCAAGATCAATGGTAATGATAGAAAATTTTAGCTTTCAAACTGCACTGCACTTTTTCTCTTCCCTTCTTTGATCCAATTATCTTCCTTTTTGTTTACCGCAACATCATTGACTTCATGTGTGAGAACAAATGGATGATTTCTCACAGCCATACACATTTCAAAATTCACCCCTTATATGATGATTTCATATTCTCTTTCCATAAAGCACACCCTCTCCATTGAAGGAATGGGGTTTGTTAAGTGAATTGTTTGAAGTTATTTCCTTCCTCCTGAGACGTTTAGTCTTGAACGAGAGTTAGGTTCTTATGTCACTTATTGAACAAGTGACTCCAAATAGAGAGAGAGAGAGAGAGAGAGAGAGAGTGGTTGAATTGTGAAATGTAGAATTTGTGATTAATTTTAAAAATTATTTTTACTTTGAAAACAAATTACGTCAGTCCAGTGATAAAGTAACGAAAAATAGAAAGAAAGAATTAAAAAGGAAATAAATTAAATCAACAGAAATAAAAGAGATATAGATAGAGAGATTGCACTAGAATTTATAGAGGTTCGACTTACCACTTGGCCTACTTATCTTCCCAAGAATTTCTTCTTGAGAGTTCCATTAAAATAATGTCTTGAGCTTTTATGGATATGTTCACACACCTTAATACAAAGATAAGATATTTTACACAGGTTGATCTCGCGAACCAAACAAAGCTTTTGATAGTTGAGCTTACAAAGCAAATGGAGAATTTACCAGCTAATATCCAGAACCAAACAAAGATTTTACCAAGACAATCTCAATAACCAAATAAAGATTTTATCAGGACAATCTCAAAAACCAAAGATATCATAAAAGAGAATTTCACTCTTGATGAAAAATGCTTAAGTACGATCACCGGTACAATAAAAAACTATCTGAACTATTTTTCACTCTCAAGGCACTAAGTCAACTTTAGTTAAAAGATAATAGAGGGGAAGAAGGGAGAAAATCAGATAAGGATTCTAAAATACAAATTCCGGTGTGTTTTCAAATGTGGAGAAGCCTTTTTATATAGTAAAATTTATAGCTTAAAAACGAAAAAGGATAAATTAACTTTTTAATGCTCATAATCGATTATGAGCCGGGTATAATCGACTATGTATTCTAATATAGAAGGTTTTCAAATTCGCTGTCACTAATCGATTATAAACCCTCTTAATCGATCAGAAGATATTACAAAAGAGATAATCGATTAACCCTAATGTGCTAATCTATTATCTAGAGTAAACCATACTCCTAAAATGTTATTTAAACTAGTAATCAACTAGTTACTTGCGTAAAATATTTTATATTTATTTTATAAAAGCAGAATGGCTTCAAAAACATGTTGGTGTATGTGTGAAACTTGACTTATTATCTTATGAAATACTCTTATACTTTAACAATACATTGATCACTCAAACATAGAACCGAGGAAGCTTTCACACTTCCTTTCTTTCACAACCTTGAAGTTTCAAGACCCCTTGCTAGATTCGCTGTGGATTCAACATTTCATTTGGGATTTGACTTCTTATATCTGATGAGACTTGATATGACTTCATTGATAGAAACCATCACCAAAAGATGCTTGATCAAAGATCTTCAATGAATTTGTCGAACACCGCTTGACATTAGGTGTTGTCAGCATCAAAGCCACTAAAAGTTATATATTACTAAGATGATATGAATATGAATGATCGCACCACCTTTTTCAAGAAGTGTGACCAGTGTTAGAGATATGTAGACCTTCGCCACGCCCCAACTGAACTTCTCTAGTCAATAAATTCGCCCCGACCTTTTTACTATTGGGATGTGGACATCATGTGTCCATTCCCCATGGCACCAGGCTAATTAAAACTCTTGATAGTGGGAGTCGAATATTTCACCAAATGGATAGAAGTCCGGTTGTTTCTAAAATCATACCTGAGAAAGTCTGTCATTTCTATTGGCAAAGAATTATGTGTAGATATGGACTTCCCATAGCTTTTGTCTCCGACAATGGGACCCAATTCTCTATTGCTGTGGTCATTGAATTTTGGAGAGATTTAGGATTACAGACAAAGTTTTTATCCGTTGTACACCTACATGACAATGGGCAGGAGAAATCAACAAATAAAGTATTCTTGAAGGGGCTCAAGAAGAAGCTTGATGATGCCAAAGGCTTATAGGCATAATTTCTACATGAGATATTACGGTTGTACCACACCATCCTACATTCCACTACTAAGGAAACTCCGTTCAGCATGGTATATAGAGCCACACCATATTTCCAGTGGAGATTGACACATCCTCTTGAAGGCGATCCCAATTTAACTTATAAGCAAATAAGTCCATACTGGAATGTGAAGCGGACCTGATCGACGAATTGAGAGAAGTCGTCAATGTGCGAGAAATCGCAGCCAAACATAGAGCCACTAGAAGATATAACTCTAAAGTTAAGCCCAGAGATATACAAGAGGGAGACCTGGTATAAAAGGATGTGGTTCTACTCACACAACAGAGAAAACTACAGCCTAATTAGGAGGGGCCATAATCAAATTTTCCAAAAGCTCCCTCGTGGGGTGTACTAGTTGCAGGAATTGGAAGGACCATTCATGTCCATAATCTGGAACACTCTCCATCTTAAATATTATTACAGTTAAATTAATTATTTGTAATTTCCTAATAGACACCTTGATTATGTATCTGTGAATAATTTCTTGAGCGTTTATAATGAACAAGGATATTTATCCAAATGTTTTAATGCAATACTTCATGATGAATATCCTTGTCGCCCATTGGGGCAATGTTTTTTAACTAGACTTCATGACGAAGATCCTTGTATTTAATTGGGGCAATGTTTTAATGCTAGACTTCACGATAGAGGTCCTTGTCGCCCATTGGGGCAATGTTTTTATGTTGGACTTCATGAAGAATATCATTGCCACCCATTTGGGCAATATTTTTATGTCGAACTTCATGACAAAGATCCTTGATGCCCATTGGGGAAATATTTTTATGCTGGACTTTACGACGAAGATCGTTGTATCCCATTGAGGAAATGTTTTTATGTTGGATTTCATGACGAAGATCCTTGTTTCCCATTGTGACAATGTTTTTATGTCGGACTTCATGGCGTAGATCATTTATTCCCATTGGGGAAATGTTTTTATGTTGGACTTCATGACGAAGATCCTTGCCGCCCATAGGGGCAATGCTATTATGCCGGACGTTATGACGATGATCCTTTCCAACCCTCAAGGCTATACGAATAAGCCATCCAACGCCTAGCTTGAGGCACTTATAGGTTCATCAGCTGGGCTACATATACCTTCGCCTAAGGGACTTATATTTCCCAGACTAATTAAATTCTCTCCCGAGGAACTTAGATTTTCCTTGGGCATGATCATACGTATAAATCATGCACAAGAGGTGTGACCGAAATCTAGCCTAAGAGACATAGTCATAAGTCTTTCTTGAGGGCTTGATAGAAGTCTCATTCGAGAAGTCCAACGCCTTGCCTAAGTGACGTATAGTTTCATCAGTCGTGCTTCATATACCTTCGTTTGAGACTCTTATATTCCCTAGGCTAATTAAATTCTCGCCTAAGGAACTTAAGGTTTCCTTGCTCATGATTAGACATAGAAATCACGCTCAAGAAGCGCGATCGAAGTCTAGCCTAAGAGACTTAGTCACAAGACTTAGGCTATCCTTGAAGGTGTGGAAAATACATAAGAAGGGGGGTTGAATTGTGTTCATTAAAAACGTTTCTGCTTCTGAACATAGTTCATATTCTAAACATTAGTTCAAAACCTAATAACAAGTGCAGCGGAAAATATATCAGAAGTAAGCCAAACAGAACAATGAACACGATAAAGTTATCTTGGTTTTTTCCAAACTGAGAGTATCCCAGTCCCCTTACAGTAGAAAAGATTTTCCACTATACTCAACACATGATTACAACTGCATGTGCACTTAAGCACAAGACTTTTAATGCTCATACCTACAGCCTAAGACTTTTGTGCTTAATCAGCACTTGATCAAGACTTTTCTGCTTAGATCCTCAGATCCTAAGGGTGTGTTTGGTTCGGAGTAGATGGAGGGGAGGGGAGGGAAGGGGAGGGGAAATTTTTAATTAAATGTGTTTGGTTCAAATTTTAGGAAGGGAGGGGAGGGGAGCAAAATCCCTCCAAAACACATTTTTTGCTCCCCTCCAAATTGGGGGGATTTGGAGGGGAGGGGAGGGAAAGTGAGTTTTGATAATTAAAAAAATATTATATTTACTAAAATATCCTTAATTTAATTTTATTATTTCAAAATTATTCGTTTTTTTCGTGTTACTATTTCTCTTATGTTTAATTTTTTCGATTGCTTCCATCAATTTATTAAATTATTCTCCAACTTCAAATTATTTTATAGTATTTTCCTTAATATAAATCATAATCATTTTACTTCTTTTCTGTTTTTTATTAAAAAAATTATGGTTACCTATATTCGTTTTTTTCTTCTAATTTTATAATGTATCATATCATATTTTCTTTTATATCAAATTTTAAACTATTTATTTTATTAAATATTTTAAATCATTAATATTTAATAATAATTTATTTTATGTATTTGTTTGGTTAGATGATTCATCACGATTTAAACGGTGTTATCAGCATATAGTTTAATTTATATTGGAGAGTTTTAATCTGAACCAAATGTACTCATTTTTTTTAATGTTATGAGATAAATAAATAATTTTTTAGTCAATCAATATTCAAAATTTTATCACAAAAAAAAAACATGCATGAATTTTTCACATTTGAATATCATATAACTTATATAAGATCATATGGATAAAAATGTAAATTATTAATAAAATCCCTCCCCTCCCCCTCCTGAACCAAACACGTTTTTAATTAAAATCCCTCCCTTCCCCTCCCATCCCCTCTTTTGAACCAAACACTTATCTAATTAAAAAAAATCCCTCCCCTTCCCTCCCCTCCCCTTCCCTCCATTAAAATCCCTCCCTCCCCTCCCCCTCATTTGAACCAAACATACCCTAAGACTCCTCTTGCTTAAACCCTCCTGGTTCAAGATTTCCTTGCTTAGAACCATTGTCTAAGACTTATTTTCTCATATCCTCGATCCAAGACTTCACTGCTCAGACGCATCTTCTAAGTCTTCTTTGCTCAGATCCTCGATCCAAGACTTCACTGCTCAATCACATTGTCTAAGTCTTCTTTGCTCAGATTCTCAATCCAAGACTTCGCTTGCTTAATAAAAAAAAGATCAAGACTTTCAATGCTCAAGCACATAACAAGAGACTTACTTGGCTCAAGCTTTTTAACTAGAGACTTTTATGCTCAAGCACATAACAAGAGACTTATTCAGCAGAATAGAGAACAAGGTGTACTTGATACTAAGATCAAAGGTACAAAGCAATCACCTTAACAAAGACCTTAAGCACTTAAGATTTCCAAGATACTCAATGTTTAGGAAATCTTAAGGCTTGTTACAATTTACAACAAGTAACAAAAGTTTTTGCATATTCAATACTGTTGCTCTTTGTTGATCTTGTTATGTCTTCATTCAGATAGAAATGTTGAACACTTATAATATTCTTGGCATTCCTTCTTCTTCTTGTTCCTTGTTAAAGTTTCAGATTGAATCTTCATATACTTATATAACAGTTGCAGAAGACTAGTCGTTGGAAGAGATAACTTGATTAAGTGTCTTTGTTTTCTCCATAGTACAAGAGACATTGAAAATAGATACAGTCAAGGATCTTGGTCCATTGTGTTACATGTTTAACCGTTATGTCTTCAATGAGATCCTGTACTATAGATCTGTTGAGATTTGTTATCCGTAAAACATGTCAACTCTTTTTGAGCCTTGTGAACTTAGACTCTAGATGACAAATTGATTCGACAATACATCTTGCTTTCTGCAGTACGGATAGCTTTAGCTTTGTTATTACTTCTGAATGATCATCAGAAACTAATACAATCTCCAAGTGTATAAACAATGCAGTGTTTCTTATGATGCTGAGGCCTTCAGCTTCAGAGTCTACGCCAGATATCACAGAGAGAGTGTTCTTCAGATTCTATACCATCAGGAGCAAGTAGCTTAGCTTCTCTCAAGTGCGCTTTCATATCAGATTCTGAGTATATATATATATATATATATATATATATATATATATATCTTTAATCATAAGAACCTGCATACTTAAACACATATTAGATAACACCATTGTTCTTTTAATACTATTGTTATCATCAAAACCAAGGATATATATATCATGAACAAATCTTTATCTTACAATCTCCCCTTTTTTTATGATGACAAACATAAGTATTTAAAGGACAATATTTGGGCTATTTTAATTTTTCTTAGACAACATCAGAGCATAAGGTTTGTAAGCTCTCTCTGAGTCAGATAGATCAAAGGTTGAGTTTTGTAAGCTCTCCCTAAGTTCTACTTCTAAGAAAATTTTAAATATATTTTATTTTTCTCAGCAACGTCAGGGTACAAGGTTTGTATTCTCCCCCTGAGTCTAATAGTCCAAAGTTGAGTTCACTAAACCCACCCTAAGTACTACTTTCAAGAAAATTATAAATTTTAACTTTCTTAGCAAAATCAGAATCTGAGGTTTTTAAGCTCCTTCTGAGTCTAATAGGCTAAGATTGAGGTTTGTAAGCTCCTCCTTAGTTCTATGTTCAAGAAAAGTTAAAACCAATTACCCGGACAAGATAACCATAATAACAGTAGATATATAAAATTAAATGAACAATATTAACTTTGTTTGAGTGAGCATCAACAGTGAATGTGAAGGGTATAAATCCTTATTTAAATACTTATATATTTTCTCACCCTTTAGTCACATCAAAAAGATTAAAAACAAAAGAAAGGACATTTAAAGCAAACGAAAATCAGAAGTGCACAATCCCGAGATGGTCAAAGATACTTTATAGGGTTTATAGTAATCAGAGTCAAGTAAATGCAGTGTCCAAAGATGGTCATAGATCATTAAATGTTTGTTCACGGATGTACTTGAATGATTACTTAAAGCACTCTATAAAAGTAGATCGACATAGATTCCTCAAATATGCATCCTGTTCTTCAGAAATTCTTCAAGCAAAAGATAGTTATGAAGAGAAAATCTCACAACCACATTGTTAAGCTAAAATATGGCCTATTTTGAACTATCTTTATTGGTATTTTTCAACTCATTTTTCATGTTTTAATGGATTTTGTTCCTTGTTCTTGTGTGATTCTTCAACATATTGCAAATACCTTTGGATTCCTTGATTTGTGTGTTATTGTGCAAGATTTAAACTATTGTGCAAGATTTAAACATAAAACATCAACGATTAAGACACAAAGGCGTGGACAAGGAAGCCAAAGAAATGAAGAAGAATCAGTTTTCTTGCCTGATGTGATGCTAGGAGCCTTTGGATGTTGGAAGAAGATTTGGAAGATCACCTTTTCGGAAATTTGACAGAAAACCGTGCTTAGCCCGCTTTTCAGCGCGGGTTCAGCGCCATTTTGGACCAGAGGCAGTAGCTGAAGGTTTCAGACCGCGCTTAGCGCGCTCTCGTCACACTTAACACGTTACCTTTAATTTTGTCGCCTTTGAATTGATCGCACTAAGCGCGCTCTGATGGCGCTTAGCGCAGTGCCACTTATAGGCACTTTTTATAACTTGTATATAAGGGACTTTCTAGATATTTTTTGGATCCATCTTGTATTTTTCAGAATTCAACTTTATCTCTCTTCATTCCAAGTATATTTTAGAAAGAGAAACACAAACCCTAAGAGGGAGAATCCAAAATCAAAGGTAATCGGAGCTTGATGTTCGAGTAAGTAGCTTCGATCTCTTGTTGGGTTTGGATGTAATCTTTTGATACCTTATGTATTTCATCTAATATATGTATTGTGAACTAGTTTTGATTCAATATTGATGTTGTCTTTGATTTCTTATTTGTGGGTCTTGACAAAACCCTTTTCAAATCTTAGATCTTAGATATTCATCTATCAATGAGCAAACTTTTGACATAGTCTTGTAAGTTGATATTCACTAGTATCTTTTATTTTATTGTGTTGATTAGTAGCTTGAGTAACACGAGTAGGATCAATACGATATTGTGAGGATGCGTGATAATAGAGATGAAGAACTATGTTCACATACATTTGGCAAATTAGTTGAATACATGTAAAAAAGGTTAAGCGTTGTACGTATTCTGATCATGGCATTTTATATGAAGCAATCATTTATTTGATATGGGTGCCATCTTTGTTTACCTGTTTATCTTTGATTTGAACTGCTATAGACATATATTCTTCAGATCTGGATCTAGGATGAATACCTATTAGGTTCTAAACTGTAGACATAGATTTAGGCTTAGCATTTTCGTGAGTATCAGTTATTAATGCTCTGTGTTGTTGAGTTGCGTGAGACATCACCAATGAGACAATACATTTGTTCTCTCGACGCTGCGTTAGGCATAACCTCTGTTGTGGGTGATACGTGAGGATGTTAGACGAATGATTGATTTATGTTTAACTGGTTAGAAGAATGCATGTGTTATCGGTTGATGAAATTTGATTCCCAACAAGGCTCCGTTTATATTAAGTCTTTAATTTATATTTTCCGTCTTTATATTTTCCACTTTTATCTATTGTACCTTGAATCTTTTGACCAATTTTCACAACAAGCTTAAAAACGTAGAAACCGTTGTACGACATTCTTTCCCTCGCACTGATCCATGTGGATACAATAAAACCCGAAATACTTCCAAACTTAACTTTTACTTGCCAATTTACCGCAGCAATAAAATGGCGTCGTTGCCAGGGATTGGTGTTTAGATATTGAATTGCATTGCAATAGTTTCTATATTTTTTAGTTTTGTACATTTTTTTATATTGTATATATACTTTTTCCTTTCACGGTTTCTCAAGTTTTTATTAGGGATGAATGATGAGAACTTCTTCTAGATTGGTTGCTATTTGTATAAAAGTATCCAATGAAGATTCTCCCAAGTTGGATGGTGATGGTAGGTTTTTGAGTGTCGTGAATGCAAGAAAGGTAAATTTAACCGCTTTATAGAATGTTAAAATGATTTAAGAATTTTGTGCTTTGTGCAAATGTGTATTTTTGTTTCATTTTGCAACTTTGTTTGAATGCTTGTTTCACTTAAGTCCAAAAGCCACAAATTGTGAGAAACCTCCATTGTTTACCATATGCTAGGATGACTGATAAACTTTGTTTAATTTGTTTGATTCATACTTTATCTTTTGATTATTCTGATTTTGTGGAAGCATTAGAAATGATCAAGACATTTGTTTATATTGAGCACAACCATACCCAAAAGTAACTTACCCGTGAGTAGTGAGAATTTGGTAACCCCTTTGAGCCTAAACAGTTTAGATCTCAATTTGGTGATGAACTTGGTGTGTGTACATAAATTAAAAGTTAAGTTCATCATTGAATTTTGTGAGATTCTAAAACAAATTTCTTGAACCTTTGAACATTGTTTTAAATTGATTTCCTTGCCATAAAAAGCAAGAAGCATCCAATTGAGAATTGGTTGAATTCAAGTTGGGGAGAATGAAAAAGAAAAGTGGTAGGTTAATAAAAAATTTGAAAAATCTCAAGCAAGCATTGAAAATTTGTGAATATGAATTGAAAGCTCTAAGAGTTTGACTAAATTTTGGTAAAACATAATATTGGGAAAGATGTTCCAACATGAAGGTTTCAGCCCCAGACTAAAGATGTCGAGTGAAACGTCCCAGCATGATGACTCGACATCATAATCATTACAATAGGTTTGTTCTAAATCTGTTCCAAGATTCAAGGCGCGATTGGCAGTGGATCAAGGATCAAAGATATGAAGTCCAACTCAGCAGAAGGCTATAACAGAAGACCAAGACCTAATGCAGAAGTGAGAGAGGACGACATAGACTTAGGAATCTTATTTTGTAAAGTAGGGTTTAGGGTTTGAGAGTCGTAGGTTTCTCTTGTAAGTCTCCCTTTGTATCGATTTGATGCAGTGTAGTAGACATATGTACTTGTACAGATTCAGAAACCTGGAGGTAATGAATCGTGTATTGTTCTTGGATAAAGCTTTGAAGCAAATCCAAGTTAACTTGTTAGTAAAGGATGCTTGACTGAACTTTGTATTGGAAGGGGTGTCTTTCAATAGGGAAGATACAATTATGGGGTATTAACTGTTAGATAATCACATGTTGTGATTTAGGGAGTGAGATGGGTTTCTCTTATTAATTAGATATGACTTCTAATGATAAAGTCTTCATTAGGTAGTGATAGGTAAGCGTGGGTGTTTACTGTAAACCTGAGGTTGTTTACATAAAACTATACTACTGATAGAAGATTCTTCTTCCTGGATTGGTATCCCCTAGATGTAGGTGAGTTGCACCGAACTGGGTCATCATATTCTATGTTGTTTATCATTCTGAAATTTACAATTCAGTATTGATTAACATGTTGGAATAGATGTCGAAACATCTGTGTTTCTGCAGTTCTGATATTCAAGGTATCAGTCTCCTGTTCTATTCTTGTTTAAATAATTATGCAGAACAATGTCTTGACATGTGTTAGGACATCTGCTGTCTACTATGCTAGAATTTCAATTGGTATCAGAGCAGGTATCTTGTCTGTTTCTGGATGAGATCTTTGGGAGATACTTTCTAGCGTTTAAACAAGGAGGAGGTTTGAAGATCAGATCAATCAACTCGGATATACTCAAGGGTATTAATGGATGGGATGGATGTTCTGGATCGAAGGTAACAACCCAGTGGTTGTTCATGTTGCTGAGGAGGTTCTACAACAACTGCAGGAGAAGTGGCTAGTTCTCTTGTTGGGATGTCTTATAAGATGTTCTGACATCTTATTAGGGCAAGTTGAATTTGTTCCTTGGTGGTTCCGCTGCATATTTTTCTGATGGAAGAGCTATGGAATTATGTGATTCTGGAGTTGTTGCTAAAGATAGATGGTGGAAGATCTCAATCGTCGGCCTCTATACGTGAAGATATATGCATCTTTTTATTCCAAAGTTGGGAGCGATGGAATGGAGAGAGTTGTTGGAGGATGTCTGGTATGGTGACTTGGTACTTGGAAGCTTGATTCCATGGTGCAGTTTGAAGTCAGTTAAAGAGGAGGGGAGTTGAGTTTAGGTTTATCAAGTTCTTGCTCTAGGAGTTTGATAAATTATTGATCGGCTAAGTTGTCAAAGATACTTGAGAATTCTTTCAAGTCCACTCATAAAGGCGTCTCAGTCGTGCATCTAGAGTCTTCAAGTTATTCTTCTGACAAGAAGGTGTTTCTGTGATACATAAATCTGAAGAAAGTGGAGGTGATTTATTTTCACCATCCAAAACAACAAGGAAGGATTCATCTCTCTTAATCTTAAGGGTGGATCCAATCTGAATGGAGTTTGCAGAACTGTTGAGGTAAATTGGGTTCGTTCAGAGAGAATCTTAGTTACTTGAGTCAAGGGTGACAGCCTTGGTATCGCAACACTTTGTTTGTCAAAGAAGATACTTACAAAAGATTGAATACTTGATAAGTGTTCATGAAGTGATCTGGTGGAGTGTGGCTTCAACAGTGAAATAGGATTATTGAACAAGGATTTAAGTTTAATTGCTATTTGTGATATTCACAAGTATTTAATTGATTATCCTTGTATGTGAAGTTCAAGATTACTGATGTTCAACACGATGTTGAAACATCTCTTCATCTGGGTTTGTGCGAAATCATGGGAGGGGTACTTCATAAGCTTTTGGATCTATTTCTCTTAGGTGTTGACCTAAGAATCTGCTTCAGTTGGTGTGGCAGAAGCATCTGATATCTGGAGAGTTTCCTGGCAAGAAACTGGTCTAGACAATGGTGATGTGGAAGATGAAGAAGAAGACATCATAATCTTGATGGATAGTTCTTGGATCAGTTTATTTCTGATCTAGGAGTATTGGAGTGCAGCAGGTGTGTTCGAGTTGTTACTAGAAGTATCTGGTGTTTATCTAGGAAGTGTCATGGCAAGAGACTTGTCCAGAATAGAGTGCTGGTGATGGCACAGCTTGGATCGGTTTATTTCTGATATAGGTACTTAGGAGCATGGGATCTGGATGATCTTGAAGGTCAAAGTTAAGTGGCGGTTATCTCTGACTTTCTACAGACTGCTCTTGGCATTCTTTGGTATGGCTATGGTGTAGTCTATGACTACTTATCATCTGAAGAATCAAACATGGCAGGTGCGAGTTCTTTGGAGTTTCAAAGCATCTATTCATTAAGGTGTGAGCTTGAATGGAATACCTGTGATAAGATAAAGCAGGATGGAGGCTGTCTACTCAAACTTGGTTGTTGACTCAAGTCTATGAGAGCATGGAACTCTTGTTCTATTAAAGGGAGGAGGTTCTTCTAAGTGGCAGAAGAAGGAGCTGAATTCAGCAGCTGGATGTCGTATCAAAATATTTTGACATCGAGCTTAACATCAGGATCTCAGCTAGTGGTGTGGCACATCAGCTTAAGATAAGGTGATCTACAGGAGAATGGAAGTTATGGATGCTTCAAAAAGGTTTATCTCATGCAGTTTACGGGAGCTGTGGTGGGTCCAAGATGTCTTGCTATGGAGCAAGTAGTTCATGTAACTTAAAGATCAGATTTCATTGGTGGATTAGTGTATCTTGTGGGAGTTCTGAAAAAGGGTGAGATCAGTTAAAAAGTGGCATTTGGTTGATCTTTAGTGTGCATTCAAGCAGGGTGCTTGGAACAAATTACTCTTGGCAAGAAGGGTAGTTAGTTGAAGACGTAAGGAGGTATTGATTCATTTCTATCTTGGAGCTTGTGGTAGAAGTTCTAAGTTGATTATGGAAGATTACTTCTTTTGGTGGATGAGAGTTTATTTCTCTCTTTGGTTACTGGAGTTCTTATTGATCAAGCTGGTGGCGCAGTGTTGTTTAAAGATCTTCAGTTGGATTACTATGCAGATAGTTAGTCCAGTGGTGGAGCATATCTAGAACTATGTTGATTAGTGTCTATGATATGTGAAGGATGTCCTAACTGATGTTAGAACATCTTCTGGGTTTGTTATCCTTGGAGTAGAATGCTAAGTTCTGAGTGTGGAACTTGACACTCACATCTTGTCTAAGAGGTATTTATCTTTTCATATGGGAGAATGATGAGTAAAGGATTGTCTTGGAAGTCTGATCTGAATGGGACATACTAGAAATGGATCAGTTTGGTGCTTGTGGAGCAAATGGGCTAAAGATTTCTGGAGCATGTGACTGATGTCCTTCAAGTGTGAAGAGCATCTGGGCGAGCTAGAAAACTAAGGGGCCCTGTGTGTCTCTTTGAGGAATGTGAAGCATTCAGATTCAATTAGGTTGTATCTCAGGGAACAAGGAGATCTATACATGAGAATTCAGGAGGAATTCATGTGGTGTATGGATAGTTTCTAGACGAGAGGGATCAATGGAGCTTTGGTCTCAATCCAAGAGTTTGTTAGTTATGGTACAAAGATGCGTTCCTGATACTCTTACTATATGATCATGAAGTTGTCATGGGATATCATGTGGTGATTTTGGGTGTTTCTTGCTGAAGAAGCATCTATTGAGAAAGATAGGGGGAGAACTTCTGTCTGATTAATGTATTGGTGTGGTACATGGTTTGCTTGAGGGTCAAGCAGTAGGTGAATGCGTTCAGCAGGTGAGTTGAACAGAGGGTGCACTCTTGAAGGCATAAAGATGCGTCTTATGTTTTCCATTCATTTAGGATGTTCTTCTGGCAAAGGAGCACTGGTTATCTACGACAGGGGGAGTTAGACTTTTGTTTCAGATATATTGCTGCAGTGGTGCAGATTGATTATCAAGATTGTTTGTGGTTTCAAGCAGTTTGTGATAGATTTCCTCACGTGAGGATGATATGTCAGACAAGATGTCGTGACATTGCCCTACTGATATAAGTTCTGGGTGAATTTATCATGTTGCTCTGATTCTGTCATTGGTTTCAATGGATTGAATTAGAAGTGGTACAAGTATCTTGGGAATCTCTGATGATGGAAAGGTCTTTGGAAAAATTCTATAGTAAACAAGTTTGCTAATTCTGGATTAAGGAAATAATTCAGGATAAACAGAAGATGGGTGTAATTACTGTTCTGTGTGTGGGGACCATAAATCTGACAATATCAGGTTAGGTATCAGGACACTGTTCAGAAGCGGTTTCAAGGAGAAGTCAGAAAAGGTGGAATCTTTCGAAACTAACTTGACCAGCAGTTATTGCACTTATTGACTAGTCTTTTGTTTCTTTCAAATGGATTGGCTTTATATACATAGCCTCTTTAAGACTTAAGGAGGATTGGACTAGGATAACTTAAGTTGAGAACAAATGGGTTTTGTCCGTCTTTGGATAAGCACAATCTGGGTATGGGTCTGCATGGGTTATTTTTGTCAACTTTTGGCTAAAAAAAGGGAGAATGACTTATTGCTGAGAGGTGTATGTGCATTTGTGCTGCTGATTAGCAAAAATGTCTCAAAGGATGTTTCAACGCTCTAGGTTTAACATCTTGGGGAGTTGTGTTTTATGATCAGAGTTAGGAAGCAAGTTGTGTTTTGTGGCCTGAGTTACATTCTCTATGTATTCGGTATCACAAGGGAATGAAGAGGGTAACTTGAAATTATATTCTCCCTCTTCCTTGGCACTTGCTTCAAGTATTTTTCCACGGCATGCACCATCAGGCTAAAGAATGTTTTATCCAAAATTTGTCAAAAGGGGGAGATTGGAAGCTCCAAGAGTTTGACTAAATTTTTGTAAAACATAATGTTGGGAAAGATGTTCCAACATGAAGGTTTCAGCCCCAGACTAAAGTTGTTGAGTGAAATTTCCCAGCATGATGACTTGACATCATGATCATTACAACAGGTTTGTTCTAAATCTGTTCCAAGATTTAAGGCGCAATTGGCAGTGGATCAAGGATCAAAGATATGAAGCCCAACTCAACAGAAGGCTATAAAAAAATACCAAGACCTAATGTAGAAATGAGAGAGAACGACATAGACTTAGGAATCCTATTTTGTAAAGTAGGGTTTAGGGTTTGAGAGTTGTAGGTTTCTCTTGTAAGTCTCCCTCTGTATCGATTTGATGCAGTGTGGTAGACATAGGTACTTGTACAGATTCAGAAACCCGTAGGTAATGAATCGTGTATTGTTCTTGGATGAAACTTTGAAGCAAATCCAAGTTAACTTGTTAGTCAAGGATGCTTGAATAAACTTTGTATTGGAAGGGGTGTCTTTCAATAGGGATGATATAGTTATGGGGTATTAAGTGTTAGATAATCACAGGTTGTGATTTAGGGAGTGAGATGGGTTTCTCTTATCAATTAGATGCGACTTCTAATGATAAAGTCTTCATTGGGTAGTGATAGGTAACCATGGGTGTTTACTATAAACCTGAGGTTGTTTACATAAAACTATACTACTGATAGTGGATTCTTCTTCTTGGATTGGTATCCCCCAGATTTAGTTGAGTTGCACCGAACTGGGTCATCATATTCTCTGTTGTTTATCATTCTACAATTTATAGTTCAGTATTTATTAACATGTTGGAACAGATGTCGAAACATCTGTGTTTCTGCAGTTATGATATTCAAGGTATCAGTCTGCTGTTCTATTCTTGTTTAAATAATTATTCAGAACAATGTCTTGACATGTTTTAGGACATCTGCTGTCTGCTATGCCAGAATTTCAATTGGTATCAGAGCAGGCATCCTGTCTGTTTTTGAATGAGATCTTTGAGAGATACTTTCTGGCGTTTAAACAAGGAGGAGGTTTGAAGATCAGATCAATCAACTCAGACATACTCAAGGGTATTAATGGATGGGATGGATGTTCTAGATCGAAGGTAACAACCCGGTGGTTGTTCATGTTGCTGAGGAGGTTCTACAACAACTGCAGGAGAAGTGGCTAGTTCTCTTGTTGGGGTGTCTTATAAGATGTTCTGACATCTTATTAGGGCAAGTTAAATTTGTTCCTTGGTGGTTCTGCTGCATATGTTTTTGATGGAAGAGCTCTGGAATTATGGGATTTTGGAATTATTGCTGAAGATAGATGGTGGAAGATCTCAATCGTCAGCCTCTATATGTGAAGATATATGCATCTTTTTATTCCAAAGTCGGGAGCGATGTAATGGAGAGAGTTGTTGGAAGATGTCTGTTATGGTGACTTGGTACTAGGAAGCTTGATTCCATGGTGCAGTTTGAAGTCAGTTGAAGAGGAGGGGAGTTGAGTTTAGGTTTATCAAGTTCTTGCTATAGGAGTTTGATGAATTATTGATCGACTAAGTTGTCAAAGATACTTGAGAATTCTCTCAAGTCCACTCATAAAGGCGTCTCAGTTGTGCATCTGGAGTCTTCTAGTTATTATTCTGACTATAAGGTGTTTGTTTATGTGAAACATAAATCTGAAGAAAATGGAGGTGATTTTGGACCATAGACAGTAGCTGATGGTTTCAGACTGCGCTTAGCGCGCTCTCTTTAATTTTTCCGCCTCTGATCTGATCGCTCTAAGTGCGCCATGATGGCGCTTAGCACAGTGCCACTTATAGGAACTTTTTGCGACTTGTATATAAGGGAATTTTCTAGATATTTTTGGGATCCGTCTTGTATTTTTCAGAATCCAACTTTATCTCTCTTCATTCCAAGAATATTTTAGAAAGAGAAACACAAACCCTAAGAGGGAGAAGCCAAAATCAAAGGTAATCGGAGCTTGATCTTCGAGTAAGTAGCTTCGGTCTCTTGTTGGGTTTGGATGTAATCTTTTGATACCTTATGTATTTCATCTAGTCTATGTATTGTGAACTAGTTTTGATTCAATATCGATGTTGTCTTTGATTTCTTATTTGTGGGTCTTGACAAAACTCTTTTCAAATCTTAGATCTTAGATATTTATCTATCAATGAGCAAACTTTTGACATAGTCTTGTAAGCTGATATTCACTAGTACCTTTTATTTTATTGAGTTGATTAGTAGCATGAGTAGCATCAATATGGTATTGTAAGGATGCGTGATAATAGAGATGAAGAACTATGTTCACACAAATTTGGAAAATTAGTTGAATACATATAAAAAGGGTTAAGCGTTGTACGTATTCTGATCATGGCATTTTATATGAAGCAATCATTTATTTGATATGGGTGTCATCTTTGTTTACTTGTTTATCTATGATTTGAACCACTATAGACATATACTCTTTAGATCTGGATCTAGGATGAATACCTGTTAGGATCTAAACTCTAGACATAGATTTAGGCTTAGCATTTTCGTGAGTATCAGTTATTAATGCTCTGTGTTATTGAGTCGCATGAGACATCACCAATGAGACAATATGGTTGTTCTCTCGACGTTGTGTTAGGCATAACCTCTGATGTGGGTGATACGTGAGGATGTTAGACGAATGATTGATTGGGCTTAACTGGTCAGTAGAATGCATGTGTTATCGATTGATGAAATTCCAATCCCAACAAGGCTCATATTATATTAAGTCTTTAATTTATATTTTCCGTCTTTATATTTTCCGCTTTTATCTATTGTACCTTGAATCTTTTAACCAATTTTCACAACAAGCTTAAAAACGTAGAAACCGTTGAACGGCATTCTTTCCCTCGCACCAATCCATGTGGATACGATAAAACCTGGAATACTTCCAAACTTAACTTTTGCTTGCCGTTTTACCGCAGCAACACACATGCTTCACAAGAGTGAGAGACACAATATTGCAAGAGAGTTTGAATTAATGAAGAAGGCTAAAGCAGCAAGAGAGAGACGTTTGGCAATCTAGGAATGTTCTACACAACTTCTTGCAGATGTGGCAAGTGAGAACCAGAAACTGATGGAAGAAAAAGGCGTTCAAACCTGATTGGCTACTTACAGAGCACAGAATTCAGGATCAAAAGAGCACATAAATGTTTCTGAAGATACTTCTTCTGAGGAAGCAGAACAATACTGGAAGGAATATGTTTGTAACACTGAGAGAGATTACTGAAGCAATAAAGAAGACTAGGAATAGACTCAAATTATTGTATTGTCCTATATTTTCTCATGTAATTTTTAGATTCGAATGAAGTTTCCCTTATTCAGTTTATATGATCAGTTTAGCCAGCAAAATCAAGTTTCATTTAACTTTTGAATTGTCACAAAAACAAGTAAGAACATTTAATCGCACACAAACGTGATAAGTTCACAAGTATAAAACATAAAAAAAATCCATAAACAAGTCAGCAAAAACAAATAGTCGGGTTCTACATCCTAGACCTAAGTTTTCATCAATAATTCCATGGCTGTGTTAAGATCAGAACCAATTTCTTTTTCCCTCCCAACCACAGACTTGAATTGGGCATCCATTGAAAGTTGTTACCCATCTGAATTTTCATAGACTCTTGACATTTAACAACTGCAGCAATTTTAGCTTCAAAATTGAGCAGTTGCTTCTGGCTAGTTATGACTACTTCCTTTGTTAAAATATTCTTCAAATCTTCAATGAACATGTTGACAGATCTTCTGAAGCTTTCCCATTTTGCATCATAATTCGTAGAATTAGTGGATGCGAATCCTTTTTCCATAAGTGCTTTTGCCCCATTAAATAACCCAGTCTTAAAAACTTCTAGCTGAGAAAGTACATGATTGGGAAGAGGCTGATGGCAAGATATGTGTTGAGATGGTTTGGATGTGTTTATTTCATTTTTATGGGTTTCATGAACAGATTCAACTGAAATTTCTTTTCCTAAGGCATGATTTAATGGATATTTGTATTGAGTAGTTTCTTGATGGGTTAATGGTAAGGGTTGGTCTTGGACATTGTTTTTCAGATTTTTGTTCAGACTCAGCATACTCAGGTCCATCATTGAGATAGTCTTGAACAGGTTGATCTGAAATGGTTCTGGTGGAGCTGTTTGAGGGTGAAGCAACATTAATAGGTTTGGCATCCAAACCACTTCCAATTTCACCAGGAATTACTGAGGTTGGATTAGTTTGGATGTAAGCATCAATGTCTCAAATGGTTTGGTAAAGAGATGGAGCAATATTGTCTAGTGTTTTGAGTGAAGAGGTCTTTGAAAGTAAGGAAAAATCAGTGTTTAGAGGGATAATTGATAGTACAGAGGTTTGGTTGGATTTAGCAGGTGATGGTGAGGGAGACTTTCTTAGTGAAGTATTAAGATTAAAGTCATGAATAAGTTCAACCTCAGTACTTGATCCTGCTGCTAATGAGTCGAGTTCTTCTGCAACTTCTAATTCATGGCCATTATCAGTTGGACTTTCATTAAACCAATTTCTGGACCCATCATTCTTCTCTACAGATACTGCTTCCACTTCTTCCTCTAGAGCGACTTATTCTACTTCCTTAAACTCATGAATTGTACTTTCTTCAGTACAACCAGTGTCCTTTTTGCATATTTCAATAAACTTTTGAGTCATATTAACAACTTCAGGAGAACTTAGAACAGATTCAAGTTTGCTTCCAAGTCGTTCTCTTAGAACCTCCATGCTTTTCTCTTTTACTGCAATTGAGTCTTTAACAGGGCTTCTCTTAATCAATTCTTCAGTCTCAAATTCCGTACTAGTATTTACCAATGCTGTAAAGAAATTTTCAACTTCTTTTAAGACATGAGCACTTTTTGTTTCCTTTTCCTATTCTTTTGTTTGACTTAATTTCGACAGTTTCCTTTTCTTGGATACAACTATTTCTTTGTCTATACTGCTGCCAGATCCTCCTCCTCTAGTCTTGGCGGGAAGAATCTCAGGGGTTTCCTTGAGTTCTTCAACTTCATGTTGTAGATCCATCATGGAGCTTTGAGGATCCTTTTTCTTTCTAGTCTTATGAACAAATCTTTCTTCCTCCTTTTGAACTGCTTTTTGAGCATCTCCTAACAGTTTCTTTCTGACAAGAGCATGAGTATCAGATTCCTCATCAGATTCTTGATCTTCATCATATGTGATTACCATCCTCTTTCCCTTTCTTTTAGAGCCATACACATTTTAGGCCCTATCAAGAAGTTGATCATGGGTTATAGTCACACCACATGCCTTCTTAGCTTTTTCAATAAGAATTCTGATGACTTCAGGAGAATCTTCCTTGGTCAGCATAGGAAAGTGATCTAGAAACTCTCTGCTCTCTTCTTTCCCGATTTTGATAGGATTAGGAATCATAACAACGTCCTTTTTCCTTTTTTCTTTCATATGAGCCAGAACTGATGGAGATAGCACACTTCTATAGGTAACATCCAGATCTTGAGTATCTCTAATCTATCAATGTATTAATTAATTTATATTGATAGAAAAGTTCAGAAAGTAACCTTGCATAAGGTACTGTTCTTTTGAGCTTCTTAGTTGAGTCCTTGATCGATTCACATAGATGATCAAAGATGTAACCTGAAAAATTTAACCTTTGATCAATTGACAGATACCGAAGGAACATTTTGTGATTCGATGAAATTTGATAAGAAATTCCTTCTCGGCGAATTAGACAACCAATAAGAATTTTGAACAGAAGCTTCTGCATGAGATGCATGTTCTTCACTTTTCCATAATCATATTTCTCTTCAAACAAAGTCTTTTTAATTTCCCTGGCGAAATCACCTCCATATTTTTTGTTGAGTATCACCATTCCTCATTTTTAGCCTTAATTAGCTGAACAATGTTTTCTTGAGTGATGGCAATATCTAGATCCATCACAACAGATATAATTTCTACACCTTGAATTTCTTCAGACCCATTTCTGTTCTTGATTTCACTTTCAGACTTCTGTCCTTTTCTACAACATTTCTCTCTTCATTCTGTGCTGAGTACTCATCAAACACCTATGCTCTAACCTAGAAATATTTTACCAGAGTTAGGTAAATAGGTCCATTCGGCATATCAAAGAAGTTCATCCATCCTTGGAATTCAAAGTAACCTTTTAATGGACAACCATTTGCTTCAAAATTGTTAAAATTCACCACTTGCTCAATGAGAAGCTTTAAATCATCTAGGTCGAGATGAATAGTCTTCGCTTTGATCTTAAGAGTTTCCATGGAATCTATCTTTAAAGGGTTGATTGATGGGGATGCCATTGAAGAGGTTTTAGGGATTTTCTAGGGTTTTCAGATAAAGCACGAAAAGGACAGTGATAAAGGTTGTGTCTGTTGAGAATGTGTTGAAAGAATTACATGACATTAAAAAGAGTTTAAACACAAAAATGTTTAAAACAAATTCATTTCCCTTCAAATTCAAAGCACAAGTAATTTCAAGCGTGCTGAAGACATTTCAGACAGGTGTAAATAGTGGTATAGATGTCAAAAAAAATTCCATTCTTGTGCATGTGAGAATCAAATATTTCTTTATGCATGTTTCTAAATAAGTGACTTTTCAGAGATTATCTTGGATCAAAAGTTCATTACCCAAACTTTGATTGAGACAACTTCTGACTAACAACTGATTCAAATTCTTCATTCAGAGTAAAACATACATTACTATATTCTGAACCCATTTTTGACAACAGTTAGTTCTGTAAAGAACATAACAAATACAAGTTTCTTCTGATCAGTAGCAAGATGGCTTTCTTCAAGATTTTTTAAAGAGAACTCTTTGTTTCAACATGACAATGATATTATCACAAACGGCGATGATACACAATTTACCAGTCTGAAAGTTCTCAAGGTATCTGAGCGTAAAGATTACACACACTAAACTACCTTGTACAAAAAATTATGCTTGAAATAGAAAATAATTAACAGAACTTACCTGGATAGAATTTCTGATTCAGAATCTCCTGTCTGTATTGATTAAGTATTTCTGACTTGTTCAGGAGCCAGCATGTTGAGCTATCTTCTTCAAAAGGATAACACCATTGAGAAGGAGCCTAGTTGCTTTCAATAGATTACTTCGTCTTTTTGCCACCCTTCTTTTCATACTAAGATGAAAACATACTTTTCCACAAGATCTTTGTCTGCACCACTGTAAATTGTTATGCACAGACCAAGCTATGATGCCAATTAAAGGTGAGGAACATATACAAGAAAGGGAGTTGAATTGTGTTCACTAAAAACGTTTTTGTTTCTGAACATAGTTCATATTCTAAATATTAATTTAGAACCTGATAACAAGTGCAGTGGAAAATATATCAGAAGTAAACCAAACAGAACAATGAACATAACTTATTTATCATAGTTCCTCCCAAACTGAGAGTAGTCCAGTCCCCATGTAGCACAAGATATTTTCCACTATAATCAACACATGATTACAACTACTTGTGCACTTAAGCACATGACTTTTATTGCTCAGACCTATAGCCTAAGACTTCCTTGCTTAATCAGCACCTGATCAAGACTTCTCTGCTTAGATCGTCAGATCCTAAGACATCCCTTTCTTAAACCCTCCTGGTTTAAGACTTCCTTGCTCAGACCCACTGTCTAAGACTTCTTTGCTCAGATCCTCGATCCAAGACTTCACTGCTCAGATGCACCGTCTAAGTCTTCTTTGCTCAGATCCTTGATCCAAGACTTCACTGCTTAGACGCACTATCTAAGTCTTCTTTGCTCAGATTCTCAATCCAAAACTTCACATGCTTAATCAAAACAGATCAAGACTTTCAATGCTCAAGCACATAGCAAGAGACTTACTTTGCTCAAGCTTTTCAACTAGAGACTTTTATGCTCAAGCACTTAGCAAGAGACTTTGATCTAAACTGCTAAACAACATGTTCAGCAGAATAGAGAAAAAGGTGTACTTGATACCAAGATCAGAGGTACAAGGTAATCACCTTAACAAAGACCTTAAGCACTTAAGATTTCCAAGCTATTCAATGTTTAAAAAATCTTAATGCTTGTTACAATTTACAACAAGTAACAAAAGTTTCTGCATATTCAAAAGTGTTGTTCATTGTTGATCTTGTTATGTCTTTATTCAGATAGAAAAGTTGAACACTTATAATCTTCTTGGCATTCCTTCTTTTTCTTATTCCTTGTTAAAGATTCAGATTGAACCTTCAGCTACTTATATAGCAATTGCAGAAGACTAGCCGTTGGAAGAGACAACTTGATCAAGTGTCTTTGTTTTCTCCATAGTACAAGAGACGTTGAAGATAGATACACTCAAGGATATTGATCCATTGTGTAACATGTTTAATCTTTATGACTTCAATGAGATCATGTACTATAGAGTCATTGAGAGTTGTTATCCGCAAAGCATGTCAATTCTTCTTGAGCCTTGTGAACTTAGACTCTAGCTGACAAACTAATTTGACACTGCATCTTGCTTTCTACAGTACGGATAGCTTCAGCTTTGCTACTATTTCTGAATGATCATCAGAAACTAATACATTCTCCAAGCGTAGAGACAATGTGTTATTTCTTATGATGCTGAGGCCTTCAACTTTAGAGTCTATGCCAGACATCACTTAGAGAGTGTTTTTCATATTCTGTACCATCAGGAGCAGGTAACTTAACTTCTCTCAAGTGCGCTTTCATATCAGATTCTGAATGTATATATCTTTAAGCATAAGAACCTACATACTTGAACACACATTAGATAACATAATTTTTATTTTAATACTTTTGTTTTCATCAAAACTAAGGATATATATCAAGAAAAAAATCTTGTTCTAACAGTCCCAAGTGAGGCGACAATCAAATATCGCCCTCGGGGAGGTACCCTCTCACCCCTCGGAAGCTTCCTTATTGTATATTCATCCGAGACGTGGGATAAGAAGTTTCTCAGAAAGTGAGAAGTTAGGGTCAATAACTAATCCCTGTCCTCATTAGAAGTAGGGATTCAATGGTCCACCATTGACTAGGTGGGCGGTGACCTATTGCTAGGAAACCCTAGGCCCTAACCTCTATAAATACCTCTCCCCCAACGGGAGAGGGGACAGATCTTAAGTCCTACATATCATACCACATACTTATACACAATCAGCTAACACATATACAAAAACTCTCACCTCACGTGAGAAGGTCCTCAAAACTACCTCAAAATACCACTGTACAGAGATTCTCGTTTTCACGGGCAAGTTCTAACCACCATACAATATAATATACATACTAAAGCATATGAGCATTACTGCCATTTACAGAGGTGACATGCACACCTATATTTTTTATCCAGTACACATTTCCTTTTTAATTTTATGATCTTACCTCTAGATTTTAATGTGAAAGATTCCAACTTCTTTTCTTCGATTTAAGCTACATGACCATTTCATTTTTCTATTGCTACATTTTTAATCTGAAAGCTTTCAACTTTATATTTTGGTATATGCTTTAAAACTGTTTCATTTTCAGTTCAATGATGTTATCTCTATGTTTTTAATGTGAAAGCTTCTAATTTTTTTTTTCCGGTTTAACATGCAGAACCATTTCATTTTCATATGAAAGCTTCAAACTTTCCTGTTTAATGTAATCTCTACTTTTAATGTGAAAGCAACAAACTTTTTTTTTCAGTTTAATGTTTTTCCCAGCTTCATTGTTTTTTTCTTCATAACACATTATTACGTGTTTACTCTCTTTTCATTATGTTTTTCACTTAGATTTCATGCTTATCCGTGTTTACTACCTTTCCTGTCTTCTTAATCTACTTAAACACATTTATCTTGGTTTTATATTATTCACATTTCCTATTGTCATTGTTTTGCTATAGTTTTTGCTATTTTTCCAATTACTGCATAAAGCTATTAATGGATGAAATGATTGTTTTATACTTTTCATGTGAAATAATTATGTAGTTTTTGCATAAAGCCAATTACTTCACATTTTCAATTACTTCTATAGTTTTTGCTTTAACATTAACATTATGATAATACTTGTTTTAAAGTTTTCATGTAAAATGTGAAATGAGCCTATATCCTTTGATTATACTGTCACAACATACTGCTAATATCCCAATGAAGCTTAATATGATCTTAGACAACATAATTCGAGCTCTTCCAACCATAAACTAAACTGAGTTACAGAACCAATTAATATGCTAAATATGTCTTAATGAAGCTTGATTACATTTCTTACTTAACATTGCATTCATTTATTAATTATGAATAATCCAAGCATAATTTTTGTAAATCACTTAATTTAGTTTGTGTGTATAGTTAGTGTAATTTTTTTTATTAAAATAAATATAAATTATTAGTTCCGAAGAAAATTATCCCGTGAATTTTGGCATATTCTTTAGTGTTGGAATTATTTATTCACTCTTCAGTGTACTTTGAACAAAGTTTATTATAGGAATTAAAAAGTAAAGCAAACAAAACCGAAAAGAGTGTCATATGCATGAAACATGAATCTAGTCGTTATCAATAATGGTTAGGTTGTTGATCGTAGGGAAATGTACTTGGAAAACATTTACTAAGTTGAAAAATAGCTTACTTAGAGCATACTATTGTAAATATTACATAGAGCATACTATCCTATAACTTAATGTAACTATTATGCATAGCATAATCTGAATAATATAGTCTATTATTTGACCATCAATTAACAATGATGTGATAAGTTCAGCTTTCTTTTGAACCATTATTGTGTGAAAACTTTTATTATTGTTAGGCATGTTCATAATTCTGCATCCACTATTCTACTTCCATTTAAATGTTTCTATTTAGTACTTACATTTTTATTGACTATCCTCACACTCGTGTAGGATACCCGCGGAAAGTTCTTACAACATGGATGACCAAAGGTTCAAAGCCCATCAAATAAGGTAAATGAGTATGTTTTGTTTAAAAATAGTTTAGCAGCATAATTTACACAATACTTTCGTTGTTCAAATATTAAACTTTATATCATTATAAAAGAAGATCTGGTCAGAAGAAGTGTTCAGCTGGCTAGGTATTGATGGTGGTTTACCGGTGGAGGAACTCGTTTTTCTTGTGTTCAACATGGACAAAGTGAAGGGCAAGGAGATTGGAAGGTTGTTATGTATCATTTGGCTGGCGGTATCATGGAACATTTGGAGATTGTGCAATGCGGTGATATTCAAGGGCTCCATTCCTAGTGTGGAGGCGTGTGTTTCAAACATTAAGTTCAAAGCGTGAGAATGGTTTGTGGCTGCCTCGAATTTTATTCTTTGCTGTAGTTTTTCTGTTTGGTTGATTTCTCCTTTATTGTGCGTTTCATAATTGTTTCGTTTGTGATTCTCGCTGTAAGGGTTTCGAGTACCCCAGTACTCCTCTTTTAGTTATTAATTCTAATACTTATTAAAAAATATATAAATATTGACAAGTATTTTTAGGTTATCACATGTGTGCAACTGATCCAAACAAATTCAACCATTAATTTTGGTGTTATGTTTTATTTCAAACATATTCTTTTTTATTATATTTAAGATGTAACAGCAAATCAATTTATAGATATGTTTTAGTCACATTTCTATCAAATTATGTAAGATATCAATTTACATACCCGTGCGGACGCACAAGTATTCTACTAAAAATTTTATTAAAAAAATATTCATAAATCATTTGTAAAAATTTAAAAAACTGAATAAATTTTAAATTGTTTTTTATAAAAGCATTGTCATTTTTCACTAACTGTTAACAACGCTAGCTTCAACATTGCTTTAAAACATCGTTGAAGGGAAAAAAGCATTGTTGTTTCCTTTTCTAGTGTAGTGAAGTTACATATTTAATTAGAAAAGAAAAGTGACATATGTGAGATATTGGATCGAACTCTAGTCCTGTTGACTGAGATGATGTCAGCAGGGATAGCTTTCATGTTTTGACAGGAGACAAGCATGAAATCGAAGTTGGTTCACATGCTGATGTCTGAGTGTTACATGTTGTAGTCGAAGTTAGTTGTAGTATGTAATGTTGAAATATTATGTTGAATTGAGCCTTGTTGTTTGGATCCAATTGTTTAGGTTAGCTTGTTGTTTAAGTTAACTTAGTAGCCTATAAATAGGCTAGATCTCTCAGGTTATTGAGAGAGGCCAAATGTTGTTATTCACTAGTAATCATTTGTACCCTAATTGAGTATGTGAGTTTACCCAATCCTATTCTCTTTCTTTTCTTCTCTCTCTCTCTCTCTCTCTCTCTCTCTCTCTCTCTGTTTACCTAACTGTTTCGTTATTCATCAAGAAACTCCGTTTCTCAAACAAGAATTTGTTAATTTGTATCATTTGTCACAACAAACTGGTGCGGTGAGCATGGAGGAAGATTATGATAAAAAAAGTATTAAAAGTATAATGGCTTATTTGATGTGTGTTTTATTTATGCAGGTTCTTGTTCTTGTACATATATAATTAGAATATGTTTTACTTAAGACACACTTGGAGTTGCTTCATTGCTAGCTTCGGGTGGCAGAGTCTGAAGAACAATTTCTAGCGTGGTTTGGCGAAGACTCTAAACTGAAGGCCTAAGCATTCAGACGAGTTTCTACACTTAGTAATTGTATATCAACATCTGGTACCATTCAGAGTTGGAAATAAAGTTGTGGACTATCTGCACTACTAAAAGCAACTGTATTGTCTTATCATCCTGTCAGCTTGAGTCTACAAGATTGCAAGGCTCAAGAAAAGTTGGTACGTTCTATGGATGTCTGCTCCCAACGACTTTATTAGTACAGAACCTTTTAAAGCCTCAAAGGTTAAACGTGTTACACACTGGATTCAAAATCTGATGTGCATCCATCTTCAACGTCTCTTGTACTATAGAGCAAAAGCAAAGATACTTGATCAAGTCACCTTCTCAACTACTAGATTCTAGAAAGCCTATATATATGACTGAAGATTCAAGCCTGAATGTTTAACAAGGATTATTTGTTGAAGGAGTATCAAGATCAAGCAATTATCAACTCTATGTAATATGCATATTTTCTATTTTAGGTTGTAATTGTAAAACCCTTAAGATTTCTTACCCCTGTACATATTTATAAATCTTAAGTGCTTTAGGTCTTTGTTATGGTGATCTCTCGTACCTCTGATGCTTACATCATGTACACCTTGTGCTCGATTCTGATGAGCCTTCAGTAGATTAGATTAAGTTTCCTACTATATGCTAGAGAAAAAAGTCTTGTCTCATTGGGATTCAAGCAACAAGTCTTGAGCCAAGATGCTTAAGCCACATAAGTCTCATTGCTTAAGTGCTTGAGCTGTGAAAGTCTTATTTAGCTAGTCTGATTGAGCAAAAAGTCTCGAGTATGACTTGAGCAAGGGAAGTCTTAGTCTGGATGGCCAGAAGAACAGGTGGCTCGGCCAGAGGATGTGAGCAAAGGGAAGTCTTAGACATGTGCTCTAAGCAAAGGGAAGTCTCAACCAGAAGACAGATTAGCAGGTGGCTCAGTCAGATGGTGTGAGCAATGGAAGTCTTAGACACGAGCTCTAAGCAAGGGAAGTCTCAGACAATTGGTCTGAGCAGTTGTAAAAGTCTTATGCAGAAGTATAAGCGATTGTAATCATGAAGTGGTTATAATGAAAAGCGCTTGTGAGGCAAGGGGGCTAGACTACTCTCAGTTAGGGGAGGAACCAGTATAAATCTTTTGTGTCTTCTGCTGTTATTTTATTTACTTCTGTTGTATCAGCTGCCAAACGAATTAACTCAGAATCTGAACATTAGTTTTGATTCTGAGACTCTAATCAGAAGCTAAATAATAAGAAAACGCGAAACACAATCCATCCCCCCTTCTTGTGTACTTTTCACACCTTTAACCATCAGTGACGAAGATCAAGCGTTGTTACTGTTGTGTTATTTACCTAAGTCACATGCTCACTTCAAAGAACCCTCTTGTATGGAAGATATTCCTTGACCTTTGAAGAAGTTCAAGTAGACTTGTATTTGAAGGATTTGAATGAAAGAAATGAGCAGAAACCATCATCACTTGGTGATGGTTTTCCCGTTAAGGGGAAATTCTTGAAGAAAGATGGTAGGTTGAAGAAGAAGAAAGGTAAAAATCCGCAAAAGTCTTATGGTGGTGATGTTTCTGGCATTAGGTGTTATCACTGCAAGAAGAAGAGTCACACAAGAAAGGTCTGTCCTAAGCTCCTGAATAATCGTGGAGGTAAGGAGAATGGCAATGCAGCTATTGTGTGAAGATGGCTGGTTTATACCTGAGTGAATCGTACACTCAAGGATAACACAGAGTCGCCACCAAACTTTACTTAGTCCTAAAGGACAGGGAAAATATCGATAAAACCCAAGGGGAAGAGAAACGGGAACGGGGGTCGGTTATGCGAAAGGAAGGTACTAGCACCTTACGCATCCGTCGTACTCGACGGGAACCATTTCGCTTGCTTCTAGGCTTGGATTGGTTATCTATCTAAAGGCTTATAGCTAAAAGAAGAGGAGGGAGAAGAGAAAGAAAGAAAGAAGAGTGAAAGAAGGAAAGAAAGAAATTGCTCGCGGAGGATTGGGGCCCTCGTGCCTACGTACCCTCATAGTGCAATGAGGAAATCAGAGCGCCGTAGTTCAGAGGAACCAGGGAAAAGAAAAGGGAAATGGAAGAAGGGTGGAAGTGTGCTCGCCAAGATCATCGCGATCTCGTGCCTACGTATCAAAACCCAGAGCGCAAGGTAAAGGAGTGGTGTCAAAACCAAGAGAGAAGAGCAAGAGCGGGTATGGGACCAAGCGAAGGTCGTGACCCAAAGGACGGGTGTGGGACCAAGCGAAGGTCGTGACCCAAAGGACAAGTGTGGGACCAAGCAAAGGTCGTGACCTAAAGGACGAGTGTGGGACTAAGCGAAGGTCGTGACCCAAAGGACGGGTGTGGGACCAAGCGAAGGTCGTGACCCAAAGGACGGGTGTGGGACCAAGCGAAGGTCGTGACCCAAAGGACGGGTGTGGGACCAAACGAAGGTCGTAACCCAAAGAACGTGTGTGGTACCAAGCGAAGGTCGTGACCCAAAGGACTGTCGATACAGACTGAACAAACAGTACTTGATCAACAAAGGGGTACTGAACCAAAAGAAGGTTACTAACCCAAGGGTGCAAGTATTCGAACCAAGAAAGGTTGCCAACTGCTGGGGATTCGGTTTTAACATAAAGGCTATGATTAACCGAGAAGAGTGAGTGATTAACCAAGAGAAGGTGATTAACTCAAAAAAAGGTTAAGTATTTTAACAGAAAGACTGTGGTTAACTGAAGAAATGGGTGATTAACCAAGAGAAGGTGATTAACCCAAAGGGAAACTTAGTATATTAACAAATAGATTGTGGTTAACTGAGAAGAAAGGGTGATTAACCAAGAGAAGGTGATTAACCCAAGAATAAACTTAGTATGTTAACATATAGACTGTGGTTAACTAAGAAGAAATGGTGATTAACCGAGAGAAGGTGATTAACCCAAGAATAAACTCAGTGTGTTAACAGATAGACTGTGATTAACTGAGAAAACATGCAAATTGGTGTTTTAACCGCCAGGTTGTGATTAACCAAACAAAGGGAGGGGAACCAAGAGAAGGTTGCGAACTCCGCTTGGGTTTGGGTGTTTAGCAGGAAAACTGTGTTGAACTGAAGAAGGATGTTGAAACTCTCCTGGGGAATCAAAGCAAAATGATTAACCTAAGAAGAAGGATATTGAGGCAAGATATGGATGTTAACTCAAGACAAATGATCTTAACCAAGAAGGATGGTGATTAATCAAGAGAGAGATAGAGAGAAACACAAGTGATCAAAGATCGACCCGACTGGGGAATGAGAAACACTATAGCTTTGAGTATAGAGGTGACTATTCTCGAGGAGAGGACAAGACGCCCTTACCAAAGAAATGCCCAGAATGAGGGTAGGAAAAATCCATCCTCATTCCTTCTCTAGCACCCAAAGTATAGTGTGGAAATCGAAACAGGCAGCGTAACAGCTCCAATTTGTACGGTGCTCCAGTGTCGCGCGAAACTCCGACTCCGCGGTGGGGAAAAAGAGAGAAAAAGCTCTAAAGGAATCCTAAAGAGAAGGAAAGGGAAGGATCAATTAGTCGAAACATGGTTTCGATCAATTAATCAAAGGGGAATGTCATGCTAACAATTTTCCAAAAGAGAATGAAAAATCATTAAAGCAAAAGGTGTGAATTATTGATTATACAAGATTAAGCTCATCCATGAAGAATAAACTTAATGCAAAACAAAGAGAGGGAGTGCAAAATAGTACCACATGACACTGAAAATACAACACAACTCATGTATCATGTAGTCAAAGAAAGTGCAAAAATTAGCATGTTCAAACAAAAATAAAAAACACACATAATTGCACGAATTGATAAATCAATCATTGAATTAATGTAAAAATGCTTTAAACAGAGGTTAACAACATTAAAAACATCCATAAATATCAAGCATATCAATCCATGGAAGTTAGAATGAAAAAGCATGGCAAACACACTTAAAAAAGCATGAAAATGGCATTCTGGTTCAGTGTTAATCGATTAACATAATTGCAGTGTAAAGTGTTAATCGATTAACACTTGAAAAAACAGCAAATTTACACTAGTTAATCTATTAACATAATTGCACTACAAAGTGTTAATGGATTAACACTGCTGCAGAGGCAAAAAAACAGTTTTAAAAAGTGCTTTTGGCCAACTTATTGATTGTACAATCACTCCAATGCTAGGGCAAACAATTATGCACGAAAAATTAAGTTTAGAACCAGCAAATGATCAACAATAGAATCAATTAAATCAACAAGATTATGGATCAAACAATGGCATGGCAAAATAAACCGAAAAATGATCGAAACTCGCAAAACTGAACGAAACGATAAATTAAGTGAGAAACGACCAACCTACAAGCCGGAGATTGGGCTTGGTGATTGTTGTGCTTGAAATATGATGAAGATAAATGAAGAAATCCAGAGAAAACCAGAGAATCCTACAGTTGTACTTCGAACCGTAGCGAACCGAGCAAAATTCGACGAAAACTCCGAAATAAGAATTATCACCGAAGAAACTTGAATTAATCACTTGAGATGAATCCAAAAGCTACTGAAGCTCAACAAAATCCAGAAAAATGGAAAGAAGATGAAGGTTAAGCTCAAGAAAAATCACTTCCAAGGTGAAAGTAGCTTTTCTTCAATGGTGAATTAAGAGCTTTAGTGTGGTTTGGTGAAAAAGATGAAGTAGAATATGTAGAAGTTGCAACAAATGGTGAGAGAAATGAGAGACTTGAGAGTGAAGAAAGTGAGAATTTGTGTGAATGATTGTGGAGATTGTGGAGATTGTGGAGGAGTTGTAAAATGGTGAAGCTTTGTTTATAAAGAGTTTTGGTTTGGAGTGTGAGAGGTTTGGAGCTAGCTTTGGACTTAGCTTTGGGTTTGGAACTAGGTAAGGAGTTAGTTACACTTGACTCACCGAGTCAAGGTGGTTAACTCGGTTAGTTAGGATCAACTCGGTAACAATCCCAATGTGAGTTCCAACATCCAAAGGTTGATATGCTTGGAGATCAAGGAACATGGTGTACTTATTTGAACATGATGCATTGGAACAAATGTAGGTGAATTCTTGAAGATTCCAGAATGTTCCATATGCTACTAGACCAATGTAGAATCACAAAACGTGGAGGGAAAGTTGTTGTCTTGAAAAAGCAGCAAATTATGCAAAATTTGCACGTGTTAATCGATTAACATAATTGCACTGCAAAGTGTTAATCGATTAACACTTGAAAAATAACAAATTTACACTGGTTAATCTATTAACATAATTGCACTGCAAATGGTTAATCGATTAACCAGACCAAAATATGCCAAATTTTGCTTGAAAATGGTGTTGTGGCCACATTTCCAATTTTCAACCTCTTGCTTTGATCAATAGGCATGGAAACCTTTATTTTGTACTTGTTTTGATGATGTGATGACCTTGTGAGGATGCGATTAATCGGGCTTAGAAAACCTTTAAATCTTGCAACAATAAATACATAGAGAAAAGGGCGAATGCGTATTCCGGCGGTGCGAATGCACATGCTTATGCAAAAAAAAAAGAAAAAAAAAAGAGGTCAAATTTCGGGTTACGACAGCTGCCCCTATTTAATCCTCTTGGACCTGAATGTTTGAATTGCGCCAGCTTTTCGATGATTCGAGGTAAAAGGGTATTAAATAAAAGAGTAGCCCAAAAATTTAGTCGATGGCGACAAAAGAAGGGTTGAAATTGCAGAGAGTTTGATAGGTACGAAGTTAGGCTGAATATCTGCTGGGGAGATGAATCAGGCCAAAAGAGAGGGAGTATGCTTGATGCATATGCCATGTATGCATCCTACATGATGCTTGATATCATGTTATGCAAGGATGCAAGTTAAGGTGATGTGCGAGAGTTAGGCAGGTGCTGGACGGACCAGAAAGGTTTTGGACGGACCAAGGAATTGAACAGGTTCTGGAAAGGTTTGCCAGACGAAAACTGGATTTTGATTGGGACGAATTTTTTGAACCTGTGTGGCGTAATGCTCCAACTTGATGAATATGCTATGCATTTAAGGATGCAATGTTATGCGATGATGATCACTATATGCAGAATGTTAGTGATCAGGTTTTGAAGAGATGTCAAGTGTGATCGGGCTTATGTCAAGGCTTCATACTGTGCCAGACGAATGATATGCGTGAGTGAAGCGACATGATTAATGCATAAGAATGATCTATGCAATGGTTCTTGAGAATCTGTTAAGTGTTTTTGTCGTGGGAGGCGGTAGAGTTGAGGTTAGGCTGTAAGCTATAAAGACGTGATTCCCGGCACCTACTTCAGGATCAACAGTTGTTGATGCACTATTGCTCTTGCCTCAAAATAGGGAGAGAACCTGTACCTTGGTAGCCTGTCTCTGCCCCAATCTATTGGGCATCTGCATGGGTTGCCCCAGTAATAAGGTAGGAGACAGTTGTATCATAGGATGATCTTGATCCGGCTTGCCCTAGTGTATCAGAATGGTATGCCCCTGATTAACTGTCTCTTGGAGAGGTTGACTTATTGTGCTCTGAGAGTGATCTGCCCCAGCATGAGCTCTGAAGTGGTTTTGCCCCTGGCCGATCGATCTTTGGAGGAATACCCCTGACCAACTGATCTTTGAGAGATTTGTCAAATCTCGACGTGATTGACTCAGATTGACTGAATCTTGAGGTGGCTAGGCCCTTTTGTTCAACGGAGTTTTCAGGCGCTTTGCCCCTTGAGGTGATCAAACTTTCCAATGGGGAAACCTTTTTGATGTCAAGTGCTTGTTCGCAAGTAAAAAGTGTTTGTTTTGAAAATGGTAATACTAATGCCATGCATATGCCAGTTTTGAAATCCAAGTATGTTCACTAAGATTATGACATATATTGAATGGATCACAATTTAGAATGCCCTGTCAGTATCGGCATAAATGATAAGCAAATCTTTGGGAGTCAGCTTTGACATGATCCCACTGTAGTATGCTTTCGAAATAAACCCTGCTTCAGTTAGGTCTTTTGAGGATTGTAACGTGGTCTGGTTCATGGTTTAAGAAAGAAAGGATATAAGGCTCAAAATTTATTTTACCCCACCCATTCTCCTTGATGTTCTCCAGTCCTACGTTCAGCTAGTTTGACATAAGCGTTCACGTTTCAAAGAGGGTTTTGAATGGTGGATGTGATGGTAGAGGAACCGACGAGGGTTTTTGGAGTTGCAGCCACTCACCTTTTGTTTTTCTCACATGTGATTGTCGCTCCCGGGATTTTCATCCAAGTACAAACGCAAAAGTGGCGCGGAAACAGAGTCACCAGCAATGTGTATTTATCCCAAGAGAGGGAAAGGAAACACTGCGTAAACCTGGAGGAAGGAAAAAGCGTGGTCATCGCGACCAAGGGAAACGGGTAAGGGAGTCGGTTACGCGAGGGGAAGGTATTAGCACCCCTACGCGTCCATCGTACTCGATGGGATCCACGCTTCTTTTCTAATCAAAGGGTGAGTTATCCTACAGTCTACGGCTAAACAGAAATGGAAAACAAAAAGGGAAAAAAGGAAACGGACTAGCAAGGATTATCACAATCCAATGCCTACGTATCTTTGTGGACGAACAAAGAATCAGAGTCAACGTAGTTCGACGGACTACGGGTGGATAGGGGGAAGGCTGCTCACTAAGATATTGCATCTCGTGCCTACGTATCCTCAATCGGACGGGAGAGAGGAAGTCAGAGCAATCGTAGTTCAACAGACGGGTCGAAAAAGAGGGAAGGGTGCTCGCCGAGATATCGCATCTCGTGCCTACGTATCCTCAATCGGACGAGAAAGAGGAAATCAGAGCAAATGTAGTTCGTGGTACAAGTCGAAAGGTGGAAAGAGTGCTCGTCAAGACATCGCCGTCTTGTGCCTACGTATCCTCAATCGGACGAGAAAGAGGAGTCAGAGCAAACGTAGTTCATGGGACGAGCACAACATAACAAAACAAACAAGCTCGAGAAGTATCGACATCGCTCGAGTAGCACACATCCGACTGTGGATTCATGTTATCACAGTGGCAAAGGGAGATGCCTAGCAACGATATCATATCATCGAAGCAGGATAAAACAACAGGGATACCTAGCCACGATATCAATTCATCGGGCAGGATGGGGAAGCAAAGCGACAACATCACGCCATCGAAGCTTGCGAGCTGTAGGAAATAATGGAGCCTAACCACGATATCATGTCATCGGGTAGGACAAAAACTGCGGGGAAAAAGTAAATTGTGCGTACGAGCACAAAGCATCAGCGTCGGTCGATGTGAGCTACACAAAGTGTGGGGGTCTGATTGCTAAACCCTTCTTCCACTTGACGACTCGATAACCAGAGCGGGGGCACATGTTCAATGCATTAACACGCAGTGCGAGCGAGTGAACGACTCAACTAAAAGTGCGGGGGTACCGATTGCAGGTCCCTTTTCGATTGCCTTCTCCAAGGACTTATCAGGGGGAATTGGGGATGGGACGCCTCTTTTGAGGTCTTTGGCACAAAAGTAAACAAACACAAACATGGCCTCCTTTGAGGACTTCCAGAATTGTCGGCCAAGTGGCAGGACTCCCAATCCTACTTCTCATGGCATCAAATGAATTGGCATACAATGTAACACCCCGATTTGTTTAATTGTATTTATTTATTTCATTTATGTGAATTTTGTGAAATGTGTGAAATTATTGTATTTTACCTGCTAATTGAGTTAATTGGTTAATGTCCCTAATAGGTAAAATATTTGCAATAAATTATAATTTCTTTTCAACTTTTATTTCCCAAAATATATTTCATCGCTGTTTTTGTTTTATCGCGTTTTGAGAGCGTTTGTGAGATATTTGAGCTGAGGGGTATTTTGGTCTTTTGCTTGGTTATTTTTCATAAGAATAGAAATAGAGAGAAAAATAGAGAGAAAGAAAAAGAGAAGAAGGAAAGGAGAAAGAAAAGAAGAAAAGAGGGAAAAACTTGGAGAGGAGGAAATCGATTCAACCGACTTTTAAAAACACGATTAAATCGGGTAAGGGTGCGAAACTCGATTATCTTATACTTGTGTATGATTATGTATGTATGTATTTGTTTGTTGTTGAGTTAAAATTGGATATAGAACTAAAATCATAATATGTTGAAATTGTTGGAAATTGATTCAAATTGTGTCTGAAATCATGTGTTAATGTTCATAATTGCTGAGACATGTTAGGTAGATGTTGTTGTGCAATCTATTGGTAATTTTCTAGTGTTTAGATGAGATTTGGAGAGGATTTGGGGTAGAATTCGTAACAGAAATTATGCAGGAAAATTCTGGGTTTTCGTTGCCCATACCTGTATCAGGCAAGGCAATACGCGTATTGGGTTGGGCAATACGCGTATGACAAGGAAGGAATTTAGTCATTACGCGTATGGGAGTGGACAATACGCGTATGGAGTGAGGCAATACGCGTATTGGAGTTTTAGTGGGATTTTTGGGAAGGAATTGGTCTCTGCCCATACACATATCACTTTGGGCAATACGCGTATGAATGGGCGGGTGAGCAAGGCAATACGCGTATGACTCAGGGCAATACGCGTATGGCCAGTGAGAGTGCAGAATTTTGTCTTTTCGCGATTCCATTTCTTGTTGATTCCATAACTTGTGTTTCGATTATCCGTTTTGAACATTCTTGGTATTGTTGGAAAGCTATTGAAATGTTCTTTCTTATAAAAATGGTTTTGAGATTGTTGGCCGATTTAATTGTGTCGGGAATTTGGAAACGTGTCGTTTTGTCGAATTTTACCGTTTTAATGGTGTGTATTTGATGTGTTATCATGCAATATGCTTTTGATATATATATCGTATGACTTGTGTGATGTTATATGATGTGAATGCATGTGTTGAAATGTTGTGATGATGGTTTGTGGCCTAAGAGCAGGAAAATGCATTGTGTTGTGGATTGATTGTATATGCATGATTATGGTTGAATTGTGAAGATGCATTTGATTGTCATGAGTCCTTGTATGTCAAGCATCATGATATGCATCTTGTGATGTCGTGTGCCCTTGTGGGGTGTGAGCGACGAAACGATTCCAGAGGGAATCCGCTATAACATCGCGTGCCTTATACAAAGAAGACCTAAAGCGATGATTATAGACGATTGTGTGCCTTATACAAAGAGGGCCTAAAGCGATCGGATCGTGTGCCTTATACAAAGAGGACCTAAAGAGATCCATAAACGTCGTGTGCCTTATACAAAGAGGACATAAAGCGACGGGGAACATCGTTTGCCCGACGCGGAGTTACACTAAGTAACAAGCGATGATTCCAATAGTTCCTAAGTGAACTAGTGATGAGAATGATGGATGGATGGTACCGCATTTGCATAGAGTCGTTGTGTCGATCTCTTTGCATTTGGATAAATCATGAATGGATTGATTAAGTGTGGAAAATCATGAATGGATTGATTATGTGTGGAGATTGTGAATTGATTGAGTATGTGTTGAGATTTATGATTGGATTGGTGAATTGATGTGCATATGTGATAAATGCATTGATTGTGGATGATATGTTTTACATATAGATATATGCTATGTGATGTGGTGGTGTGTTTCCATATGTTATAACTGTGGTGTGCCTTATGTGTGATTATGTGATTATGTTGGTATAATTGATATATGTTATGGGTATTAGTATGTGATGCTTGTGGTGAGAATGGTCTATATGTGTATTTTTGTGTTATTATATAATTGTATGCAATTATAATATGATTGTGTTTCTCACCCTTCTGCTGTTGTTTGTTGCTCTATGAGGCAATTGCAGATTAGTGGTCTTAGAGGCTTTTGTGAAGATTAGTCCTCCGTCCTTTGTCGGTCTGTCCGCTCTGATACGTAACACGGGAGTCGGGGAACGCTGTAGATATATATGTATACAATGGTTGAATATATTTTGTATTACTTTTGTATGAATATTTTAATGTTATAGAATAATTTATTTTGTAAACCAAGTCGCTTATGGATCTTTCCGCTTTATTCCATAATTGAACTTTCCTTTTAAATGGAAAAAGTTTCCCTTTGAGGTTATTCCATTTTGTGTTATGTATCAAATTTATGAGCAGGGATTGTGTTTTCTTCTTTAAAATTGTGGCATCCTTGTTTCTATCGGAAAAATAAATTTTTACTTACTCTGATTTAATTATGTATTATTTATTCGCGATGGGACTTGAGGTGTTACAAAAGTGGTATCAAAGCAGGTCGGTCCGTCCGGCCAAGTTGTTGAGTCAGTTGGTGTGACAGTTGAATGCTATCGATGTTGTTTGGCCCTTAGTACTTGATATGTGTGTGAGACACTGTCAGTACTTTCTGGTTTTTCTATTCCGTTGTCTGCAGGAGTTAGAATGAGATAAGTGGGGGAGAAGCTGGTACTTCTCCATGTAGCTTTAGGTGTGGAGCGCTGGCTCAGTGTGTTGTGAATTGCAGGATTGTAAGTGTTGTTTGGACAGTGTGGTTCCCGGTTCCAGAAGGGATGCGGAGGTAAGGCTTATGTCAACTAAGGATTTGTACCTTGGGTAGTTTTGTGCACAGGATGTAAGAAATGCTATTATAGTTTGGTAAAGACGGTTTATGCCCTATCATGATTGTCGGCTGTCTATTGACAAATTGAGGAACTGATCACCCTTAATCTCTTATTGATAGTAGACGGAATTATGTTGGATGGAATAGACGTGTCTTTTCGGCTTTGATAGTGTGTGCAATGAATTGTTTGGAATTTTGAAAATGATTAAGGATTATTTTGATGAGTTGATGAAGATTCTTAATCGGAAGATGAGGTGGATTAGAGGTTTTGGTATGTTGGTCAAGTGGGGAAGTCATTGAGAGAGAATGATTGGGTTTTATTTAAGGGCTGCTTCTCAGAGAGTAGAGATTGAACTTAATTGGACGAAGGTGAATAGTTGAGGTTTATATCTGCTATGTGAGTAGAAAACTCTTGGTAGATGGGACTAAGATGTTTGTTTTGTCTGTGATGGTAGTGTTCTGGAAATTGGCAGGAAGTCATAGTGATGGGCCGTCAGTTGTGCATAGTTTTCAGATGTGTTTTTGGATGGAACATTAGGGTGTTGGCTTAGGGAGCTCCAGCTTTGTTAGTAGCAAAAAGGAAGGATGATTGAACGGAATAACAAGCATGATGTGTATCATGGTATTGAGACTACGAGAAGCCAAACTTAGAGTTCTGGTGAGGTTTGGAGTCCTTGGAGTTTTAGAGCATTAATGGAAATCTTGAGAAAACCCTTAGGTGTGGATGTAATATTTGAGAGTTCTTTTTGGTTTGTGGTTACTACATGTTGGGATTTATGAGAATTTGGACTGTCAAGAGAAGAAATTGTGTATGGATTACTAACAGTCGAATAAGGTGACGATTGAGAATAAGTGTCCACTTTCATGAACAGATGACTGGAATGGTTTGGTTGAGTTTGAGTGAAATTACAATTGTTTGGAATGTTTGATAAGAGTGGTGAATTGTGTGAGTTGAGGCTTTGATCATTTTCATGGGACTGGTTATGTTTGTTATCATCGGGATATGCTGTTATTTACTCGGTTAAGCTTGCATGTGAGTAACCAGTTACCCAGTGAAACGTTTTGCAAACGCTTTAAGAATTTATATCTTTTGGAATTTGGTTGGGCATTAAAACGTACAGTGATGTTATTTGGTGTTAGTATTGTGTGTGTAATGTTTGTGGAGTATATGAATCGTATCTTCCATATTTATTTGGATAAGTTCGTAATGGATTTGATTGAGGATAGTCGGATCTGTTATAAACTCAGAGAAAGGACAGGTAAAGTGTTTGAGATTTGAATTACAAGTGTTGGAAAGAGACGAAGTTTTATGCTAAGTTATTCAAGTGAGAATTTGGGTTGAAAAGGGTTAGTTTTCTTGGATATGTTATTTCAGATGAAAGTATGGTTAATGGATCCATCAGAAGTAGATGCAGTTCTACAATGAGAGGCTCCGAAGTTGGTTAAGGAGATTAGAAATTTTTGGGCTTAGTTGGTTGTTACTGCATGCTAGGGAAGAATTTTCTAAGTTCGTACTTCTGTTATCTCAGTGGACTTACAAAGGGTGAGTCGTTTGTTTTGGATGTTCGTTGTGAGTAAGTTTTGGTGAGCTGAAGTAGAAGTTGTCTATGGCTCCAGTTTTGATTTTGTGCAATCCTAATAAACCGGTTGTGAGGTATTGAGATGTGTCTTTGATGAGTTTAGTCTGTGTGTTAATGCAAAAGGGTAAAGTCGTGGCTTATGCTTTACGACATTTGAGGATTCATAAAAGGATCTATACTATTATGGATTTGGAATTGGTTGCGGTTGTATTGTGTCGGAATATTTGGAGGTATTATCCTTATGGTTCTAGGTTCAAGGTGTTTGGTAATCACAAGAGTTTAGAGTACTTGTTTGGTCTGAAGGGATAGAGTATGAGACAGCGAGGATGGTTGGAATTTGTGATGAGTTATGACTTTAGCTGGAATTATCCTATTGGTGAAGTTCATGTCGTGCATGATGAGTTAAGTCGGAAGTTTCTATGCATACCTGTTTTGATGGTCAGGGAGTTAGAATTATTTGAGCAGTTCAGAGACTTGTGTCTGGTGTGTGAGATAACACAGGAGAGTGTGAGGTTGGGAAAATTAAAGTGAACAGTGATTTTTGGCAAATATGAGAAAGAGTTAGACTTTGGACGTGAGATTGGTAGTTTTGATGGTTACGAGTCATCAGAGTGCGTAGCGGAAGCGTGGTGGGACTTGTAAGAGTTCATAGGTTGAACATTGGAAACAGGTTGGAATAATGAGACCATTGGACGTTTCAGAATAGAAGTGTTAGGTGAAAGGTTTAAATATTATTCATGGGCTACTATGTAGATGGACGTTTTGGTTGTATGTTCGATTGGTAAATCGTAGCATTGTTGTAATATTGTGGTGTGACAAGGATATTGGTATTGTGGTTACGTAGAGGTTGTTGAAGCGATGTTGTGTCGTGGAACTTTATGTTCTTGTTTGTGTTGTTGCCTCGTTTTCATCGTGATGGTCCGAGTGCGAGTAGCTAATTCATGTGTGTGGTCGTAGCTTGGGTATTCTTTGAGTTGTGAGTTAGTCGTCAAGTGCATTGTACGGGCTTTGCATTTTGTCGTTGTTGTTGTTGTTGTGTCGTTGTTAGCAAGGTGGTTTGTCAGTTGTGTTATTCGTGGAGTGCCTTTGGTTGGCATGATAGTTTGTTAGTCGGATGCGAGAGTCGCATCCGAAGTTGTTCGTATCGGATATATTTTCGAGGACGAAAATGTCTAAGTGGGGGAGAGTTGTAACGCCCCGATTTGTTTAATTGTATTTATTTATTTCATTTATGTGAATTTTGTGAAATGTGTGAAATTATTGTATTTTACCTGCTAATTGAGTTAATTGGTTAATGTCCCTGATAGGTAAAATATTTGCAATAAGTTATAATTTCTTTTCAACTTTTATTTCCCGAAATATATTTCATCGCTGTTTATGTTTTATCGCGTTTTGAGAGCGTTTGCGAGATATTTGAGTTGAGGGGTATTTTGGTCTTTTGCTTGGTTATTTTTCATAAGAATAGAAATAGAGAGAAAGAAAAAGAGAAGAAGGAAAGGAGAAAGAAAAGAAGAAAAGAGGGAAAAACTTGGAGAGGAGGAAATCGATTCAACCGACTTTTAAAAACACGATTAAATCGGGTAAGGGTGCGAAACTCGATTATCTTATACTTGTGTATGATTATGTATGTATGTATTTGTTTGTTGAGTTGAAATTGGATATAGAACTAAAACTATAATATGTTGAAATTGTTGGAAATTGATTCAAATTGTGTCTGAAATCATGTGTTAATGTTCAAAATTGCTGAGACATGTTAGGTAGATGTTGTTGTCCAATCTATTGGTAATTTTCTGGTGTTTAGATGAGATTTGGATAGGATTTAGGGTAGAATTCGTAACATAAATTATGCAGGGAAATTATGGGTTTTCACTGCCCATACGCGTATCAGGCAAGGCAATACGCGTATGGCAAGGAAGAAATTTAGTCATTACGCGTATGGGAGTGGGCAATACGCGTATGGAGTGAGGTAATACGCGTATTGGAGTTTTAGTGGGATTTTTGGGAAGGAATTGGTCTCTGCCCATACGCGTGTCACTTTGGGCAATACGCGTATGGATGGGCGAGTGAGCAAGGCAATACGCATATGGCTCAGGGCAATACGCGTATGGCCAGTGAGAGTGCTGAATTTTGTCTTTTCGCGATTCCATTTCTTGTTGATTCCATAACTTGTGTTCCGATTATCCGTTTTGAACATTCTTGGTATCGTTGGAAAGCTATTGAAATGTTCTTTCTTATAAAAATGGTTTTGAGATTGTTGGTCGATTTAATTGTGTCGGGAATTTGGAAATGTGTCATTTTGTCGACTTTTACCGTTTTAATGGTGTGTATTTGATGTGTTATCATGCAATATGCTTTTGATATATATATATATATATCGTATGACTTGTGTGATGTTATATGATGTGAATGCATGTGATGAAAGGTTGTGATGATGGTTTGTGGCCTAAGAGCAGGAAAATGCATTGTGTTGTGGATTGATTGTATATGCATGATTATAGTGGAATTATGAAGATGCATTTGATTGTCATGAGTCCTTGTATGTCAGGCATCATGATATGCATCTTGTGATGTCGTGTGCCCTTGTGGAGTGTGAGCGACGAAACGATTCCAGAGGGAATCCGCTATAACATCGTGTGCCTTATACAAAGAGGACCTAAAGCGATGATTATAGACGATCGTGTGCCTTATACAAAGAGGACCTAAAGCGATTGGATCGTGTGCCTTATACAAAGAGGACCTAAAGCGATCCATAAACGTTGTGTGCCTTATACAAAGAGGACCTAAAGCGACGGGGAACATTGTTTTCCCGACGGGGAGTTACACTAAGTAACAAGCGATGATTCCAATAGTTCCTGAGTGAACTAGTGATGAGAATGATGGATGGATGGTACCGCATTTGCATAGAGTCGTTGTGTCGGTCTCTTTGCATTTGCATAAATCATGAATGGATTGATTAAGTGTGGAAAATCATGAATGGATTGATTATGTGTGGAGATTGTGAATTGATTGAGTATGTGTTGAGATTTATGATTGGATTGGTGAATTGATGTGCATATGTGATAAATGCATTGATTGTGGATGATATGTTTTACGTATAGACATATGCTATGTGATGTGGTGGTGTGTTTCCATATGTTATAACTGTGGTGTGCCTTATGTGTGATTATGTGATTATGTTGGTATAATTGATATATGTTATGGGTATTAGTATGTGATGCTTGTGGTGAGAATGGTCTATATGTGTATTTTTGAGTTATTATATAATTGTATGCAATTATAATATGATTGTGTTTCTCACCCTTCTGCTGTGGTTTGTTGCTCTATGAGGCAATTGCAGATTAGTGGTCTTGGAGGCTTTTGTGAAGATTAGTCCTCCATCCTTTGTCGGTCTGTCCGCTCTGATACGTAACACGGGAGTCGGGGAACACTGTAGATATATATGTATACAATGGTTGAATATATTTTGTATTACTTTTGTATGAATATTTTGATGTTATAGAATAATTTATTTTGTAAACCAAGTCGGTTATGGATCTTTCCGCTTTATTCCATAATTGAACTTTCCTTTTATATGAAAAAGTTTCCCGTTGAGGTTATTCCATTTTGTGTTATGTATCAAATTTATGAGTAGGGATTGTGTTTTCTTCTTTAAAATTGTGGCATCCTTGTTTCTGTCGGAAAAATAAATTTTTACTTACTCTGATTTAATTATGTATTATTTATCCGCGATGGGAATTGGGGTGTTACAAAAGTGGTATCAGAGCAGGTCGGTCTGTCCGGCCAAGTTGTTGAGTCAGTTGGTGTGACAGTTGAATGATGTCGATGTTGTTTGGCCCTTAGTACGTGAAATGTGTGTGAGACACTATCAGTACTTTCTGGTTTTTCTATTCCGTTGTCTGCAGGAGTTAGAATGAGATAAGTGGGGGAGAAGCTGGTACTTTTCCATGTTGCTTCAGGTGTGGAGCACTGACTCAGTGTGTTGTGAATTGCAAGATTGTAAGTGTTGTTTGGATAGTGTGGTTCCCGGTTCCAGAAGGGATACGGAGGTAAGGCTTATGTCAACTAAGGATTTGTGCCTTGGGTAGTTTTGTGCACTGGATGTAAGGAATGCTATTATAGTTTGGTAAAGACGGTTTATGCCCCATCATGATTGTCGGCTATCTATTGACAAATTGAGGAACTGATCACCGTTAATCTCTTGTTGATAGTAGACGGAATTATGTTGGATGGAATAGACATGTCTTTCCGGCTTTGATAGTGTGTGCAATGAATTGTTTGGAATTTAGAAAATGATTATGGATTGTTTTGATGAGTTAATGAAGATTCTTATATCGGAAGATGAGGCGGATTAGAGGTGTTGGTATGTTGGTCAAGTGGGGAAGTCATTGAGAGAGAATGATTGGGTTTTATTTAAGTGCTGCTTCTCAGAGAGTAGAGATTGAACTTAATTGGACGAAGGTGAATAGTTGAGGTTTATATCTGCTAAGTGAGTAGAAAACTCTTGGTAGATGGGACTAAGATGTTTGTTTTGTTTGTGATGGTAGTGTTCTGGAAATTGGCAGGAAGTCACAGTGATGGGCCGTCAGTTGTGCATAGTTTTCAGATGTGTTTTTGGATGGAACATTAGGGTGTTGGCTTAAGGAGCTCCAGCTTTGTTAGTAGCAAAAAGGAAGGATGTTTGAACGGAATAACAAGCATGATGTGTATCATGGTATTGAGACTACGAGAAGCCAAACTTAGAGTTCTGGTGAGGTTTGGATCCAATTGTTGGGCCTTGTTGAGTGAAGCCTTGTTGGGCGTGTTCTTGGGCCTTGTTGTTTGGATCCAATTGTTTATCTTAGCTTGTTGTTTAAGTTAACTTAGTAGCCTATAAATAGGCTAGATCTCTCAGGTTGTTGAGAGAGGCCAATTGTTGTTATTCACTTGTAATCATTTGTACCCTAATTGAGTAAGTGAATAGAAAATAGTTTACGCAATCCTATTCTCCTTCTTTCTTTTCTTCTTTCTTCTCTCTCTCTCTCTCTCTCTCTCTCTCTCTCTCTCTCTCTCTCTCTCTCTCTCTCTCTCTCTCTCTCTCTCTCTCTCTCTCTCTCTCTCTCTCTCTCTCTCTCTCTCTCTCTTTGTTAACCTAACTTTTTCATTGTTCATCAAGAAACTCCATTTCTCAAACAAGAATTTATTAATTGGTATCGTTTGTCACAACAACATAAAATTTATGTATACGACATAATGATCAAATTACAAGTAAGAAAGTGTTGTGGTTTTGTGATAATTGGCTATTTATTAAATATACGAAAGATTTGTATATGACATAATGTACTAAAATGAAAAAATTCCCATGTTTTGATAAAACTGAGTAAATACTATTAGGAGTATATAAATTAATTCATAAGCATATATATTTGAATTCAAAATTATACGTGAGTGATTGAATATTCAAAGGTTATTAAAAATGAGATAAATATTGCACTTTTTAATGATATATTTGACAAGGGTATGGTGTTTCCAGATAAGAAGTTGAAAATATTGAAGATATCAGTAGGGATATATATGATATAAGTGTTAGAAGGAAATTTGGGGTAGGTGGAGAATTTTTTTAAATAGTTGGGAAAGGTTAGGAAATTTTTAAGTAGTTGGAGAAATTTTGAGTGTTTATAAATTTTTGACTTGATACAGACTCAAGTACATCACCTATATTTATACTAGTAGCATTCCTAAATTAACGACTAAGATTTTATCACCACATACTTAATCTAACGGTTATAAATGAATCTTTAAAATTTTCTCTACTATTCTACAAAAATCTTTTTCATCTAGAGAGCTCCACGGATTTCTCTAGAATAGGCTTCTAGAAGTTTGACCTACTACAACACAAATTTGGGTTCAAAATTCCTAAGGCCCAAAAAACTAACAAACTAAAAATCAATTTAAATATTCAACACCCCTTTAAATCTGACTTTGTTACTCCAAATAAATATCTTAACTTGACAAAGTCTTCATGCTTGAGAGGCTCTGTGAAGATATCAGCTGCTTGGTCATGCGTCTTCACGTTCTCCAACTGCACATCATTGTTAGAAACACGCTCTCTAATATAATGATAACGTGTGTCAATGTACTTACTTCGATCATGGAGTGGCCGCCACATACAGGGTTGGTAACCAGATTGTATGATAAACACGTGAAGTGGCTGCCACGTACTCTGCCTCACATGTGGAATGAGCGACAATCAGTTTCTTCTTTGACATACATGTGAAGGTTGTGTTTCCAATGTAGAAAAAAGTTAATTTTTCTTTTTTGGTCATCTACATCTCCTCCCCGGTCACTATTGCTATATCCAACGAGCTTGTAATCATCAGAAATAAAGTAGTATGTTCCTAAGTTTGTTGTACCTTTGATGTAGCAAAGAATCCTTTTTTTGTCCTTGAGATGAGTTATTGTTGGATGCTCCATGTATCGACTGACAGCTCCGACCTTATACAAGATGTCAGGCCTCGTGCATGTTAAATATCGTAAGTTTCCAAACAAGCTCCTAAAAAGTGATGGATCCAGTCTTTCTCCTTCCTCTTGCTTTGACAACTTGATTCAGCATTCCATTTGCGTGCTAACTGGGTTTGTGCCATCCATCTTGAATTTATTGAGTACCTCTTTAGCATAGGCTTCCTGAGTGATTAGGATTCTCTGACTTTCTTGTTTCACTTGAATGCCAGTGTAGTAAGACATGAATCCAATATGTCGTACATCTTGAACTCCTTTGTCATCCCTTTCTTGAACTCTTCAAACATGGTTGGATTGTTCCTCGTGATGATTAAGTCATCTACATACAAGAACATAATCATAATATATCCACGTTGCGCTTTGATATAGAGTATGTGCTCATATGGACACTTGACGAAGTTATTCTCTTGGAAATACTTGTCAATTCAAGCATTACAAGCTCTTAGGGCTTGTTTCAACCCGTAGAGTGCCTTCATTAGCTTCAAGACCTTTTCTTCTTCTCCCTTGACTCCGTTGCCTTGGGATTTCTTAATGTAGACTTCTTTGTTAAAGACCCCATTCAAGAAGACTGACTTGACATCCATTTGGTGTGTCTTTCACTTGTTTTGATCTTCTAGTGAAATGATTAGTCTAATAGTGTCTAATCGAGCAAATGGAACGAATACCTCGTCATAGTTAATGTCGAATCTTTGATTGTATCCTCTTTCCTCCAATCTTGACTTGTATCTTTCAACTTCTCCTTTGGAGTTCTTCTTTTCTTTATACACCCACTTCACACCGATCTCCTTGTGCCCTTTTATAAGTGAAGCTAACTTCCATGTGTCATTCTTCTTTATCGCCTTGATCTCTTTGTCCATGGAAGTTTTCCAAGTCTTCTTCTCCAATTCTTCTTGGAAGTTTATGGGCACGCAATCTGCAAATAGATAAAAAGAGTAAGATTGTCTTGATTTTCGGTTACCTCTTAAATCTCTTTCAAACTTCTAAAGTGAGGAGTCATTTCACTTGAGATTCTCTTTCTTTAGAACTCGGGGTCGGTGAAGCCTGCAGGGTAGAAAAATCTCCTCTTGGTTCCTCTAGGTCCAAGCCATCTTCTTCAAATTATGTAAAGAAGTTGTAGTCTTCATTACTTAATTTCTAATCTTGTTCTCATTCTTCATCGAAGACGACATTTTTATAGGTGATAGTCTTCCTTGTATCAAGACTATAGAGCTTATAGACTTTGGAATTGTCATCGTAACTAATGAAGATGTGCTTTTCTCTTTTATCATCTAGTTTGCTTATTTTCTCATCTGGTACATAAGGGTGAGTTATGCTTCCAAAGACTCTTAGATAGGAAATTTCAGGATTTCTTCCACTACAGGCTTCTTGTGGTGTTTTTCTCAACACACTTCTTTTTGCAATAGCTTCTACCCATGGTTCCTTTTATAGTCTCTTTCTTTTTAGCATGCTCCTCGCCATCTCAAGGATTATCACATGTTCTTTCTCTCTACTACTCTATTTTGTTTGGGGGGGTCTTGGCATCGTTAATTATCATCAAATGTCGTTGTCTTCACAATACTTTGGGAATTCGTTTGAAATGAACTCTCATCCTCGATCGAATCTCATGGGTTTGGTCACAAGGTTATTTCCTTCTCAACACGGGCTTTAAAAATTTTGAATTTCTCAAACACTTCTGGTTTCTCCTTCAAAAATCACACCCATGTTTTTCTTGAAAATCATCAATAAAGAGAAGGAAGTAGTTACTCTTACCGAGTGATCTTGTCTAAATTGAATCGCGCACATCTGTGTGTATGAGCTCCAATGACCTTTGTACTTTTGAGCTTGACTCCTTAAGAAATCTAGTTTGGAAATGCTTTCCAAGTAGACATCCTTGACATACTTGTTTGGGGTGGTTGATGCAAGGCAATCATCTAACCATTTCCTTCTTAAAGAGAAACTCTAATCCTCCAAAATTAAGATGCATAAATCGAAGACGCCAAAGGCATGACTCCTCTTTGTAGCACATCTTGAGACATTGGGCGATATCGTTTTGAATGTTGAGCATGAACATTCTATTTCTTGACATCAGCAACTTAGTAATAAACTTGCTTGAATGATCTTTTATATAAAGGTTATTATACTTTAATTGAATGTCATAACCTTTCTCTAGGATTTGTCCTATACTCAATACGTTGCTCTTCATGTTTAGCACATAGTAAACATTGGAAATGAATTGATGATCTCTATTCTTCAGTCGGATAAGAAGGTTTCCTTTACCTTTCATTGCCACTTTTTATTCATCTCTGAAAGCCGTGTTCCCGTTCATTGAATCATCCATCTCTAAGAATATGCTTCTTCGCCCACACATATGGTTGCTTGCACTACTATCAAGATACCACTAATTATCTCCACCTCTTTCATTATCTTTGTGCACCAACAATAGCATCTCGTCTTCTTGGCTTATTTCTTCAACATAGTTGGCCTTCTCTTCAGCGCTATGATTGTTAGGAGCTCTACATTCGAAAGCATAATGCCCAAACTACTCACAATTGTAACATTTAACCAATGACTTATCGTACATTTTTTTTGGAGATCCTCTCCCACGACCTCTTGATGATATATTTATCTTCATGGTTGTTGTCATCATTAGGCTTCCAACCTCGCTCGCCTCCATATCCTTGATCGCATCCACGTTCTTACTTTCCACCCCGTCTTTAGTTGCTTCAACCATGTTGCTTTCTAGGTGAATCGACTCACGTCTTGTGTACTTGGTCCTCATATCTTCCTTTTTTTTTCTTAATAAGCTTGCAATGACCCAAAAAGTTGCTCCATTGTAATGGCATCTAAATCCTCTGTCTTTTTGATGACGGTGACAATATGCTAAAAATTTGGATCTACCGTTCTAAGAACTTTCGCCATTATTCTTACAATATCATACTTCTCTCCATTTCTTTTTAGATTAGTAGTAACGGTCAAAACTCTTGAGAAGTAATCGATGATAAATTCACCTTCTTTCATATGCAAAGCTTCAAAATCTCCTCTTAGTGTTTGAAGACGTACCTTCTTAACTTGATAGGCTCCATTGTAAAAGCTTCAAAGCTTCTCCCATTCTTCTTTGGCCTTCTTTTCTCTTGAGACCTTCTCGAACGTGTCTTCATCTAATCCTTGATATATTAGATAGAGAGCCTTCTTTTTTTTCTTCCTTGAGTCTCTCAAACTATTCTTTTAGGTTTGAGATGGAGTGCCTTCCTTCTCCGGGGTGACAAGGACTTTCTTGACTATCTCCCACACGCCGTGTGCGCCAAGAAGAGTCATCATTATTAGACTCCAAATCATGCCACTTCTCTTTGTGAGCATCAGGAATTGGAAAGGAACACCACTATTTGCCATCTTTAGGAGGATCTTCAATCTCTGGTACCACTTTGTTGTAAGGAAGTTTTGGGAAGGTGGAGAAAGTGTTTAAGTATTTAGGATAAGATAGGAAACTTTTGGGAAAGGTGGGCTACTTGTATTATTGAGTGTTTATAAATTTTTGGCTTGATACAAACTCAAGTACATCACCACTATTTATACTAGTGATATTCATAAATCAACGACTATGATTTTTCCACCACAAACTTAATCTAATGGCTATAAATCACTATTTCGAATTTTCTCTACTATTCTACAAAAATCCTAATTTATCCTTGTCTTCTAGAGAGCTCCATGAATCACTCTAGAATAGCCTTCTAGTAGTTGGACCTACTACAACATAAATTTGAGCTTAAAATTCCTAAGGCCCAAAAACTAACAAACCCAACATCAATTTAAATATTAAACAATAAGTCCATATCTAACTAATCAATAACTGTGAAAATTTAACTTACATTTGAATACCATTAAGTCTTGAGTTGAATTATGAAAGTACATTAATTTAGTGATTGAAGCATTGAGCAATATATACATCTTAAGGAGTAAAAAATAACTTGGATATCATTGATGAGTGTTTGAAAGAGTTTTTGCTAGAGGCTTCACCCGCTAAAGAGCCGTTTGCGCCTCTGACACCAGAAGAAATGGATCCCGAGGTTCAGTTATTATTAGATGTAGGATTAGAATAGCACCTCGCCTTACTCCTAATCTGATGCCTGACACTGAGCATCCTAAATTAGAGCCTAAGGAGCTACTCAAGAGCCTTAGATATGAATTCCTAGATACTAAACTAAATTGCCATGTCATTGTCAATGCTAACCTTAATAGAGAAATGACTGATAAACTACTTGTTATGTTAAAGAGATATCCCGAGGCATTAGGATACACCATTAATGAACTCAAGAGATTCAGCCCATACGTGTGCATGCACTAGATTATGCTAGAAGAGGATTCCAAAACCTCTCGAGAGCATCAAAGAGGCCTGAATCCCAATATGAGTGAGGTTGTTAAGAAGGAATTCATGAAACTTCTTGATGCCAGGATTATATATCCCATATCAGATAGTAAGTGGGTAAGTCCATTACATTTGGTACTAAAGAAAGGTGGTATGATGGTTATGAAGAATGAAAGAGACAATTCTTTATCTACACACACGGTAAATGGGTGGAGGATATGTATCGATTATAGAAAATTAAACAAAGCCACTAGGAAAAACCACTTCCCCCTCCCTTTTATTGACCAGATATTAGAGCGCATATCTAGGCACTCACATTTCTATCACATGGATGGGTATTTAAGGTTCTTCCAGATCCTGATATACCTAAGAGATCAGGAAAAAATACTTTCACATGCCACCATGGCACTTTCGGTTGCCGGTGGATGCCATTTGGGTTGTTTAATGCGCCAACCACGTTTCAGAGATGCATGATGGGCATATTTTTGGATTTTATAGAGGATATAATGGAAGTCGTTATGGACGATTTCTCCGTGTGTTGATCTGGTTTTGAGAATTGTTTAGTGAATCTATAAAAGGTCTTAGAGAGATGTGTTAAGGTGAATCTTGTTTTGAATTGGGAAATGTACCACTTCATGGTGAAGAAGGGCATAGTTCTCGAACACTGAGTGTCTTCTAGAGGTATATAGGTTGATAGAGCCAAAATATAGGTTATCAAAAATTTGAAACCTTCGAAATTTGTTAGAGAAGTATAGAGCTTTCTCTAATACGCTAGTTTCTACCAATAATTCATTAAGGACTTCTCCAAGATAAGCAATCCCCTGACTAGTTTGTTGATGAAGGATGCAGAGTTCATCTTTGATGAATGATGCCATGATTCCTTTCAGTTATTGAAAAACGTGTTAATCTTTGCACCAATAATAGAACCTCCTTATTAGAATGAACCTTTCGAGATTATGTGTGACGCAAATGATTATGCAGTAGGCGTTGATTTAGGAGAACACAAGGATAAAAAGTTGCATGTCATTTACTATGCAAGTTGTAACACCCCATTTTAAATTATTTGATCGTCAGTGCTATTTTGTTTATTTGGCCTTGTTAAGGGTGTGTTTGGTTGAGCGCGTAGGCGTAGTGTCCTTAGCGGAACCGGTAAATGGAGATGTCGGGATAACGATAATGTAATGTTGGATTATGTGTGGGCATAGTTAATAACGATAGTAAGGTGAATATTATTATTATTAATATGGCTAAGATTATTAATATTATTATTACGATTATTATTATTATGGTTATTATTATTATTAATATTATTAGTAAATTAAAATCTGATTTTTTAATTAATCTGATAATGGGCTAGTGGATGAATTAAGGGCAGTTTAGTAATTAAGCTAAGATTAGTGAGGGTTAGTGGGAGAGTTAGCCATAATCAGAATTGGAAAAGAGAAAGAGGAACAAGGGAAGAACAAGGAAGAGCTAGGGCACTCATCTTCATCAATTTCGCAGGAATTTGATCAGGAAATTCGAGGTAAGGGGGGAGAATGGGTTCAATACAGGTGATAATAACATGAAAGGGTAGTGAGGGGTCCTTTCCCTCGTAGGATTTTCATATGCTTATTGGTTGATGAAATTCTGAGTATGATATGAATGTTTGATGTCTGGTATGTATTGAATCGTTGATGATAGTATGGTTTTCGTGTATAAATTGCACTGTTGCTGCTATATGAATGCATTTGGTTGCAGATCTGTTTTGATGCAGGTTGAGGGCACGAAATTAGATCTAAGACTGTATTTCGATTAGTCATAATAGGTAAAATATGTAGGGTGAAATTGTAGGTTATAAAACTGATGTAGAACAAATTTTAGGATTGAATTAGAGTGGAAAAGTGGGGATCCCGTAGCAGAACCCAGACTGGTGTGGGGAAACTGAGTTTGCATAATAGATCTGGCCATACACGTATCAGATAAGGCAATACGCGTATGGCTATGGTCATTACGCGTATGGGAGAGCCAAAAGGAGGATTAACACGGCCCTCTTCCCGTACGCGTAACGGTACGCGTATAGAGCTTGGGCATTACGCGTAAGGGAGACGCATTACGCGTATGAGAAGGGGATACGCGTATTGGATCTGAGAATGGGCTTTTTGATGGAAAACAGGTCTCTGCCCATACGCGTAATAGGTAGGGCAATACGCGTATGGCAGGGCAGGAGGAGAGGCTGTACGCGTAGGAGACTCGTAGGGATGGGCGAGCGAGCTGGGCAATACGCGTATGGCCAGCGAGGGTGCAGAATTTTGCCGTTTCGCGATTTCTTTCCCATTTTCGCGTCCGAAGTGGTTTATTTTGGTTTGAGAGGTTGGGGATAGATGTCAGACCTTGAGAAATGTAGGATTGGTGATAAAAATATTTTATTTAGTAGTTTTGGTGAATTAATTAGTAATTAGCTAATTAGTGGACAAGTGCCTTGTGAGGCGTGCAGAATGTGTTGTGTGGCACTGTTTGTGCGAGGTGCGAGCTGTCTTGGGGTAACAGAGGTAATTCTTGGTGAATTGTGTTGAGCGCATGACTCACTTGGGGTCAATGAGGATCGTGTATTTTACTTGAGGATAGTCTCGTGTGCATAATTTGTGTGTGAGGATGTTGTGTTGTAGGTGAGGTAATTCCGGTGAGAATTACGGTAAGCGTGTGGCTTACGTGTGATCAGGAGGATCGTGTAAATGTATAACTAATTATTATACATGTGTTTTGTGTGTAAATTGTATTGTGGTGAATGACTATTTTATGTGTGATCAGGAGGATCGTGAGAATGTGTAATTTTATTATACAGGTGTGTTGTGTGCATATTCGTTATTGTGCATTTCATAGTGTCGGTGGTGATGAATCGTTGCTCAGGAGGAGTGTATGTGATTCATCCGAACTCCAATGTGGAGTGTGGTGGGATAAATCATTGCCAAGTAGGGGTGTATGTGATTTATCCAGGTTCGATTGAATGAACCATGGTGATTTTGGTACCACATGCATTGTGTCTGTTGTTGAGTCGCATTGCATTATTATTATATGTTGATTGAATTATGGTTGCGAGTGACAAATAGGTCGTGATTATGTGATTGCATGATTGGGTGTGAGTAACTACCCTTAATATGTATTATTCACTGTTTATTATTGAATGTAGTTCTCACCCCGTTGTTGTTGTTGTGTCTGTGCTTCTTCGGAAGTACAGATAATCCAGGTACTTGAGTTGCTTGGAGTACGTGTTGCCTGTTCGAGTCGTAGGAATCGCTCTGATACGTAACACGGGAATTTTTGGGCATTTTATTAATTGTTGTTTTATATTGACTTTTGTTTTGTATCTCTTTTAAATTCAATATTTGAGGACCACGAGTTTATGTGGAGTTTTGGAGTATTTTTGGCAAGTGTGCCGTGAACTTACGAAATGATCATTCCGCTATTTTATTTCATTTAATGAAAAAAATGAATTTTTATGTTGATATTATTGGTGTAGCATCCTACTTGTAAAAGTTGAAAACTCTAATTTTATCTATAATATTCTTATATTTTATAAAATGGGAAAGTGGGGTGTTACAATTGGTATCAGAGCAGGTCGGTCCGTCCGACCAAGTTGTCTAGTATGAGTTGTGTCGTGGTATGCGACATGTGTGTAGAACACTGTCGGTACGTGCTGGTTTTCTAACCGTTTGGTTGCAGGAGTTGGGATTGAGATAAGTGGGGGAGAAGCTGGTGCTTCTCCAGGATGCTTCCACTCTGGAGGGATGGATTGGTAAGTAATGGAGTGTTATCATAGTTGGTAAGGAATGGTCTATACTTCATCAGGATGATCGGCTGTCTATGAACAAATTGGGGAACTGATCACCCTCAATCTCTTGTTGATAATAGTCGGAATCAAGATGAATGGATAGACGCGCCTTGACAACTAAGATAGCGTGTGATGTGGAAGATGGTTGTGTTGAGTCGGCATAGATCTTTATTATCTGAAAAAGATGTAGAAGAGAAGTACTTGTCGGTCGATCAAGTTGAAGAATGTCTCAGAGGGAGGAAATCGGGTATTGTTGGTGATTGCTTTTCAGTGAGTAGAGAACAAGTGATGGCTAGAGATATGCCAGTGTTGGGTAATCCCTGATGTCTTTCTGAGGGTGGATCCGAGTTGGGTAATGTTAGAGAACTGGTATCGTTGTGTGTTGAGCGAATGGGTGGACATATATTGGGCGAAGCACCGATGTATTAACATTCGCGTTGTGGCGAGTTAGTAGTGAAGTTACATGTATTGAGTTACCTGTGGTTTGCGAATTTTTGAATTTATTTTCAGGCGAGATAAGTGAATCACATGCGTATTAATGAGGTAGAGGTGGCTATTGATTCAGCACTTGATACGAGTCTGATGCCAATGACTCCGTACAGAAAGTGAACTTAAATTGGACGAAGGTGAATAGTTAAAGTTTTTATCTGCTAAGTAAGTGGAAGAACTATTAGGAGATGAGACTAAGATATTTGTTATGTCTGCGTTAATAGTGTACTGGAATTGACAAGAAAGCCACAGTGAAGGGCTGCCAGTTGTGCATGATTCCCAGATGTGTTTCCGGATGGAATAACAAGCGTGATGCGTATAAGGGTATTGAGGCTATGGAGAGCAAAACTTAGAGTTTTGATGAGTTCTTAGAGTTTTAGAGCATTTAAGGGAAATTTTGAGATAACCCTTGGGTGGGGATGTAATATCGAGATTGAGAGTTCTTTTGGGATGATTGCTGATACATGTTGGAATTTGTGGGATTTGGATTGTCCAGAGAATGAAGTTGGGTATGGATTACTGACAATTGAATAAGGTAAGATTGAGAATAAGTGTCCACTTTTAAGAATAGATGATTGGAATGGTGTGGTTGAGTTTGATTGGAATTACAATTGTTGGGAACGTTTGATAAGAGTGGTGAATTTGGGCGAGTTAAGGCTCTGGTCGATTTCATGTGGCGGGTTATGGTTGTTATCATCGGAATAGGTTGTTATTTACTCGGTTAAGCTTGTATGTGAGTCTGGACAAGATTGGATGAGTTCGGAGTGGTGTTCATTAGGGATATTCGGATCTATTATAAAGTCAGAAGGAGACTATGTAGGGTGTTTGAGAGTCGAGTTGCAAGTGTTGAAAAGAAAGGAATTTTTATGCTAAATTATTCAAGTGAGAATTTTGGGTCGAGAAAGGTTAGTTTTCTTGGATATGTTATTGCTGATGATGGTATTGTTATGGATCCATCGGAGGTAGATGCAGCTCTACGATGAGAGGCTCCGAAGTCGGTTAAGGTGATTAGAAACTTTTTGGACTTTAGTGGTTATTACCGGAGGTTATGGAAGGTTTTCCAAGTTAGCATTTTCGCTACTTCAGCTGACTTACAAAGGGTAAGTCGTTTGCTTTGGATGTTCATTGTGATGAAAGTTTGAGAGGGCTAAAGTAGAATTTGTCTACGGCTTCTGCGTGATCCGAATAGACCATTATGAGGTATTGGGATGCGTCTATGATGAGTTTAATCCGTGTGGTGATGCAAGATGGTAAGGTCGTGGCTTATGCTTTACGACAATTGAGGATTCGTGATTTCAAGATGGCTGCGGTTACTTTTGTGTTGAGGATCTGGAGGTATTATTTTTATGGTTTTGAGTTCGAAGTGTTTAGTAATTACAAGGATATTAAATACCTGTTTAGTAGCAAATAATAGAGTATGAGACAACGAGGATGGTTGGGATTCCTGATGAGTTATGACTTTAGCTGGAATTATCCTATTGGTGAAATTAATGTCGTGCCTGATGAGGTAAGTCGGAAGTTTTATACATGTCTGTTTTGATGGTCAGCGGATTAGAATTATTTGAGTAGTTCAGAGACTTGTGTCTGGTGTGTGAGAACACAGTAGAGTGTGAGGTTGGGTATATTTGAAATGAACTATGATCTTTCTGGTGAATATTAAAGAGTGTCAGAGGTTGGATATGAAATTGGTAGAGTTGATTGTTGCGGGTAATCAGAGTGCGAATCGAAAGCGTGATGCGGTACACTTTGCGTATGCGTGTTTGACTTGTGAGAGTTCATAGGTTGAACATTGGAAACAAGTAGGAATGATGAGACCATTAGACGTTTCAGAATGGGAGTGTTAGGTAAAAGGTTTAAATACTATTCATGGGCTACTATGTAGATGGATGTTTTGGGTTATATGTTCGATTGGTGAAGCGTAACATTGTTGTAATAATGTTGTGTGGCAGGGAGGTTGGTATTATGATTATGTAGAGGTTGTTGAAACGATGTTGTGTCGTGGAACTTTGGGTTCTTGTTTTGTTGTTACCTCGGTTCCATCGTGATGGTTCGAGTGCGTGGAGCTAATTCCTATGTGGGGAATTAGGGGAGTGTTACCTATGGTGAGGGTAACGATCTTGTTGTGTTCTGGTTCTAGAGTGAACCTATGTGTTCGTAACTTGGGTATTCTTTTAGTCATGAGTTAGTCGTCAAGTGCATTGTGTGTGCATTGCATCTTGTCAGTGTGTTATCCATGGTGTGCCTTTTGTTGGCATGATGGTTGGTTAGCCGGATGCGAGAGTCGTATCCGGAGTTGTTCGTCTCAGATATATTTTCGAGGACGAAAATAATTTAAGTGGGGGAGAGTTGTAACACCCCATTTTAAATTATTTGGTCGTCAGTGCTATTTTGTTTGTGTGGCCTTGTTAAGGGTGTGTGTGGTTGAGCGCGTAGGCGTAGTGTCCTTAACGGAACCGGTAAATGGAGATGTCGGGATAACGATAATGTAATGTTGGATTATGTGTGGGCATAGTTAATAACGATAATAAGGTGAATATTATTATTATTAATATGGCTAAGATTATTAATATTATTATTACTATTATTATTATTATGGTTATTATTATTATTATTAATATTATTAGTAAATTAAAATTTGAATTTTTAATTAATCTGATAATGGGCTAGTGGATGAATTAAGGGCAGTTTAGTAATTAAGCTAAGATTAGTGAGGGTTAGTGGGAGAGTTAGCCATAATCAGAATTGGAAAAGAGAAAGAGGAACAAGGGAAGAACAAGGAAGAGCTAGGGCACTCATCTTCATCAATTTCGCAGGAATTTGATCAGGAAATTCGAGGTAAGGGGGGAGAATGGGTTCAATACAGGTGATAATAACATGAGAGGGTAGTGAGGGGTCCTTTCCCTCGTAGGATTTTCATATGCTTATTGGTTGATGAAATTCTGAGTATGATATGAATGTTTGATGTCTGGTATGTATTGAATCATTGATGATAGTATGGTTTTCGTGTATAAATTGCACTGTTGTTGCTATATGAATGCATTTGGTTGCAGATCTGTTTTGATGCAGGTTGAGGGCACGAAATTAGATCTAAGACTGTATTTCGATTAGTCATAATAGGTAAAATATGTAGGGTGAAATTGTAGGTTATAAAACTGATGTAGAACAAATTTTAGGACTGAATTAGAGTGGAAAAGTGGGGATCCCGTAGCAGAACCCAGACTGGTGTGGGGAAACTGAGTTTGCATAATAGATCTGGCCATACACGTATCAGATAAGGCAATACGCGTATGGCTATGGTCATTACGCGTATGGGAGGGCCAAAAGGAGGATTGACACGGCCCTCTTCCCGTACGCGTAACGGTACGCGTATAGAGCTTGGGCATTACGCGTAAGGGAGAGGCATTACGCGTATGAGAAGGGGATACGCGTATTGGATCTGAGAATGGGCTTTTTGATGGAAAACAGGTCTCTGCCCATACGCGTAATGGGTAGGGCAATACGCGTATGGCAGGGCGGGAGGAGAGGCTGTACGCGTAGGGATGGGCGAGCGAGCTGGGAAATACGTGTATGGCACAAGGCAATACGCGTATGGCAAGCGAGGGTGCAGAATTTTGCCGTTTCACGATTTCTTTCCCGTTTTCGCGTCCGAAGTGGTTTCTTTTGGTTTGAGAGGTTGGGGATAGATGTCAGACCTTGAGAAATGTAGGATTGGTGATAAAAATAATTTATTTAGTAGTTTTGGTGAATTAATTAGTAATTAGCTAATTAGTGGACGAGTGCCTTGTGAGGCGTGCAGAATGTGTTGTGTGGCACGGTTTGTGCAAGGTGCGAGCTGTCTTGGGGTAGCAGAGGTAATTCTTGGTGAATTGCGTTGAGCGCATGACTCACTTGGGATCAATGAGGATCGTGTATTTTACTTGAGGATAGTCTCATGTGCATAATTTGTGTGTGAGGATGTTGTGTTGTAGGTGAGGTAATTCCGGTGAGAATTACGGTAAGCGTATGGCTTACGTGTGATCAGGAGGATCGTGTAAATGTATAACTGATTATTATACATGTGCTTTGTGTGTAAATTGTGTTATGGTGAATGACTATTTTATGTGTGATCAGGAGGATCGTGAGAATGTGTAATTTTATTATACAGGTGTGTTGTGTGCATATTCGTTATTGTGCATTTCATGGTGTCGGTGGTGATGAATCATTGCTCAGGCGGAGTGTATGTGATTCATCCGAACTCCAATGTGGAGTGTGGTGGGATAAATCATTGCCAAGTAGGGGTGTATGTGATTTATTCGGGTTCAATTGAATGAACCATGGTGATTTTGGTACCACATGCATTGTGCCTGTTGTTGAGTCGAATTGCATTATTATTATATGTTGATTGAATTATAGTTGCGAGTGACAAGTAGGTCGTGATTATGTGATTGTATGATTGGGTGTGAGTAACTACCCTTAATATGTATTATTCACCGTTTATTATTGAATGTAGTTCTCACCCCGTTGTTGTTGTTGTGTTTGTGCTTCTTCGGAAGTACAGATGATCCAGGTACTTGAGTTGCTTGGAGTACGTGTTGCCTGTTCGAGTCGTAGGAGTCGCTCTGAACGTAACACGGAAATTTTTGGGGATTTTATTAATTGTTGTTTTATATTGACTTTTGTTACGTATCTCTTTTAAATTCAATATTTGAGGACCACGAGTTTATGTGGAGTTTTGGAGTATTTTTGGCAAGTGTGCCGTGAACTTACGAAATGATCATTCTGCTGTTTTATTTCATCTAATGAAAAAAATGAATTTTTATGTTGATATTATTGGTGTAGCATCCTACTTGTAAAAGTTGAAAACTCTGATTTTATCTGTAATATTCTTATATTTTATAAAATGGGAATGTGGGATGTTACACAAGTAGGATGCTTGACAAAGCTCAGATTAATTATCACACTAATGAGAAAGAGCTTCTAGCAATCGTGTTCACTGTTGATAATTTTCGTTCTTACCTTGTAGGATTGAAAACTATCATCTATACTGACCACACTACTCTCAAGTACCTACCAACTAAGAAAGATGCGAAGCCGAGGATGATTCAGTGGATTTTATTACTGCAGGAATTCGATATAGAGATCTGGGACAAGAAGGTACTGAAAATGTAGTGGCAGATCACCTGTCGAGGATAAATGATGGTAAGTGTGAAAATGCTCTAGTTAATGACTATTTTCCTTATGATAAAAGGGTATCCTTTGTCAGGGTTGAAGGCCCCCGCTTTGCCCATATTACTGATTTCCTTGAAAAGGGCAGCTTTGGAATTAAGAAGGATCCTGATTACATCTGATGAGTCCAAGCCTTTGAGGTTAGCATCAATTTTGGTAAAACTAACTTGACAGTAAGATGTAGAACATGTAAAACTAATTCGACATATTTGTCTGTTACAGTTTGTGATAACTGTTATTTGTGTTTTCTGATTTCCAGATTTTGTGGGAATGTTTATTTATCCTAGGTGGCGTCCAAGATTGAGGAATCAGAGATTCTGATTATAATTTGAAGATGTTATTTCTAAGTGTGAAGACACTTTAGGAAACTTAGGATTGAATAAACTATTCTAGTGGAGATTTAGTTGCAGATTTTGTGGAGGAAAATTGCTGCGTTTTTGAAGCCGAAATCCAGTATTGTTTATGGTTATAAATAGGATGGATTTAACCTAGAATAGGGAAGAGAATATACACGGCTGTTAGTGAGTACTAGGGTTTATACTTTTGTAAGTCTCTTATATTGTGTGAATACTTAAGTTGGACTGTTTTATTGAGTTGTAATTGTTCAGTCACTGTTGTGATTGAAAGGGAATTGAAAAGGGTCTCATACCTAGGAGTGTCTTAGGTAGAAATATAGCATGGGTAGTGATTAGGTGACAAGTTGTAAATGGAGGTGTTTAGCTTTGAACTAATACTACTTAGTTGATTTCATTCATGGCATGGAAGCCCCCAGACGTAGGTGAGTTACACCGAACTGGGTTAACAATTGCTGCGTGTTCTCTGTATTTTCTGCATAGTATTTTCTGCTTCTATTTGTCCTTGTGAGTGAAGCAGAGATCAAGTGTCTCGACAACCTGTTTGACATCTTCGTGATCTGCTATACCAGAATTTCAACACCAACTACCTTGTTGCCAGTGTTTTACCTCCTGATCTAACCTACCAATAGAAAACGTGTTTCTTTCACGACCTTAAGCAGTACTACCGGGATGACGCTCTCTTATTTAAAATAGGTGTCAATGGTATTTTCCACCGATACCTCTCCTACTAATGATACATAAGTTATGATAAAAATGTCATTTTTTGGAACCCCCAGATTGGTTATCAGTGATGGTGGTTCACACTTCATTTCTAAATGTTTTGAAAACCTTTTTTACCAAGTATGGAGTTAAACACAGAGTCGCAACCCCTTACCATACGCGGACAATCGGACATGTGGAAATCTCCAATAGAGATATTAAAAGGATCTTAGAAAAAATGGTTTCCACCACTAGGAAGGATTGGTCTACCAAGTTAAATGACACACTATGGGCATATATGACTGCCTATAAGACTTCTATTGGAACCACCCCCTTCAAGCTCGTCTATGGCAAGTCTTTCCATCTCCTTGTGGAACTTGTGTATAAAGCCTATTGGGCCATAAAAGCCCTTAATATGGATCACACAACTACAGGGAGCAAGAGGATGTTTCACTTGCACGAGCTGGAGGAGTTGCGTTTAGAAGCGTATGAGAATGCTTAGATTTATAAGGCATGGACGAAAAGATAGCATAATAAACACATTTCTAGGAGAGAATTCAATGAAGGCGGGCTTTTTCTACAGTTCAACTCTAGGTTAAGGTTATTTCCTGGTAAATTACAGTCTCAATGGTTAGGACCGTTTGAGGAAACGAGAGTCAGTGAGTCTAGTGCAGTGGAGGTCTTGAGTGAATCCACTAGAAAGTGCATAGTGAACAGTCAGAGATTGAAACATTAACACCCGTTAGATAATGTTTTAGATCAAGGTTGTACCTTAATGTTGTGTCCCCCTTAAGGGTTGAGTAAAATTATGTCGAGCTATCGACGTAAAATGACGTGGTGCATGGTAGGAAACCTATGATTTTTTATATTTTTAGTTCATTTTTAATTCTCATTAATAATTGGTAGACCAGGTTGAGAGAGGACCGACAATCAATAAGCCTTTTATGTCACAAAAATACTCCTGATGTGTGTAAAAGTTCCTTAAAAAGGGATTACTTTTCTCTTTTCCAAGAAAAATAATGAAAAAGTGTTGCAATAACAACATGGTGGATTACTCGTCAGCTAGATGACGGGCGTCATGTGCTCTAAGTGTGCTGACTGGCAGGTCGTCATCAGGATGTCGTCTGTCAGGTTGTTAAGGGTGTGTTTGACAACTTTTACTTCCCCTAAATCAATTATTTCCAAACGCTGACGGGCTGGCCGTCATACGCCCGACGTCCGTCAGGGTGTTAGAACACGTTTTTTTGTGTATTATGACCATTCCTCATTTATTCTACTCATAAATCCAATTAACCCACTTAATTCCTTTTTCCTTCTAACTTTCACCACTCCCCCAACCTTTTAAACACATACTCTCTACCTCATTTCCCACACTTTCTTTTCTTTTTGTCATCATCATTATCGTTAAAACAACCAAAAACTTCATTAGTCTTCAAACTTTAACCAACTCAAACTCCCTAATTTCTCCACCAAATCCAATTATGAGACCACCAGTCTTCTCCTCATTATCCCCTCTTTCATCTCCATCATTAATAAAACCAAACTTTCATCCTTTCCAAAATTCAAAAATCTGAACCTCATTCCAAATCACCTCATTTCTACTTCCACCATGCCTCCAAGGAACCAAGTGGATTATATGGGAATTATTTACAAGGATGGAGTTGATCAACATCAAAGGTTTACATCTCTGTATCGGTGTTCGATCACTCGTACGAGGTATTCCAATGATTCATGTTTATGCTATTTAGGATTATTTTATAGTGTAGATTAGATGTTGTCTAAATTAGGGTGGAATTATTTTTGTACTTTACGACACCCTACGTATGAGCGACTCACATTAGAGTTCCTAGATCATACTCCTATGTCACTAGTCCCGTGAGCCGCAACTTGATTAGGACTATCTGGTTTAGAATGTTTAACAAGGACTATGAGTTTGGTCAAGATCAGATTGCTAATCTGTTATGATTCCTGCACGATGCCGGTATCCCCTATGAGGTCCCTTAATATGGAACTTGGTTGACTGAGTTTGGTTAACTTTGGGAGAGACTAACAATGGATTATGCTAGTGATATGGAGGGGGAAAAGTTTTTCCATATCCATAACCGACTATTAGACACTTTAGTCAGATTTTAGCACATATTGTTTTTGTTAGAGATAATAATGGTAGTGTCAAATCTAAGGAGTTATATTTCATTGCCTGTGTGTTTCAAAATTCACCGGTTCATTTTGCTGCCTTCATGCTAGCCAACATCTGTTCGGTCTCGAATTCTAAAAGGGGCATTATATCCATTGGAGGATTGATTACCTCCATTGCTCATGCCATACACTTAGAGGATGAGTTAGCGACACTGGTACCTCTCGCTAGAAGCACTGCCCTAGACATTCCTTCTTTCCAAGCATAACACATGATTAAATAGAAGAGCAAAGGGAGGTACAATACTATTGTCAAGAGTATCACTTTTCCATTTTAGGCACTAATGTGCAAGTCGAGGTCAATTGGCTTTATGATTTATTTATCGGCGAAGACGCCGAGGTTGTTCCTATGGACGTCGATGCGGGTGGTTATACTGATGACGAGTTAGATCGAAGATAGAAACACTCTCCGACACCTTCACACCTTACTCAAGCCCCATTTCCTAGGTATCTCACATCCCCACCACCCTTTTCCCCTCATGCACATTTTTCACTTGCACATACTGCACCTCATTATTATGATACTTTGATGGTTCCTTGTCATGTTATCACTCAGCTCGAGAATATGATTATAATGCCTTTAGGCATGAGATAGTCGACTTGAGATATGAGGTCCAGTCATGTAATGATGCTGAATTAGAGCGTGATCGTCTATTCTACTCCATGCATTAGCAACAGCGAGATATGAAGGAGCACATGCAGACTATGCAGGTGTTAGATGTCAATCTAGCTTTAAATTTCTCATTTATAATTGGCATTTTTCAACTCTTTTGTGTTGATTTGTTGGAATTTATACTTGGAAGTGTGTCATTCTTCAATTGTGTAAAAATACCTTTGGTACTTTTAATTTGTGAGTTATTGTGCAGAAAGTGGGCATTAAGTCATCAAAGAGTGAGACACAAAGAAAGTAAGTAAAGTTGCCAAAGGAAGAGAAGAATCTCAGTAAGTTCGCTAGGCGAACTTGCTAGCGAATGTTCAATGTGCGAACAACTGGCGAAGAACCAGCGAAGGCACCAAGATTAGAGGCAGTAGCAAAATTCATATAAGTTCGCTGGGCGAACAAGCCAGCGAAGGTTCGCTGTGGCAACGCTTCAGCGAAGAGCTAGCGAAGCATCCCAGACTTGAGGCAGTAGCTAAAGGGTCCTAAGTTCGTTGTGCGAACTTGTAAGCGAAGAGTTCGCTAGGAGAATAATCATTCGCACTTTGAACTTCAAATTTGTCTCAGAGGCAGTTTAACTGTGCAGAGGCACATCAGGTGCCTAATTTGATGTTCGCTAGGCGAATAATCTGTTCGCAGTGCGAACATGACAAATCCTGAATGTTATATTTAAGCACTTTTGATCATTTTTAGGGATCATAACCCATTTTTACACACCAAAACCTAATTTTCTGAGTTTTCATCATCAAAGAGTGATATTTTACATAGAGAAGCTAGTTTCGCATCCGAGTTCGATTATTCGACGTGGATGCTTTTTCATCTCCTCCTGAAACTTGTGAAGCAAGCTACCATGGTTATGGGTAGCTAAACCTCTCCTAGTGTCAAGATTAAAGGTAGATAATCCTCATTTTTGTATGTATTTCTCTTGGTATGTGTATGTGAACAAGTTAATGATGAATATATGGTGAAAAACCTTGTTTTTATTGTATATTTATGTTGGATCATTATTGAGAAATATGTTTCAACCATTGAACTAGCTTTTTCATCTTTTAATAAACAAAGTCTAGAGATAATTTTGTGAGTTGATATTCACTAATATCAATCTTTTAATGTTATCATATTGATAGTTAGGTTGAGAAATCATTTAAGGATCAATATGATAAATGTCACAATTTGTTTTAGAGATGAAACATATTGAGAGGATATGTGATTATATTTGTTGTTAATGAGTTCACATGCTTTGTTAAGAAAATATGTATGAAATGGATTATTGAACCCTAATCTTGACATGTTTTTACCAATCGTTTAAAACCGAAACTTTTTATCGTTGATTATAATTTTTATGCAATCGTTGCGATACGAAATCAAACCAACCACTTTTTATGTTCTATGTTTAAAACGATTCCAATTGTAGAATGGCGATAATATCACATAATCCCTGCGGATACGATAACAAAAACCCACACTAAGACTCTTTCAACAGCAGGCTTCTCAGGCTACCATGACCGTACAGATGCAGAACTTATAAGTAGCAGAGGCTCATAGTCAATGATGATACAGACCTTGACTCAGCAAATGCATGACATGATGATAGAGATGGATGACATGGACACCATTGCTACTCAGGGAAAGCAGGTGCATGATGAGTTGCTGGGGGATATACTTTACTATATGCAGGGTATGGGTATGCCACCACCTCATGAGCGCAGACCCCGCCGTGCCTGAGGTCGATGTCGGTGTTGATTCTTTTACCAGGTTCTAACTTCCTCTCTTGCTCTCATTTCCTTACATTGAGGACAATGTAGGATTTAAGTGTAGGGAAGGCACTTACCACATTTATTTACTTTTATCGCCTTCCTTTATTTTTCTATTCTATTTTATTTTGCTTTCTTAGTTTAGTTGTATTTTATTGCTGCTTTTTATTGTGTAGCTTTGTGTATTGAGTCATTGCATTTGTTGTCGAGTCCTTTATGCGTAGTTTTTTTATTGTTATTAATTTTCATGAATACTTGAGCCCTACCGGATTTTTTTGAAAACGCATAGGATGATTAGCATGATTTGAAAGTATATATGTTGTAAAAAGAAAAGAGTCTAGGTTGATGAGACTTGGGAAAATTCGACAAAATCGATAATGTCCCAACACTTCAAGCCTCCCAAATATGCATGTTAATTTAAATTTCCATTGAGTCTTAGTCTTGAACTTCTATTTGGTAGTAATCCTCGAGTATATTGTATATCCAGTCAGGCACCATCTGTAGTTGCACATTAAGTAGGCCTATTGAAGAATAATAAGTGAATGATTCGTTGTTAAAAAATGAATAAAATGAGAATACCATATTTACTAAGTTAGGTGACCCTCACCCGGTCATTTAGCCCAAAAAAAGTGGTTGAACCTTTAAAAGAAATAATAAATCTTTGAAAAAAATACTTTTTGTGAAAATCAAATAAGATGTGTTGATCATAATCACTAACAAACCGCATAACATGTTGTGTGAAAGATAAGGAGCCTTAATGTGACCGTCCTGAATGAAAGAGGATGAAACAAATAGGAAAATTAGACTTTGATTCAATGACATGGTTTGAACTTGTATACATAAGAGGGAGACTTATGACCACAAAAGTGGTTTATTTTGTCATAATATCCTTGGTGTCAACACTAGTACCTATCGAGTCAAGTTTAGCCAAACTAATTTTTATAGACACATATGAGTAATTGAATGCTTTTTTTCCCTTAAGACTTTATACTTTCGCTACTGCACTTCATTGTTTTATATGCTAGCTGGTTTTCTTGAGGACAAGCAAGGGTTCAAGTATAGGGGAGTTTGTTAACTCAGAAACATATCACATTTCCTACTCGATTCATATGTTATTTTGTGTCGTTTTCTCACAACTACGAAAAACCCATTTAACAACGGTTGGGAATGACATATAATGACGCGGGTGAGGGCGTTGTTATGTAGATTGTTGTTGTATATATGATACTTACAACGACGACCTTGTGTAGCGTTGTAATAATGAGAAAAGTGCGCTAACTATCACAACGGTTTTACATTGCACCGTTGTAATAAATATAATTGTCCTCGGTTCGATTCCCATCAGCACAGTTTTGATATTTATTTTTTACTGGCCAGCGCGCCAGATATTACAACGGTTCGGAAATATAACCGTCGCTAAAGTTTCAGCAAAATTAACAAATATCATCCTGCTTTTATAATTAATCCCATTTTTTTACCTGTATTATTGTTCTCCATATCTCAGCACAACAGAAAAATACAATTCACATTTTGTGATACAGTTTTCATAATAATATTAATCGTGTCATATTCATAATATCACATATACCAGTTTACAGTTTATCAGAACAAACAACCTACATAAATAAAATATCACATATACCATATTACAGTTTACACACATTACATAACTTCACATAATTGTAACTTGGCGTATTAGTATCTTGTCTCTTGGTGTCTTGTCTCCTGGCCTGGTGTCTGGACTCAAAATACCTATGATTTCAAATAAGGGTTAAATATGTTTTTAGTCCCTATAAAGTTTGAAATTTCATTTTTAGTCCCTCCCTACCTTTTGGCAACGGTTTTAGCAAAAAAACCGTTGCCAAAACCAGCTAAAACCATTGCCAAAACCCAGGAGGGACTAAAAATGAAATTTCAAACTTTATAGGGACTAAAAACATATTTAACCCTTCAAATAATTATACTTGTTAGTAAAAATACTTCTAAACTATAACATATAATTAATATATTATGAATAAATAATAAATTACGTACTTGTTAATTTTCCCATATGCCTTCTTCATGATCGAGTCGTATAGCATGCACGACATCTCCATCAACTTCATCATATGAGGTAGGAACTTGTGTTGTGTAAGAAGGTGTGGACGGAATATCAAGACTTTCATCACTAAGAGGAATGTATTTTCCTTGGAGAACGATTGACCATTTCCCCGATTTGTCCGATGGATCGGAAACATAGAAAACTTATTTTGCTTGAGAAGCCATGATGAATGGTTCTGTATTAAAAGATGCCTTGCCAAGGTCGACCCGGGTGAATCCTAAGTCATCAATGTCTACACCATTAATATTATTGGGAACCCACTTGCATTTAAATAAAGCCACTTTGAAAATAACATAATCAATCTCCCAAATCTCATCAATGACACCATAAAATGCGGTAGTTGCCAATACCGGATTCTTATCTTTCGAACTAGAGAAATACATCGATTAGGCTTCAACCATAAACCCGCTATTTTGCATTGTACTACGATCATCTTTTGATTTTGTATAAAAGGTATAATGACCAATGTCATATGCACTCTAGGTAATGACACAAAATTTTGGCCCGTACGACAACCATCTAAGTATCTCGGATGCACTAGGATCATTAGATACACTTTTATTAAACTAATCCATGAATCTATTGTTATGCTCTATCAACAACAACTTGTCATTCATTCGGGGATATTTTTTCTTCATAAGTCTTTTGTGAGTATCTATAAAAGGTTGAACCTCATCTATATTATTCAAAATATAGAAATGTGATTGAATAACTACATCCCGAGCCATTGACCTAATATTTAGACCTTGAATACCTCTTCTGTCTGTGTCAGCATGACGAGACTTTGGAATTCCTATAGAATCTGCATCCGACAAATAGTTTGTACAAAACTCAACAGCTTCTTCTGTGATGTACCTTTCAACAATCAAAGCTTCCGGTCGGTGATGATTCTTCGTATATCCTTTAAAGATATTCATATATTGCTCTATTGGATACATCCACCTTAAATAAACTGGACCACAAATTCTGATTTCTCTTACGAGATGAACAAGTAAGTGAACCATAATGTCAAAAAATGATGGCGGAAAATACATCTCCAATTGACACAAGATTATGGCAGCCTCATCTTCTAATTCATCCAATTTTTTGAAATCAAGAACTTTATTACATATGGCATTGAAGAATAAACACAGTCTCGTTATAGTTACTCTCACATTTTTTGGAAGGATCCCACGGATAGCCAATGGTAGAAGTTGTTGCATCAATACATGACAATCATGAGATTTTAAACCAATTAACTTGAGATCTTTCATTGATACAAGTTTCTTGATGTTTGATGAGTAAGCTTGCGGAACTTTAATACCTTGCAAACACTGGCAGTACATCTTCTTTTCCTTTTTAGATAGAGTGTGACATGCTGGAGGCAGATAAGTTCTTTTTCCTTTCTCTACTAGAGCCAACTGTTTTCGTATACCCATCTTCTCCATATCAAGACGGGAAGTCTTACTATCTTTAGTCTTGCCCGGAATGTTTAGAAGTGTGCCAATCAAACCATCACACACATTTTTCTCCACGTGCATCACATCAAGACAATGTCTAACATCAAGACTTGACCAATATGGAAGATTAAAGAAGATGGACCTCTTTTTCCATATATTTTTCGCAACTGCCCCTTTTTCTTTTCCTCTCTTCCCACCTTTTTCTTTTTCTCTCTTCCCACCTTTTTCTTTTTCTCTCTTCCCAAGGACAACATTAATGTATTCTTGCCGTTGATAAACTTCATCACAGGTTAGAGGTTTAGGAGCCTTACCAAACTCTTGCTCTCCATTAAAAGCCTTTCGCAATCTATGATAAGGATGACCCGGTTTTAAAAATTTCGATGCCCAAGGTAAACGGTCTTTTTTCCAAACTCAAGTTGGTGATAACAAGTATCATCTTCACATATAGGACACGCTTTATGTCCTTTGACACTGTATCCCGCCAAGTTACCGTAAGCCGGAAAGTCGTTAATTGTACAAAATAACATTGTACGCATATTAAACTTTTCCCCAGAATATGTATCATCAACTTCAATGCCTTCATCCCACAAGAGTCGTAAATCATCAATTAATGGACTAAGATAAACATCTATGTCGTTACCAGGTTGTCGTAGTCCAGAAATCATCATACTTAATAGTATATACTTGCGCTTCATGCACAACCAAGGAGATAGGTTGTAAATAGTGAGAAGAACAGACCATGAAGTATGATTAGTGCTCATATTACCAAAGGGGTTCATTCCATCGGTGGCAAGCCCAAGCCTAAGATTTCTTGGCTCGACTCCAAAATCCGGAAACAACGAATCAATTTTCTTCCATTGCAAAGAATCAGCTACATGGCGAATGTTTCCATCACGAATCCTTTCATCTGCATGCTATCCAAGATTCTTTGCGTCATTCGAATTAGCAAAAAGTCTCTTTAATCGTGAAAGTATTGGCAAGTACCATAACACTTTAGCAGGAGGATGCTTCCTACTAACATTGTCATAGTGATCATTGTCATCACCATTGCTAGCCTTCTGCTTGTAACGCGACACACCACATTTCGGACATTGAAACAAGTCTTCATACTCTTTTCGGAATAATATGCAATCATTAGGGCAAGCATGTATCTTGATATACTCCAGACTCAGTGGACACAATATCTTCTTGGCCTCATAGCAACGATCCGGCAATTTGTTATCTTCTAGTAACATTTGCTGTAGCAATTCAAGTAATTCCGTGAAACTTTTATCCGACCATCCATTTTTTGCCTTCAGATTAAACAACTTTAACACCGCCGACAATCGTGTGAACTTTGTGCATCCCTTATATAAAGGGGTGTCTTTATCACTACATAAATTATCATAAATATGAGCATTCATAAAAGAAGATTCCCCAATATCACGGAACATATCCTCTAGGAGATCTTCCATATATTCATCTTCCTCCACTCTTTGACTTTGTGACGCCCGACTTTCCTTATTATCCACCTCACCATGCCACGCCCATATTATATAATTTTGACATATACCATCACAACAAAGGTGATTATGTATTTCTTTCTTTGTACCCTTTTTGATATTAGTGCAAACAACACAAGGACAATAAAAGATACCATCATTGCCGGGAAGATGTTTATCAGCGTATTCAAGGAATTCACAAACTCCGTTCTCATAAACCGGATCTAATCTATTGGCTTTCATCCAACTACGATCCATTACAACTTCTGAAATTTATACATGTATAATAATGTGAATGACACACCAAAATCTAATCCAAAAACTCAAGCATATGCATATACAATATGAACAAAGAAAAAATCAATGAAGATGTACTCTAATACTAAACGTAAAGCATATGAAACATCTCATTCTGACTTGAGCATATACAATATGAACAAAGAAAGAAGGAATGAAGATGTTGAAGATAACCTTACTTCGAAGCTGAAGAAGCAAATGAATGATGAAGACGGTCAATATTTGAGCATAAACCAAGAAAGAAGGAATGAAGATGTTGAAGAGAACCTTACTTCGAAGCTGAAGAAGCAAATGAATGAAGACGGTCAATATTTGAGCATAAACCAAGAAAAAAGGAATGAATATGTTGAAGAGAACCTTACTTCGAAGCTGAAGAAGCAAATGAATGAAGACGGTCAATATTTGAGCATAAACCAAGAAAAAAGGAATGAAGATGTTGAAGAGTGTAAAGGTTAGGGCGTCGCTGGCTCACTTGTTCGATTAGGGCGTCTTATGAAAGAAATACATAATAATTTTTGTTTTAATTTATCAGTAAACCTTTTAATCTCGGTGGAGAAACAAACCGTAGTGGAATCTTAAGTGAAATGTACTATACGAAATGGAAAAAATGTAGTTGCAGGGAATCAAAGCTTGTTACATTTCATTTATTACTATGGTTGTTCATCTTAACCGTTGTAAAATAATTTACAATTTATTTTATAAATAATGGACTTAATTGACACACGCTAAATGTACTCTAAAAAATGAAAAAAATGTAGTTGCAGGGAATCGAAGCTTGATACATTTCATTTATTACTACGGTTGATCATCTTAACCGTTGTAAAATAATTTACAATTTATTTTATGAATGATGGACTTAATTGACACACGCTAAATGTACTCTAAAAAATGGAAAAAATGTAGTTGCAGGGAATCGAAGCTTGATACATTTTATTTATTACTACGGTGGTTTCATTCAACCGTCATTAAATGACTCAGCTTTTAAATGGGCGCGAAATTTTTAACCTATTACAATGGCATAAAAGGATGCGTTGTAAGCCTGGCGTTGTTGTTTTAGCGTTTTGTAGTAGTGTCTATTCCTTTTTATGGTTTTATGTTGGTATTTGGTGTAAGTTTCAGGTATTTTACTTGTAAGAGTTTCCGTGCGAGAAAACAGTGTGAAACGGAAAAAATGGGAGCAAAAAGAGCCTACTGCACTGTCATGACGGGTCCACTGCTAGCATGACGCCTGTCATGACATGGCAACATAAAGCCCGTCATGGAAAAAAGAAAAAAAAACTTAAGAAGGGGTGTGCCAACTGGATGACGGGTAGGTCGTCATCTGGATGATTCTCGTCATCCCCCTAACTCATGACGTATGGGTCGTCATCACGATGACGTTCGTCATGGTGTTAAAACTCAAAATTTCATGCCACATATCCAGATTCAACGATCTAAGTTTTCCACCGTTATCTCCACTATCTTCTACACAATTTATGACACTCCTATATGAATCATTCATTATAAATAGGACCCTTTAGTTTAGTTTTCAAGATCCAAGTTTTTAGAATTTTATTTTAGGTAGAAATTTACCTTTGTAAAAGCAGTTATTTTCCTACACTGAGAGATTTTTGCAACTTAGAGTTAGAATTTTAAGAAGTGTAGTATGTATTTGGATCGTTCATAATTTAATCTTGCCAGCATTATCATTCTGGAATTTTTATTCAACAACTTTTGTGTACCTTTATGGAGCTTTAGTTTTTATTATCATGTATTCCTTCTGTCATACCAGGTTTTTTTCTTTACTATTTTTACTACTTTTTCATATGTTACTTTTTAGGTTCCTTTATATTAATATTATATTGAGTGTGTCTAGCATGTGTATGAATTTTAATTACATTATTAGTTTCATAAACAATATGTCCGATTAATTATGTCGAGTCCCGATGTGAGGACCGTCGTACCGACGGTGCTCGCAATAAGTTGTAAAAATTATAATTAAATGAGATTTGTTTAATGGATTGAAGCAATTTATATTTGAACTTATTTGTTCACTGTAGAAGCAGTAACTTAGAGATACTGGTTTTGATTCAAAAGAACAGAACATGTATCTAACTTAGGAAAAATTCACTTTTAATTATTAACACAGTGAAAGCATTTTTTTTAGTTAATTATGAAAAATAATAATTTTCAAAAATATGATTTTAAGAATATAAACGGACACGCGAAAGCGGACGTGTATGCTCTTAAAATCCGGTATTAGACGTGCAAACTCCTGTAATACCTTTAAATTGATTTTTTCAGCCTTACACAATTTTTCAAGTATTTAAAAGCTTTCAATTTTCAAAAAGTGTTTTACACTTTAACACGCTAGACACGTGAAAGCGGACAATATAGATTTTAGGATAAAATTATATTCTAGTTGCACGAAAGCAAACAGTTCCTTGAAAATTGATCCTTTTTCCATAAGAAAATAATATATTAATTTAATTATAATTAACGACTTCGCGAGCGCTATTGGTTGACGAGAGCCACATTATAGTCTCTTGTATCTTAATTGATTTTGAACAAGCTTATTTCTTTCTTTTGCACACCAAAACTATTATCCATAACTTTATATTTACATAGTAGCAATAGATAACGGTAGGTTGACATTAGTCTCTGTGGGTTTGACATTTTTATATTACTAACGAAATTTCCGTGCACTTGCGGACCTATCAGAAACTGGTCGCCCTATTGTGAAGGAATATAGACTTATTAGATTGGGTGCCCCCTATTTGCTAAGGATAATTACTAGAGTGGCCTACAATCGCTTTGCCATTGTTTCCATAATGAAGCAAGTTTATTAAGGGAAATACAAAGCGGGATAGAAGGATAAGGAAACCATTGATATTGAGGTTCAAATTTTTTAGTGCGCAAGACACTTTTAGTGAGGAGAGAAAGAGAGAGAGAATAAGGAAATAAAGATTGTATTATTGAATGAATGATAATAAAACTGAATTACAAATTGTCTATTTATATACACCTAAGTGACTTGACTACTAAGTAAAATAACAAACTAAGTAACAAACCCTAAACCTTAATTAGTTTTGGACTTGGGCCACACAACTTAACTTGGATTATATCTAATATCTCAACATATCCCCCCTATAATCCAAGTTGTCGAAACACACTAACCATTATCGATCTGAACTATTCCTGATTTCTTTCTCAAATTTAGGAACCTGTCAATCTTCAATCCTTTGGTGAAAATGTCATCCAATTGTGCTCACTTGAGCAATGCTTTACTTCAAGTTCACCTCTATTCATCTTCTCCCTTGAGAAGTGAAATCTAGCTTCGATGTACTTATTTCTTCCATTCAAAACTAGATTCTTTGCCAGATTTATGCCTAGCTTGTTGTTGATCTGCAGTACCAGAGGTTTCTTCACTACGACCTTCATTTCTTCAAGCACATATCTGATCCAAATTGCTTGATACCCAACATAGGATACTGCTATATATTCAGCCTCACACGATGACAATGCCACCACAAGTTTCTTTCTCCAGCACCACAAGATTGGGGCACTAAATACCTGAAAGAAATATCTAGTAGTGTTTATTTAATCTTCCTTATCTCCACAACAATCAACATCTGAATAACAAGTAACCATATTTTCTTTGCTTTCAGAGTCTTGTCGAAATAAAATTCCATAGTTTGTTGATGCTTTTAAGTATTTCAGGATTCTTCTTGCAGTCTTCATGTGTGACAGCCTTGGTTCACTCATATATCTGCTTACTAATCTGACTGAGAAACATATATCAGGTCGACTATTGCATACATATCTCGGAGATTCGACAATTTGTTTGAACAAATTTGCATCGACTTTGTCTTCATATCCATGCTTCTCCAACTTCAAATTTGGTTCAATAGGTGAAGATGCAGGAGTCGAATCATCCATCCTGAATCTCTTAAGTATCTCTTTGACATACTTTTCTTTGATGTAGCATCATACCTTGCTTTGTCATTTGAAATTCCTTGCCTATGAAGTACGACAACTTTCCCAGATCCGACATTTCAAATTCCTTTTTCACTAGCTCTTTGAACTTCGACAAGTTCTCCAAGCTACTGTCAGTTACTAACAAGTCATCGATATATAAGTAGATGATTGTTATATATTGTGCCACATCCTGAACACAAAAACCATACTCAGTTGCATTTGATGAATCCCAATTCGGCTAAGTATGAGTCGATCTTCTTGTTCCATGCCCTAGGTGTCTGCTTGAGACCATAGAGCGTTTGTGCAACTTGTATACTTTCCTTGCTTCCTCCTAAATCACAAAACCAGGAGGTTGTGTGACATATACATCTTAATCTAAAGATCCATTCAAAAATTCCGATTGCACATCTAAGATAAATGTCGACCAGCCTTGATGGCATGCCAAGGCTACCACTAGTCGAACAGTTTCTAATCTTGCGACAGGTTCAAATACTTCAGAGTAGTCAAGTCCTGATGTCTGAAGAAATGATCGAACTACCAGTCTCTCCTTGTGTCTTACTATCGACCTATCAACATTGTGCTTTAATTTGAACCCCCACTTCACTTTGATAACTTTTGTATGTGCTGGCAGTTCGACCAACTCCCATGTGTTGTTTCTTTCGATTGTTTGTAACTCTTTGACCATAATAGACTTCTACTGTTTATCTTTAAAGGCTTTACTATAGTTGATTGGTTCAGCACCTACAAGGAAATCAAAATAAACTAGTTCTCCATCTGTTGTGACTTCATCATCACCAACCACTTCATAGTCTTGAAGTCTTGTTGGACGAGCTCTAGTTCTTTGAGGTCTCTGGATGATGCCATCCATATCCTCTCCGACTTCGAATGGTTCGGGAATGTCAGCAACTGCTTTGACTTCAACTAGAATATCGATAATATCTCCGACTTTGACATCATCACTTGCTTCGTCGAAATCGTACCTCATTAATGGCTTGTCAATTGCATTACTAGAATTCCAATCCTAGGCAAAATTTTCATCAATCATAATATCTTGATTCATTACAATCTTCTGATTAATTGGATTGAACAACCTGCATGCTTCAGTCTTATGATATCCTACCAGAATCATAGGTTCACTTTTATCATCAAGCTTCATTCTCCTAGCATCAGGAATATGCTTGTAGCAAATAGAGCCAAAACCTTTAGATGACTCACTGATGGTCGTTTGACATTCCACACTTCTTCAACAACTTTGTTCTTCGGCTTCTTGGTAGGGAACCTATTCAGAATATAAACAGCAGTCGAAATAGCTTCACCCTATAAGGATTTTGGAAAATTCTTATGCTTCAGCATGCATCTCGCCAGGTCCAATATGGTTATGTTTCTTCTTTCAGTTATTCCATTATGTTGAGGAGTATAAGGAACAGTTATCCCACGATCAATACCATGTTCTTCACATAATGCTTCAAATATATTGGATGTGTATTCGCCACCTCCATTTGTTCGCAGAACTTTGATCTTCTTTTCACCCTGGTTTTTGACAAGTATCTTGAATCTCTTAAAAATTTCAATTGATCACATAAATCCAGATCTTTCGACTGTACTCATTGATAAATGGTACGAAATACTTATTTCTACCAATGGAATGCTTTTCAAAAGGACCACATACATCTGAATGTACAACTTCGAGTATGCAGGATGATCTCATTGGCATAGTCGAAACAAAAGACTTCTTGGACTGCTTTCCGACTAGAAAACCTTCACAAAGTTTGTCAATCATTTCAAGACTTAGTATACCAGTTACCATATCTTGAGTGATCAGTTGATTGAGCAACCTAAAGTTTAGATGACCAAACCTCATATGCCACAACCAACTATTTTTGTAGTTGACAACTGTTTTCAGACATTGTACCTCAGTCGAACCGATCATGGTCTTAAATTATCTATTCTTCGACTGAGGAGATTCCAAGACCAAGTTATTCTGGATGTCAAAAAGTTCTAAGGTTTCATCTTTCATAACAACTGAGAACCCCTTTCTGACCAGTTGTCCAACACTTAGAAGATTGCACTTCATTCCGGGGACATAGAGTTCATCTTTGATCAAGACATTTGCTATATTACTCCTTTGAATAACTATGTTGCCAATACCTTCTGCTTGTAACAAGCTATTATCATCAAGTTTGACCTTGCTCTACTTCGAATCTTCGAAATCTACTAACCGTACTTTTTGACTAGTCATGTAATTCGAGTAGCTCGAGTCAAGGAATGAGATCTTGTATTCAACATGGTCATCTACAACTGTAGCAATAACCATTATATCATCTGAATGATCTGAATCTTGATATGCAAGATTTTCTCTTTCATCCTTGCCTTTTGTCGATCCCTTATTTTTCCTATACCAACAATGTTTGGCCAAGTGACCCCACTTTTCACTATTATAGCACTGCACACCTGTTGAAAAGTATTTTCGGTGGGTTGGTTTATCGTATCCGAGGGATTATTTTATCAGATATCTAGATGCTCATCGTTCAATAGTTTAACGTTCTAAGAGAAAGGTTTTAAAAGAGTTATTATTTTGTAACATAATTTTTTAGCAAAAAGTAAACTAGAAAATGGATTTTTTGTTTTTAGAAAAGCATGTCAAGATTAGATCTCGTTAACCCCTTTCATACGTACCCGATTAATCAAGCATGTGAACTTAGTTTCGATCAATACAATCGTGTATCATCGCGAATCCCTTTATTTCTAAAGCGGATCCGTGGGTATTATTATTTTAATCGCTAGATGATTTCTCGAAATAACAATCAAAACAATAAACATAAAGATCGATACAAAGCAAATATTAACTTTCAAATCTATATCTAGAGTTTGTTGGTTAATAGATGAAGAAATTAGATCAAGACTTGGAAAATCTATGTCTAGAGTGATTCAAACCATAAATACAACATTAAAAGCAAAGATCTTTATCATCTATTGATCATAAACCTTGTTCACATACAAAAGATCAAAATAAATGCATAATAACAAGGTTAACTACCTCTAATCTTGACACAAAAGTGTTTAGCTACTCATCACCATGGTATCTTGATCAACAAATAAAAAAGAAAGCTTTACTAGCATCAAAGTCGAAGAATCGAGGATTGATGCTCCAAAGATTTGATTTTCACTTCTTCTTGAGTTTCTAAGCTTTTTTGACCTAAAAACCCTTTCTAATCTCTAAAATGCTGAAAATGTAAAAGTTGTTGAAATTATCTTCCAAGGAAGATATTTATAGCAAGTGCACAAAGTGCAGTAAGTGGCACCGTGCTAAGCACCATCAGGAGCACGCTAAGCACGGTCAGCAAAACAGAAGCAAAAATCCCAGAAAGCACGCTAAGCACGGTTGGAGGCCGCTTAGCGTGGTTGAAGGCTTTAACTACTGCCTCAACAGTGAAAACGTGCTGGGACCGCGCTGAAAAGCGAACTAAGCACAGTTTACCGACACGATCGCCTCGAAAATGATCTTTTAGGCCTTCTTTCCTTCACCATAGGTTCCTATCATTAAATATAAGCAAGAAGACCTGTCAAAAAAGCATAAAAATGATCATAATTCATAATATTTACAATAAAATCGGAAACTTGCATATTTACACTAAAACTAATAGAATTACTACTAAGGGCCACAAAATACTATCTAAAATATGCTAAATTTGATCCTTAACAACTCTCCCCAACTTATTATTTTGTTTGTCCTAAAAAAAAAAGTGTCTCAAACTAAAAATGAACCCGAAAACACACACAAGAAATCAGAATCAACACAATAGAACAACAACAATTTCATGGTTCAAAAATTAGAAGTACAAACAATATAACTTATCAAACTCCAAACAAATCATGGAGATGAAACTATTGCTAAGTGCAAAAACACAATTCAAAACTTCTTGAGCAATACAAGTTCAACATGAATCACACCTAAGCACACATTCATCAATGGATGAAAACAATATGAGGTTTTATCATTCGCCAAACCATCATGCAAACATCCGGAACAAATTATGCTTTCAACAGTCAACATGAATTAATAAGTGAAAAAGAAGGAATCACAAGGGCTTCAAGGGTTGTAATTTGGCTTGGCTACAAGGAAGGTTCATTTGTCAAAGTCATTGAAACAAAAATGTCTATTCCTAAGAGAACATTCAATTCTCACAATCATAGCACTTCAAGATCTTAACCTTCTTGTTTTCTTTTCTTGATGCATCATTACAACTTTGAGATTTTTGTTGGCAATTCATGCCCAATTTCTTTTCTTTTTCATTTGTTTCTTTCTTTCAAGCTCTTTCATCATTCAAAACCACTTTATTTTTCATGATTCCTCAATCTACCTTTTTCTCCCCAAACGTTGAACACAACCAAAACATGATATTAAGAATGCTCTCACACATCTAAGGAAAGGAACAACAAAAGCAATCGTACTTAAGGTTGGGATTCAAAAGTTTCATAACAAAAATTCAAGATCCATTTCAAAATTCACTTATTTTTCATGTACAATATTTACACGATTCACTTATTCACACGAGTCTTGATACAAAGGCTCAATGGGATTATCAAATACTCGCTCACTCACAAGGTAGATTGATCATTCTTATTTTTTCAAGGTTTTTTCTCAAAATACACAAAAATTGCCTTGATCCTTTTCTTCCTTTTCCACAAATTAACACACATGCATGATTTCAACATAATAAGAACGAGTTAAACAAGAATGTCGGTATCCTGCATATATAATACAATGAAAGCTTCCTCACAAAGGCAATGTTCTAAATGATTCATAATTGAACAAGTATTTCCAAAGAAGTAATGATTACAAGTTTTACACTCATCACAAGTTTCATTTCCATGCTTAGTTTCGAAAGCGATAAAAATGTACCTTGCATTGTACCTTTACTCAATCATATCATTACCACTCAATTGCCCATTGATTCATCAATCTTGGCATTAGTCACAAGGTTCCTTCAAGTTTTCAACTTAGGAACAACACAAAATGAAAAATTTTCTACCAAAACTAACAATTGTAAAAACTACTCAAGATACTAAAACATATTATCATAAAGCCAAAATTTGCGACACCCAAAACAATGGTGCCGCACATAGGTTCCTCATCCTTCCAAGGATGGTACAAAATGATCCAGAAGTAAAATAAAAATGGAACAAAAAAATCCATAAAATTCAAACATAAATATAATAAAAAGTAAACAAAAGATAAGAGAAACCCATGATCAACTACTCATAAGTGGCCTGTGAACCAATCTCCCATGTGTTCTCCCCGTCGTCTTCCACCGCAGCCTCAACATCCTCGGCATCGTCCCTAGCAGCCTCTGGCTGGGGCTCCTGAGCACCTTAAGGAGGAAGCTGCCCCCTCTGAAAATGGAAAGGCCTGTCCCCAGGCCAAGCTACATAAGCGTCAAACTCCTCTTGCGTCGGGAACAGATGCTCAACCTGTGGTTTATGAAACCTGCAAATGTAAAGCTTGCATGGATGAGTGAAAAATGTAAAGGCCCTCTGATGAGCCATATGCATAACCCACGTGTACATGCACGTGAAACGCTCATCAAATGCTTGATCATCGGGTGGAACTTCGCCGTGCTGCTGTGGTGGCTGATTTGGGTGGACTGGTAGTGGTGGTAGTGGTGGCTGGTCAAGTCTCGTCGTACAGTGACTTTGGATCCATGTGTCTGTCACTACCCCTTTATGGTCTTGTGGACCACACCCGGGATTGGGATACCCCCTCGTGCACACAGGCCCATAATAATTCCTGTTAATACCAAAATCGCAGGGACCTTAGCACCCAAGCGATGTCCACTAGCAGCTATGGCTTGGATCTCATCAGAAATAATCCTAGCAATATCAATCCGTCTCTCCTCCATGATATAGTAAAGCATACACGCAATATCAACCGGGATAGAGGAGGTATGACTTCTTGGCCTAATGTTATGTAGGACAAGGGTCATCGGAACCTGAGTTGTAGTGTTCATGTCTCCTCTCTTCAATATCTTCGGCCTTTCCGCCGCATTCAACTCAAATCCTCGACCCGGATGTCCCAAGGCCAAGCAAAAATTCTCTAAATTCTATTTCTTTCTAGCCACCCTCCTGTAGTATGACCATTGTTCACCTTCAGCCAAAACCAATGGGCTGCCCAGATAATCATTAATTATATCTCTAGAGAACGACACCTGTCTCCCTCTCACATAAGTCATAAAAGTGTAAATCTGAGCCTCCGTCAGAATGACGTTTGCGTAGAACTCACACAATATCTCATAGTTGAGCAGGGTCGGTGGAGTTAGGAGAGCTTGCCAACCATGCGACTCTATTATGTTTTGACAGCCGCGAAACTCCCCTTGAGGGTTAATTCTAAAAATACGCTCAGTCATAATACTTCTTCTGGTCAACTCGAGGTATCGACCCTGCTACTCACCCCCCAGAAATCTGTGTGCATCATACTCCGCAAGCGGCTGTCTTTGTTGCGATAATTGTCCAATGCTAAAACGGCCTCGCTTAGGAGCCATCTGCAACCAAGAAAAACATACCAAAACAACACCAAACAAGTTAAACAACCAGTTAGGAAATTAAAAAAATCGTAAGAAACCCCAGATCAACACAAAACAGGAAAACAGTCGACGAAAAATTAAAAATCGAGGATTTTGATCCCAGGGGGCGCGCTTAGCGCGGTCAGGCATACGTGCACAAATTGCTCTACAACCAACCTTGCCCAAACACACATTTCAACAGAAAACATCAGAGAAACAAAAATTATCAGAATAGGGCAAGAGGGGCGCACTTAGCTGGCTCATAGTGCGCTAAGTGCGCCAATGATAACAGGCAAAAAATTTGCCTCTGCCACTAAAATGGAGTTGCACAACCAATTATTAATTCACCCCCAATCTGAGCCCTAACACATGCATTACCAATTAACACAGAAAAGAAAACAAAAACAGCAGTAAACAAACCCACATTGTAACTTAACCCTAACATTGCTCACAAAGGGTTTAGAACCTACTCTACAAAATCAAACTCTACTAAATCAATTTCATCTTACTCCAACAATACCCTAACAGCATGCAATCTAATTTATCAGAATAAAAAAACATTTAGCAAACCTGAACTTAAGGAATGAGAGAAGGAGTGAATGTGAGCTTGAAGACCAAGAGTTGATTCTTGAGAGAATGAAGTGGAAGCACAAGGGTGGTGTAGCCGTGAAAGGAAAAAATGAGGGAAATGAGAGTTTCAGCTTATTAACCTTTTAAATCAAAAAAGACCCACTTGGCCCACTTCTATCTTTTTCCACTCAGGCCCACAATTGATTGGTCATGTTCATGTAACCGTGCTAAGCGGCCTCAGCAGCGCGCTAAGCGCGCTCAGTGAAACATAACCAATGAAGTTTGGATTCAGGTTGTGTTCTCCCGACTTTTCTGCCTGATTAAATTCAAAATAATAAAAAGTTAGTAAATACTTATATTGTTGGGGTGTCTCCCAATAAGCACTTTGTTTAACGTCGTTTGAGCTCGGCGGTCCAATGCGACCTCAAGGATCGCAAAAAGGCACTGTGGTTGTATTTTGGCCAAAATCTCCACCAAGATAAAGCTTCAGTCTCTGACCATTTACAGTCCAACTCTCATTTGACAGTGTGTCTTCAATGACAATCGCCCCATAGTGTTTGATCTCCTTAATCTGGAACGGACCGAACCATTTGGATTTCAACTTCCCAGGGAATAGTTTCAATCTCGAATTGAACAATAAGACCAGCTGCTCTTCCTTAAATTCTTTGGTCATAATCTTTTTTTCATGGTAAGTTTTCACTCTGTGCTTGTACAGCTTATTGGAGTCATGCCCTTGAAGGCGCAATTCCTCCATTTCATGCAATTGTACCTTTCTTTTTTCACCACTTAAAGTTGGATCGAAATTCAAAAATTTTAAGGCCCAAAATGCCTTATGTTTCAACTCCACCGGTAAATGACATTTATTACCATAGACCATTTTGAAAGGTGTGAGACCAATCACAAAGCATCATCAAGTTTGTTTGACCAGTCTTTTCTAGAAGTAGGCACCGTTTTCTCAAGAATCCTTTTAATTTCCCGATTTGATACCTCCGCTTTCCCATTTTCCTGAGGATGGTATGATGTTGCAACTTTGTGCTTTACACCATACTGCTCCAATTCTTTTTCTAGCTGAGTGTTGCAAAAGTGGGATCCTATGTCACTTATCAACACTCTCGGAGTACCAAATCGAGAAAAAATGTTTTTCTTTAAAAAATTTATCACAGTTTTTCCATCCTCTTTAGCACATGTTATCGCTTCTACCCACTTGGACACATAGTCCACTGCGACCAAAATGCATTCATTGGAAAATGATGATGGAAATGGGACGACAAAGTATATGCCCCAACAGTCAAACACCTCAACCTCCAACATATTTTGTAACGGCATTTCATTCCGTTTTGAAATTCCACCACTCCTTTGGCACTTGTCATAACTTTGCGTATGTTCATGTGCATCTTTGAACAAAGAAGGCCAATGAAAGCTCGATTGGAGGAATTTCGTTTTCGTTCTCAAACCATTAAAATGCCCTCCATACGAAGAGTTGTGACAATGCCAAAGTATGTTATTAGCCTCTTCTTTCGACACACACCTTCTCAAAATATTATCGACAGCAAGCTTAAACAAATACGGTTCATCCCATACAAAGTACTTGGCGTCAAATAAAAATTTATTTTTCAGGTTACGAGTTAGACCTTCTAGTATTAATTGCGCGACTTTTTGATTTGTCATGTCGGCAAACCAAGGTCTAACTTGCACCATAAACAATGTTTCATCAGGAAATTCTTCCTTGACCTCTCTCTTATTCTTGGTCACCTCAACATTAGCAAGGCGGGATAAGTGATCCGCCACCAAATTCTTGGGTCCCTTTTTGTCGCGAATTTCTAAATCAAACTCTTGCAACAAAGGGACCCAACGAATTAGCCTTTGTTTTGAATCCGGCTTGGTAAGCAAATACTTAATTTCCGCATGATCCGTGTAAACCACAACCTTAAACCCAATTAAGTATGACCGAAATTTCTCCAATGCATACACTATCGTAAGAAACTCTTTTTCTGTAATGACATAGTTTACTTGAGCTTTATTTAAGACCTTGCTTGCGTAATGTATAGCATGAAAAAAATTTGTTCTTCGTTGACCTAGTACCGCACCCACCGTATAATCACTCGCGTCACACATGAGTTCAAAATCAATTTTCCAATTTGGCGTGATGATTATGGGTGCGGTAGTCAAACTTTGTTTTAACGAATTAAAAGCTATCATGCAAGACTCATTAAATTCAAAAGACTTATCTTTGTTGAGCAAATTGTTCAAAGGTTTTGCGATTTTTGCGAAATCTTTGATGAACCTCCTATAAAATCCCGCATGACCAAGGAGGCTCCTTATACCCTTCACATTCAATGGTGGTTGCAATTTTTCAATGACGTCCACCTAGGCTTGATCAACTTCAAGGCCTCGTGAAGAAACTTTGTGGTCGGTGTCATACCCCAAATTTTACCCTCAGATTCGCTGGTTTTTGTCATATCATTCTAAGCCGGTCTTTGTTTTCGCATTTTTGGTTAAACATTGTTAGTCATGCATTTTGGCCATTTTTCATAATTTCATTCCATTTCCTTTTTTATTTTAGATTATTTAAATTAATTTAACTTATTTCCCATTTAGTCTATTTTTATATAGTTTAATTTCTAACTTAATATAATTTTAATTTTTAGGTGGGCTTTTATTTTTATCTTAGTATTAATTTTAATTATTTTAATCTTAATTAATTTAAATTTGGTTTTAATTTCAATTCTAAATCTAACTTAGCGTAATTAGTTTCATTAATTGTTTTCTTTAGGTTAAAATCATTTAAAATATATTTAGAGTCCAATTTCTTTAGTTTATAGTATAATGATACAACAAATTCAAAAAGCACAAAAATAGCACAAGGACCAAAATTCCATCTTTGACTTTTCAACTTGAACAACAAGCATCCCACGCTCATCTGCTACTATCCCCACACTACTTCACACACGCTTTGCCGAAATCGTGTAAAAAGCTTTCCCTGCAACATGGTTGCGTCTCATTTCCATCCCGCCAACCAAGAATTACACCAAAAAGGGATCACAACCAAAGCCCTGCAACGTTTCAAAGACCGTGCCAAAAACAACCTGCTCCTTGCTACACAGCTGCTGCAACATTCTGCCATATGAAAACAACAGAGCATCCAAGCAACAACGACAACACCTTGAGACAAATTCAGATTTTGACCCAAAACTTATCAAACAAGTTTCATTTGGTTTTAAATAGAGGAAGAGAGGAATAGAATAGGGGGAGGAAAACTTACTGGTGGCAAAATTCTTCAGCCATTTCACCAAAACAAAATCTGCAGAGTAAAACTCCCCTTCATCATCAACATCGAACGACCATTATCCTCCTTATTCATTATCCACCACACTCTACTTCTCATCACAAACCCTTCATCCTTGTTATCACCTTCACCATCATTATCAAATCTTTGAACTAATACCTCAAAAAAAAAAAACACAACCAGATTCAGAATCCTCTGCCTCATATCACCCCTCTCCCTTCAAACAATCTAATCTTCTTCCACCCTTTTTGAACCTTCACATGCCATATACAACATTCATCAAAATCCAACCTTGAACTCTCTCTCTATGTGAATCGATCTAAACCCACCCATTGAATAACCAAACACCAATACACGTTCCCATTACAATAAACATACCTCGATCTTCATTTTTTTTCCGGCGAGTTCCCTCTGCTATGAACCGCGACCTCAACCACCATCCCATTCACGAATACGCCACAACAACAACCAGTGATATTCTGTCACCACCAAAAACCACTTCAACAAAACCTCCATCCCGTCGTTGAATCGCCTGCGCCTTCTACGCATAAAACATCAACTCTGACAACTTTCCACATTCACACTGAACCTTATTTCCCTTCTCCGCGAACCATGTCTACGCGTCCATAACCTTCACAACCTCACCACTTGACACCAGCAACGTCTCACTCGCCACCGTTTGTCCCCAAAAAAACCAAACCAAACCTGGATCAAATCGAGAATCATAGCGCAAGTATGAGGAATTGACCGAGGAAATTGAACGAGACGAAGTCGGTTGAATTCTCGATACTCACATTGATCTTTAGCCACGATTTTGAGGAGCCAGTGCTTCAAGTTTCACGATTCTTGTTATCAGGGGGACTTTTCCGCCGGGAAGAACGATTTGGCGTGGCTAGGGATTGATCCCAAAAGAGGAGAAGAGATTCTTATTTTATTCCTTGCTGGTAACCTTTCTGAGCTTCACTTGTCCTATATGTTGCTGTGAAATAATGGGCTCGGCCCAATTTGTTCTTAATGCAACCCCCTTTTTTAATTCAATCAGTTTTTTAGGTTTTTCATTCAGTTAGTTTTGAGGTTTTTATTTAATTAGTTTTATTAGAATGTAGCTTAATTAGGTTTTAATTATTTCGTTTTAATTAAGTTTTTAATCTAATTAGCATTTAGATTTAGTTCTTTGTTTTTAAGCTTTAGACTTCTTTCAATTAGTTTAGGTTTAAGTTAGATTTTTTAGTTTAGATTTAAATTAGAAATTAGTTAATTATTTCTAGAATTATTTAATTAGATTTAGTTAATTAGCTTTTAAGTAATTTTGGTTTATTTATTTATTTATTTGAATTTCTGTTTTAGCTTTCATTTTTATTTAATCTTAACAGTTGGCATCTCTTACTTTAATTAATTTATGATTTTTCTATCCTTAATTTATTTCTCTTCGGTTTTGCTATAATTAGTCCCTGATTCCTGATGTTCACTTCGATGTAATTCTTGCTGTATATATTGTTGTTTATCATACACTTGAGCCTGAGTTTCTTTTTTCTCTTGGTTCCTCTGTCACTTATTCCTCATTCCAAAGGAAAAGATCCCACCCAGTTGACTGCCATGTCATTTAGGATAGCCTTGCACGTCATTCCCTTATCTCGCGCCGCCGTGCGATCGAGACTTGCCTTTTTTTGCCTAGACTTAGTTTTGGAATCGCCGCACTCCACGTAGGTGTCTTGCTGTCAAACCCTACTTTCCCGTGGATACTTCTTCCCCGTTTTACCCAGCCTTAGGTTTGGAGCCGCCGCACTCCACATAGGTGTCTTGCTGTCAGACCCTATTTTCCCTAGGAACCTTGACCACAGTTAAGAGTTATTTATCCCCTTTGAGGGGAACTACAGACGCTCTGATTTCTCAAGTTCACCTTGAGAATACGTAGGCATAGGATTGCGAGATCCTAGCGAGCTACCTTTTTCTTTTTCCACCTTTTTACCTTTACATCCGATGCCTTCTGGGATTCCACCCTTTCTTTTTACACCTTTTTACCCCGTATTGAGGGGAACTACGAATGCTCTGATTCCATTCCCGTCAGGATACGTAGGCACGAGATACGATGTCTTAGCGAGCATACTTAGTGTATATACTCCTAGGTCTTTACCTTAGCATTTTCCCTTAGCAAGCAAACATTAACATAACACAAATACAAACAAGAGGTTCCTGTAGAGTACTACAGATACTTAGGGTGCTAATACCTTCCCTTAGTATAACCAACCCCCGAACCTAGATTCTCTTTTTAGGGTTTTCGTTATTTACCCTTTCCTTTGGATAAATCAAAGCTCGGAGGTGAATTTCATATTTTGTGATGCAAGTTAATTAATAGCTTGATATCCGATTCTCACCGCAACAGAAAATGGCGACTTCACTGGGGAAACATTCCCCTAAGAGGGTTAAGCCTATCTTGTTTGTATTTGTGTTATTTATATGTTTGCTTGCTTGTACATTTGTATATTTATATCTGTATATATATATACCTTTTGTGCTTGGGTTTTTTCTGTGTGCAGGGTTGCTACTATTGAGTGGTGAGATAAGTCCTATACCCGGACTTGAGCGTACACTTATGATAGGACGATGGTATTCAAGGAGGCTTTGAGGGAGTCGAATCCTGAAAAGTTGAATTGAGACACCATCACTCAGTTGAGGCCCTCTTGAGAGTTTAGTCATGTTGAACGATTCTATTCGTGAAAACGTGCTACTCTCGACATAGGTGCCATCGATACTGAGAACCGTAGTTACCAAACCCCACTTAAGCCTTTTTAGGATGTAGTTCGGTGACCATGATGGAGTCTATTTCTAAAATGGTTGTCACGCGATACTACACTCAGACGAGATTCTCTTGAGAATATTATTGATTACCGAGTCGTTTGGGAAGTCGATAATATCCGAAAGATGGATTGTCGACTCTGGGAACTTTTTAAAACCCTGTTCTACGGATAAGTAACCTTAGTACACACCCTGTGGTTGGTTCTTTACCCAGACTCCATGCTGTGATCTCGAACCCTTGATCCTGTTGCATGTGTTTTGCATCCTGTTTGCATTGCATTGCATATCATTTGCATCTTTGCATGATTCATTGCATACATCCAGTCTGTCCAGTTACTCATCTCTAGCTGTCTCTATCTTCCAGTGTCACCTGTGAGTCGTCAAGCTGATTCCTCGACAAAAGTACCGGACTAGAGCTAACTACAGACGAAGAATGTCAGAGCAAGACGTACACAATGCTGAGATCTGAATGGAGATCGATGACCTTAAGTCAAGCGTGACCAAACTCACTGAGATGATTCAAGTTTTGATTACTAGGGGAGAGCAACCTCAAAGGACCGTCATCCAGGAGTTTTCAAATGTTAATCCTCAACCTGTTCAGGTGCCACCTTCAACTTGGCCAGAGTTTGATTTGCCACACAGTTATTCTCCACCTCTTGCATCTGCTACTACGGTTGGTCAGACTGACATGCCAGCTCGAGCTCCTCCACGTCCGACTGCAGGACAAAACCAGTACCGTAATAGAAATCATTTTGATCATATTCCCATGAAGTACACTGATCTGTATCCTAGTCTGGTTGAGCAAGGTTTGATTACCATAAGGCCTATGCCACCTCCTCCAAATCCTCTTCCAGCCGGCTATAGGGCTGATCTTCATTGTGAATACCATCAAGGTGATGCGGGCCATAATTTGGAAGGTTGCTTTGCGTTGAAGGCTAGAGTACAAGAGCTGATGAGAAACAAAATCCTCTCCTTTAAGGACAATCCCAATGTCCAGAGTAACCCTCTGCCAGGGCACGCCAAGTGAAGCTTCAGTCGATTTCAGCATGCTATCCTCATAAAAGCCAGTGTTTCAGATAGGACAGCTCATCCTTGTGTTGATTAGTCACTAGACCTTTGTTTCTTGTTGTTTGCACTTTCTTTATTTTGTAATGGTTGTTTGCTTTCAAATTATGTTTGTACTTTCACAATTAATGAAATGAGCATTTGCAACTTTTTGATTCAATTCATTTGTGTTTGCTATTTACTTCTTAATGCTTTCCCTTTCAAAAAAAAATTTATCTTGTCCACTTTCTTTTGATTATGCAAAGATTGGAGGGAGGATGATGAAAACGTTATACCCATAATTGTTGTTGGTATGCTTTCATATCAAAACTTTGCTGACGATGTAAGGCATTGTTTCAACTCCTAAACACTGGAGAAATAAGGAATATAACGCCTCGTCAACCCCTTTGAGCCTTGAAGTAGGAGTTTCTTTTCTTTACAAATAAAAACCCGCAATCTTAACCTGGGGTAGGGTAGTTCTCAATTAACTTGATTGTGAATTTAAATACAAGAGTAGCATTCAAGACGCCTTTCGACAAAGTTCACAAATGTTCCTTCGCACACAGCAAGCAAGTGTCGAAGATGTCTTTCAAGTCAAACTCCAATGATGGTTCACTATAATCATTAAGCCAGGCAGTCACTAAAAAAAAAGAGAGTGAAAAAAAAATCAAAATAAAAACCTGCTAAGTCAAAACCTATGAAGGAGACTTAGGCAAAAATTGGGGCATCCCGCTGGCTGTAAGCTCAAATGACACAGTTCAGTCAAAAGTTAGGGATAACAAAAAATCATTCAAGAGGTTACCAAAATCCTCAAAGATAAAATGAGTTGACTAAGGTCCTCACCAAAAAAATAACAAAATGTTATGAGAAGCAGTGACTGCCATCTCAAGTCCATTGAATTTTGAACCATCATCATTACTATCATCAGTGCAATTTCTAACACATGGGAATTTGAGTGCATAGTTTGAGTTAACTGAGCATAAGACTGGAGATCATCACGAAGATTGGGTGGGCACAAATAAACTTTGAGCTTTTATCCTTTGTTTCTTAAACCGTGAACCAGGCCACGTTATAACCCTCAAAAGACCTAACTGAAGCAAGGTTATTTTGAAAGCATACTACAGCAAGGTTGCGTAAACTGACTCTCAAAGATCGCTGTAGATCATCTGTTTTGGCATCACACCTTTTGCTTAAACTTTTCACTTTAATGTCTTGAACCGCCGTGTTCTGATTAATGACTCATATACTTTGCACCTCTTTCAAAATGATTTTGATTTCAAAAGTTGCATGAACTTTCAATTTACCATGTTTGTACAAATACTTTTGTTTGCAAACTAGCTTTCTTCTTAAGGAATTTTCAAACATTTGAGAAACTTGGTCGGTGATCCAATCAGGGGCCAGTTCCTTCCATATCCTGTTGAGAATCAGTTCAAGATTTTTGGTTTAATGGCGACTTCTCAGAATTGGTTTATACAGAAGATTTTGCAAGACTCATACTGGGGCAAGCTTTCCCAGTGTACGGTAAAACAATCATCTTTCAAGACTCAGACCGGGGCAAGCTTTCCAGGAGCACCATAAAACGGTTATTTCCAGACTCACACAAACTGAAGCAATGATCAGTTCATCTACAACAGTCAGCTAATCTGGGGCAGTTACTTGAAGAATTCCCAACCAGCTCTTCATCCTTCCTACAAGGATCAACTTGATATAGTTAACCAGTGTGGTAGAGGTGTGTTCAACAGTAGCATCTCTAGTCCCCGAGCAGAATGACAATGATCTCCGTGTAGAGGAATCAGTCTTCCAGTCTTGTCTTCCCAGAGGTCGAGTTGTGTCGTCTGCATTTGCATTTGCATTTGATCATATATCATCTGCATAATTTATACCATATGCATAACATGAGTGTTTCATCCTCATTTGCGTTTCTCTCGAGGTCGTGTCGTTATCCACGTCTTACCTTGTGGTCGAAGTCCAGCTTACTTGGTGCCTACCAAATAGATATTGTCGTGTCTATCTGACGTGCTTCCAGATATGACCTTTCTTATCCGATTTTTTTTCCGGATATGTTTGTTCCTCTTTTGTATCCAATGCGCTTCTTGGATATCATATATATTTGTCTCCTCTGATGTTTTTCCAGATCGAGTCCTTTGTTCTGATGTTCTTCCAGAACTTATCTGATGTTTTTCCAGATATTTTACTTTGTTATTCTGATGCTTTTCCGGAACGACATTTCTTTTACCATCTGATGCTCTTTCGGATGTGTCTCTCTTTCTGATGTTCTTTCAGATTGAGTCTTTGTTATCTGATGTGTTTCCAGATATATTACTTTGTTATTCTGATGCTTTTTCGGAACGACATTGCTATTACCATCTGATGCTCTTCCGGATGTGCCTTTCTCTTTCTGATGTTCTTCCAGATTGAATCTTTTGCTCCTGATGTTTTTCCAGAGCATTTTTTGTGTCTATCTGATGCTCTTCCGGATATGACCTTGTTTATCTGATGTTCTTCCAGATATAATGTCGCTTATCTGATGCTCTTTCAGATATGTCTTCAAAACCCTTTTCCCGTACATTTAATGCTCTTCTAAATGTTTCGGATGTATCTTCAGCACTCTTTGTCTTCATCTAATGCTCTTCTAGGTGTCTTCAATTTGTTTCTGACTTTGGTTAATGGCTGCTGATTGTTTTCAAGTCTGTTTCCATTCTCCATCCAATGCTTTTCTGAATGTGTGCCGGAGTTTATTCAATGCTTTTCCGAATATCTCTGATATGCTTCCTGGAGGTCATTCAATGCTCTTCTGAATGTCTCTATTGTCAATTTGTTTCCCCAGAGTTTATTCAATGCTTTTCTGAATACCTCTGATGTTTACTTGTCTCATGTATTTCCCAGTTTTTCTCCTCGCCTCATTCAATGATCTTCTGAATGTCGTGACTCTTTTCCAACCATTTCCATTCATGGATGGTGACTTTTGATTCCCTAGTGGAGACTGTTTTTCCGGTGCTACTTCCATTGAGGATCTTGTGTTATCTTTTCTTTCTAAAGTGTTAGTCGATCACGCTTGAACCAGTTGCGTCATCACTTTAGATTTTCCCCAGTTGTTTCAGCTTCCTCAGTGTGGTTGTCATCCCCAGTGAGTGATTGCTCATTGTGTGAACTTTGTCCTTGTTTGCTTTCGTCTTCATCTGCATTTTTGCATTTATCGTTCCATCATTTTTGTCATGCTAGAAATTTATGGCATGTCTGCATATCTGTTAGCTGTCCTTAGCATCTGCATTCAATCTAAGGGCAAAATTTTCGGTTTGCTATATTTAAATACCTTTCACCTTGATCTCTAGACGATTTCCATCCCTCGGGCCATCTGGTAAAGATATTTAAATAGGGGCAACTGTCATACCCCAAATTTTACCCTCAGATTCGCTGGTTTTTGTCATATCATTCTAAGCCGGTCTTTGTTTTCGCATTTTTGGTTAAACATTGTTAGTCATGCATTTTAGCCATTTTTCATAATTTCATGCCATTTCCTTTTTTATTTTAGATTATTTAAATTAATTTAACTTATTTCCCATTTAGTCTATTTTATATAGTTTAATTTCTAACTTAATATAATTTTAATTTTTAGGTGGGCTTTTATTTTTATCTTAGTATTAATTTTAATTATTTTAATCTTAATTAATTTAAATTTGATTTTAATTTTAATTCTAAATCTAACTTAGCGTAATTAGTTTCATTAATTGTTTTCTTTAGGTTAAAATCATTTAAAATATATTTAGAGTCCAATTTCTTTAGTTTATAGTATAATAATACAACAAATTCAAAAAGCACAAAAATAGCACAAGGACCAAAATTCCATCTTTGACTTTTCAACTTGAACAACAAGCATCCCACGCTCATCTGCTACTATCCCCACACTACTTCACACATGCTTTGCCGAAATCGTGTAAAAAGCTTTCCCTGCAACATGGTTGCGTCTCATTTCCATCCCGCCAACCAAGAATTACACCAAAAAGGGATCACAACCAAAGCCCTGCAACGTTTCACAGACCGTGCCAAAAACAACCTGCTCCTTGCTACACAGCTGCTGCAACATTCTGCCATATGAAAACAACAGAGCATCCAAGCAACAACGACAACACCTTGAGACAAATTCAGATTTTGACCCAAAACTTATCAAACAAGTTTCATTTGGTTTTAAATAGAGGAAGAAAGGAATAGAATAGGGGAGAGGAAAACTTACTGGTGGCAAAATTCTTCAGCCATTTCACCAAAACAAAATCTGCAGAGTAAAACTCCCCTTCATCATTAACATCGAACGACCATTATCCTCCTTATTCATTATCCACCACACTCTACTTCTCATCACAAACCCTTCATCCTTGTTATCACCTTCACCATCATTATCATATCTTTGAACTAATACCTCAAAAAAAAAAAACACAACCAGATTCAGAATCCTCTGCCTCATATCACCCCTCTCCCTTCAAACAATCTAATCTTCTTCCACCCTTTTTGAACCTTCACATGCCATATACAACATTCATCAAAATCCAACCTTGAACTCTCTCTCTATGTGAATCGATCTAAACCCACCCATTGAATAACCAAACACCAATACACATTCCCATTGCAATAAACATACCTCGATCTTCATTTTTTTTCCGGCGAGTTCCCTCTGCTCTGAACCGCGACCTCAACCACCATCCCATTCACGAATACGCCACAACAACAACCAGTGATATTCTGTCACCACCAAAAACCACTTCAACAAAACCTCCATACCGTCGTTGAATCGTCTGCGCCTTCTACGCATAAAACATCAATTCCGACAACTTTCCACATTCACATTGAACCTTATTTCCCTTCTCCGCGAACCATGTCTACGTGTTCATAACCTTCACAACCTCACCACTTGACACCAGCAACGTCTCACTCGCCACCGTTTGTCCCCAAAAAAACCAAACCAAACCTGGATCGAATCGAGAATCATAGCGCAAGTATGAGGAATTGACCGAGGAAATTGAACGAGACGAAGTCGGTTGAATTCTCGATACTCACGTTGATCTTTAGCCACGATTTTGAGGAGCCAGTGCTTCAAGTTTCACGATTCTTGTTATCGGGGGGACTTTTCCGCCGGGAAGAACGATTTGGCGTGGCTAGGGATTGATCCCAAAAGAGGAGAAGAGATTCTTATTTTATTCCTTGCTGGTAACCTTTCTGAGCTTCACTTGTCCTATATGTTGCTGTGAAATAATGGGCTCGGCCCAATTTGTTCTTAATGCAACCCCCTTTTTTAATTCAATCAGTTTTTTAGGTTTTTCATTCAGTTAGTTTTGAGGTTTTTATTTAATTAGTTTTATTAGAATGTAGCTTAATTAGGTTTTAATTATTTCGTTTTAATTAAGTTTTTAATCTAATTAGCATTTAGATTTAGTTCTTTGTTTTTAAGCTTTAGACTTCTTTCAATTAGTTTAGGTTTAAGTTAGATTTTTTAGTTTAGATTTAAATTAGAAATTAGTTAATTATTTCTAGAATTATTTAATTAGATTTAGTTAATTAGCTTTTAAGTAATTTTGGTTTATTTATTTATTTATTTGAATTTCTGTTTTAGCTTTCATTTTTATTTAATCTTAACAGTTGGCATCTCTTACTTTAATTAATTTATGATTTTTCTATCCTTAATTTATTTCTCTTCGTTTTTGCTATAATTAGTCCCTGATTCCTGATGTTCACTTCGATGTAATTCTTGTTGTATATATTGCTGTTTATCATACACTTGAGCCTGAGTTTCTTTTTTCTCTTGGTTCCTCTGTCACTTATTCCTCATTCCAAAGGAAAAGATCCCACCCAGTTGACTGCCATGTCATTTAGGATAGCCTTGCGCGTCATTCCCTTATCTCGCGCCGTCGTGCGATCGAGACTTGCCTTTTTCTGCCTAGCCTTAGTTTTGGAATCGCCGCACTCCACGTAGGTGTCTTGCTGTTAAACCCTACTTTCCCGTGGATACTTCTTCCCCGTTTTACCCAGCCTTAGGTTTGGAGCCGCCGCACTCCACATAGGTGTCTTGCTGTCAGACCCTACTTTCCCTAGGAACCTTGACCACAGTCAAGAGTTCTTTATCCCCTTTGAGGGGAACTACGGACGCTCTGATTTCTCAAGTTCACCTTGAGAATACGTAGGCATAGGATTGCGAGATCCTAGCGAGCTACCTTTTTCTTTTTCCACCTTTTTACCTTTACATCTGATGCCTTCTCGGATTCCACCCTTTCTTTTTACACCTTTTTACCCCGTATTGAGGGGAACTACGAATGCTCTGATTCCATTCCCGTCAGGATACGTAGGCACGAGATGCGATGTCTTAGCGAGCATACTTAGTGTATATACTCCTAGGTCTTTACCTTAGCATTTTCCCTTAGCAAGCAAACATTAACATAACACAAATACAAACAAGAGGTTCTTGTAGAGTACTACAGATACTTAGGGTGCAAATACCTTCCCTTAGTATAACCAACCCCCGAACCTAGATTCTCTTTTTAGGGTTTTCGTTATTTACCCTTTCCTTTGGATAAATCAAAGCTCAGAGGTGAATTTCATATTTTGTGATGCAAGTTAATTAATAGCTTGATATCCGATTCTCACCGCAACAGAAAATGGCGACTTCACTGGGGAAACATTCCCCTAAGAGGGTTAAGCCTATCTTGTTTGTATTTGTGTTATTTATATGTTTGCTTGCTTGTACATTTGTATATTTATATCTGTATATATATACCTTTTGTGCTTGGGTTTTTTCTGTGTGCAGGGTTGCTACTATTGAGTGGTGAGATAAGTCCTATACCCGGACTTGAGCGTACACTTATGATAGGACGATGGTATTCAAGGAGGCTTTGAGGGAGTCGAATCCTGAAAAGTTGAATTGAGACACCATCACTCAGTTGAGGCCCTCTTGAGAGTTTAGTCATGTTGAACGATTCTATTCGTGAAAACATGCTACTCTCGACATAGGTGCCATCGATACTGAGAACCGTAGTTACCAAACTCCACTTAAGCCTTTTTAGGATGTAGTTCGGTGACCATGATGGAGTCTATTTCTGAAATGGTTGTCACGCGATACTACACTCAGACGAGATTCTCTTGAGAATATTATTGATTACCGAGTCGTTTGGGAAGTCGATAATATCCGAAAGATGGATTGTCGACTCTGGGAACTTTTTAAGACCCTGTTCTACGGATACAGTAACCTTAGTACACACCCTGTGGTTGGTTCTTTACCCAGACTCCATGCTGTGATCTCGAACCCTTGACCTGTTGCATGTGTTTTGCATCCTGTTTGCATTGCATTGCATATCATTTGCATCTTTGCATGATTCATTGCATACATCCAGTCTGTCCAGTTACTCATATCTAGCTGTCTCTATCTTCCAGTGTCACCTATGAGTCGTCAAGTTGATTCCTTGACACAAGTACCGGACTAGAGCTAACTACAGACGAAGGATGTCAGACCAAGAGGTACACAATGCTGAGATCTGAATGGAGATCGATGACCTTAAGTCAAGCGTGACCAAACTCACTGAGATGATTCAAGTTTTGATTACTAGGGGAGAGCAACCTCAAAGGACCGCCATCCAGGAGTTTTCAAATGTTGATCCTCAACCTGTTCAGGTGCCACCTTCAACTTGGCCAGAGTTTGATTTGCCACACAGTTATTCTCCACCTCTTGCATCTGCTACTACGGTTGGTCAGACTGACATGCCAAGTCGAGCTCCTCCACGTCCGACTGCAGGACAAAACCAGTACCGTAATAGAAATCATTTTGATCATATTCCCATGAAGTACACTGAACTGTATCCTAGTCTGGTTGAGCAAGGTTTGATTACCATAAGGCCTATGCCACCTCCTCCAAATCCTCTTCCAGCCGGCTATAGGGCTGATCTTTATTGTGAATACCATCAAGGTGGTGCGGGCCATAATTTGGAAGGTTGCTTTGCATTGAAGGCTAGAGTACAAGAGCTGATGAGAAACAAAATCCTCTCCTTTAAGGACAATCCCAATGTCCAGAGTAACCCTCTGCCAGGGCACGCCAAGTGAAGCTTCAGTCGACTTCAGCATGCTATCCTCATAAAAGCCAGTGTTTCAGATAGGACAACTCATCCTTGTATTGATTAGTCACTAGACCTTTGTTTCTTGTTGTTTGCACTTTCTTTATTTTGTAATGGTTGTTTGCTTTCAAATTATGTTTGTACTTTCACAATTAATGAAATGAGCATTTGCAACTTTTTGATTCATATCATTTGTGTTTGCTATTTACTTCTTAATGCTTTCCCTTTCAAAAAAAAATTTATCTTGTCCACTTTCTTTTGATTATGCAAAGATTAGAGGGAGGATGATGAAAACGTTATACCCATAATTGCTGTTGGTATGCTTTCAGATCAAAACTTTGCTGACAATGTAAGGCATTGTTTCAACTCCTAAACACTGGAGAAATAAGGAATATAACCCCTCGTCAACCCCTTTGAGCCTTGAAGTAGGAGTTTCTTTTCTTTACAAATAAAAACCCGCAATCTTAACCTGGGGCAGGGTAGTTCTCAATTAACTTGATTGTGAATTCAAATACAAGAGTAGCATTCAAGACGCCTTTCGACAAAGTTCACAAATGTTCCTTCGCACACAGCAAGCAAGTGTCGAAGATGTCTTTCAAGTCAAACTCCAATGATGGTTCACTGTAATCATTAAGCCAGGCAGTCACTAAAAAAAAAGAGAGTAAAAATAAATCAAAATAAAAACCTGCTAAGTCAAAACCTATGAAGGAGACTTAGGCAAAAATTGGGGCATCCCGCTGGCTATAAGCTCAAATGACACAGTTCAGTCAAAAGTTAGGGAAAAAAAAAATCATTCAAGAGGTTACCAAAATCCTCAAAGATAAAATGAGTTGACTAAGGTCCTCACCAAAAAAATAACAAAATGTTATGAGAAGCAGTGACTGCCATCTCAAGTCCATTGAATTTTGAACCATCATCATTACTATCATCAGTGCAATTTCTAACACATGGGAATTTGAGTGCATAGTTTGAGTTAACTGAGCATAAGACTGGAGATCATCACGAAGATTGGGTGGGCACAAATAAACTTTAAGCTTTTATCCTTTGTTTCTTAAACCGTGAACCAGGCCACGTTATAACCCTCAAAAGACCTAACTGAAGCAAGGTTATTTTGAAAGCATACTACAGGAAGGTTGCGTAAACTGACTCTCAAAGATCGCTGTAGATCATCTGTTTTGGCATCACACCTTTTGCTTAAACTTTTCACTTTAATGTCTTGAACCGCCGTGTTCTGATTAATGACTCATATACTTTGCACCTCTTTCAAAATGATTTTGATTTCAAAAGTTGCATGAACTTTCAATTTACCATGTTTGTACAAATACTTTTGTTTGCAAACTAGCTTTCTTCTTAAGGAATTTTCAAACATTTGAGAAACTTGGTCGGTGATCCAATCAGGGGCAAGTTCCTTCCATATCCTGTTGAGAATCAGTTCAAGATTTTTGGTTTAATGGCGACTTCTCAGAATTGGTTTATACAGAAGATTTTGCAAGACTCATACTGGGGCACGCTTTCCCAGTGTACAGTAAAACAATCATCTTTCAAGACTCAGACCGGGGCAAGCTTTCCAGGAGCACCATAAAACGGTTATTTCCAGACTCACCCAAACTGAAGCAATGATCAGTTTATCTATAACAAGGATCAACATGATATAGTTAACCAGTGTGGTAGAGGTGTGTTCAACAGTAGCATCTCTAGTCCCCAAGCAGAATGACAATGATCTCCGTGTAGAGGAATCAGTCTTCCAGTCTTGTCTTCCCAGAGGTCGAGCTGTGTCGTCTGCATTTGCATTTGCATTTGATCATATATCATCTGCATAATTTATACCATATGCATAACATGAGTGTTTCATCCTTATTTACGTTTCTCTCGAGGTCGTGTCGTTATCCACGTCTTACCTTGTGGTCGAAGTCTAACTTACTTGGTGCCTACCAAATGGATATTGTCGTGTCTATCTGACGTGCTTCCAGATATGACCTTTCTTATCCGATTTTTTTTCCGGATATGTTTGTTCCTCTTTTGTATCCAATGCGCTTCTTGGATGTCATATATATTTGTCTCCTCTGATGTTTTTCCAGATCGAGTCCTTTGTTCTGATGTTCTTCCAGAACTTATCTGATGTTTTTCCAGATATTTTACTTTGTTATTCTGATGCTTTTCCGGAACGACATTTCTTTTACCATCTGATGCTCTTTCGGATGTGTCTCTCTTTCTGATGTTCTTTCAGATTGAGTCTTTGTTATTTGATGTGTTTCCAGATATATTACTTTGTTATTCTGATGCTTTTCCGGAACGACATTGCTTTTACCATCTGATGCTCTTCCGAATGTGCCTTTCTCTTTCTGATGTTCTTCCATATTGAATCTTTTGCTCCTGATGTTTTTCCAGAGCATTTTTTGTGTCTATCTGATGCTCTTCCGGATATGACCTTGTTTATCTGATGTTCTTCCAGATATAATGTCGCTTATCTGATGCTCTTTCAGATATGTCTTCAAAACCCTTTTCCCGTACATTTAATGCTCTTCTAAATGTTTCGGATGTATCTTCAGCACTCTTTGTCTTCATCTAATGCTCTTCTAGATGTCTTCAATTTGTTTCTGACTTTGGTTAATGGCTGCTGATTGTTTTCAAGTCTGTTTCCATTCTCCATCCAATGCTTTTTTGAATGTGTGCCGGAGTTTATTCAATGCTTTTTCGAATATCTCTGATATGCTTCCTGGAGGTCATTCAATGCTCTTCTGAATGTCTCTGTTGTCAATTTGTTTCCCCAGAGTTTATTCAATGCTTTTCTGAATACCTCTGATGTTTACTTGTCACATGTATTTCCCAGTTTTTCTCGTCGCCTCATTCAATGATCTTCTGAATGTCGTGACTCTTTTCCAACCATTTCCATTCATGGATGGTGACTTTTGATTCCCTAGTGGAGACTGTTTTTCCGGTGCTACTTCCATTGAGGATCTTGTGTTATCTTTTCTTTCTAAAGTGTTAGCCGGTCACGCTTGAACCAGTTGCGTCATGACTTTAGATTTTCCCCAGTTGTTTCAGCTTCCTTAGTGTGGTTGTCATCCCCAGTGAGTGATTGTTCATTGTGTGAACTTTGTCCTTGTTTGCTTTCGTCTTCATCTGCATTTTTGCATTTATCGTTCCATCATTTTTGTCATGCTAGAAATTCATGGCATGTCTGCATATCTGTTAGCTGTCCTTAGCATCTGCATTCAATCTAAGGGCAAAATTTTCGGTTTGCTATATTTAAATACCTTTCACCTTGATCTCTCGAGGATTTCCATCCCTTGTGCCATCAGGTAAAGATATTTAAATAGGGGCAACTGTCATACCCCAAATTTTACCCTCAGATTCGCTGGTTTTTGTCATATCATTCTAAGCCGGTCTTTGTTTTCGCATATTTGGTTAAACATTGTTAGTCATGCATTTTAGCCATTTTTCATAATTTCATGCCATTTCCTTTTTTATTTTAGATTATTTAAATTAATTTAACTTATTTCCCATTTAGTCTATTTTATATAGTTTAATTTCTAACTTAATATAATTTTAATTTTTAGGTGGGCTTTTATTTTTATCTTAGTATTAATTTTAATTATTTTAATCTTAATTAATTTAAATTTGATTTTAATTTTAATTCTAAATCTAACTTAGCGTAATTAGTTTCATTAATTGTTTTCTTTAGGTTAAAATCATTTAAAATATATTTAGAGTCCAATTTCTTTAGTTTATAGTATAATAATACAACAAATTCAAAAAGCACAAAAATAGCACAAGGATCAAAATTCCATCTTTGACTTTTCAACTTGAACAACAAGCATCCCACGCTCATCTGCTACTATCCCCACACTACTTCACACACGCTTTGCCGAAATCGTGAAAAAAGCTTTCCCTGCAACATGGTTGCGTCTCATTTCCATCCCACCAACCAAGAATTACACCAAAAAGGGATCACAACCAAAGCCCTGCAACGTTTCACAGACCGTGCCAAAAACAACCTGCTCCTTGCTACACAGCTGCTGCAACATTCTGCCATATGAAAACAACAGAGCATCCAAGCAACAACGACAACACCTTGAGACAAATTCAGATTTTGACCCAAAACTTATCAAACAAGTTTCATTTGGTTTTAAATAGAGGAAGAGAGGAATAGAACAGGGGGGAGGAAAACTTACTGGTGGAAATTTTCTTCAGCCATTTCACCAAAACAAAATCTGCAGAGTAAAACTCCCCTTCATCATCAACATCGAACGACCATTATCCTCCCTATTCATTATCCACCACACCCTACTTCTCATCACAAACCCTTCATCCTTGTTATCACCTTCACCATCATTATCAAATCTTTGAATTGATACCTCAAAAAAAAAACACAACCAGATTCAGAATCCTCTGCCTTATATCACCCCTTTCCCTTCAAACAATCTAATCTTCTTCCACCCTTTTTGAACCTTCAAACGCCATATACAACATTCATCAAAATCCAACCTTGAACTGTCTCTATGTGAATCGATTTAAACCCACCCATTGAATAACCAAACACCAATACACGTTCCCATTGCAACAAACATACCTCAATCTTCATTTTTTTTCTGGTGAGTTCCCTCTGCTCTGAACCGCGACCTCAACCACTATCCCATTCACGAATACGCCACAACAACAACCAGTGATATTCTGTCACCACCAAAAACCACTTCAACAAAACCTCCATCCCGCCGTTGAATCGCCTGCGCCTTCTATGCATAAAACATCAACTCCGACAACTTTCCACACTCACACAGAACCTTATTTCCCTTCTCCGCGAACCATGTCTACGCGTCCATAACCTTCACAACCTCACCACTTGACACCAGCAATGTCTCACTCGCCACCGTTTGTCCCCAAAAAACCAAACCAAACATGGATCGAATCGAGAATCATAGCGCAAGTATCAGGAATTGACCGAGGAAATTGAACGAGACGAAGTCGGTTGAATTCTCGATACTCATGTTGATCTTTAGCCACGATTTTGAGGAGCCAGTGCTTCAAGTTTCATGATTCTTGTTATCGTGGGGACTTTTCCGCCGGGAAGAAGGATTTGGCGTGGCTAGGGATTGATCCCAAAAGAGGAGAAGATATTCTTATTTTATTCCTTGCTGGTAACCTTTTTGAGCTTCACTTGTCCTATATGTTGCTGTGAAATAATGGGCTCGGCCCAATTTGTTCTTACTGCAACCCCCTTTTTTAATTCAATCAGTTTTTTAGGTTTTTCATTCAGTTAGTTTTTAGATTTTTATTTAATTAGTTTTATTAGAATATAGCTTAATTAGGTTTTAATTATTTCGTTTTAATTAAGTTTTTAATCTAATTAGCATTTAGATTTAGTTCTTTGTTTTTAAGCTTAAGACTTCTTTCAATTAGTTTAGGTTTAAGTTAGATTTTTTAGTTTAGATTTAAATTAGAAATTAGTTAATTATTTCTAGAATTATTTAATTAGATTTAGTTAATTAGCTTTTAAGTAATTTTGGTTTTTTTTTTTTTGAATTTTTGTTTTAGCTTTCATTTTTATTTAATCTTAACTATTGGCATCTCTTACTTTAATTAATTTATAATTTTTCTATCCTGAATTTATTTCTCTTCGTTTTTGCTATAATTAGTCCATCATTTTTTATGTTCACTTCGATGTAATTCTTGCTGTATATATTGCTGTTTATCATACACTTGAGCCTGAGTTTTTTTTTTCTCTTGGTTCCTCTGTCACTTATTCCTCATTCCAAAGGAAAGGATCCCACCCAGTTGACTGTCATGTCATTTAGGATAGCCTTGCGCGTCATTCCCTTATCTCGCGCCGCCGTGCGATCGAGACTTGCCTTTTTCTGCCTAGCCTTAGTTTTGGAGTCGCCGCACTCCACGTAGGTGTCTTGCTGTCAAACCCTACTTTCCCGTGGATACTTCTTCCCCATTTTACCCAGCCTTAGGTTTGGAGTCACCGCACTCTACGTAGGTGTCTTGCTGTCAGACCCTACTTTCCCAAGGAACCTTGACCACAGTCAAGAGTTCTTTATCCCCTTTGAGGGACACTACGGACGCTCTGATTTCTCAAGTTCACCTTGAGAATACATATGCATTGGATTGCGAGATCCTAGCGAGCTACCTTTTTCTTTTTCCACCTTTTTACCTTTACATCTGATGCCTTCTCGGATTCCACCCTTTCTTTTTACACCCTTTTACCCCGTATTGAGGGGAACTACGAATGCTTTGATTCCATTTCCGTCAGGATACGTAGGCATGAGATGCGATGTCTTGGCGAGCATACTTAGTGTATATACCCCTAGGTATTTACCTTAGCATTTTCCCTTAGCAAGCAAACATTAACATAACACAAATACAAACAAGAGGTTCCTGTAGAGTACTACAGATACTTAGGGTGCTAATACCTTCCCTTAGTATAACCAACCCCCGAACCTAAATTCTCTTTTTAGGGTTTTCGTTCTTTACCCTTTCCTTTGGATAAATCAAAGCTCGGTGGTGAATTTCATGTTTTGTGATGCAAGTTAATTAATAGCTTGATATCCGATTCTCACCGTAACAGCCGGGCACAATTCCTTCCGTTACCATGAAATTAAAATTTTCCCAATTAAGAACCAAGTTAGTTTCCACACACCTTTCCAATACCACATCCAAGTTTTTCAAGCAAAGATCAAACGATGGTCCAAAAACCAAGAAGTTGTCCATAAACACCTCAATTGACTTTTCAATCAAGTCCGAAAATATTACTTGTATAGACCGCTGAAAAGTGGCTGGTGCATCACACAACCCAAATAGCATCCTCCTATAAACGAAGTTTCCAAAAGGGCAAGTGAAAGAAGTTTCATCATGGTCCTCCGGGTACATAATAATTTGATTGTAACCCAAATAACCATCCAAAAAACAATAGAATTCTTGACCAGAAAGTCTCTCAAGCATTTGATCCATGAACGGAAGAGGGAAATGGTATTTCCTCATAGCTTGATTTAGCCTACAGTAATCAATGTACATTCTCCATCCGGTCATGGTTCTTGTAGGGATCAACTCATTCTTCTCATTTTGGATTACCGTTATCCCTCCTTTATTCGGTACCACTTGCACTGGGCTAACCCATGGAATATCGAAAATCGGGTAGATAATTCAGGAATCCAACATTTTCACCACTTCCTTCCTAACCACCTCTTTTATAGTAGGGTTCCAGCGACGTTGAGGTTAGGCTACCGGTTTGAAATCTTCTTCCATGAGTATCCGATGCATACAATATGAAGGACTTATTCCTTTTAAATCGATAAGAGTCCACCCTATAGCATCTTGATTCTTTTTCAACACACAAATCAATTTGCCGTCCTCATTTTTTGTTAGCTCCTTAGTTATGATCATCGGTTTATGTGCCTTGTCATCAAGAAACACGTATTTAAGATGAGAGGGCAACGACTTCAATTCAAGCTTGATTTCTTCATTATTTTCCTTTTTCAAAATTTCCACCCTTTCTTACAAAGGAGGAATCTCATCCAATTCTTCAAGTTCTCGCAAACACTTTTTTATTTGTTTTTCTTCATTCTCATTGATACTTTGAAGAGCATTTGTAAGAACTTTTTGTAATGGGATAGGAACTTGTAATTGCCTTATTACTTCTTCCATCACCTCCTCCGTTGCATTAATTCTAAAACAATCACCTTTGTCTTTTGAATGCTTCATGGCTTCAAATAGATTAAAACAAATCTCCTCATCTTGAACTCTCACTTTCATGAGACCATCATCCATATCGATGTCCATTCTAGCGGTATTCATAAAAGGTCGTCCAAGAATCAAGGGGACGTCATCATCTTTTTCCATATCAATCACCACAAACTCGATGGGAAACAAGAATTTTTTTACCTTAACCAACACATCTTCCGCTACACCGTGAGGACGGGTAGTCGATTTATCGGCTAGTTGCAATGTCATTTGAGTAGCTCTCAACTCCATATGTCCCAACCTTTTCACAATGGACAATGGTATCAAATTAATACTAGAGCCCAAATCGATCAACCCATTGCTAACATAAATATTTATTATTGTAACCGTCAAAGTAACTCGTCCCGGATCACTTTCTTTCCGCAGAAGAGTCTGTTGAATGATCGCGTTACAACTAGCGTCAACCATTATCATTTCTTGATCCGTGTACCTTATCTTCTTGGTGAGAATATCCTTCATGAATTTTGCGTATCTTGGCATTTGCTCCAATGCCTCGGAAAATGGAATATTAATTTGCAATTGCTTAAAAATATCCAAAAACCGAGCATAGTGCCTTGCATTATCTATTTTCGTCGGAGCATGAGGATAAGGAAAAATTTGAATTGGAATAGTATTCCCTTGTTCATTCCCCTTCCTAGTCTTTTTAATTTTCTCTTCTCTCATTTTCTTTTCATTTTCAACTAATTCTCCCTCAACATTCTTTTCTACTTCTCTCTCATCAATATATTTTTCTTTTTCAACTACTCCCTCTCTTTCCACAACTTCCTCACTTATGCCTATATCAATTTCTCTACCACTTATAGTAAGAATAGCCTTGCAATGCTCTTTTGGATTCACTTGAGTATTTGCTGGAAAACTTCTTTTGTGTTGGTCAGCCAATTGTTTGGATAATTGCCCCATTTGCGTCTCAAGTTTCTTTATAAGTGCATTGGTGTTATTTTGATTAGACATTGACATTTGCATGAATTGAGTGAGGGTGTCTTCTATTTTGATTTTCCACTTGGAGCTTGTGGAGGTTGAGTGTGGTTTTGATATTGTTGTTGACGATTAGAAGTTCCGACATTTTGAGGCTTCCATTGTTGTTGATAACCTTGATTACCTCTTTGTTGGTAACCTTGGTTGCCTTATTGGTAAGGTGGTCGAGGTTGATACCCTTAGTTTTGATTTCCCGCATAATTCGCCTCTTCCACTACCGGAGGATAATACCCGGTTGGGTGATCTCCCTTAAAAAGCTCTCAACTCGCCATTTGTTTGTTGTTGTTTGGAATTTCTTGCATTTCATTTATTTGTTATGGAAGTTTTAACATTTGTTGAGTCAACAACTCCACTTGTTCTGAAAGAAATTTGTTTTGCGCAAGAATCGCATCATTTGTTCCCAACTCAATCATACCCGGTTTCCTTTGAGGTGTACCACGGTTGTGATTTCCTTGGTGATCATTGAGTGCCATCCTATCAATAATAGCAATTGCATCTTCGATGCTCTTGGACATTAACGATCCATCCGAAGTAGCATCCAACAAAGTCGTGTGAACCGATTGGAGTCCATTTCGGAAGATGTGCACTTGAGTTAGTTCATCAAAACCGTGGCCTTTACATTTTCGTCACATGGATTTGAACTTCTCCCAAGCTTCAATGAGAGATTCATTTTCGCCTTGAGCAAATACCGAAATTTCCTTCTTTGCTTCCATGAATCAATTGTGTGGAAAAAATCGTTCAAGGAACTTTTCTTCCAACAAATTACAGTCCGTCATTACCAAAGTGGATTGATCAAGATACTATTCCTTTGCCTTCCCAATTCAGGAATACAGAAATAATCTCTTGAACAATGATTCTTCTTCAGCTTCTGGCGCTCCCATTGCACCCGCAATTTCATAGAATTTTGTGAGATGAGTGAAAGGATCCTCATGATCCATACCGGTAAAAGGATTTTGATATAGAAGCGCAAGAATTCCAGTTTTCATCTCAGAATGCCTCCCATTGTGGGCTTTGTGCGCAAACTGAGCATTATGCCTTGGACTGTTGGTACATGGTGTTGAAGCAGGTGGTGGTGGTGGAGGTGGATTTTCCATGGTTGCTGCTTCAATTGGTGTAGATGAAGAAGATTCTCCTCGCTCTTGTCTTTCTCTAGAAAGTTGTCATCTCCGTCGTGTTCTGCTATTGAGCCTACGAGCAGTTCTTTCAATCTCAGGATAAAAAAGAAGTTCTTCTACAGGTACACTCCCTCGCATAAACAGATTCTGCACCCTAGCCAAACACATTAAAAAGCACAAGAGAATTACAGGGGTAAAAGATTCACAATACAAATATCTTAAAACCACTAAACTATTGCAATGCTTGCAATATCCGTATCAACAATCCCTGGCAACGACTTCATTTTGTTGAAAAGTATTTTAGGTAGGTTGTTTTATCGTATCTGCGGGAATTGTTTTATCAGATATCTAGATGCTCGTCGTTCAATAGTTTAACGTTCTAAGAGAAAGGTTTTAAAAGAGTTGTTATTTTGTAACACAAGTTTTGTAGCAAAGAGTATACTATAAAATGGATGTTTTGTTTTAAGAAAAGCATGTCAAGATTAGATCTCGTTAACCCCTTTCATATGTATCCGATTAATCAAGCATGTGAACTTAGTTTCGATCAATACAATCGTGTATCCTCGCGAATCCCTTTATTTATAAAGTGGCTCCGTAGGTATTATTGTTTTAATCATTAGATGATTTCTCAAAATAACAATTGAAACAATAAACATAAAGATCGATACAAAGCAAATATTAACTTTCAAATCTATGTCTAGAGTTTTTTGGTTAATAGATGAAGAAATTAGATCAAGACTTGGAAAATCTATGTCTAGAGTGATTCAAACCATAAATACAAAATTAAAAGCAAATATCTTCATCATCTATTGCTCATAAACCTTGTTCACATACAAAAGATCAAAAGAAATACATAATAGCAAGGTTAACTACCTCTAATCTTGACACGAAAGTCTTTAGCTACTCATCACCATGGTAGCTTGATCAACTAGTAAAAAAGAAAGCTTTACTTGCATCAAAGTCAAAGAATCAAGGATTGATGCTCCAAAGATTTGATTCTCACTTCTTCTTGAGTTTCTAAGCTTTTTTGACCTAAAAACCCTTTCTAATCTCTTAAATGCTGAAAATGTAAAAGTTGTTGAAATTATCTTCCAAGGAAGATATTTATAGCAAGTGCACAAAGTGCAGTAAGTGGCACCGTGCTAAGCGCCATCAGGAGCACGCTAAGCGCGGTCAGCAAAACAGAGGCAAAAATCCGAGAAAGCACGCTAAGCGCGGCTGGAGGCCGCTTAGCGTGGTTGAAGGCTTTAGCTACTGCCTCAACAGTGCAAACGCGTTGGGACTGCGTTGAAAAGTGCACTAAGCACGGTTTACCGACACGATCGCCTCGAAAATGATCTTTTAGGCCTTCTTTCCTTCACCATAGGTTCCTATCATCAAATATAAGCAAGAAGACCTGTCAAAAAAGCATCAAAATGATCATAATTCATAATATTTAGAATAAAATTGGAAACTTGTATATTTACACTAAAACTAATAGATTTACTACTAAAATATCAAGGAAACCATTGGAAAGGGCCACAAAATACTATCTAAAATATGCACAATTTGGCCCTTAACAACACCTTTTTTTCTCTACTTTGTCTTTCTGATAGGAATTTCCTTCTCCACTTTTTGAGGATTCAGAAGTTCTATCATCGATCTTATTCTTGTGAGGATTCGACCAAGACTTCTTTCCCTGATTCTTGTCTATTTTTCCTCTAAACCTGTTGGAACCACCATTCTTCTTCCACGATTGAGCATGTAGTGCTTGTATCGAATCTTGAACTCTTTTCCTTTCGACAATCCTAATTTCATGCGCCTCCAAAGAACCAACCAAATCTTCAAGTTTTATGGTTTCAAGATTGTTGGATTCTTGAATACTATGATAACGTGATCAAAGTGAGAGGTTAATGTACGCATTACCTTCTCAACTGTCATCTTATCAGTTAGGGTTTCACCACAACCCTTCATGAGATGGGCGAGTTTCTGCACCTTCGACATATAGCCTGCAATCTTTTCGTCTTCTCCCATCGACAACACTTCATATTTTCGTCGCAAAGTTTGCAACTTGACAACCTTGACTTTCTCGCCTCCTTCATAGTACTTGACAAGAATATCTCATGCCTTCTTCGCCGATTCAGCATAAGCAATTATATCAAAATTAGCCGCATCAACTGCCGGTTGGATGTAAAACGTCGCCTTGCAATCCTTCTTTTTGGCATCCTTGTGAGTGGTTCTCTGTGCATCGGTTTCATCTTCACCAAGCGCAAGACCGCCGTTAGAAACCACTTCTAGGGTTTCATGAAAGCCAAATAGAGATTGCATCTGTTTTCTCCCTCAAAGCCAATTCATGCCGTCAAGAGTTGGAAGGGAGTTTGGTAAATTTTCGTTACCATTCATCACCGACCTAAACATTATGTGCCTTAAAGATTTAAATCGACTACCCAATATAAATCACATAATTGATGGGTCCTCAAGCCATAAAACCCTAACTTTTATGGACTCCTATTCTGGATACAATCAGATTAAGATGTATCCTGTAGACGCGCTCAAGACAACATTCATGTCCAATCATGGCAACTACTACTACAATGTCATACCCAATATAAAAAACGCAGGTTCCACCTACCAAAGGTTGATGAATATTGTATTCTCAAAATAGATAGAGCGCATATGAACTTTTTTTAAGTTAAGGAATCAAAATGAATCTATAAATTAAGATACGGGGCCAAAAATGATATTAAACCTATTATAAAATATTCAAAATAAAATATTATTTTAATTTTCTCTATTGATAATTTAATTTAAAATATTAATTCAACAAGGAGATAATATAATTATAATCATTTTAGTCATATTGATAATATTATATTTTTATTATTCTAAAAATGTAGTACTACTTTCTTAACAATATATAAAACTTATTTTATTTTTCTGTTTTGGATCTTTTTATGAATTAATTTGCATTATTTTCTTTTTTTGGATACAATATTAAAGAAAAAAAATGAAATTGAAGATATATAATATCAAAAAGATTAAGCATTAAGTTTGACCATAGAATCAACATATTGATTGTATTTATAAAGAGTATGAGTAATTTAGAAATTTCTGTTCTCATGTAACATATTCTTGATGACTTGAATCAACATGACATATTTATATTTTTTTTGTCGTTAAAGTCTCGATAAAATTAATATAGTGGGAGGAATCTATGTAGAAATCTAACTCATTGAAACCGATATCCTTAGCAAGGGAAAAGTTGTGATGATTATAAAGGTCCTCCAAGAGAAGATTTGAAGAGCTTGATAAAAAGCCATAAAATCCACCACACCAAACACATGGAGAGTTGTGGACAATCTCGCCATAACCTACTCTGGTAGGTGTCTCGAGTCAACTTCCATCAATATTTATGATAATGCAAGAGAGATTGAGGAAGTTCAATTTTATGGGTCTCTCTTCCATATCCACCAGATACTTGCATTAAAAATATTGTAATAAAGGTCAAAGGTTCCATATTATAGCCACTTGTTGCAATTCTGACTTATGAAAAATTACATTGTAAAATATGAGATTTATCCATAGAATTTTTGAGTGGTGAAAGTATTGAACACAATTAAGTAGTGACTTATCATTCAAACCACAAAGAGTGAACATAAATTAGGATCTCAAATTATAGTGGTTCAACATGGATAGGATGGAGAATGAGTTATGACAAGGGATACAAAATAATTTTTTTATGAAAGCCTTATAAGTATGTAGCTTACCATTGATATCAATCTTATTTTTGAAGAACCAGTTGCATCCTATAGGACTAACTCTTAATTGAGGGTTTACCAATTTTAAACCTGGTTTGTGTACATAGAATCCATTTCAAATTTCATGACCACTAGCAACTTCTCAAACTCAATACTAGTGATGACCTCTTGATAGGTCACATGCTCATCTTGATCCATGAGTAATAAATAACCTTGATAAATTATGAGATATTTATATCTCTCGGGATGATAATGTATCATGTTTGACCTACGTTGATCTTGTTCTACTTGAGATGGTTTCTCTTCCACAACTTCTTGTGTTTCATGCTCTTGTTCCTCCATAGGAATGTCGCTACTATGTGATTCTTTATTTTCTTCAAGCTCTGCATTCCTCTAAATTATTATTTTTGAATGTAGTCTTTTTCTAGGAATAATCTAAATCGAGCAACAAACACTTTTCCCTAAGAAGTATTATAGAAGTAAATCCTCTTGTTTCTTAAGGATTCCCCATCAAAGAAGAATTTGTCATATTTGGGCTAAGGCTTAGTTGAACTTTGTCGATTCACATAAATTTTGCGACCCCAAATCTTCATGTATAACATATGTGGTATCTTCCCACTATGTATCTCAAATGAGGTCTTCTCAACGATTTTGAATGGAACATGGTTAGTTGTTCAATTTGTTGTGAATAAATCGTGTCCCCAAAAGGAGTTTGAAAGATCAACATGACGCATCATGGATCATACCATGTCTCACAAGATTTGGTTTCTTCACTCGGATACACTGGTCCATTATGGTGTTCAGGAAGCAGTAAGTTATGATAAAGTCCAAGACTCTTTTAGATGGTCATTAATAATAGACTTAAATATTCACCACCTTAATATGATCGAAGGGTTTTAATATTCTTGCCTAGTTGATTTTGTACTTCATTTTTTAATTCCTTGAACTTTTCAAAGGATTCACATTTGTATTCATTAAATATACTTGACCATAACTAGTGTAAAAATAAGTAAATATGATGGAATAGTGAAAACCTTATCTAGTTGATGTATTTAGTGGTCCACATACATAAATATGTATGAGGAATAAAATATCACTAGCCATTTAATATTTTTATATGAATTGGGACTTTGTCATCTTTTCAAGTAAACAAGATTTGCATATCTCATATGATTCATAATAAAAAGATTCCAAGAGTCCATCTTTATAGAGTTTGGAAACGTTTTTCTCAATTATATGGCTTAAGTGACAATGCCAAAGGTAAGTCAGGTTTAACTCGTTAGGTTTAATTATTTTATTATTAATGTTATAGATTGACATTTCAAGATCAAGGTCATACAACCACTAATCGTTTTTGCATTAGCATCGAATATATCATGTAAATAAATAGAGCAAGAATTTTTCTTTATTATAAGGAATGAAAATAATATTCCTGAAAATTGCAAACAAGAAATGGAAATAATATTCATGAAAATTGCAGGTACATAAAAGTAGTTCTTTAACAAAATTTATAAACTGCAAGGTGATTTAAATTCATAAGTTTCTACGGATAAAGCAACAACCTTTGCTACATTTCAAACTTGTATATCAACTTCACCATTTTCCAGTTCCCTACTCCTTTTATCCCCTGCACATTATTGAAAATGTGAGAATCCTATATGGTATCCAATACCCATGATGTAGAAATATATAAATTTATTTCTGTAACAAAAATACCTGAACTTGAAGTGTCTACTTCATTATTTTTATCTTCAAGGTACTTTGGGCAATTTTACTTCCAAAGTCCAGTCTTACAACAGTAAAAGCGAGCGCCTTCCTTATTTATACCTCCACTAGGCTTCAAAGCACAATTAGTATGTTTGGACATGACAACCTCCTTGCCTTTATCTTTATTACCTTTCTTGTTGGAACTTTTTTTCTACTTCTTGAAATTTCCATTATTGACTGGTCATCCCTTTTTTATTCCAAATTTTTCTCAGCAGTTTTTAACATGTCTAACAACTCAGACATAGTTTTTTCTATACCATTCGTATCTAAATTAAATACAAACTGATAGAAGCTCTGGCAACGACTTGAGAATCAAATCAGTTGAAAGTTCTTTCCCAAGAGAAAGACACAATTTGTCAAGGTTCTCCACATAATCAATCATTTTGAGTACATGGGGATCTACAAGGGTTATCTTAGCTAATTTTCCTTGAAAAATGGATTTGAATATTCAAACCCATCATGCCTAGCTTGATCTACATAGAACATCTTCAGATGTTCGGCCATGTTGCTTTTGTAATTCAGAGTTCATAGTTTCCAGCACGAGGCATGCATTTTCTAAAGCATCACCAACATGCTTCTTATAAAATTCTATTTCAGTCTTTGGAGAAAAACTAGAAGGATCTTCTTCAAAAAAATGTGTCTCTAATACATACAACATTTTCTCATGTTTGAGGACAATGCTCAAGTTTTGGCGTCATTTCAAAAAATTCTCCCATACATTATTTCCTTGTTTAAAGATTGGTTGCAAAATGTTGTCTAAAGTGTTTGTAGACATGGTTGTTGGAATTAACCCCAAAACCTTTTAATAATTCCTAATCAATCTAGATTTCAAGAAAGATTATGCACACAACTATTAATGAAAATAAAATGAGAAAGAAAGAAAGAATTTGACAAAATTAAAGGAAGAAGAGAATGATTTTCAACTGCGGAATCTCCGCGCACAAACTGTAGAAAACTTCTTTATTCACTTTGCAACTGCAAAAATCTGTGAATACAAGTTATTACAAAATAGGGGTTACTCGCTCTATTTATAATAGAAGAAAGCCCAAAATTACTATTTTTGTCTAAGTCAAAATTTTGTGTCAAGCAACCTGCTTCAACACTTCGTCGTCTAAATAACTCGACATACACACACATTAGGCTAATTCGACTAATCCTTGTTTCTGTCGAACTAGACTACTTCGACACAAGGAATTACAATCTCAACACACCACCTAATTCAGTGTGTCTAAGCTATCTATATTCATCATAGACTTTAGCTTCTTGAACACTTCGACTTGCACTCCTTTCGTCATGATTTTTGCAATCTGATTCTCAGTTCTGCAGTATTCCAAATTCATCTTCCATTCTGCTACCTACTCTCGAAGATAGTGGAACCTCATTTCGATGTGCTTGCTTCGTCCATGTGCTATTGGATTCTTCGTCAGGTTGATAGCTGACATGCTGTCGATCTTCATGGTAATTGCTCCATGACTCTTCGCTATAATCTCTTCGACCGAATTTACTATCCACTTTGCTTGACATGCACAAAGAGAAACAACTATGTATTATGCTTCGCATGACGACAATGCTACTACTAGCTCCTTTCTCGAACTCAACGCAACTGGTGCACCACCTAACATAAACACATAGCCAGCTGTGGATTTTCTATCCTCAACATCACTACACCAACTTGAGTCGGTGTATCCCACTAACTTGCATTATTTTCCTTCATCAGCTGCAGGAAACAAAATGTCGTAGTCGAGAGTTCCTTTCAGATACCTTAGTATCCTCTTCGTCACTGCTAGGTGTGATACCTTTGGCTTTTGCATGAGTCTACTTACCATACCCACACTGTATGCTAAGTCATGCCTTGTGTCACAAAGGTATCAAAGTGACCCAATAAGTCTTCTATATTGGGTTGGGTCGACAATATCTTCATCTGAATCTTTCAACAGTTACAATCAGGGCTCAGCTGGAGTCGAAGTTGGGTTGCAATCTTGCATCTCAAATCTCTTGAGTATTTCGCTTGCATATCTTCTTTAGTGCATCATCAAACCTCTACCACTTTTGTAGAATTCAATGCCAAGGAAATATGAGAGATTTCCCAAGTCTGACATTTCAAACTCATCGACATAGAGACATAGTATAAGCAATTCACTATTGCTTCTCCTTACATATACTCCATGCTCTGTTGTTCACTTCACAAAATCCTTCTCCCTTAGAAAGCTATCGATCTTCTTATTCCAAGCTCTTGGAGCTTGCTTAAGTCCATACAGGGCTTTATGCAGCATGTACACCTTTCTTTCTTTGCCTTGTTTCACAAACCCAGCTGGTTATGCAACATAAATTTCTTCGTCTAAGGGGTTATTCAGAAATGCACATTTCACATCCATCTAACATGTGTGCCAATTTTTCATAATTGATAGACCAACAACCAATCTGATTGTTTTGATCCTAGCAACGGGTGCAAAAACTTTGTCGAAGTCGATTCCTTCTTTCTGAAGAAATCCTTTCACCACAAGTATCGCCTTGTGTCGAGTTACTTCTCCTTTGGGATTCAGCTTCACCTTGTATACCCACTTCACATCGATTGCCTTCTTGCCTTGAGGCAATTCGACAAGTGACCAAGTGTTATTGACTTTGATGGACTCTAACTCCTCATTCATTGCTTTCATCCACGTCGAATCTTTCATTGCCTCAGCTGTATTGACTAGTTCAACATCTGCATAGAAAGCATAGTGTACTAGCTCACCTTCTTCATTGACCACCACATCTGATGTAATCACACATTCTTGTAACCTTGCAGGCATATGTCTTGCTCATTGAGGTCTGCTTGGGCCAGCTTCACCTCAGACTTCTTCTTCTCGAACTTCTCTTTCGACTTCACTAGTTGGTTCTTCACATAAGATTCTCACTGAATCCTTCTTAACATTCTCAGTACAATCTCATTCCTTAAGCTCATCTATGATCACGTCTCTGCTAATCACTACTTGCTTGTTCACTAGGTCAAATAACTTGTATCCTCCAGTCGAATGATATCCTATTAGGATCATTTAACTCGACTTATCATAAAGTTTTCTTCTCAATTGATATGGCACATGTCTATGTGCTATAGATCCAAACACCTTCAAATGACTTAGGCTAGGCTTGACACCAGACCATCATTCTTCTGGCATGATTCCTTCTAGATTCTTCGTCGGACATCTATACAAGATGTATGTTGCAGTCGAATTAACTTCTCCCCATAATTCTTTGGGTAGATGCTTGCCTTTCAACATACTTCTCACCATATTCATGATGGTTCTATTCTTCCTTTCTACAGTTCCATTCTGCTATGGAGTGTAGGGTGGCACCACCTCATGCACAATCCCTTCTTTCTCACATAATGCATCGAAATCTTTCGACACATACTCTCCACCACCATCAGTCCTCCGACTCTTTAGCTTTAGACCACTTTGTCTTTCGACCATAGATTTAAATTTTGCATATACCTCAATCACTTCACTTTTCTTCTTGATCAGGTAAGTCCATATTTTTCGACTGAAATCATCTATGAACGTGACAAAGTATCTGTTACCTCCAATCGAATCCACCTAGATATGACCATTTACATCAGAGTATATGACTTCAAGAATTGCCTTCGAATTGCTTCCTGCATCCTTGCTGAAGCTATTCTTGTGTTGTTTCGCCTGAACACATTCTTCACACACTTTGCTTGGAATGTCGATTTCTGGTAATCCTGAAAGCATATTTCTTCTCTTCAAATCTCTAATGTCTTTGAAATTGAGATGTCTAAGTCGATAACGCCATATCCATTCATCTCTGCTAGCTACAGTTGCAAGGCCCTTGTGCTCCATCACATTAAGCTCAATCTTGAAGGTTCTATTTTGAGACATAGGAGCCTTCAAGATTAACCTTCCGCCTGAGTCGAGAACTCTTATCATCTTGTCTTCGATCGACGCCTTGTAGTTCTTTTGGACCAACTACCCTATGCTGAGCAAATTACTTTACATGTCTGGTATGTACAATACATTGGATATTACTGACCTCTTACCATCTTTTCTCATAATCAGAACATCACCAATACCTTCAGCGGCCAGAGTATTGTCATTTGCAAATTTCACCATGTTCTTCATCAAGGGCTTTATGTTGACAAACCAATCTTTCCTTCCAGTCATGTGTGATGAGCATCCTGAGTCCAAGTACTATTGGTCCTGGAATCTTTCTTCATCTCTTGTTGTGACCGTCAACAACATCTCTTCTTCTTCATATTTCGACAGCTTTGCATCAGTTTCTTGATTCTTCTTCTTTTTTGGACAATCACTAAAATAGTGACCATACTTCTGAAAATTGTAACACTGAATGTGACTTTTGTCAAGTTTTCAACCACCACCTCTTCCTCTACCTGCAACACCACCTCTTTGGATAAATTGGTTCCTGGATTTTCTATGATTCGACCAGTTTCCTTCTTGTTGATTTCAACCAGTTAAATTGTTGTAGCCTCCTCTGCCTATGTTGCTATTCCAACTTCCTTTGCCTTTCTTTTCCTTTTCTGACTGCGCCTACAAAGCCATATCACTCTTCGACTTTCCTGCAGCTCTTTTAGCAATCCTTTGAACTCAAGCGTCCCTTGAAGCTCTTCCTTTGTCAATGCTGACAAGTCTTTCGTCTCTTCTATGGCTACTACCACGTGGTCGAACTTTGGAGCCAATGACCTCAAGATCTTTGCAACAACTGATCTTGATGTCAACACTTCTCCACATACCTTGATTTGATCCACCAATTTAGTAACCCTAGTGAAGAAATCAGTTATGCTCTCACTTTCTTCCATCTAAAGCAATTCATGCGTCCTTTTGTGAGTTTGTAACCTCACCTCTTTCACCTTCTCTGCGCCTCCAAACGATTTCTCCAAGATTTCCCATGCTTATTTCATTGATTCTACATCACTGACCTTTTCAAAGTTATCTGGATCAACATATTGATGGATTATAAAGAGAGCTTTATAATCTTTCTTCTTCAATTCTTTGTATGCAACCTTTTCTTGATCCGTCACATTTTCTACAAGCGGTGCTACTCCTCCCTTAACAAAATCCCAAAGATCTTGATAACAGAAAATCACCTTTATCTGCTTGCTCCAATTCTCATAATTATTGTTCTTGATAATTGGAAGGTTCGCCAGAAAATGCTTGTTTGGTTGATTCAGCGCCATCGTGATTTTGTTCCCTCGAATCACAACCGGAGCTCTATATACTAGATGTTGGAATTAATCTCAAAACCTTTTGAGAATTCCTAATCAATCTTGATTTCAAGAAAGATTGTGCACAACCACTGTTAATGAAAAGAAAACGAGAAAGAAAGAAAGAAAGAAAGAAAGAGTTTGACAAAATTAAAGGAAGAAGAGAACGATTTTCAACTGCGGAATCTCTTCCCACAAACTGTGGAAAACTTCTTTATTCACTTTGCAACTGTAAAAATATGTGAATACAAGTTATTACAAAATAGGGGTTACTCCCTCTATTTATAATAGAAGAAAGCTCAAAATTACAAAAGCCCAAATTAGTATTTTAGTCTAAGTCAAAATTCTGTGTCAAGCAACCTGCTTCAACACTTTGACATCTAAATTACTCAACATACACACACACTTGGCTAATTTGACTAATCCTTGTTTCTGTCGAGCTAATATGCTTCGATGCAAGGAATTACAATCTCAACAATGGTAATATAAATTTAAATTTTTTGAAGATACAAGTATCTTTAAAAAAACATTCAGTTAGATCTTTAATTAATTATGTACTCACTATTTTACTCAAACTAAATAACTCTCAATGTTTGATTAGGAAAATCCCATTGGAAGAAATTAGAGTGGATCGAGATACATATTTCACTTTGTTCAACGGTAGGATGACTACAAAAGTCTCAGTTATTTAGGCAGGAGCTCATTTCAATTGTATTTAATACAAATTTTGAGTTTTATCAGTTGGGCGAATAACTCTTTATCTAATCCATCATATGGGTTGTCCCTAACTCTTGTTTTTAAACATATATAATCTTATTATGATTATTTTAGTTAAGTTAAACCCAAATTTAGAAATTGTATATTACATTTATCTCATCACACCTTATTAATATAGAGCATGCTTCTAGTGGTGGACGGAAACTACATTATTTGATATTAGTCTTAATGAATGCTAAATATTACAAAGCTTAAAATTAATCTTTATTTGAGGGAATTTGTAATTAATTTGATCTCATCGGCTTATTTATCATATAAATTTTCTCTCACATGCATCAACATACATTCACATGCATCAACATACATTCACATGTATCAAAATACATATAAAATAATACGATATAATTATGTCCCCTAGCGCAATTGTTCTTTCAATCCAATGAGAGAAGCTAAGTTAAAACTAAGAATGATTTATGCTTCTCTAAGCTAGATCTCCATGACTATCCTCTTCTGATATTGTCTTCTTCTCTTTCTTGATTACATTACATACAAGAATACTCATTTTACATACGAGTATTGATATGAGAAAAGAAATTACATATAGAAAATAGAGAGAAAGGCACGACACACAAGTCACAATTAAAAAATTCCAAAACAAAATCAAAGAATAAGGAAATAAGCGTTCACCACAAGAAAACAATAATAAACACACTTTTATTATTATTTGATTATTTTAATTAATAAATTTAATTTTATTTTGGAGATTGATCACACTATGTATAGTTAGTAGGGATTTCCGGGGCAACTCATTTGAATCAGCGTCGTATTTTGCATCATCACTTCATACTTTCTTACAAAACCCTAATCACATAACTTACGAGTTGTTACAAACCCTAATCATATGATTCAACACAACAAAATTCTTGCACCATCATAAACCCCAGTGCAACATGGTCATACCATCGACAACATAATGGTCGATTATTTAATATGTATGAACAAAATGTCACTGCTTCACCATGCAAATGTAAGTCATGATGCAGAATCAACCTTAATAATTCAAATGTATAAAAATCAGTATACTAATCGGATGGGCAAAATTAAACAGTATATCAAATACACTGACATCACGCTAGAATTAATTACATCCTATATAAATGCATTAACATATTTGTATTAATATGGATGATCCAAGTATCGTTGCTTCACCATCCAAATGTCAGTCACAAAACATAGTAAACATCGATCATCCAAATTTTACAAATGTCTTATATAAATCTTGATTGAAGTATCTCTTGTATGGTATGCATGCTGAAAAAATCCACTTAAGAAAACCGTATGTTTTAGTGTGTTGTAGTTGTCTAGATTTGGGTTTTTTTCAAAAGACTTTGGGATCTGGTTGTCGAGGAAATGTTTTGAGAGCTAACTACTTCTTAGGTCAAAAACATGTATTTAGACATCAAGCATGTCCTCCCTATAAGAATGACATAGTGGAAATTAGTAAGTATGACATACTATTGACAAAGTATGGTCATCACCTCCTCCTTCGAAATCATGTGGAGGAGATTGGTATTCTCAACACTTGAGACAATGTGTAAACTTGGTAGCTGTTTGACATGGAGAGGCGGCATCTGACGTGTGTAAACCGCAAGTGCATGGCAATGCCAAGTAGTATAATAAGATCGAACCCACAAGGAGATTTATATGATAACTAAATTTTATCCTAACATTGTTTAGCCAAAGCAATCACAATATTAGTGGTTTAGTGCAAATTGAAATAAATTTTAACAAATAAATGAAAACAAGACATGAGGTTTGTGATTGTTTATCTAAACTCACCTTATTAATTATCCATATATGAACATGATAATTTCTAAGTCATTTATAGAAAAGTAGATAAATATGTGTGACACCCACTTTCGTGGCGTGTGCAACTAGGCGTATTTCTGGAACGACTAAGCGGCCTTCTCGATCGAGAGCGAGTCACTTTTTCATGGTAGGATCCTCTCTTACTCTATTATCTAGAAATCCGTGGTCCAAAATCAACTCATATCCTTTCAAACTATGATTGTATCCAATTTACCTTTGCATGTACAACTGACATAAACGTGTTTTTAAAAATCGAATTCTAAAATAAAAAAATACTTATGATTCTCGTAATTCATATTTGAATAATTCAATTGGGGATTCACTTGAGATAGACTCTCACGGCCCATTGCCTTTATAATATTACTCACTCATGGTGAGGTAAACAACAACTAAATAATTGAAAAGCATGACATGCAAGGAAATAAAGAAAAGCAATGTAAATAAACTGAATTGTAGCAAACTTGATTAAATAAAAGAAAATTAGAGAATTAAAAAACAATGTTGCAAAGGCATACAAATGAGAGTGAAGCATAAAAGCTATAAATTACAAAGGAGAAGTAACTAGTGATAGGTGAAGAGTCTCCTAAATGTCACCCTCGGGTCTCTCCCCTTTCTCTCAAGCTAATTATCCTACTTATACAAAAATTACCATTTAATCACCTTAAATTCGTGTTAATACAATCACGAAACACTGAACATTGAATTGGGTCGGTTTTGAGCTTCCAAATGTCACAAAAATTATTAACACCCAGTAGCATCAAATCTTGGGAGGTTATGGATGAATAAAAGTCACAAAAACTCTTAACCACTCATAATTTCCTACATTGTCATAAATGGTCACGGGCAGGAGAAACTGGCCATGACACGAGCAATGTTAGCTAACACGACCGGGGGGGGGGGGGGTCGTGTAAGGCAACATGGCCAGACCTTGTTGTCCTCAGATAATTACTATGGGAGCGACTTTAAGGGCAAACATGGCCCACGTCAGCTAACACGTCTAGGTCGTTCTGACCTTGGGTCTTTTAAGTTTGGATGCTTTACAACTGTGTGATTTTTTTCCTTTTTCGATTCAATATTTCCCGACACTTCCTTATTATGTGACAACATCCAAAGAACACAAAAGTACATAAAATCAAACTAAAACAGTGAAGACACGCAAGAAAAATGAAACAAAATAAACTAAAAATATGATACAGAAATCACTTATCAGTATCGTTGTGGATCAGTTGTGGCGTGGTTTTGCGATTGTATTGAGACACCACTTCTCGCATGAAGTGGTTTCTAGGAGGATCGAATCAAAGATTCTCTTCAATCCTGAGGAGTCTTTCAACCAAGAAATGTGAGTTATGTTGTTGTACCAAGTTGTAGACGTTGTTGAGCAGTTCGTTTTCTCTTTGCATGCCTATGTTAGCTTGGAGTTTCCGGAGGCTTTGGAGCATCTTTTGTCCAGGGATATATGTTTGCTGTGTTGTTTGGAACTTGACCATGTAGTAACTATTGCGAAGATTGAAAAGTCAAAAGGACCTAGAATGTGCTCTGGTCGATATATAGTCGGAAAAACTGGATCCCAAGGAGTTGAAACGCAAGGAGAAGGCACTATGATTGGACCAACTTCTGCTGTTGGAGGAGGTGGAGCCACTATCGCGGGATTAGGAGCATTAACTGTTGTAGTATGGTGACATGTTACTTTGGGACGCTAGTCTAGTGCACTTAGATTCTGCCATAGTTTGCATAAAATCAACTGAACACTTTAGTAGAAAGAAGATCGATTGAAGCAGATGAGCACTAAAGAGACGATGATTTTAGTAGGAATGTGATGGAATCAGTAGTTTTTTCCACGGGCGAAACCACTGTTTTGTGGTGGAACGAGAAATAAAAAGACGTTGGAAGAATGATTTTTCTGGTGTAGTGGCAAGAGCTTTAAATACGGCAAAGCGGGGTGGACCTGAAAGATTAGCACTCTAACACCAAAGTCAGTGTAGTCAAAGAGATGTAGTTTGAGAGTGAGAGTGACATCATACCTATAAATGACATGCCTATAAATGACATGTGGTATGGCTGACGGCTAAAATCACTTCCGTCTAACCCGGCGTGTAATGTAAGGAGTTGTCGGATAAGATTTAATGGCGGACGATGTATTAATAGTTGGGATCAGGTATTCTGTCTTTTGATGATGTTCTACCTATTCCTTTGTCTATTGCGTCGATATTAGGATTGAGTCTTACAATTAAGCTTTTTTTTCGGACATTTGAGCGACCCAGAACAAAATTAAATTTAAAGAGGAAAAGAAATATTAATGTGTTGAAGTCTTGTTAATCATAATAAGGCAAGAGACTCCCTTTACCATTTCGACGAGTTGGTTGGCAATGTATTATAAAGTAAGATTGTTAACATGTTTCTCCAGTGGTTGATGGCAATGTACTTGAGTTTCAAATGATGGATTAGGACATATCATATCAAACTTTAAGGCTGGCAAACAACATTTGTCAGTGTCACATATAAGTAGAGGTTTACAATTTCAATACTCAATCAACAAACTAAGGTGTATGACAAAAAGCTCATTTGCATGCTTTTTTCTGTATTTTATGTCTTTTATAAATAAGTTGTTGGGGCCATGAGTGTGATCCTATGCAAAAGTGAGAATTTCTAAGATTGCTTGTTGGAACTTGAGTAGTCACAAACATTACAACAACTTAATTTTGAAATCCATGAAGGGCTCCACAAAGAGAGAAGTTGTATATTTTCATCAACTAGAGCAAATCAGGAGGAGGAAGATCTTTGATGAGTCATTTTATCCACAGATGTTTCATTGGATATAGATACCACAACAGCCTTTGATCCCTCATATATATCCATATACAGTACTAGCACTAACTTAATCACGAGTATCTTTATGACTAGTAGCCACTATAGTATATATCATCATAAGTATCTAGAACATTTGAATCGACACACATAGCACTATTTTTTTATTATTTTAAATTCATACAAACTTAAATATTAAGTCTATTAACTATGAACACATTATTTTATAAATAAAAGTTCATTTAATTTTTTTTTTGAGAAAAAAAATCATTTAATTATGAACACATTATTTCACAATTTTTTTTAATTATGAATACACCCACCATTTTACAAATAAAAATTAATTAAATTATTAACACGCTATTTTGCAAATAAAAATTCATTTAATTATAAACATGTTATTTTACAAATAAATATCGATTTAATTATGAACACACCCTTTTCTTTAAATGCTAAAAAGAATATTTGTATTTGATTTTCTTTTTCAAACGGATTCTTTTGCTTACTAGATTCACACTGCCACATAGTCAGCAAGATTTCATTTCATATTTCTATTTTCATTTTAGTTTAAGTAACTTTACTAACAAATATAGGTGACTACAAATCTAACATTTTTTTCAGAAATTTTAAAAAATGAGTTATTTCTACCTTATTTTAAATATATATAAATATTTAAATCTAAAATTATATTAAAGCATATTTAAGGAATAGATTTTTTTAACCAATACAACAAGAGCTTGACTTCATTATTTGAAAGTTAAAAAATTAAAATTAACCACCACATCAACTTATGTTTTTAATAATTTAATTAAATGCATTTTATATATACTATATAAAAAATGTGGTTCCACAAAAAAAAATTAAGGTATGTTTATTTCAGTTTTTTAAATGATATTTATAATATAATCACATATATTTGTTAAAAAAAATTGTAAAAAAAAACTCAAAAAAGAGAAAACAAAAAAAAAAGTAAATATTTTTCAATATTATATTAAACAATCTAATATTTAAGTTTGTATGAATTTAATATAATAATATTATATTCATAATTAAATGGAATTTTACTTACATTAAATACAACTAATATATTAATAAATATATTACATTGTGAAATATTTAACAAAAGAATTTGGTAGCTAAAGTAGTTCACAATGTAAGTCTTAGATTCATGATTTGAATTCCACCAAGGCCAATTTTCGATTTTTAGTTTTAATAAATATATAAATTTAAAATAATTAAAATTTAAAATCAACAAGTTACGTGGGCTAAAGCATAAAATTAAAAAAAAAAATCCTTAATTTTTATAATTAAATTTGTTCGAATGACATAGAGAGAATTTTGTTTTTTACAAGAATATTTTTCAAAAATAAGCATGGCAGAGGCGAAAATAAGCATTAACCCTTTAAATAACTATTATTACTGAAAAAATAATATAATTCAATTAATTTTATTTAATATATGAAAGAATATTTTTAAATATAATATAAATAACATATTTTTTAAAAAAATCAAAATAAAATATTATTTAATTTTGTCTTTAGATAATTTAATTTAAAATATTAATTAACGAGGAGATAATATAATTATAACAATTTTAATCAAATTGATAATATTATATTTTTATTATTTTTAAAACTATTGATTTGTTAACAATACACAAAATTTATATTATTTTACTTTTTGCGTCATGGATCTTTTGACGAATTAATTTTTTTTTGCGCAAAGAGGGAAAAAACCTAAAACAAAAAACAACCAATAAACCGATACCGCTAGAGTCACTTAGTAACATTATACATGAAAGCAAGACAATCAAAGAATTCGAGACTTCCTCCAACTTGGAGCTTTGAGCTATTTTTTGCCAAGGTGTCAGCGTTTTTGTTGGCTTCCCTATGAATCTTCACAACTTTTACCTCCAGAAGAGATGTCATGATAGTCTTGATGTTGTAGACTATGTTCATATTCTTCAAATTGATATTCTTTCCTCGGATTACATTAGCTGCTTTTTGATTATCCACATGGATTTCAACCCGATTAAAACCTTTTTGAGAGAGCTAGCCTTAAACCTTCGAGCACACACCAAAGTTCAGCTGAAAACACATTACACTTACCCACCCTTTTAGAGAAACTATCGAACCAGGCACCCTCACCGTTCCTAGCCAAACCTCCATAGCCAACTTCATTATTTTTGGCAACTGCTCTATAAGTGTTGATGCAAATACAATCCTAATCAGCTTTATGCCAACCAACAACAATAATATTTGTACCTCTATTGACTACCTTCTTATGCATAAACATGCTATGATTGTAATATCTAAATGCTTCATTTATGTTCTCCACCAAGTTATATGGAGCAACATAATAATTCTGTTGATTCCTCCAGTACCAAAGCTGATGGCAAGTGGTAGGCCATAAAGATTTCAAGGTATCATTTTCCCCTATTTTCCTCTTCAAATTCAGCTTCAGCCGGTGATAAAGATTAACTTCGAAGAACAAATTTCTATATTTTTTTTAGAAGCTGAAGCCACACGGGTTTAGCATAACGATAATCTCTCAAAACATGAAGAATTGTCTCTTCCTCACCAGCATAATCCTCTCAGTAAGCATCTCTAAGGTGGAAAAGACTAAGATATTTGTTGGTTTTGATTCCTTTGTGTTGTAGCATCCATATAAAAATTCAAATTCTCTCAGGCACGCTCAACTTCCAAATGTGCTACCACGACACCATATTTTCTACATTATTTGTACCTGCATGAAGATTAAAAACATTGGATATTATGAAGTATATCATGTGTTAGTTCCTCTCCAAGTGCAAATGTCTGGATCATTACTCTCCAAATTATGAGGATCTATGGCTCGAATTCACTCCGCAAGGTCATGAAGAAACATGTTGTTCAGCAAACTCCAATTCCAGTTTCCGCTGCTAGTCATGAAAAATGACATAAATGTGCTCTCCATATTGTCGATTGGCCATTTCCCACTTCCCACTTAGTCATTTGATCAAGCATAGGCTAAAGGTTCACAATTTGTTTCCACAAACTTGAGTCATAAGCTCGACCATGAGCGTCATTATCATTAATGCTTTTCCTGTCATATTTTCCACACATAACTTTACACCACAAAGAATGTAATACCCCATATTATCTAAACGCTCAATTGGATATCAGATGAGAACAGACGAGTATCTATGTGCTCTATCTTTAGTTAATTGAAGTAATAGAATCCTCTAAGTGCTCTAAGTATCGTCAATAGGGATCAATAGAGCAACTAGTGAGCTCTGAAGAGATCAATTATTTAACAAGAGACAGATCAATGTTATTATTTCAAGAAAGAATTTTATGGTAACTCTAATAATTGATCAATTGGTGTGAGACCATAAAATATCGATTGGAGATACTTTACCCTATTGGCTTATATTATATATATATATATATATATATATATATATATATATATATATATATATATATATATATATATATATATATATATATATATATATATATATTTGTAAGAGAAAAGGGAAAGTTGGGAAAGAAGAGAAAATGGAGAGAAGAGAAGAGGAAAAGAGAAGAAGAACTTATGGAAGAAGAAGGAAAAGCTTGGATTCATCATCTTCTTCAACCTCCTCTTCGATCATCAGGTGGGTTCTAGTTAGAAACGTAAGTTCTAGAAATTTTGAGTTGTTAAGACTTAGGTTAGAAGTTGATAAATTATGAGAAATTTGTCGGATTGAGGTTTTGGCGGTTCAATGCGGAATAAATGCGTAGATTACTCGGGATATGTGTGAGAAATGACTTGTGATAATTGTTGTAATGTTCCTTTGGATTTCTATGAGTTTCCATGAGTCTTGGATCAAGAAAATGCAGGTTTTTGGAACTTTGTCACAGTGTTAACCGATTAATCAAATGTGGTTAACCGATTAACGTGTGTAAAAATGTTGTTCTGCATGAAAAATAGGCTGATTAACCGGTTAACAGGATATGGTTAACCGATTAACCAATTATGCCTCTAACTCTTATTTTGGTTATGTGTGAACAGTGCAATATGGTTAATTGGTTAATCATATCATGTTAACCGATTAACACTGTACTAAATTGTGAAAATCTTTTAAAATCCATAACTTTTGAACCGTGTTTTCAATCGAGGCGTTTTTGGTATCGTTTGAAAGCTATGAAAATATTGATACTGATGTGGGATTAATTAATTGGTGGAATTGAATGAAAGTAATGTTTTTATGTGATGCGTTATTATATGTATTTTATTTATGCCATTGAAATATGCTATATCTATATATGTGTTATTAAGTGTGATTAAGAGAATACATGCTTAAAATGAATTAGGAAGAGTGAGGAAACTTTACCCCAAAACCAAATATTATAGTTTAGTGTTGTGACCTAGTTGTGACTAGGATTGTGATAGAAAATCTAGATGGCAATGCTCGTGCATTTGATGCCTAGGTGTGCATCCTTGACAAGTAATGGTCTAGAGGAGAGTGAGACACTAGTATGGAACATGTGTGAACTTTGTGTTTTGTGTGATTAAGGCGAATGTGGCATTGTGATTGTCGTATGCAACCACGCTTGTGTGTGAGATCACGTAATCAAAACCGTTTCCCTGAGACTTGTCGTTTCGCAAGTTGAGGCTTATATAGAGAGCTCCTCCGGAATGTATGCATGATTACTTGGCAGGTTTAATTCCCGTGTTTAGTATGAACGGAAATTATGGGTAGAGACTTGCGATGGTTAACAGGCCATGTGAAGTGACGATTCATAAGGTGATAATACGTCTCTTAGTTTTCGAATCCATTTCATATGTCAAGTAAGTGCAAAGATCCATGACTTGTGCCAACTTCTAGACATAGAAGAGGACGGGAAAAGGGGATGCCTTGATGAGGTTACCGATTAGTGATATTTTGAGTTGGTAAACTCATGCACATGTTTCCATATAGTGTGAGATTGTGAACTCAAGGTCATATCCCTTCCCTTTTGACTTGAGTTAGGATTGACTAGAACCCTGAAAAGTCGAGAGAATCCATAAGATAGGGAACTCACTGAGATTAATATCTCACCCCATTATTGTTGTTATTTTTCAGGCGTTGTTTACAGGTTTGATTTACAAGTGGAGCTATACTTGGATGTTTCAAGAGAAGCTTAGTTTGAGTTTTCCGTTGTGTATTATTTTCTTTTACAATGAAGGATATTATAATATGATCTTAGATTTTATTGTTTTGGCTAGTTTCCATATCTTGTACCATAGATTGTATTTATGTTTAGAATGGTCAAATATATGTCAATTATGCCAATAGGCACTTATGATAGTGTCAGTACCAAATAAAAATACTTGTATGGTATTATTCTAGATATATATTATACAGGGCTTTGCAGAGAATCTTCTCCAATTTCGATCTTCAAACTTAATTTGGAAATACATGCATCATTCATCTCTTTGAGATTTCTTAAGCCCAATCCTCCAAACTTTTTTGGTTTAGTAATCTCCTTCCAACTTATAATGTGCCTTCTTTTCACGTCTTCATTATGGCCTCAAATGAAATTTCTTTGGATCTTCTGAATTTCCTTAAGGAAAGTGGCGGGGACTCTACTACTCATCATAGTGTAAGTGGGGAGAGCCTCAATAACTGTTTTTGCAAGAGGGACTCTACCTGTAAAAGACAACTGCTTGCCTTTCCATCCTTTCTAACTAGTAAGTTTTGTCCTTACTTTATCAATTAAATATTGGTAATGCTTAGCTTTTTTATGTTAACATGTCAAGGGCACACCTAAATACATACCAAGATCCTTGGTTTCTTTAAGCCCAAATTTTTGAACAATTTGGTTTCTGATATGTGTAGCATGTGATTTTTGTCGGTGACGCGGCCACCTTATCGCAAGTTGGTTTCTCCTCACCGCAGTGAGGGGGAGTGGGGTGCTACTTTCTGATTTCTTATTTATCCTGTGAAGCTGGAAGGGAAAGGGAAGCTATCTAAAACTAACCTTGCACGTGAATGTTTAACTTAACAAGCGCTTAAAGAGAGTCGGGGAGTTCGGGGTCAGGTTATACAATGGGGAGTTGTCAGTTACCCATCCTATATGTGGTTATCCACAGGTTGTTAGTTTTAGGTTCTGCTTTGTACTTGATGGTGTTTATCTGTTGTGGGTTGGGAAAGTTTCTTCTTTGGGAGATATGAGATAGAGTTTTTGATGATTTTGGTGAGGTACTGGACCTCAGTTTTTGATTGGTATGAAGGTACTAGACCTATAGTTTTTTATTGATATGCTCGCTAAGATTTCGCAATCTTATGCCTACGTATTCCCGTTTAAAGAAACAAGGAAATCAGAGCAATCGTAGTTCCTCCTATTCTATAGGAGGAAAAGATATTTCGTGTCTTATTCAACGCCCAAGATTGAAGCTAAAGGTTATTTGTGTCTTGTTCAAAGCCCAAGATTGAAGCTAAAAGGTTTGACTGAGAGAGAACTTGTCATCTCTAAAGGGAGACATCTCGTCTGTTTATCACAACTGTTGGGTGACTGTTTATAAAAGAGTATTACTTTAACTGGGATATGAGAATCCAGCAATGCCATAATTTCCTTTATAAGGGTGATGTCATGAAGGAAGAAATTTTAACTCAGTATTGAGCAATGCCGTTTTTTCTTATGAATCGTTCATGCTAAGAGAGGGACAGTGGGGTGGATGTAAATAATCCAGAGGCTTGCAGCTTACAGCAATTAGATGAAAGAGGAAGTTTTCCAGGATAAGAGATGGCCGACAGCTTGGATATTTGAATCAATAAGTGTGTCACTTATAGCAGTTATCAGGGATTAAGGTTTGTTTCGAATGTCTGTTTTGATGTGTGATAACACAGAGAAATGTTTTCCTACAGAGATTTTGGTTTCCTCTGAGGGGATGTTGATTTTTGTGTGCCTTGATCAAAGCCCAAGGTTGAAGCTAAGAGATTGATTGACTCCACTGGGGAAGTCCTTATACAAAGCCTAAGAGGAGGCTGGAAAAATACTGACACAACAAGAGAGTGTTTATCTGTCTTGTACAACGCCCAAGATTGAGGCTAAAAGAGACTGAATCTTTTGGGGATATAATTATACAAAGCCTAAGAGGAGGCTAAAAGTTTAACTTTTTTGGGGGAAATATTTTGTCTGTCTTATACAAAGCCCAAGATTGAGGCTAAAAGGAATTTTGACTCCGCTGAGGAGGGTTTGTATGTGTCTTGTACAAAGCCCAAGATTGAGGCTGAAAAGAAGACTGACTCCGTGGGAAAGAAATCTTTATCTGTCTAGTACAAATCCCAAGATTGAGGCTAAAATGAGACTTTACTGACTCAGCTGAGGATATTTTAGGTGTCTTGTACAAAGCCCAAGATTGAGGCTAAAATGAGTTTGACTCTGCTGGAGAGTATTATCTGTCTTGTACAAAGCCCAATATTGAGGATGAAGAGAGGATTGACTCTGCTTAGGGAAATTTATATGGTGTCTTGTACAAAGCCCAAGATTGAGGCTAAAAAGAGTTGACTCAACAAGAGAGTGCTTTTGTTTTATACCATTGACTCAACAAGAGAGTGTGGAAAGGTGATTGACTCAACAAGAGAGTCTGAAAAGGTTAGCTCAGTTGGGGAAAATTATTGTACAAAGCCCAAGAGGAGGCTGGCTATGCTGAGGAAAATGAGGACCATTATACAAAGCCTAAGAGGAGGCTTGCTTCTGTTGAGGATTATTGAGATCTAGAGGCAGGTCCAAATGGGGAATCAACTCTTGCTGAGGGTTTATAGAAGAGTTGAGATATCAGATGCCTTGAGATTCTGATTTGGGATAGTGTTATACCGATAGTAAGCTGACCCTGGCTGGGGATATTTAGGAGAAAGACTGGGTTTTAGAACCCATGGGTTTTAACTCTACTAGAGATTGATTAAATGACCATGGTTTTTCCTATGTTGGTAAGGAACTTGAGAATGTTTTTGAGAACCAAGAGGGGATTTAGACTGTCCAAGTCTACTGGTATGGAAGAGTTTATCTTTGTATGATGCCCAAAAGGAGGCATGTATTTTTAAGGGATGCGAAACAACCCTATATTGGTTTGATATTTTAACACTGGAAAGACTGCTCTAGCAAAGGATGACTAAGTTCTGTCCTATACCTTTAAGAGGTCTTCAGGGTCCTTATATTAAGCCCAAGAGAAGGCATGAGAACTTCTAAGAAGCCGAGGGGTCCTTGTACAAAGTCCAAGAGGAGGCGGGGATGCTTTTAGGAAGCCTATGGGTCCAAACTTAAGAAGAGTTCAAGAAAAGTTTCACCGAGAATAATTTTTTCTTCAATGAACAGTTCTAGGGTTTGAAGAAATTCAAGAGAGGTTTCACCGAGAATTAATCCTCTCTGGGGAAATGAACTTCTTTTTCAATTTCTAATAGTGACAGTCTGAGAAAAGTTTCAGCAAGAATAATGCATTTCCCTTTGTTCCATATTGTTTAAGCCCAAGAGAAGGCAATACTGTATCTGGAAATCATATGGGGATCTAATTTTGACTGTATTTAAGAGTGACCAATTGGCTTTACCTAGTTCTAGACCTAGTTGCCGGGGAAAAATCTAAGCAAATATACAAGTATATATACAATTGATATATGACAAGTATTTACAAGGATATGAAAAAAGGACTTACAGGTGAGCAAGCTTCCAGCAATACAGTTATATATATATATATATATATATATATATATATATATATATATATATATATATATATATGTGTGTGTGAAAGCAAGTAAATGAAAGCTGATAAAACTTATAGGCGAGCAAGCTTCCATTGTAATAGTTGTATGGTTAGTTGTTCAACAAATTAAAGAAAGTTTTGATAACAACTATGAGTTTGAACCTAAATCAAAAGGGAAGTTGTTTTTGAAAAGGTTGTTGGGGCTTATACTAAAGGAAAGGCCCAGATGAAAAACAGTAATCGTACCGTTGATCTGAAGAATGTATCGAGACTTGTACAATGACTGAGGCCCAAATTATTGTATTTAGAAAGAGGTTAGGTCTTACACTCCGTTAGAGGCCCAAAAGTTTATTTTTTGTACAAGAGATGGGGCTTACAACTCAAGGAGAGGCCCATGGAAAGACAGTGATTGCACCGTCGTTCTGAAAACTGTACTGGGACTTATGCAATGAGTGAGGCCCAAATTATTGTATTTACAAAAGGGGGTTTGGGTCTTACACTCTAATAGAGGCCCAAAAGTTTATTTTTTGTACAAGAGATGAGGCTTACAACTCAAGGAGAGGCCCATGGAAAGACAGTGATTGCACCGTCATTCTGAAAACTGTATTAGGACTTATACAATGAGTGAGGCCCAAATTATTGTATTTACAAAAGGGGGTTTGGGTCTTACACTCTAATAGATGCCTAAAAGTTTATTTTTTGTACAAGAGATGGGGCTTACAACTCAAGGAGAGGCCCATGGAAAGACAATGATTGCACCGTCGTTCTGAAAACTGTATTGGGACTTATACAATGAGTGAGGCCCAAAAAGGTTTTGTTTAAAAAGGGATTGGGTCTTACACTCTAATAGAGACCCAACATGTTTTGAAAAGAAAAGAAATGGGGCTTACAACTCAGGGAGATACCTAGATGATTTTGTTTTGAAAAGCGACGATCGCACCGAGATTTTAAAAACACTGTGGGACTTATATAATGATTGAGGCCCAAAAAGGTTTATATTTACAAGGGATGGGTCTTACACTCTATTAGAGGCCCAAAAGTGTTTGAAAATTTAAAATCGAGAGGAAACCCTAATTTTAAATTAAAATGTCATTTTTCAAAGGAAATTTAAATAATAAATGATAAAATATAAAATATATTCAAAAACAAGTTGTACACTTTGAAAAATCATGTTTAATCATATGAAAGCTTGAAATTCAATTGGTTTTGAAAGATCAAAGTAGGAATTTCATTTTAAAAATTGTTAAAAAATAATAAAAATGAAATTAATTACAAAAATTATAATTATATTAAATAAATAATATAAATTGGATTTTTTTGTAAAATAAAATATTTAAACATTTTAGTGAATTTTTAGAAAAAGAATCAATTCAAAAACATAAATATTCAGAGAGAAATTAATTTTTGAATCAATTAAACAAAAATAACTAAAATTCAAAATTTTGAATTATGGCGCCAAGAACACTTGGTTCTTGCCCGCGCCCTCTGTTTTTACAGATTTGCGTTTTCTCACTTTTCTCAATGACTTCTCAATGATTTTGCATGATTCAAGTACCAATCTTGTTCGTTTTTGAACAAGGATCACAGCCATATAGTTTAATTGCATTTATATTAAGTATGGAGAAAGAAATCAACATAAAACCTCAAGAACCCTAATTTCAGCATAAATACAATGAAATTCCATACACGATTGATTCATGGAAATTGATTGGGGGTTATCACTCTATATACATGCAAGAACAAGATGGTAACTCAAAAATTTATTTATGATGCATGGAATATAGAGTTTGAAGGGTTCATGCTTACCTCTTGCAGCTGGTGATCGAGTTTGGTGATGGAGGTGTTACAGCTAGGTTCCAATGATCTGGACAACTTCCTTAGGTGCCATGGAGTGTGTTTGAATGCTTGGAGTGGATTGAAATGAGCTGGAACTTGGTATGGAACCTCAACTGCAACTCTGTCAAGAACTTGAGCAATTGGCTGGTGATTTTGAGAATTTGATGTTCCATATGTGATTTTGTGTTATGGATCACTCACATATGATGTTTATGAGGTGTGTGTGTGTGTGTGATTGGTTTGGTTGGAATCACTTTCAATCTCAAAACCCGATAGTGACTTGAGTTAGAAGGCAAAATTCGAGTGAATAAGAGATTTTTGAGTAAAGCATCAGTTTGGGTGCTTTGGTGTACTCAAACTGATCACAAATGAGCTCTATTTATAGTGTGTCAAGTTTGTTTTGGCAGCAATAGTGTGTGGCAACTGCAGCAGTTCTGTGGCCAATGTGGATCAAATGGAATCCCAAGTCTCCTCTAGCCATTGACTTAAGATAGAGCACATGCCTATGGTCTTTTGGTTCAGAGATAAGGCTTGACTCATTCAGTTAAGCTTGCCTCAGTTCATGCCACCTTGATGCATCCATTGAATGCATTGAAACAAAATTGGAGTCTTGGCACTTTTTAGCTCTTTTAGGTTTGGCATGGCTATATGTAGATTCTTGGACTTTGGAGGCATGGGGATCAGATCATTCTCCTTTTGTTTTATCCTCATATGTGTCCAAATGGATGACAAGGCTTGGAGTTGTCCAAATTTGCCAAATCGAGCAAATGCACAAAATCGGTCTTGCTTGGGACAGTTGGAAATGATGATTTTGAGGGATTCATATCTCTCGGCTCAGGTTGAGTTATGGGAGGCTCTTGTGCTTTTTAGAAAGCCCTCATATGATACAAAACATGTGTGGTCATAGTTTATTTTGAAACTATTTGGATCCAACTGAAAAAACCTCATGAACATTGATGTTCAAGGCTGGTAACTTAGGTAGATTTTCACTAAGTGTTGGAAAAAGTGTTATTTTCATGTTTTTGTGATTTTGATCACTCCATAACTTAAAATCTATAAAGAATAGGAGTTGGAGGTAGTTGAAGCGTTTTTATAGTGTAGTAAGACCTACAAATCCAGCTTTGGATTTCCTAAAATGGTTGCTTGGATCTCAAGTTATGGTCCTTGGAAGTTGGTGCCAAAATCATTTTTGTTCCATAACTTAGAAAAATTTTGGTTTCTTATGGTTGCCCCTTTTGCAAGAAACCTCACTTTTCTTGATTTTTCTAAATGAATGATGATCAATACCATACATTAACATTATTTTTGACTTAGGGGAACCATATTTGTGAAAATTTCCAAAAAGTCAAACTTGATTTTGTGCACAGTTGACTTTTTATCGGATGAAATCCAAACTGTGTGATCCTTTGTGAAATTAAGTCCTTGACCTAAATCAAACCTAATGGATGGATTCCATATGTGTTATAGGGTGTATTGAATCATGTCCCAAGGTTTTGGAGCATGTCTTGGTCAAAAGTCAAAGATACAGTTGACTTTTTCTTCAAAACCCTAATTGTGGTCCAGATGAAATTGAAACTTGTGAATCAAGTTTCTTGGATCAACCCATTGTTGTAAATGGATCAATGTAGTGTATTGGAGGACCTCAAATCATGTCTTGAGGTTTGGCTCATGTATTGCATCAAAAGTCAACTTAGGGGTGAATTAGGTCAAGAAACCCTAATTCCTGATTTTTGGTAAATGCATCCCCTGAGGTCAAATTAACGTGATGATTGGGTCCATGAGGTCACTTGGAGTACCTTGGGTTATGCTTTGAAGTATTGGCTCATGCCCAGATGAAAATTTTCATCTGGAGGCCTCAGTCGGCCAAAACCCTAATTTGGTGACACTGGCGATTTTAAGGCTTGATCCACTTGGAATGTTGCAACTTTGTGCTTGATTCTTGATGTGGGAGTCCTCTTGATCCCTTATAGGTGTTTAAGAGGTTAGACAAGTTGAAGATCATGTCATTTCTTGATTGATCCTTTGTCTAAGTGCTCTGAAAGGGGTTGAAACCCTAATTCTTGATTGTGGTGAACGCTCAACCATCTTTGAGGAGATTGATGAGGCATGGAAGTATATCCATATTGTAATGATGATTTGCACAATGATGGGAAATCTTGGTGGTCAAAATTTGGGGTATGACAGATGCCCCTATTTAATCTTCTTGGACCCGAAGGTGTGAATGGCGAAGGTATTCGGACATTCAGGGTGCAAGAGGATTAAATATCAGAATACCCGAAATTTTGACTGTGGTTATGAATAGCAATTTGCTCGTCCATCTTCCGTTGCTAAGCAATGATGCTTAGAAAAGGGTAAAACTTCCCCTCGATCTTGGTTTTCAGCCAAGGAACTGGTCTAAGTTTTCTTAAATAAACTTCCCCTCGATCCTGGTCTTCAGCCAAGGAACTGGTCTCAGTTTCTTTTATCAATAAACTTCCCCTCGATCCTGGTCTTTAGCCAAGGAATTGGTCTCAGTTTCTTTTTTCAATAAACTTCCCCTCGATCCTGGTCTTCAGCCAAGGAACTGTTCTCAGTTTCTTTTGTCAATAAACTTCCCCTCGATCCTGGTCTTCAGCCAAGGAACTGGTCTCAGTTTCTTTTGTCAATAAACTTCCCCTCGATCTTGGTCTTCAGCCAAGGAACTGGTCTCAGTTTCTTTTGTCAATAAACTTCCCCTCGATCCTGGCCTTCTGCCAAGGAACTGGTCTAAGTTTTTTTTCGTCAAGTTCCTTCCTTTACAAGGGACGCTATGTGTAGCGGTTTTCATCAAACTTCTCGCCGAATTTTCCTGGGGAGATGCCATTTGATGGAAAAAAGTTTTAATGTCTGACTTACTGGGGAAACCCATTCGTCTGAGCTGTAGAGGTGTTCAAACTTCTCTGTTGGAGATGCCATTTGCTGACTCTACTGGGGAAAACAAGTCTCTTGAGATACTGCTTTTCGCTTGGGGATGTTACATCATACTTTTCCTTAAGATCTCTTCGGAGAAATGCCATGTGATGTAATCCAATTTTGAGGTGCTAATGACTTCATTAACATTGACTTTCTTGAGAGAAAAACCAATGTGTTGCTGAGAGTCTTTGGTTGAGAGGCTTTCTCTCGAGATTTTCCTTAATCCAGGAAAACGTAAATATCATCTTCAATGGTGAAGAGTGACGTTTGTCGAATGTCTTCTTGTTTCTCAGAGGTTCAAGTTACCCAAGTGGTCGAGGATCGTCTCCTATCTAGAAATAAACTGGTGGAGAAATTGTTCAGACGATACGTCTCCTGACGAGGAAAGAACTGACAACTCGATAAGATGACTTTACCACTTGGGGGGTAAGACTGACCAAATTGATAATAATGCGATATGATTATGAATATGAATCAATTATGCCTGATGTATATATGTTTATGCTGACAAAACTGACGTGACATACAGACTAATAGATGAACACGACTGGATACTCGGCGACGGTGAGGGATGAAAAGTATCAATGTTCCAAGATAGCAATCCTGCCTTGCTTAGGAGAGACGGTCCCGTGGGGAGAAAGAGTTGTTCAATTGGTCTTAGGAGGTACGAACTCTGCCGGGGATATCAGATGGGAAAATCACATCTGATACAGTTGACCCTTCATTTAGGTGTACTGGTTTAGAAGGAGTACTTTGATTCTGCACTTTGAGGTTCAACCACCTTCGAAGAAGCGATCGATGTTCTTTTCGATATTCAACAGTCAAAAGAATTGCCATCTTTATTTAAAAAGCAGAAAAAATTTTACAAGTAAATTCATTTTTGTTTTATTTCAAGAATTGTTGATCATCTTAAAATGTCATTCTGTAAAGCTAAAACAAATAAGAATTACAAACAAAAGCACTAGGGCTCAAATTTTATTGATATGATGGAAATCAGCCAAGCGCGTGATTCCATAGAGTATTTACAAAGTTAGAGAATTGTAATTTAAGGGAAAAGGGCTACATTGAAACATAACGACCGTTATCCTTCTACCAACTTTGAATTCTGGATATCCTGAGCTTCTGTTGAAGATGACCTTGACTGGAGTTTTCCTGATGGATGGTGTGACTTCTGAGGAGTTAAACTGATTAGACGTAGTTACTTACCATGAATCCCTAACTTTTGTCTGGATTGTACTTTAAGATTTCCAATCCATCGAGATGATTTTTGCTTGTGTCTCTAATTTTTTCCTGGATCGCCCTTTCAGGTTTTCAATCCACCGAGACGTTTTTTTTTCATTCATTTTTTTGTTTAGGCGAAGTATTTCTTGACTACGTCAACATTTGTGGGATAGGCAAATTCCTCACCATCCATGGTTGCGAGTCTCAAGGCGCCACCTGAGAAAGCTTTCTTGACCACATAGGGGCCGTCATAATTTGGAGTCCATTTACCCCGAGAATCAGTGAGGAATGATTGTATCTTCTCGAGCACAAGGTTTCCTTTTCTGAAGATGCGAGGTCGGGCCTTTTTGTCAAACGTTTTCTTCATTCTTTGCTGATACAACTGACCATGGCATAGAGCCATTATTCGCTTTTCTTCGATTAGGTTCAGTTCATCGTGTCAACTTTGACACCATTCAGTTTCTGTTAGCTTAGCTTCCATCAATACCCGGATTGATAGGATTTATACTTCTATAGGAAGTACTACCTCCATGCCATATACTAGAGAGAAAGGGGTTGACCTGTTGAGGTGCGAACAGATGTGCGGTAACCGTGAAGAGCAAATGGTAGTATTTCGTGCCAGTCTTTGTAGGTTACAACCATATTTTGAACAATCTTCGTGATGTTCTTGTTAGCCGCTTTTACCACTCTGTTCATCTTAGGTCAGTAGGGAGATGAGTTATGGTGTTCGATCTTGAACTCGGCGCACAACCCCTTCGTCATCTTGTTGTTTAAGTTAGATCCATTATCAGTAATGATCTGGCTTGGAACACCATAACGGCAGATGAGATTATTTTGATAAAGCGGACCATGACTTGTCGGGTTACATTGGTGTATGACACTGCTTCGACCCACTTGGTGAAGTAGTCAATGGCTACTAGAATAAACCGATGTCTGTTTGAAGCTCTGGGTTCGATCATGCCAATCATGTCAATTCCCCATATGGAAAAAGGCCATGGGGAAGAGAGAACTTTGAGATGTGTTGGCAGTACATAGATTTTGTCTGCATATATCTGACACTCGTGACATTTCCTCATGTACTTGTAGCAATCAGATTCCATTGTCAACCAATAGTACACTGCTCTCAAAATTTTTCTCGCCATTGTGTGTCTGTTGGCGTGAGTGCCAAAGGATCCTTCGTGAATCTCTTTTATCAACATGTTTGCTTCTGGTCTGTCTACGCATCGGAACAAGACCATGTCAAAGTTTCTCTTATAGAGTGTATCACCGCTCAGAAAGAAGCTGCCTGCCAATCTTCTGAGGGTCTTTCTGTCTTTTCTGGATGCCCTAAGTGGGTACTCTTGTTTTTGAAGGAAGTATTTGATATCATGATACCAAGGTTTGTCGCCTATGACTGCTTCAATCGCGAAGATGTAAGCGGGCCTTTCTAGGCGCATTATGTCAATCTTAGGTATGTCGTTCCATTGACCTACATTAATCATGGAGGAGAGAGTGGCTAATGCATCAGCCATGTGATTCTCTTCACGAGGGATGTGATGAAACTCGATCCTATTAAGAATGGTAACAACCTTCTTGCGTAATCTTTGTAAGGAATCAGTCCTGATTGGTATGTGCTTCAATCTCCTTTGATCTGATTGATAACCAGGGCTGAGTTTCCATACACATCCAAGTTCTTAATTCTCAAGTCAATCGCTTCTTCGAGACCCATGATACAAGCTTCGTATTCGGCCTCGTTATTTGTGCATTTGAATGTCAAACGGGCAGTGAAAGGAATGTGGGTACCCTGAGGTGTTATGATGATTGCCCCAATTCCGTTTCCATAATGGTTGACAGCTTCGTCAAAGATTAGTCCCCATTGGGAACCTGGTTCTGGCCCTTCACTGGGTAGCGGTTCATCGCAATCTTTCATTTTCAAGTACATGACATCTTCGTCTGGGATGTCAACCCCGACTGATTCTTGATTGTCAATCAGTTGATGAGCCAAATGATTGGCTAAAATACTTCCTTTGATGGCTTTCTGAGCATGGTACTCGATGTCGTATTCTAATAACAACATCTGCCAACGGGCGATCCTTCCCATGAGAGCAGGTTTTTCAAAGACGTACTTGATTGGATCCATTTCGGAGATTAACCAAGTAGTGTGACAAATCATATATTGGCAAGGACGTTTGGCTGCCCAAGCCAGAGCACAGCAAGTTTTCTTAAGCATAGTGTACTGAGTTTCACAGTTGGTAAATTTCTTGCTTAAGTAGTAAATGGAAGACTCTTTTCTTTTCATTTCATCTTGTTGGCCAAGTACACAACCCATGGAGTCTTCCAAAACCGTTAAATAGATGATCAGCGGTATTCCCTCCACTGGAGGTGATAGAATTGGTGGGTTCAACAGGTATTCCTTGATATTGTCGAAGGCGGTTTGGCAGTCTTATGTCCACACGCAGTCCTTATTCTTTTTGAGTAATTTGAAGATTAGCGTACATGTCGCGGTCATGAGGAATATAAATCTGGAAATGTAATTCAAACGTCCCAGGAATCCTCTGACTTGTTTTTAAGTCTTCGGAGAAGTCATTTCTTGAATGGCCTTGACTTTGTCAGGATCAACCTCGATTCCTTTCTGGCTGACGATGAACCCAAAAAGTTTCCCTGAGCGGACACTGAACGTGCATTTGTTGGGATTCAAGCAGAGTTTGTACTTTCTCAGACGCTCGAATAGTTTTGACAGGTGGGTCACATGCTCCTCTTCTGTTTTTGATTTGGCAATCATGTCATCGACATACACTTCGATCTCTTTGTGTATCATGTCATGGAACCGAGTAGTCATGGCCCTTTGATAGGTTGCCCCGGAGTTCTTCAAACCGAACGGCATTACCTTGTAACAAAAGGTTCCCCAAGGGGTGATAAATGAAGTTTTCTCCACGTCTTTCGGCACCATTTTGATTTGATTATAGCCCGAGAATCCATCCATGAAGGAGAATACTTTGAACTTTGCTATACTGTCTACCAGCATGTCTACGTGCGGTAAGGGAAAGTCATCCTTTGGACTGGCCTTGGTCAGATCCCTGTAGTCCACGCATATTCTGAATTTTCCATCCTTTTTTGGAACTGGCACTATGTTGGCTAACCATTAAGGATATTCTGAGGTGGCGAGGAAACCCGCGTCAATCTGTTTCTGCACTTCCTCTTTGATTTTGATGGCCATGTCTGGATGAGTTCTTCTCAGTCTTTGTTTCACCGGCGGACATTCTAATTTTAAAGGTAGATGATGTTCCACAAAGCTGGTGTCCAACCCTGGCATGTCCTGATAGGACCAAGAAAACACATCTGGAAACTCTTTGAGAATTTTTATCAAGGTTTCTTTGACAGTCGGACTGAGTAGTGCCCCAATCTTGACTTCTTTCCTTTCTTCTTCTGGACCCAAGTTTACTGTTTCCAACGGCTCTTTGTGAGGTTCAATGGACCTTTCCTCTTGTATGAGTAATCGGGAGATCTCTTCTGGAATTTCTTCATCTTCTTCTTCTTCTCCAGCTTCAAATACCAGGAATTCAAAGTTGGGAGAAGGCATTGGATCGTATGTTTCAATGGGGTTTAAAATAAGCAATCTGTATGACGTGATGATTGTTTTTTAGAAGAGATAGAGAGAAATGCAAGAGTGTGTGCAGTGTATTTTCTGAAAAATGCTTGTTTTTATTTTTAGGCTATTTTAGGATTACCATTTTCTGAAAAAGCGAAAAGTGAAAACAACAATAAATGCGGAAATTACATAACGACGTTATTTATTTTTGATTTGGTCGATTCTTGAAACTACAGCCCTATAAAACAAAACTCTGTCGCTTTGGGCAAAGTGAAGAGGGACATTTACAGAAAGTGAGCCCTATCAAAACATCTGTTTCACCTGGGCAGGGCGAAAGGTTAAAACAAAGACGGCAATTACTTAGACTTATGGACGACTTTCGGGACATTGACAGCAACCCATTGGTGGCGAACTCCTCGGTGAATCACAAAGTCTGGTACCTTCTTTCTTGGTTTGTCCTCAGAAATGATGTTGATTTCTGGAAGAGCAGGATCATTGGCGTAGTGTTGTCGTAGACGAACTCTTCTATTGTATCTTGCACAGTGTTCTCACTCTCAGGTGGATCTCCCCATCCAGTTAGCTGGATGTTTTTGAGCCTGATATGAGAGCTTTCAGGAGCGGTGTACTTGACCAAGAAGTCGTACTTGCCACTCGGTTGTCCTAAGGTGTCCGATACTTCAGTGGAACTGGAGGAGTCATCCCTCTCGATGATGTTGACCTCGGGAAAAGCATAGTTGATGAACTTTTTCCCTACAATCTTTGCAGATTCATCGTTGTGCTGGATATCTTCTAAATGCCCTGAGTAATGATCCCATGATTTGGTGGGGACGCAGGTATTCTTTTCAATGATGTTCAGCTGATAAACATCGTTTGGCTGACTCTTTTGCCCCAAGTCTTCCGGGTACGGCTGCCAGATAGGTAAGTCATCCATTGGGTCATAATAGTCGTAGTCAAAGTTGTTTTTCATCAAAGTGTCCTCCTCTAATGAGTTGGGCGGAGCACGACATCCCTCAGGATCACAATCTCCGTAAATCATTTGACACTTGATCTTGGTATATATCTCGGACTTTTTTGTGGGATAGCAAAATGACGTATGCGTTTCTTCCTGAGCCATATAACTGTCCTCGTTGAGATAGGACTTCCACTCTTCATCTGTATCGGAGGAGTCACCCTCATTGATGGTATGTACTTCTTGAGACACTGGGTGAAGAAAGCCTCCACTATGGAAGAAGTCCTGAATGGGATGAAAACTTTCATCGTTGGTAGCAGTCTGAGTACAGGTTGAGGAAAAACCAAGACCTTTCTTTGTCTTGTTATCAGTAGGAATTACGACCTCTCCCTATCCTTTTGCGTTGTTATTTTTGATCGCTTCGAGAGCATCTTTGTAGGAGGAAATCGACATCCCTTTTTCTGATGGATTCTCATTAATGCTCACCGAGAGTGCCTGGAACTGGGTTCCAACAACCTCTTCTGGTTCTACACAGGATGATGATGATAAGTTACTCACGATTAAGGCATGCTCTCCACAGACTGTGACTAGCTTGTCATTCTTAACGAACTTCAGCCTCTGGTGAAGTGTCGAAGTGACTGCCCCAGCCTCGTGTATCCAAGGTCTTCCTAATAAACAGCTGGATGCTGCCCAGATGTCCATGACCTAGAAAGTGACTTGGAAAGTGTAGGGACCGATAGTTATGGGAAGGTCGACTTCGCCGATAACTATTTTTCTGGATCCATCAAAGGCTTTGACGATGACCTCGCTGCCTCTCATCGGGGATCCTTGAAATGATAGTCGCATCAGAGTAGATTTTGGCATAACATTTAAAGCTGATCTGGTATCTACCAGTACGCTGGCTAAAGCATCGTCCTGGCAGTTGGTTGTAATGTTAAGCGCCATGTTGTGATTTTTGCCTTCTTCTGGAAGTTCTTCATCACTGAATCCCAAGTTGTTGTAGGAAGTAATGTTGGAGATGATGTTGTCGAATTGTCTTATCGTCACATCTTGTTCCACAAAGGCTTTCTCTAAGACTTTCTGTGGAGCTTCCTTGTGAGCTTCGGAACTGAGCAAAAGAGATAGCACAGAGATTCTCGAAGGAGTTTGCAACAGTTGGTCCATAATGTTGTACTCGCTTTTGTGGATGAGCTTCAGCATCTCATCGTTGTTCTTTGAAAGGTCGGGATTACTGGATTTCTTGACCGGTTGATTGGGAACTTCTGTTTGAGGTTCCTTTTCCTTGGTGGGTTCTCTAACTCCTCTATTGAAGATCTGACTGCTCCGTGTGACTCGACTGATGTCGGCGATGTTTACGACAGAGGGTAATGGAGTTTCCTTTCCATTCTCGATTGTTGTTGCACCGTACTTGTAAGGGATAGCTTTATCGGATTCATACGGTATTGGTCCCGGCAAATAGATAACTACAAGAGCCTTTTGATTTTTCTGACCATCGTAGCTGGCCTCAATTGGTTCGAGGTTGAGAATCTTTCTACTATCAAGAGGAGCTCTTGATTCATGGAGTAGAGGGATTATGGCACATACATCTTTGGCCATTTCATGCTTAGAGATTAAGACAACGTCTTTGCTTTGATCAGGGAGATAGTCGGGTATCATGTTGATCGTCTCAGAACTTAAACATGGTCGAATCTCTTTCTGATCCAACTGTCTTTGAAGAGGCGCTCACACAAGATAACATCCTTGGTTGTTCTCTGAACAAACTCTACAGTGATCATAGTTGTGTGGTGGCATCCGGCCACGTCCGCTTTGTATGCAGTGTAACTTCACTAGATCTGTTTCTATTGAGCGAATATCCTGACTTTTATGCCTAGTAGGATTCCTGTTGTCGCGGTGAAAATTGGATACCATAGTTATTGGTTAACTAGGATCACATTTCTTTTAATGTCACCACCGTCTTTGATTTTATCCAAGGGAAGGGAGAAAGACTGAATACCCACAATGCAATGCAAATGCACTAAGATTCTAAGTTCGGGGGTTGGTTATACCTAGGGAAGGTGTTAGCATCCTAGATATCTGTAGTACTCTACAGGAACCTCTTGATTTTATTATGTTATTTGTTTTCTTTGTTTTTGTTTGCTAAGGGTTAAAGGGTAGATAATTTATTATTTTTATTCCTAAGTGTGCTCGACAAGATATCGCATCTTGTGCCTACATATCCTGTCAGGAGGGAATCAGAGCACTTGTAGTTCCTTATTAAGGATACTAAATGTTTTAAAGGTTTAGGAGAGGAAGATGAGTCATCATCTTAAGAAAGACCACCACAGTTTTGAAAATGTTTGTATTTTGTGGGGTATGGGATTGTATGTCCCTTTCTTTGAGATGATTAACATCTAATTCTCTTGTGTGGAGAATTAGGTGGGCTAAAATTTGATTAAAGAAATCAAAGTTGGAGGGGGACTAACTTAGGAAATCTATCCTAAGTTATCTAATAGTCTTAACTTAAGGGTGTCGATTATGAATGCAAATGATGTGCACCATGCACAATAACATGGTTATCATGCATGGGATTTTCCCTTGGATATTTATGCGATTAATTGTTATGATTAGGCGAGGGTGCTAGCAAAGTGATGCTAGACTTGTGTCTTGTGATCGATAGGTCGAATGCGATGCCCTAAGGCGATCGACTTATATGGGTAGAAAATGGGCTCGACGTTGGATCGAGAAATTTTTATATTTTTGAAAGGGTTTAGACATGCAAGCAGAAACATAAATCAAGTAGATAATAATAAGCAAGACATAACAACAAACCGTCCTCACACGTACGACTAAGCGCGGCAAGAGGTTTCTAAACGGAGACGATGTCTGGTTTAAGGAAAGTTTGATTTTAGATTTAGTTTTATTTAGAAAATATGTTAGAGGTTAACTTTCACTTGAGCAAGGTTAGAGAAATTTTTATAAAAATTAATTATAAAAGAGATTCTTTTATCATTTAGTTTAGAGTTTAACAAAAAGGTTAAGGATTGTTAATGAGTTTTAATTAGAAAAAAAGTTTGATGTTAGTATTTTTAAGAAAAAGCTTATTATTTAAATTAAGATTATTAAAAGTGTTAACAAAAGTTCTTATCATTATTATTTTTAGTTAAAAAAATCTTATTAATTTAGAAGATTTTAATTTTGTATTTAAATAAGAGTTTTATTAAAGGTCTATTTTACTTTCTTTATTTTTTTAAAAGTTATGTTATAAAAATTATTAATTTTGATAAAGGTTTTAATTTTAGTATTTTTATAAATAAAAGTTTTCATTTAATTTTAATGTTATATTAAAAAAGTTAATAAAGTTTTTTATTAATTGAAAGGATTTTAGTTTTTTAAATACTTAAGTAAAAAGTTTCAGTATTTTAAAAAAAGGTTTTAATATATTATTATAAACTTATTATAAAAGTTTACTATTTATTTAAAAAAAAGGCTTTATTATTTTAGAAAAAAAAAGGTTATATTATATTTTTAAATTAGAAGTAAGTCTTATTTTTTTTGTCACGCTTATTATTATTAAAAGGAGTTATAGAGTTTTATTTATTTTAGTTAAAAAAAGTTTTTAATTGTAATTAAAAAAGGTTTTTAATTTTAAAATTAAAAAAAGGAAATGGAAAACGAAACGCGAACGAAGTTCTCACTTCTTTGTTTCCTCTCTCTGGCCTCTCTCGCAAAGGTGCTTCAAAACCCTAAATTCAAAATCGCCGCCACCTCCCTCGTCGCCGTCCTCAACCGATCAACAAAAATCAAACAATCCAACAAAAACCCCACCCCACACAGCCTTAATACCCCGATTTCACTATGTTTTGAGGATTACAGATTACAATGCTGTAAAAAATGAAATAAAAGCAAGAAAAAAAAGGGTGGCGATGGTTGTGACGACGCGGACGGCTCCGTTGAGGGAAGTTTCTCTTTCTCTTTTACCTTCGTGATTTTGTTGTTACGTTGCTGTGGTGCCTTCTTGCTTGTTGCCTTCAATGTGTTGTTTTCTGATGAATACCTCTTATTGACGATGATGGATTCGTTCTGAGTCTGCCTCTGTGAGTTGGGTTTGGAAAAATTTGACTTTGTTGCTGCTTGTATCTTTCTCTCTCTGTGTGGGACCGTGAATGCTTTGTTAGGGTTTTTTTTTGTTATGGGTGGCTTGAGTTTTGTGGTGTTTTTTATCGTGTATGGATATCTGATCCTCCTTTTTTCGATGGAATAGTCCATCTTATAAAGGCCAATGATGAATCTTTTTTGGAAACATCTTTATGCTGATTGATTGGTACGATATTTTGATGGTTTATTTGGTTATAATTTGGGAAAGTTTTTGAATCTGATTGATACGCTTGATATGATTTGGTTTTGAAAATTTTGAACCGTTGCTTTGTCCAAATGGGAATGTATTGATGTTGGTGGTATCCCTTGGATATTTCCCATCAATCCATTCAAAAAATGATGAAACATTTCTGATTTAAGAAAAGATATTTGAGGCCCATCTTGATTCTCTTGAAACACAATGATAATGCTCTTGATATTTCCTCTTTTAGTTCGATATGTTTGTGGTTGATTTTGGAAAGATTTCAAGTCCTTGTCTTGACAATTCAATATTGGTTTTGATGGTATTTGATTGTGTTTTTTTTTAAAATGTTTTGGAACTTATTTATTGTTAGCTGAGATTTATGAACTGTAAATTCTAAAATCTCAACCCTTGATTCAATTTGATATAGTCCGATTTATTCATGACGTTAATCATTCTTTGCGTGTAGATATTTTCAACGTTTCTTGGTAAATTCCACAACTTCACCATCATAATCGTCAGCAACTCAGTGTATTTGGCCATCAATTCTAAGCTTCTTTGGTTCATTATGTTCAGGCCAGAGATAGCAAGGTTCCCTTAACTTGAACGCATATCCATTTTTGCATTTGACTCTATACTGATGTGCTACTTTTGTTATTTTTCTAGCAGAATTGGCATAGATGGAAGGCTTGAATGCTTGTAGTTGCATCGTGATTTGGATTGGTTTCATGTTTAGGAGCCTGAAATCGAGGTCGGCTTTGTCACGACGGTTAGATTTGTGACCGGTGGACCTCATGGAGGTGCAGGATTTACTGGTGGGACGATCGCATTGACGCCTTGTAATTCTTTTTCCTCTTCGAAAGTCAAATTCTGACAGGATTTTGGATGCTCAGATGGTGTGAACACTATCAGGATTTACACACTAAGCACGGTGAATGCAACACTCTGCCAAGGGGATGATAGTGAAGACGTTTTTTATCGGTGCTGATTTAGATTTGGTACAGCAACTCCATGCTCCATGATGTCCTATGATGTGTGTAACAAAAGATGAGGATATTTACCAACAACACTGTCGAGGGATGATTCACGGCACCTTATGAAATAGACTTCTTTTGTGGGACAATGTACCCTATAGTTTTGAACTTGATTTGTAATGAACTTTGTATGAGTTAGCTTCTTCTTGTTTCGCTAAAGGCCATGTACTCAAATCAGCAACTAATCCATTGGATCGCCTTGTTTATTTTAGAGTTATGAAATAAAATGTGAATTTTCCAACTTTGTTTGTTGTACTTTGAATAAAAAGGACAAATTCAAGTCAGAAACTTTAAATATGTGTTATGATCAAAACGTGGTATATCATCATGGATATTAGGTTTAATGCCAACTTTTATGGAGGAAAACTCTAAATGGAAGTATAATGTGACTCATGCTTTTCACTGTCATATGAGTACCAATCTTCTTATGCTTTTAAGAATGTATGTAACATGTCTAAGCATCTTATCATGATATTGATAAATTGAACTTTCCAAGTCCAATTTCGCTCTTTTTTAGAATACACAAGAAATCTGAACATGACTTCTAAGATCACAAGTGGTTGCTGAATTTTGCAAGAACTTTTGAGTCTTGTATCCAATTTGGCATTTTAAGATTAAATTTGCCTCGTAACCTGAGATCCTTATGTGGAATTAATTTAAGCTTGGACTTAAAATATGAACCTCTTAGTTGAACTTCTCTACAAGGTAATGAACCTATGAATCCCAGTTGTGATCCTTGAAAGAATTTCAAATTGGGTTTTGTCACACTTGCACTTGTAAGAAGACCCTTGAGTCTAGTATTAAACCTCATACATTTTGAGTCAATGGCTTGAACTTAACATGGCAATCCTTCTATGCCTTGTAACTTAAAATGATATTTGTAGCGAGGATGATCTAAACTTAGCATGTGAGATCCCTTGATATAACTTAATCTTCTTGAGTCTTAATCATATGAAAATCTCCTCGACCTTATAACTTGAAATATTAGATGGTGAACTCATTACTTGTATCTTGTGTTCTAGGTAAATCAAAAGTCTAAACACGACCATTTTAGTTTAATTACTTTGGTTAAATGAGCTTGAATTGGTGAACGATAAACTCAAAACTTGGGACCTTGAATAATGATCTTTAACTTTCAATCTTGGACAATAAGAAACTAAAGCCCAATCTTGACTTTAATGATATATGGCCACAACAACATCCAAAATATCCTTGAAAGGTTGATCTAAAGATGGCCCAAGAACAAGAAAAAAGTTCCTAAAGTGGGTTCCAAAACATATAGAAACCTTAAGACCACTTGAAGTATTTGACTAGGAGAAAGGTTGTTATCTACTTGAAACCAGAGTTTCTCCTCTGCACAAACTCATTAGCCATAATAAACACGCACATAAGGACCGCATGACCTAAAGATGTTGTGCAAGAAGGAAAGGGATCTTAGGGTCAAAAATTAGGGTGCAACAGATGCCCCTATTTAAGTTTCTCCTATTCGGAGATATGGAGATTGAAATCTTCGTCTCGACAAGATAGGAGGGACTTAAATACAAACATGCACAAATTTTTGGCCCTAAGATGCCGCCAAATGCACATGATATGATATGATGCAAGACAAAGATCCTGTGAGGAATAATGTCACAGGGGATAACTAATGTTGAAACGCAAAGAAAGAAAGACCCGACGACGACTAGCAAAGCAAGACTCCACGAGGAAAGATCTAACTCCGCTGGGGGAAGAGACTACCAACTGACAATCACAGGGTAGCTTAAACGCATGGCAAGAAACTTGAAAGGAAGGATAACT